>CM069308.1:29387282-30097282 GCA_035609425.1 Epinephelus awoara
GGTACTGGTCGCAGCCAAGAAATTGTCTGGCACATAAGATAATAAATAAATAAATAAAACAAAATTGTGGATTGCCATTTTTACACTTATGTTTCTGTATGAAATAAACAAACAAGATATAATTAATTAATCAGTGAGCTTTAGAGGTGTTAGTACATCATGTTTCCAGTCTGTATGCTAAGCTAAGCTAACCATATACTGGCTGTTGCTTTATATTTAATGCACACATACAAGACTGGCATCAATCCTCTCTGCTAACTCTTGGAAAAAAGCCAATAAGCATACATCCCAAAACGTCGAACTGTAAAAGAGGAAAAGCAATGTCACTTAAAAAATGTCTTATTCCTTTCACCCACACATGAAAGACTTACCTTTTGGTAACAGAAGGAAGACGTGACTTCGTGTTTCTGTCCCCCTGCCCTGTGGAGCCCAGCTCAGCTTTGTCCAGCAGGCTCATCTTGTGTTTGAGTTCCCTAAACTTCTGCAGCTCATCCTCATCCACTGACTCATCCTCCACACTGGACCCCATCAGCTCTGACAGCTGGAGCTTCTCCACCGCTGGCAACTCTACCAACAAAACAACCATGGCAGCTACAAGTATAATGTGGGGGCAGCCAGTGCTGGCAACAATCATTGTTGGCTACAGCTACAGTGACTGATAAAAAGCACATGATGAATCAAGAATTAGTGATAGAATACAGAGTACTTTTCAAACTGCAGCAAAGATGTGCCAACATTTTACCAACAAATTCACACTACTAATAATAGAAGGTGAAACGTTCACCTCTTACTGCAGAGCTGAAAATATGGCAAGTTTTACAGAGTTATAAAAATAAGGAGCTGAATGTAACTTTTACCCACATGTAGGATAATAAGACTCAGGCTAAATATTCCATGTTATCGCAGCTGAAAAAGGCTGGTGACAATGCAGTATGTAAATGAATGGTGTATATCCAAACTGCTAAACTTATACACTGCGCCAATTAAAAGAAAGGAGATTTCCCCCTGGAGACCTGGGGCTCTGTCTTCATTATAACCTTGTAGGCAGGGAGATAAATGGTTTGATTGAGGGGTTTGGCTCTGCTCATTGTGCAGCAGCAGCCTCTCCTGTGGAGGGCTGTCTTGGGCTTCTCACAGTGATTACCTCCAGACAGTGCTTAGTGACAGAGAGCTCCTGTTTAGAGCCCACAGGTTATCGATCATTTTCATCTGGCTAAAAATATTACAGCGCTGGAACAGGGGGAGGAAAAGAGTCAGCCGAGCGGCACGTGCTGTCTCCAAGGGAACAGAAGTCACACCAGTGAAGTGGTACCAGGGCAAGGAGCTATTTTTGTGGCCAGCCGTCCTATCTTTGACAAAAAGAGCAGATGGCTGGAATGCACGTGCATACTGAACACCTTGCTGCTGCACTGTTCAAAGTTAAGGTGCCTTTGATTCACCTGGGGGGCTCTTTCCCATGCTAACTGGCCGCTTAGCCATCGCAGTCCTGAGGTACTGGAGGATGCACTGCAGCCCCTGGCTCACAATGTCTTGTGGAGGGAAAATGATGGGGCAGTTCCTCAGGTTTAGGCCTTTGAGGGTAATTACATTTCCTGGGAAAAAATGACAAATAAAGAATCCCTTAGAGCTATATTTACAGGCTATACTTTTTGCATTTAGCTGACACTCACTGAAATTGATTTACAATAAGTGCATCCTACACACTATACACTTCCTTGGTTACCAACGTAATTTACTGAGCAGGGAAGCAACAGTGTATGAGCCGCAGTACGAGTGACAAGAGCTAAAAGGAATGCAAAATATGCGACACCCTTTTGTGTGTTTTTTCTATTAATAACTTAGTTATTCAGTGCATGTAATCCCACTCTAAATTGCTGCAAGTGAGGCTTAGTGAAACTGATGAAACAGGAAGACAGCTTGTTATCTGAAAGAACAGAGACATTGATCGCTGGTAAAGGTGACTGAGCTCAACTCACCCAACTCTGGTGGAAGTTCTGAGATTGGATTTCCTTCCAGAAGTACTGTTCTCAGAGATCTATATGAACAAAATCACAGATACATGATTGCAAGGGCTGTGTAGCAACACCTGTTTAGTCCTGAAGTGTACATGAGGATATTGAACAAAAAGTGAGAAAGAATCTTTTGTTTTGAACCACGTCGGAATCCTAAATTTAGTTTTTGGACCATATGCTACTAAACAAAACTCTAAATGAGAAAAAATCCTATCTAAAGCTGTTCTGAGGAAACTACTCCCATGGTGGCCGAAAGGATTGGAATCAGTCACAATATATTTCAAAGAACAGTTGCATAAGTAACCTACCTGTGCAAGCCAATTTGGGCGGGGAGTGATGTAATTTGGTTATTTCTGAGGTCCAGCCACAGAAGGTTTGGCAAGCTGATGAACATTGAATCTGGGATACTGGATATCTGGTTGCCTTCAAGATATAAATACTGGAAACGATACAATGAACAGTCAGAATTAATAGAACAAATGCAAAAGAACAAATTGTACTAAGATATAAAATTGTTGGAATAAAGTTTGTGATTTTTTTTATTGTTACTTGAAAACCACAGCCACATTAAGAAGCAAGATGGATAGAGGCTGACAAATGCACGTTGAAACCAAACTGACCTTTAGTGAGCAATTTTTCAAAATACTTTCTGGAACACGTTTCAGCTGAGTTCTGCTTAGATATAATGTCTCTGCTGAATAAGATTCAGGGAGCTCCTGTAGCTCAGCATCCTCAGGCAGAGTGTGGGGGGTCTGTGGTTTGTCAGCACTGTCCCCTAACACAAAACTCAGCTGCAGGTCAGGAACCTCCTCCCCCTTCTCTAGGGATGACATGGTAGAAGTGATGCTGAGTTGTTGGGTGTCCACAGACCACTGCTCATGGTGTTCAAGTCCTTGTGTCTGGAAATGAGAAAGTGTGAAACGCATTCCATGGACAGGTTTCATCAAAACAGCAGAAGAGTGTTTTACTTGCTAGCTATTCATTCATTCATTGCTGCTGCCTAACTTTAGCTAGCATTAGCAAACACTTCAACTACTGTACAACTTCCGTATTAACGTTACCTGGAACATGAATAAACATACTCGTAGTCTGTGAACTCGTCTCAGTGTCTTCTTCAAGTTAACACTTTATTTAAACGGTGAAAACATACCCTGGGAAAATGTCATGCTAACTTCTATATGCCGCCTCACGAGTTATACGTCGTTACCAAGGCAACGAGGTCAACACAAACTACGGCAACCGTCCACGTGCAAACAAGGCGAACTGCATCCACAATGTATCAACCAGGGATTTGTTATCTGTGTAAATGTGAGCAGGTCACATGCCACATTCAACGCCTTTATGTATTTTACACTTTTTAACACGCAGTGTTGTATCAGAGCTGATAAACCCAGTGAGCATGTGTATTGCAGACAAAGTGTTAAATCCTTTTTCCCCCTCAGTGGTTCGGCACCACCCATCCATCTCCTAATGAGATTGTAGAATAATTCACTGAGGTTCATTTAGACTGACGGAAAGCAGCATCAGTTTCCTGCTGGTAACAAGCGACGAAAGACCCCCCAGATTCTCCAGAGCTACCCTGGCTGCACCTACAGAGGCTGGTCTTTATGTGTTGATATGCATGACAGTCTGTGATACAGGGCTACGTCGACTACAGTCACTGGCCAGCAACTGTCACACTACTCTCACAACTGTCAAGGTAGTCAGAATACCAGCGGGTAACTTCCGGTTCAAACGTTCACAATAAAAGTCCCCTGGGCAATAGTTGGCAGTAAAGGAACGCTGATTAAATGCACTGTAGACATTTTTAAATATGTAACACCTTCTTTTTGTTCGACTAAAGGCTTTTATTTACACGCTTTATATGCTAGAGTCCATAGAGGAAAACAGTTATTTATTCTGAATCGTAATCATTCACTTGCATGTATTGTTTGTAGGGCTGCAACTAACGATTATTTTCATTGTCCATTTATCAATCTGTGGATTATTTGCTTGATTAATCGATTAGTTGTTTGGTCTATAAAATGTCAGAAAATTGTGAAATTAAATTAAATGAAATAGTGAAAATGGTCTATCAGTGTTTCCCAAAGCCCAAGAGGACATCCTCAAATGTCTTTTTTTGCCCACATCCTAAAGATATTCAATTTACTGTCATAGAGGAATAAAAAATAAAAAACACAGAAAACAATGACACACATCGATTCACTGATTATCAAATTAGTTGAAAATTGATTAAATAGATGACAACTAATCAGTTTGTCAAACTGCTTATAATCACAGATACATTCATTTTTCTACATTAGATTGCTTGGTTATTGATATGAAGGAAATTGACTCAACTGGACTTAACTGTTTTAATGTAAATTAATGTAACAAATAAATTAATATATAATCACACTGTACCATTGGATTCACACGTAATGAATGTAAATTCTCCGACTGGGGCGATTTTAAGCGACTGCAGTGCCTCTGCAATATTTATAGGCTTTTATTTTTAAGGCACCGTTGCATGACTTCCTGTTTCCGTTCAGCTAACTGTGGCTAACTCGACGCAGCATTTACTCTCAGCCCCGACAAAACAGAAGTGTCTCGGTTTGGCTGGCAGGCTCCGGAAGACAACTGAACACTACCAGTACCGAGTGATTATATTAACCTCCAACTGTACCAAACCGACTAGTCTTTGTTTGAAAAATATTTCACAGTCCGTCGGGACTTGCTACACTCGCTCCCGCCTGGTTTAGACAGACTTAAAGTCGCGGCGCTCAAATTTCGGCTGAATAAATATCGGATAAATAAAGCGAAATAACGGACACGGTTTGGGTGAGATGTACGGTTAGTATTACTGTGTTTTGAGGAGGGTGTCCAACACAGAGCTGTAGTTTCTCCTCAAGAGGCGAGGAATGCAATCTGAGCATCAATGTTTCACTGGGGCAAGTGGAAGAAGAGGATGGGAGCCAATAGTTCTTCAAAGAGACCAGTGTTCGATGAAAAGGAAGATGGTAAGTGATGGAAAAGTAAAGCCCTTTAAACCCTGTCAAAATAACACTAACGTACTTCAGAAGTACAGTTATGTTTGCTAAGATTTAATGTATAGTGTCTGTATGTAGTACTATTTCTCCAGTTAGCACGAGCCTGTAATGTTGCCAGAGTTGTGCTGTGATAGTGAAGCTAAGTTGTCAAAGTTTCTGTCAGGAATTTAAACGTTGTCAGAAGAAAACTGTTGCAGTTGAGACTGCTGGGGTTGATCCTAAACGACGAGGAAGAGTGTGTTGGCTACATTTAACAAAGGCTGCTTTTGAGCTTTGGGAAATGTTGGAGGCGATGATAACAGAAGCTAATTAACCTTAAATTTGTATATTCATCACACACAATAACGCCCACACAACGTGCACTGACAGCACACAAAGTTTCCACTTCACATTAGCCCATGTGCAGATCAAATGAGAGACACAAAGTGCAGCATTCCCACTCAGTCACAGCAGGAATATCTGCTGCTCACTGTGAGAAAATACGTTAATGCCTGAATGAACTCTTTGAAATGAGGACTATTTGAAGACAGATAGTTAATTGCATAATTAAGACAAGATTAGTGTCATGCATGGAAGTAATGTCAATTCATGATATCTTGTCAGTGTATGGGAAATAAGCTTCTTGGAAGTACACCCCAGTAAGCCCAGCACAACCAAACTTGAGTAAATTAGGTCGTTTCACTGCAGGGATGTGGTCATATGGCCTGTGTGTGTGTGTGTGTGTGTGTATGTGTGTTTCTACATACAAAGAATAGCCTTGAGGAAAAGTGTCTAGCTCTAATTCAGATTGCTATCAAAGTGAGTAACTGTTGAAAAGAATAGGAGTGGATCTACAGCCTTAAGTGGTATGGTCTCACCCTTACAGCACTTGATCAAAGCCCATATTGGTTCGAGAGATGTTCTTGGCCAGGCTGTACAAATTTCTGTTTTTATAGCTGCTCTGTGTAATTAAAGGAGAAGCCTTGAAGCACAGGGCTGAACCTCTCAAGGCTGAGATGGTGTGTTTCTCCGCTCTGTGCAGAATCTGAAGAGAGACAGCCTGTACCATGCTTATAATCAGACAGAAGTCAGTTTCCATACGCTCCTATCATCAATTTGAAACAGGTGCCACTTATGCATGACCTACAAAAACTAATATCAGCTTCAATTTCAATTTCCATCCGCTGTCAAGAGCCAGTGCAGTTGCATTATCAGCATGGCCTTCAGACCTGCCTCTATCATGCTGCATAGATTGACTGTTCCTGGTGCAGAGGTGTTTGATGTATTTATGCAATAATGTTATTACAAGGATGTATTATTAAGCGTGTCCCTTTATGCAGCAATGAAACTCTTTATATCCTGCACACAGTGAACAGTAGGCATGGAGTAAAGCGAGTGGAGGGCACATGTATTCAAAAGAGACAACTGTTAATGTCAGGTGGATCACCTTGAACACTTGTGAAGTGCCGATTCTGCATAGTTTACAGTCTTTGTAAAGCAGCTGCTTCTCTGTTACACTGTTCCATCTTTCAAAGCGCTGCCTACCGCTGATAACAGTCTGAGCAAACCACGGTACTCTGCATAGTGGATGCTGACTTCGACTCTAGATGTCTCTTGCTGCCTGTCAGGTCTCTTAGAAACAGTATCTGTTGGCTTCTTGGAAAACAGCATATGGCCTACATTAGGCAGTAATATTAGAGCAGCGTTTGGCTCAAAAGGCTGCAAACATAATCAAGTGGTCAGGTTGATGTCCAAGCGTAGCTGCCAAAAGGGCTTTTTTGGCAGATAGTTTGATTAGCAAAGGAAAGCTGTGGAATTGATTGAGGTGCACATCCTGCTAGTTTCTGCATTGCTTTTCTCACTGAAACTCTTTGACAACAACATTCATGCCAGTCTGGTCTATTAGACACTTTAGCATGGCTGCTGTCATCATTTGTGATAAGTCTCTTCTTTTTCTCTTTTGGCTGCTAAATGGCTGCTGAACAGAGCTTGTTAAATTTCAGAAGTGCTGGACTGTTTCTAAGCCAGACAGGCAACCAGCGAAGACTGTACGAAGTCACTGCGTCCGGCCAAGACATAGATCAACACATAACCCTCATAAAACCACAACATGGTGTTTTTATAATTTTTGTATGGATCAAACAAATAAAATATATTGTGATATCTGTGAGCTTTAGAGGTGCATGCAGGTCGATTTTGTTACCTAGGGACAAAGCCAGGTTAGTTGTTTCTCCTCGTTTGAGTGTTTGCTCTAAGTTTTGCTTACTCGACAATTTGAGGGGGAACGTAATCTTTCATGTCAGCAATATGACCATAATGCTTTCCCCTTGTTGACCTGCCATCCCTCTCCTACCCCTCAGTCAGCACCCAGATGCCTACTAAAACTCCGACCTATGACTGAAAAATTATTGAAAATGAACAACTGGTATAGCAGACCAATCACACACCAAGTGCATTTGTTAAATCATCTCACATAATGCTACTCAGCTAATCAAATCTGTGCATTACGATAAGCATTGGGACTTAAGTGTGTGAGAGACACACACAGGGTAGAGACAACAGTCGGGAAGATAAGAGAATCAAAGAAAAGTCATTTAACATGGCTTGTTCTAAAGAGCGAAACATAGAGCTTTGAATTGAGAATGGACAGACTCTTAAATGTTAATTTTCCCACAGACAGTTCAAAACCAGTGTGTCTCATCACATGTTCTGGCTGTTATTAAAAGTGGCACTGTACAGAGCCACTTCGAGACAAAGCGCAGAGCATTCTCTGAGCAAACACGCCCACTCAGATCCTAACTGAGGGCACAGAAAATGAAATCTGTTATATCAATCAATTTATTTGTCACTTGAAATTATTCGAGGTACAACTTCAGTTAAATGGCACTGACTCATAATGCAAGCTAGACAGTAGACAGGGGCTAGAAATCTCTATGTAGAAATTCACGAATCACCTGCTGGATTTCCTAATCGGCAGTTGCTGGTAGCTGCGCCACACAGACACGAGAATGAGATTGATTAAAATGAAGATATAAAGCAATGGATAGTTGGGCCATTTTGCCAGTGGTTGTATAATGAACTCAAAAAAGTCTTATAAGCAAAGAGTCTCCCCTTTCAGATTGATTAATTCGTGTAATTCTTGTAGAAAAATTAGGAATAAATAAATGTAATTTTGTGCAACAATTTTTATCTTTTCTTATGATTCATCATATGACCCCCTTGCTACCATAATGGGGGTCCTGACCCCTATTTTGGAAAACAGTGTTTTATACCATGTCCTTATTGACCCATGATGAACTGTAAGCAGCTGTGTGTCAAGAATACAACTGCAGCACTTATGATTAATCGATTCATTTTTTGTTTGAGACAGTTGTTGCAGTGTCTTAAATGAAAATTAGGATTCTTGGCTGCTGGTCAGGCTGCAAGCACAACACAAGATATTACTTTGGGCTTCTGGTGGGTGTTGTCAAAATTTTGCAGACAGAATCAGCTGTGTGAAAGATTAGTAAATTTAGCTAACAGAGAAACCAGTTATTAATTGCAGCCCTAATGTAAATGAGGTTTGTGCCAGTGGCTGTTGAGTTTAACTATTAACCAGGCTCCAGACAAAGGAGCGCTTCACTCTCTCCAAATCCTCATCTGAACTTGGAACAGCACTAGTTTGTCGCTTTTTGAAAGAGGGCACTTGTTGTGAATGTGCCTCACTGTTCAGGAGTGAGTGCAGAATTGACTAATGCCTGCTTTAATTGAGCATGGGCACAGATTTGGTGTACTTGTTATTTTTGCTCCGAAGGATTTACAAAGTATTGGAAGTGTGGGAGTGATTGTGTATGCAGAGGATGCTGTTAATTGTGTTGTCTGTTTATCGTATTGTTACATAGTTGTGTGCATTTGATCATCCTTGTTAAGCCAAAGGCAAATTTCCACTTCTGTGGACGATAAACTTCTATCCTCCGTGTAGGCGTGTATGTGTGTGCCTGAATGTCTGAGTGTGTGCGTGACTGCTCTTCCCGTCAAGGATAAGTGTATGAGGCAATGAAAGCAGATTTGGTTGAGGATAAAGATAGACGCAGAGAGAGATGGCTGATTACTTGCACTGAATACAGAGGCGCTCACTTTCTTTCATCTCTGTTACAGACTCTCACTTTCTTTCACTCTCTTTATTCAACTCAACTTCATGGCTGCCTGCAGCTACTGGCCACAGCGGAGGGCCGCCATAATTGGTCATAGCGGTAAAGTGCAAGAGGTGGGGAATACTGTCCTGGTCATATTGCAGTATCATCTGATCACAGAGCATAGCCGCGGTTCAGACTGTTGAGCATTTCTCTTGTGGGAACTTGCTTGTGATGTCATCATGCTCTCAAAATAAACAGGTAATGTAAAGCTCAATGATCTCAGGACAATATGTAAATGCAATTTTTTAAACCAATTTTCAGTTCATGCTTTGATTTATGTTGCGGTGATTTACTATAAATTAAACTACAGGTCTTTCTTTGTAGTCTGCATAGCAAAATTTAGTTTCTTTATGTTTGTTAAATCAGATAAAACTCTAAAAGGCAAAATTTTCAGAAGCAATGTTCCAGCTGAACAGTTGGAAATAGCTAAAATATGAAGTGGTATTTAAAATACAGTTACAGAACGAAGTTGAAAGGACACTGAAAAGAATAAAAACTGAAGTTTAAGTGTAATGACTGTATAAAGTTGAAGTGTCAGTTCAAATGTAAGCCCAAAGTTGAAACATCTGTTGAAGCTTAAATTTCTTAGGCACACAAAACTGAAAGGAATTGAAGAGTGCTGTTCAAGCGCTGAAAGGAGCTGAAATGTCTGTCGATGTGTAGTTGATAAAGTGATCTGAATGGCAGTTGAAGTGGAAAAACTGAAAAATATTCATTTCAGTTCAAGTGTGAAAACGGAGAGCAGATGTTAGTTTAAGTGTAAGCATAAGTGTAAGCACTGAAAGCAGTTAGGGTGACTTTTGTGTGAACTGTGGAAGTTTTTTTATTCAAAAGTGAAGACATGGGCCCTAAAAGGGTTTGAAGTGTCATTTTAAGTGCATGAAGTGGAATCGCTGAAAGCAGAGAAACTGTTAGTTGTTGATTTATAAATAAAAGCAGGTGAAGTGTCAGCTGATGTGCTAATTACAGGGCGTTCACTTGATTCACATTTTCTAAAATGTTTTTTTTTGATGCTTGAATTGGTAACATTCAAATGCGGAGATGCAAAGAAGTTGCCACTTTTATTGTGGAAATCTCTGAGTAACGTGACGTCATATCTGTTTCAAGAAAACCAAAGCCGAAGCGAGAAAACAGAAAATGACAGAGGGTCTGAGGACACAGACCTTTAGTAGCGGCTGTAGCAACTCAAACTCTACCAGAGAAAACTCCCTACCAGCTCGGCAAACTTTCTGTTGCTGCTGTTACACAGATTAGACCTAGCCTGCTGTGAATCCCAGTGCTGGGGCACTGCTACAGCCACTACTGAGGGTCCGTCTCTGGAGCATCTGATCTCTCTTCTCCTGGTGAATAGTCTCCTAATGACGGGGAGACAGAGGGGTGCACCAATTTGACCCATTTTAAATACACACAAAAAAAGTTGACATTGTGGTGGCTGCCACAAATAAATCAATGTTTGGGAAACACTGGATAACTAACTCGATGAGCAGGCCAGGTAAATGTAGGAGTTTAAGTTTAACACAAAAAGTATTTTTGATTCAATCTATTGTACATTTTACCACCTTTTACAGAGCAAGGTCATAAAGAGCTGAACTGGACAAAAAATGTTACAGAATAAGAAAAAAACAGTGAATAACATAGAAACAGTGACTAGATTATTAAACACTTTCTATGCAGTATATGATGCTTCTGAACAAGGATGTAAATCACAAGTTTCATCACAATACGGTGTTATATCAGTTCTTTGGACAATATATATATCACTTTGTCTGCCACAATGCGATTTCGATTCAGTGTATTCAAGGGCCTGCGATCAATGTGAGACAGTATGTGTAAATATCCTCATCGTCTTCTTCCTCCTTTCTCACCATTGTCTGCCTGGCACTAGGCCACTGTCACTGTTTAAATTAATTTAGGAAAAAGTTGTGCTTAGATGGAAATGGTGACACAGACGTTCCATGGGAATTTCAAAAGAAAGGTGTATCTTGAAGATGGCGATATGTATTGGTGTTTTCCATTTGCATTTATAATATTTGATTGTTGATTATTACATTGATATATCGATCCAGATCAATGTTACACCCCTACTGCTAAAATAGAAGGCAGAAAGACTGACTGATGTGTGATGTGCATTGTTTTTGGAAATATGTCTCACAATATACAGTATTTAGAAGTGTATGATGCAACTTTTTCCCATTGTCTGGTGTTAAAAAAGTAAATACAATTGCAATACATATTGAATTGGCAACCAGGTAGTTTTCTTAAACTTGCCTTTATTTTTGTAGAAACATTGATCACTTCAACTCACATTTATTAAGATATTACATCAGAGAAATTCTAGACATTTTTCATTAATACTCCTAAATATTCATCACACTTAAAATTGGTGCTATATTTATATTGAACAGTTACATACTTGGCTACTTATGAGAAGAATGACAAACTGCTAGTCAGGTCTGACAATGTTTTCACATCTGACTGACAGCACCTTCTGCTGCAGACAGCTTTGCGTAGGCTCTATTTCACAGCAGGCATTTTGACTTGTGATAGGAAAAACACAGGTGTTACTAATAACATTAATGATGGCTTCTATTCAATTGTCCATCTGTAAGCCGTTACAGTGTGACAACGAGCCAGCATGCACAAATTTTAGGACCCTGACACTGAAGCAGCTACAATGAATTCAATTATTATTCATTTTATTATTCACACCTGTGTTGTTTCTTCTGTGACATGACAGAGTGGCTTCTGTGAAGAAGGCCTTCGGTGCTATCGATCATATTTCAAGGGTAGATATCTTTTTCCCAACATTTTCCCCCACGTCAGATACAACACTTCCTAAAAGCAGCTGACAGTGCCTCTCGGTTACTTTTTGTCCATCTCTCCAGTCTTATGTAACCTTGTTTGCTTCGGGTGATGTGCAGGTGATGACAGTTGTAACAGCTCTAGTGCCAGAGCGTCTTCAAAGAGATGAGCTCAGCTTGATGCTGTGGTGACAACAGAGGGAAGAAAGGTCGCCCTTCCTTGTAGAGGTGTGTGTGTCAGGGAGGAATGGATTAGGATGAGGGGAGTGCAGATGAAGTGGGCTTGGACGAGTGTGTGGATTCTTGTACACTTGCTGATTGTGTTGTCTTCATTGTCTTCTGTTTTTGTTACTGCATTTGTACTTTCCTGACCTTTAAAGAGGCTTATTGTTGACCATAAATCACCTCATATTTGTAATGGGAAATTAAAGACTGGAATTGATAAGAAGAGCATCTAATAAAGCAAACAAAGCTGTAACCTGTAGGCAGCCTCGCAGCAGTAGTTAGGTTAGGTCAATATTTGGCTCTCGGGTTGCACAGTTCTTTTATGGAGAAATATATGACTGCTTTCAGCTCGCATTCAGGTAATTCCCCCTGCTTCGATTACTGAACTAGATTCATGACAGAGGGAAGAGAAGCAGCACTTTCGCCTTCCCAGTTCCTGCGGGAAATGTGAATGCAACTGTAAGTACTTTTTCACTGTGCCCATGCTCAGGCAACCTCGTAGCAAATGAGGAGGATCGGAGAGGATAAAGACTCGGGTCGCAAATCACAAAGTCAACACAAGTTGCTGACAGACTGACAGATGTAAACTCTCAGTAGTTTGTAATCCCATTCATTGCACAGGATGTGTGTGTGTGTGTGTGTGTGTGTGTGTGTGTGTGTGTAGTGTCTGACAGTGTTTGTGGTGAGACCTCTTTGCAGTGTAGTGAGACAAACTCAGGGCTCTTACTTTGAACGTAGCAGCCAGCCCAGACATTCTATCCCATGGAAACCAATTAAAACCAGTGTTCAGATAATCTCAGCATCCCTGCATTGTTTCCATGTCAAAACCGTTTCAATACTCAGTGTTCTGTGGGTCCTCAATTTCAGAGGGAGGTAGACGATTTACCGGCTCACATGACTCCGATTTCACTAGCTGTGGCTCACTAACTAAGTAAGCTACGGTTAGCTACATGAATCTGGTGAATATGCTGCCTCTGATTGACTTTTTAATGTTTCAATCTAACTTGTTTTTAAATCTTTTTAAAGGTCTTGTGGCCTTGATGACTATACATACATGGTATTCTAAGAGACTGAGGTTGAAGCTGTATGTCCTAGGCAAATACTCAGAATAATCCTCAGTAAATGATCCATGTAGAAGAAACACAGTTTAATCAGTTCCTTACACTGCTACTTTTAGCTAGTTTGAGGTTTTTTGTTTTTGTTTGATAAAGTCAAAAAAACACAGCCCTCCAAACTCGTGATATATTAGGGAGGAATATTTTGGACTGGTTATGCATGTTAGACTATAACTTAATTTGCATATACACAGAGAAACCCGCTGCCGCTGGTGTTACACTGGCAGCGACATAATGCAACTTCTGAAAGGGGACAACCCGGCACATCTCAACCACTTGTCCTTTACTCTCCCCTAAGCCATCATCAACAGCTAGTGGTTATGGCTAACAACAGCAGTAACTGTTTTCAACACTGAAAAATTGATAAATGATCACAGAAGACATTCAGTGCCAGATTCATCATTAAGGATTTATTTGACAAACTCTCCAAAAAGACACCGCAGTTCTAGACTGTATTACAAAGCTTCTGAAAGAGATATGGTCACACCAGTGCCCTCTTTGCAACAGCACAGTGTTTAGCATTAGATTCTGTAATAAAGAAAAATAGGTCTCTCTTGCATGTCGCAGATATTTAATGTTGTGTCGTATATGATATTGTTGAAGACAGATTTAACTTCCATAGTGTCCAGTGTGTCAGATTTTTCATCAGTCCTGTTCAGTCCGTGGTGAGACAAACTTGCGCTTGCAGCTCAGCGATAAATTAGGCCTATGCCTTTTTTCTTTTCTAGATAGCATTAACATTACATTTGACATCATGTTTATTTTTCACTTGTGCTATCAGACAACTGCATAAACTGCCCAAATACAGAGTTACTCGCCGTGGGCAAGCATTCATTTCAAGTCCTGGTGCCTCTTCTAGGCCTATTTCACATCATTTAATGTTTTTTCTTAAAACAAGTGGTTAGTTAAAAGTTAATGGGTGCCAGGCTGTTGAAAGCAAAACTGACAGAAATTGACATCCCTATCATATGCAGTGTTTCCTTAGTCCAGCCCCCCATGCACTCTACTTTAATATGTGGAGAAATCTTCATAGACCTGACATGCCTAGTTACAGTTGCTAAGCTATGATTGGACGATCACTGTATGTGGTAGGCATTAAGCCAATAGTCAATTCTAAAGATTTATGATCTCTATGGTGATGTGGTGTGCCAGTATTTCCTTTCAGTCAATAAAATCCATAATAGTGGATATAGATTCTTAACCTTAGAACAACAGTGTAATGTTCTGTGATAAGATCTTAAATTTCTGTCTGTATGATTGTAAAAGTAGGCCAACTGTTAAACTTCACATGAAAATATTGCTTTTTTAAATGTCTGTGCGTCTGAGATATGATTTTTCCGGAGGCTATTTGTAACTGATAGAATAAGGTCAGAGGAAGGTGACTCTGCTCTTCTCAGTACTGCATGAGGACAGGGCAGAACTGCTGGCCTGTTGGCTAGCCTTTTTTATGTCAAAAAACCGCATCATCCACCACCACTGTATTTCTTTATGTAGAGCTCTGAGCTCACTTGTATTGCCTGAGGGTTTGTCACACTCATTATGTTTACATGCACACAAGAAACAAGGTTATTGGGAGAAATCAGGTTACGGCAGGATATCGGAGCGTTAACATCCGTGTTACTGTAAAACCCGTGTTTACATGCAGTTGGTCAGTAATCTGATTTCTCCCCTACCCCCAACCATACTTTTTAACCACGGGCTTTGGATTTAATTATTTTGGACACTAGCATGCACCACTGCAAGTTATAATCTTCCCTTTCATCCAGCTGCATAAAGCAATACTTCCCCTCTCTGAAGTCTTTGTCATGCCTAAGTGCTTTTGTAAGTAGGAAACCAGTTACAGTTAAGTGTACACATGGCTTAATCCCTTACCCCAATTAAGGAAAGTGAATTTCTCATTTGTGTGACATTTAAAATTGCAGATTACTGCAGACAGACAACAGTAACCAGGTTACTTACACACATGCAAACACACTGGCTCACTGGTGGCACACAAACACACACACGCATCCATATTCTCACTTGAAATGCTGTACAGTGAATGGCCACTGAAATGTGACACTATTAAATCTGACAGATACTCCTCCTTTCCAGCTGCCAGTTACCACCCCAGGGGGAGTGTGTATGCAAACAAACCTCCTTCACTTCGAAGATCAGAGGTTTATAAAAACAGTCACACAGCTCCTTACAGGTGTCGAAGGAGACGTGCCTCAGACGATTTCAAAGAGTCAGAAAAGAGTATTGTATAACAATGTAGGGGTTTTGAAAAATGGGTTTGGGCTAAGGCATCATGTGAGCGCACACCTGACTGGTGAACTGAATATACAGCTCTGGTGCTTGTCCTAAATACCTGTGAGGACTAACAGAAGTCAGGTGTATCTGGGCCAGAACACAATGTGTCCTGCCTTTGCTTCAAATTGGAGCTGCTAAGGAGAAAGAACTAGGCTGAAGTGCCCATTTCCTTTCACCTTAAACGCACTCTTAAAGGCCGTGTCATACTTGCTATGCATCATCTTAAGCACAGTTCTATCTATTCTATCTCTTTCTTAAGGTTCAAAAACGAAGTCTTGCACCACACTATGATATACTGATAATTAAAGGTTTATAGATGCATACAACACATGTTTGCATATTAAAAATCTTCCTGGAAATTTTCTTAAATTGGGGTGTTATAGTGAATACTTTGTGCTACATCAGCGCCGTCCTGCTGAAGCATGTACTGCACTTCTGTGTTCTGTGTTCATTTGAGGACAGCTGGTGTTGGAAGTGAAGATGCATTATTTAGCCTTCAGTGTACTTTTCACCTCTCAGGGGCTGAAAATAAAGAGTTTCAGACCCTCAGTTTTTTTTCCCAGACTCAATACCTGAACAGTATAGAAGTGGACATTATGGAACTCTATTTACAGTATACCATCACAATCTCTCTTCTCTCTAAAAGACTCTTTGTGACTGCTACTCCTCCTCCTCCTATCCCTCTACCGCATTCCCTCCCACCACCTCCCACCAGGCTCTAAATAGATCCCTAATGTATCTTCCTGTGAACAGTCGAAAGGTTACTATGGCATTTTAACCCTGTAGCGTGGTCTATTTCTCCACTGCAGTGTCACAGCCCAGTGGTTTGAGAAACCAGGTCCTACTGAAGATGCACAAGAATGTTGGGGGTCAAAGAGTGTTGGGTGTTGAGATGCAGTTCTTAATTGGAAGAACAGGGTTGAAACATCGGAAGCAGGAAGTCTGGACCCACTGAACAGCTGTATACATATGTAGGTGGATATGCATGAGTCATTGCATGTGTATAGTGTTAACAATATGGTGGATGGTGTGGCCGAAATTTACATTTCCTGCAGCACCGATTAAGAATCTGATGTTGATGAATGCCCCTAAATGAAGCTAGTGCGAGCATGTCTGAGACTTAATTAAAAACAAGCATCAAACAGGGAACATTCAACTTTTGCATGGTCAGATAGAGACCTCTGATATTTACATATTTAAAAAGATGCAAAATACCCTATCAATAATGACAAGTGACAGGTTTATTTCTCCTTAAATCTTCTTGTCTTTTTGAATTCCAACCAGGATTTCATACAAACCAGGAACCAGCTTTGGCTGTCTACCTTCAGCGTTCATGATTATGTAGTGGCTGACCTGGTTTCAAGGTGCTTGTTTGGGATGATGACCTTTGAGGAGTCAGGCTGGGCTGTGCAATAAATCCATTGCTCACAGGAGGAACTTGCACCAACACTAGCTTGCAGTGTAGACAGACTCCATATATTGAATGACCCCAGATATGAGAATGAGCCATAGATAGTTCAAGTCCAGCACAATGCTTTCCCTGTGTTTTATTAATGAGCCAAAACATGATGAATACACAATGTGTCGATGCTTGCCCAGGAGTTGTGAATCACAGTGAATTAATTATGCCAATGCAGGGACTGGGAGATGATGTGGCAGCACTGCAACGCAACATAGACAGAGAGAAACACACACACAAAGGGACACATTGCTATGGTAACCTCAGAAGTTTTCACACGGTCCAGATGATGTTTCTTTGTGACAGTGCTGTGCATGCGAGAGTCCCCATGCTGCAGTGCAGAATTATCCTCTGAAGTGCTCTCGTCTTGCTCCCTCCTCATCTTGACAGCCTTTAGATGTACGATGCAGCCTCCCGTAGTGATTTCTCTGTGTGTAGAGGTCCAATTTCACATCTCCTCTTTCATTCTCAGCGACATGGCTCCCTGTTTGTGAAGATTTACTTGACATCTGGGCAGCTTTTTCATAACTCATTCAACTTTACAACTACACAATGCTGTGCATACTCACACATACTGTAGAAAAGTTTATGATTGATTTAACATTGTATTGCCCCAGCGTTACCACTGTGTATGTGTGTGTTTATATAAATGCACGGGAAGTACATTTGCAGGTGGGTGTCTTTTGTGAAACTGTAGGCCAGCCATTGGATGTAACTCTTCCCTCAGACAGTTAATTGGAAACATACAAAACACTCAATAATCTTTCCCCTGTTTAGACCAAAGATTCATGATAAGAGGAGTTGAAGCCTGCAACTAATTGCAATGCATCAGTCTGCCACATGATGAAAACCTGCCAGTTTACACCAATGCGACGAGACAAAACGCTGTATCACAGCAAAGATTCTCTGTACTTTCGTTCTAACTTTCAACCTCTCAGGCTTTTTTGTAGCTGGATAAAATTTGTGATTAAAAACCTGTGGCAATTAATCAGTTAATGCTTATTCATTCAATTCTTTTCTTGTTTCAGTGAATTTTAAGGCTTGTGTCATACAGACATGGCTGCTCCACAACTTGAAGTCGGAGACGCTTCAGTCAACTGAGATTCTTAAAGTCAAGCAGTCATTGTTTTGTTTTTGACAGTCAGTGGCAGTGTACTTCTGGGGATGTTTCGGTCCCCAGAAGTAGCTGCTGAGTAGTACTCCTTGTTTCATGCTGCCCTCCAGTACAGGAAGCTTTGTGAACCCAGACCAGGGTGAGTCTGTGTGAGTTGGAGGTAGCTGCCCAGAAGAAGAGAGGTTTTGCCCGGTCAGGTCGGATAACATTCTCCTTTGCCTTCTGTTTAAAACTTCAACATTTTCAGCTCACAACAGCTTAACATGGTACATTTTCTGGCTGACATCTGATGTCAGCAAAAAATCTTATTGCATATTTCGGATCTGTTGTGAGCGTAGTTAACACACAATCGCTTGGAGGGCTAACTTGGCTTGTTTACTACATTACGTGAATGTCACCGTGTCCCTGAACGTCCCGCTGAACTCTGTCCAAACTCTCAAACCCTATATGGAAAGAAAGGAACGAATAGTAAAATATTTGTATTGAACAGCCAAATCCACTTTAACTGACATAACTCTAAGAGGCGTTCAGAATAATGAGGTGGTCCTCTCCTTCCAGCGTCCAGAACTCTGCCATTTCGACTAGCTGAAAGCTTGTAAATGACTTGACCAGCTGACTTCACTACAAGCTGATTGCCTGTTGAAACAGGTAAATTGCCTGACCTTCTAAAAGCAGCCACCGGGAGACTTGACAAGCTGAGTCCCCAGCGACATCACCAGCTGGCTTGAATCAAGTGGAGACAGGCCAGGTCAGACTGCTACAACATCTTCCTGCAAAGCAGCTTTGTCTCATCCCGAATCTTTGGTCTAATAAAGATGGATGGTATGGCAGCTCCCCAAAAGTGAAGCCAAAACATGTTGGTGCCCCCTAGTGGCTGACTGCGGTACGTCATAAAGCCCGCCCCCTCCATGTTAGCGGATGGGACATGAGCAAGACTGAAAACTCAAAGTACACATCAAGCAAATTTTTTCCAAATATGGCTCTTGACATTTTAGGCAGTTCTGCTGCTCTTTGTTCATGTGTTTGCTTTTCTGGTAAGTTTGGTTTTAATTAGTTATTTGATACTATAGAAAGGGGGTTTGATGTCATGATTGACAGCCACGTGTGCCAATTGGTGTGCTTGCGGCGCTTCGTTTGATTGGTCTGACGGTTGTTCGGATGAGAACTCGACAGCGCTGGAGATTGCTACTATGCAGACTCCGTCTCCAAATGATGACACCAGTGCAAGATGGCAGTGGCTGTATTTGAGAAATTTTGGCTTAATTTTTGTACAGTGGGGGTAAGTGGAGCAGCGCTATCCATCTTTATATACAGTCTGTGGTCCGAACTGGGCTAAAGATCTCAGTCCTGCTTGATTCGGTGACACCCGTGATTATTTGGTAACAGCAGTTGCGGTTTGAATGGCTACGTTAAATGGCTTTTGTTTAAAAATTGTAGTGTTAAAACAATGTTGTTTTCTATCATACTTGCACAGATTTTTGAAGAAACTTGTGTACCTTTGAAAAGGTAAACTCTGAGAGCAGCTAAGGGAACAGCAAGGAAAAGAGATATGGATAACCTAAAGAGACATGGCAAACAAGATTACTGGCCAGTGTTGCCATCCACCCAGGTCTGGGGAGAAGGGCCAGGTGAATGATGGATGTAGAAATAAACAGGCATGACTGCTCAGGGAAAAAATCAGTAGTTTCTTTCTGCTGGTAATGAAACACCCAATAAAATTTTGATAGCTGACATGTGCATCCTTGATCTCTACCCTCTATTGATCTTCCACAACCAGCAGATCAAGTTCATTATGATTTGGAGAGTAACCTTAGCAACAAGGTACAGCATATGAATCACACGCGCCACTAGTTGTTTATGAACAGAGGTTCATCACATTAGTGAAGCACACAAACACAACCAGGGGAGGGGAAAAAATGCCAGATCAAGCCCTAATGGCTGTTTTAATTTTCCAGCAGTATGACTCTTTTCTGTCATCATAAAAGCCATCCAGCAGATGAAGATTAAAAAAAACACTCTCAGGGTAATTAATGCACATGCAAGGAGACTCAAAGACAATATCAGCACATGACAGTCTGCCCGCAGGGATTGTGAACTCACCACTGGAATTGAATACGGAGTTGTGCAGGCACACCCTCTCTGTGCATCTCCCTGTCCTTGTCCAATTATCAGTTGAGATCCATAGCTGAAATGGTCACGCCTGTAAAGACAATGAGCTCTGTAGTCTTCATGAATATTCATGAAATGCTGTGTTTAGAGAGACCGCAATTAGGCTGTATTAGCACTCTAGTGTACAAGGAGAAAATGATGATGATGGCTGCTCAGTGATGATAGTGATTTAAGTAAACAGATTCATCAAATGTGGCCTTCAGCGCACTGCAGAGGCACACTCCTTTTGTGATGGATTGAAACTGAAGACAGGGAGCATTTGCCCTTTGTCCCTCAGTTACCTTAGCTACAGACAAATCTCTTAGGTAAACAGGGAAGCACCTTGTTGAAATGGGGCAGTGGTTCTGTATTGTCATAAACAAGCAATGCATTACTGGAAGTTGAGCATTATAGTGTTGGCTTTTTCACCTGATCATCATTTTTTACACTCTTCAGCAAATACCCTGTGATATGTGCAAGAAGCACCTCCAAAAGCGTGGTTTTGAAACTTCAGGTACTTGAAATGAAGCATGCTGCTAACATGAGATAATTAAAGCTATCGTATTCTCATTATCGCCATCCGTGGCACATGCAGCCCTCCCTGTGCTGATCAAAAGAACATGTGAGTCTTTTTCCCCTATCTTGTACTGAAAGGCCCATCAATAAAGATCAAAGAAGATCAGTGCAAGGTCAAGATCAAGATAGCCAGCGCTCGGTCTCTGAGATAGCTTGAGAAATGGGGAACGCCAATAGAATAATGTCTTGGATTTACAACGAGCTAAATTGTACAGTAAGTCTCCCTGCATCTGCATTTCAATTTTTTCGATTGGATGCTCAATATCAAAGACTCTAGTGTGTCCCAGCAGCAGCATGACTACTACAAACCGTGAAATACGGCTTACTACTGCAATAAAATATTCAGTAATCACGTGGGGGAAGAATCTGCTGTAAAGCAAACAGTTTTTTTTAGAGCAGTTCTTACTATGATCCTCGTGGCACTGTGTAGTGTCACATGCTCATTGAAGTGTCACATGCACGCTGACTCTGATCCATCTGCCAGTGTCTGTGTAGAGATACTAAACTACTGCCACGAGAACTTGAGCAAAGTACATCACTCTCATCATATCCAGCGTTGCCTGATGCTGATGCTATAAAGCTGCCAAGCACACAGCAAAGTGGTTATTTGCACTGTGTATGCAAATGGAAACCTGTCAGCAAAATCTGAGAAATAGCTTGTACACAGGCTGATAACATAGTACAGAGGCAGACAGCATCGGATTGGATTAGAAGCAGAGGCGTATTCTCCAAAGACAGAACAGGAAGAGATCGATGCTAGGAGGTTTTTTGATCCCAGTCCAATGGGCTTATCCACACAGGGTGCATTCACTCAGTGTGATTTGATGGCTGGGTCCAACTCTAAATGTACTCTGCATTAACATTTTAAGGTTCAATTTCTGTGTCAAACTACTTTACATTTAGAAAGGATTGTGCCTTACTTAAATATTCATAAATGATTTACACTCTACCAATATTTCAATATTCACAAAGTCATTGTACATCATTGAAATAATGATTCATTTGGTGCCAATAATGGTATCCATCTACCACATCGTTGGTTAAAAAAAAAAAAAAAATAGCACAAAAGCACTGTTACAAAGCACAAAGTCAATTATCATGTTTTCTGCCCCTTATTGATAACCCTTTTTGTTTATATTTTGTTAATTTGCACTCTATTCGCCCTCTTTCTCACTATCTAGTGCAACTGCAGAACATGTTGCCTCATGATCAGCCTCATCAGCTCTGTGTTGTTTGTCAGCTCTGTGACAAACTTTTAGTTATTGGCTCATTGATGGTGATAAAGTTAATGAAAGCAGAAGTTGCTGAACAAAGTGAAATCCACCATCTGCATGTGAGATAATTGTAGTCAGTCATTGCCATGATCAACATTTACTCCTGAAATACAGCAGTGTATCAACTCAACAAGCTCAATCCACTAACACGTAAGCAAATATGTTACTCATGCATTAAGTATAAACAGAGCATTACATGACAAACACATGTTTTCTTCCTGACCAAATTATCTTGAGAATATTAAGCTCTCCTTGCTTCATGCATTGTTCACAGTTTCTTCACAGGCCTCCAGGAACAGTGCTGGGCTTTGAAGCCAATTTTGCATAGCGGTCAGACCTTGTAACCACAATTTTTTAGGTCTGTCACGTGATGTCATTGAGCCCAAAGAGTTTATCCCATGGACTTACATTGTTCAAGAGATGTTTGTAAATTGGTGGGTACATTTTGTTGAGTGTCCAAAACTCTGTGAGGTGACTCATCTCACTATCAGGAAACATTTGATCCAGTAACATTTCCAAAGACTAGAAGAGCCAAAAATTTGAATCACTTTATCTCCATTCAAGTTTGCAGAGGGCTGAACTGGAAGCCTCGACGGCCTGCTGTGTCACTACTGTCCTTTGCAGCACAAAGGCAAGTCCTCCACGGTGCGGAGGATCCAGGTTTTGTGCTATAAGTTCTACTTTTTTAGCTTCATGCTGTATCCACTTCTCTTTATACATCTATGGTTGCATTTTGCTTTCTGTCATTTCCCATTGACATGAAGCTTTTGTGAACAACTGCATCAAGAGCAGTTTTTAAAGGGAGGGGTGGTGAGAGAACTATTTGTGACTTATGCATCTCTAGAGATTCTTTTCCAAGTGTAAAATGTTCTGCTCATGTGCCTCAAAAAATGGCTCTTTATATTAAAAAACAAATATAGGCAGATATAGTATTATCAGATTTTTCAGTCCTCAAATAGCAGTATTAATTAGTAGGGCTGTACTGCATGTCATTTTTTTCTTTACATTTGAAGCTTCTATCAAGGTTTTCAAATGAAGCTTCAAATATCTGTCTTTTTATGACGTTGACACCCTAAAAGAAAATAGCAAATCCTTGAACAAACTCCTTGGTTTCAACAAAGTGATTCATCAGATTAAATGAATAAGTCTTTCTTTTGTTAAATCAGCTTTCTTTTATGAATAAAAGTAACTCCTGGTGCTGTTAGATTGCTGCTAGACCATCCTGTGAATACATTTGCATGCCTCCCTTTGTGTATGGCGAGCAGAGGAGCAAACTTTTTTTGACAGCAGTGAAAACGTTGCTGTTGAAAGGTGAAATGCCAGCAAAGTGATTCAGTTGAGATTGAAGCAGAATATTTTGTTGGATAAAAACATGTTGCGAATTTTGGAAGTTGTTACATCTATTCTTTTTTTTTCAGTAACTTTTGACTTTTGGACTTTACAACACTCTGGAGTTGTTAGAAATGTTTGGATCACATGAGTTGGAAACTCGGCAGGTGTGAGCGGGTCAGACAGTCAGGTTTTTAAAGTGGAGCATTTTTACATGTAAGAGTGACAGACCATCAATCTCTGGCTTCCCCAATTCAGCCCTCTCAGCACAAACCACGAGTCGAGTGTGGAAAGAGCACGGTGAACCATGGCTCCATCGTATTATGTGGTATCTCAAAGATCAATGTGCTCTGGCTCTACTGATATCAAAAGTATTAGGTTGCCCCCCCGCCCATTAAGATAGTGTTTGCCTCCTTCTCGTGCCTTGGTAGCATCCTAGTTCAGCTCAATGCATCAGTTTCAGGTGGCAGTGGAACAGGATCATTGGCCCAGTTTATTGATCACATGGTGATTCTCTTCCAGTTAGGTGTAGCCTCTTTGGGGAACCCAGGGTGAAATTGGAGGCGGTATAGTGGAGAATGTGATGTTGTGGGTGGTGTTTTGATTTTGTGAGGAATGCATCAATACTTAATCTTCTGGTCTCCGAGTGGTTTTAAATTAAACCCAACTGAAGTTCAGATATTTTCTCTACTAGATAAGTGCGGTGTGTTCGCGAAGGTCAACGGTTTCGGGGGAAAAATGATGTATCTCAGTACTCTCAAAATTTCCGAATAAAAATGAGGACACTACATCTGATGTTCAGTCATCCATTAAAATGACACTGATTAGCTCAAGATGGAGCTACAGTAAAAACTGAAAACACAAGGTGACATATGAGTTCACCTCTTTGGGAAATGTGTTTGCTTGCCCACATTGCAGCTGCTCTGTTGTATCATCATGTTGTGCAGCGCCATAAAACAGTGAGTCCATCTAACTTTTCTCAGGCAAGTGACATTGCATAAATAACATAAACTCTCAACCTTGAAGCCCAGAGCATCTGTTTGTAGTGAATCATACCACAGCTTTCTAAACTGCAGGTACTTCTATGAGTTCAACTCATAATTCATCAGCATCTGCGCTCTTGATGAATTGCCACCCCACCTCCCCTCACACGACCCTCTTTGTGCCGCGAGCAGCGACTGTGATGGTGATTAATAAAGAACGTCTCATGAAAATTACATTATCTTAGGATTTATAATTAATGCCTAAATATGACTATAGAAACTTTGCGCCACATACTAAATTCATATTAATTTTCAGACAGTTATTGTGTGTGTGTGTGTGTGTGTGTGTGTGTGTGTGCGCAACCACGTGCCAACATGTTCTGCCTCTTTGTTTGTGGTCCCAGCTGTTTGTTCCAATAATGACTCTGGCTTGTTATGCAGCAATTTCTTTTCATCTTTGAAGGATTGATAACACCCATTTGTTGACTGCTGTTGTGCGAGATGCAGATCTGTCTTACTCTCCAAAAGTTACCATGTTGAGGAGAATTGCTTTGAAAGGTTTTCTCTTCAGACCCCTCTGCAATTCAGTATTTCCCAGAGTGCAATTAGCAAGGTTAATGATCTTGATGCATAATGTATTCTCCATGGTCTTGAAGGTGTCCTCTAAGTGGTTCACCTCTTCTGCTCTCCTTTATTATCCACATCATGATTAATTGTATTTTTACCTTATACTTAGGGCAGGGCAGTATATCAATATTACATCGATATTGCCGTAGATTTTGGATATCGTGATAACGTAAGTGTTGCCTTTTTCCTGGTTTTAAAGGCTGCTTTACTAGACTGTTCTAGCTTTACTATTATTTGCCTTTACCCATTAGCCATTATATCCACATCACTGATGATTATTGATCAAAAATCTCATTGTGTAAATCATTACAGTATTGTTGCAATATCAATATCGAGGCATTTGGTCAAAAATATTGTGATATGTGATTTTCTCTATATTGGCCAGCCCTATACTATACTATATCTTATATTCCATACTACAGTATTTTGTACTATATTATACTTAATCGCATTGTGTATTAGTCTTATATTAAAATATATATTAATCTTACCTTAATCTTATCTTATTAACTTTGATCAGCTTTACCATTACCAAGGTTACTGGCTTACTGTTGTTGTAGTTGTTATGCCGCTCCTGAGCTTACATCTCCCTTTGTATCACCACCAGCGTTGGTAATTAACTTTTTGTCCACCTGCCACTTTGGATGGTGAAATCCAAAATCCACCAGCCACTCAATAGATTTCCATTATTTTTGTGGCTGGTGGGTGAAGCAAATATAGCAGCCTGCATATTTTACCAGCGTTTGACTGGTGGCCGGTGTTAATTTCCAACCCTGATCACCACACACTCATAGGCCCAAGTAATTCTGTGACTAGAGGTCGATTTGTAAATGATAGTACATTAATCAACAATTTTGATGTTCAATAGACAAGTGTAATTAACTAATTTAGCAGGAAAAATGCCAAACATTTGTAGACTAAGGATATTTTTTGATGAAAATGACAGTTAATTGCAGCTCTGTCCCTCTAGAACGTTGTGCAGCAGAGCTGTCTCTCATGCTTGTGACATCCAAAGCAGCCCTCACATTTGTTGTTATAATGCAGTTTGTCATAGGGAGGTGCTGTCAACTCTGCCAGTAGTCGGAGGGAGTTGAGGGCAAGCTGACGCATGATTGGATGACTAGATCTGGAGCATTTTCACAGCTCCGATGGTACAAGCTTGTATACATTAAAACATAAGATAAGAAATTACCAATGGCTCTCAAGGTACATTTTGGCAAGAAACATCCATTAACAGAACTTTAAATAATTTTATGTGCAGCACTGAAGGTGGAAGCTAACGTTTATGGTTTTGTGAAAAATGAAGCTGTTTAAATCCATTCACCTTTGAATTCTGGGTAATTTTGGATGTATCCATAAACCATGGCACTGGGGCAGCTACAATCACTCACAACTTGAGAATGTATTTATATAAATTTAGTTTCAGCCCTTAAAATCCTCCACACTGCCTGGTTGTATACAGATGCACATCAAAACAACGTTTAGTCAGTCAGGGATTTCTCAGAAACAAAGTTGAAATGATTAAAAACTGGATGGTATAACATACCAGTATAGCATATAGCACCATAACGTTTGGAATGGGAATAGAAAATGGGCTAAAAACTGTTCTCACTTTGCAACTCTACATTACGATCAGCTGACAGGAGTGTTTTGACTTCTTTTAGTGAGAGCTGAATTGTGACTTTGGCTCAGTTAGAGAGTTTAAGTGCATGAACACACTCACTCTCAGACCCTCTTAGACTCATACTCTCCATGCCCCTTGACATGGGCTTTGTGCCAGTATCAGCTCCTCCATTGAAACCAATCACCCATCGAGGACCCCTGTGGAGCCTACTCAGCATATCATCCTGGTGTGTCAGCAGCTTCCAGACCCTAGAGGGAAAGATGTGGTCGTTCTCCCACTGTCTCCGTGGTATATCAGATTCACTCACACTACACGCTGCACTTGTCTGAAGGGCTCGGCCGTAGTCTTTTGTGCAGCATCCACTGAAACCTGAGAGCGGCTGATGGAGCCAGTGACTGCACGATAGACACTTTCCTTTCTATCCAACCTCCCTCACCATCATCGTGCTGGTTTTCATGAGAACCACTTGAAAGTGAAACAACACAAATTACAAACACCATCAGCAGGGATTGTTGACTGTAGTTTATAGAATGGGTGCCCCTTGTCCTTTAATTATCTGTCTCAACAACTACTGCAGCAACTGCGGAGAAAGCAACCACTTGAGGCTGGGAAAGAAAAGTGCTCATTGACAGCACTAGAAAAACATCTATTGAAATGCTCTAAGGCGCACAGGATGTGTTAGTAGAGTCTACAGGTAAAGGGACAGAGCTTGAGCTCTCACATGATAACCGTCAAGGCCGGTACTGAACAATAAACCATTTGTGCTGCTGTTAACCCATTAATCGACTGAACTCCGCACTTTACCTCTGTTGCTTGACTTCACTGGTCAGCCAGTCCAGGGACGCTCGGCGTTGTGATTTAAGTCAGTGTAAAGCAAGACATGAAAAACCTACACTGCCTCCCACATAATTCTTCCTCCCAGCATGTGGGAGCAAGCCTGGCACACTGGGGGAGAGCCTCTGATGCTGAAGTCATGGTTACAGGAAACGTGTCTGCTTTAATTATCCCTTTAGAACGGAACAAGGCCCAAATCTCTTTAGCCCCTGAATCTTAAGAGCAGCATTTTTCACCAGGCCAGTTAAATGGAGGGGGCTTTTGTTTTGCTTCCCATTACCTGATGACTCATACTTAGAGGAAGCACTGTGATACTGGGGACATCGATCGATGGGTTAAAAAAAAAAAAAAGTCAAGATGGATGCTTAATTGTGCTAGAGTCATCCAAGTCTTTGATAGTCCATTTACATTTCTTGGGCTTCCTTTTTTAATTTACAAGTAGGCCTAGTTTTACACCATCTGACACATATCTATAGTGTGACTCAGCGCTGTGTGAAGATTGTCATATTGAAGTCAGCGGCAGGGTTTATTTAAGCCTCTGTAAAAAGTATTGACCCACCTGTGGAGAAACTGCCTGCAAGGTACTAAACCCAATCAGATATGTAACCATTGGGATATTTTATGAATATTATATAGAGCCTGTTTATGTACTTGTTGATACTGCTTTAATTTTTTATGCAGTCTTACTGAATAATATAAGATATTGCTGCTTACCTTGTGATATATATCAGGCTCAATCTATAACAAATTTCACTTTGGCTTGATATTGCAATGCACACAGAGGTGGTTAAATAAGAGGCTTACCAGAGTGTAGTGATGCGCGAGTACACATTTATCTATGTCTGTGTCTGTATCTTTTGAACCATCTGGACTATTTGTGTCTTTATCTATATTTGGAGAGGGCAGAGTTTAAACAGGATGTGGGTCGATTTTAAACAGAAAACGGGTTGGACCTAACAGGAAGTTGTTATTCATACCCAGCGCTGATTTGTGTTGATCAGAAGTTGCTATATTTATTATAAATTAGAAAACTATTTACTGAACAGCCTCAGAATTCAGCTTCAAATTATTTTTCATCACAGGAGTAAGAGATTGAACCCAGCTCAAATGAGGATTTTTCTTTATCACAAGTAGGATAATGACACATTTTACTCAGATGATACAAAAAACATGCATTATCTTTACTGGATACTTGTTTCATCCGAGTATTCAGCTCAACCCCAATAAAGTGGTGTGGGAATGAATCCTAAAATGTGGAAATGAATTAGCATTTTTGCGCTCCTAGTTTCCTTGTCTTGAAGTCGGCCGTTTTTTGTTTTTTTGACTAGGTTTTTGGTTAGATGCCTGAAATAAGGTCTGTAGTTAACACAAGCTTAAGAGATTTTCACGTTTTCTTCTATGACATGGAGGGTTCCCACGGTCATGTTACATTTTCCATAATGAAATTTTAAAGTAATCTTCTACGGATAACCTTCCACGTAATGTAACATAACCGCAATTTTTTTTTTTCTTAAACTGATGACATAACATAGCTCAAATATTATGTGTGGATGTTTGTCTTGTTTACCATCACGTACCTTTCTTCATTCCCCCCCCCCCCCCACATTCCATCTCCCTTCATGTATGTGAGATATCTTAAATTATGCTTGAGTAGAGTTTGTATCTGATATGTTTGATAAACGCAAGACAAGTGGGGTTAAGAAAAATAACAATTATAATGGGTTCTTGAAAAGTCAAGGAAAAGTTTTGAAATTTTGTCCGTGAAAATGTGTGGAAACCATGGACATGAAATACATCAGTAAATACCGGGTCAGTGAAATTTGATGCGTTTACATGTTTTAAAAATGCGGTTGCTAACAAATGAAACTACAGAAGATCATCATGCCAAACACAGCTATATAGTATCGTGGTGGCGATGTTTTTGTCATGTGACTGTTGTGTAGTGTGTTTATAGCCCAACATTAGCTTTTTACTGCTGGTGATTGCATTTACGCTTCAAACAGTGATGTACACTTGTGGAGATTTGCTTGCTTTACAAAACCTGTAACTTATACGTATCTTAAACTTTTTTATTTTTCAATTGGAACCACAACGATAATAGCTTCAGGGTTGGCCTACAAAACGAAACGTCATCCCTGCAGCATTCTATGATGTGAGACACCATAGTGTACATATTTGCTTGTTTTTTACATAATGGATTTCTCAGATATCTGTCAGGAGTTGCAGATCATATTTGTATGTCTGGAGGATGTTGGGTAAACTGAGTTTGAACAGATAAAGGTCTGTGAGCTGATCAAATTCATGACATCAGCGGCAGATTTGGCAAGAATGCAACAGCTCACGCAGCTCATTAGTTTTATTATTAGCTCCAACTTTTCAGTCTTGTTAATGCTGACTTTGCACACATTGCTGCTGGTCTTTCCGCCAGCACATACTGCCATCTCATCTGAAAGATGAACCACTGAATCTATGAACCCACTATTCTGTAGATACAATTTTCTTCACATTTTCCTTTATCCCTCTTAATACCTTATGGATTGCAGTGTTCGTGGTACAGTGCCTCTGTGTGTCGGCACTAGGGTGCAGTCAGAGCCATGCCATATGAGAGGATTAGCCATGTACAAAAGACTGAGCAGGGAGAATCCACACTGGATTAGTCTATCTTCTAGACAAAACATGCAAACCACACCTTGTGTCTTTTGCAAGAAGTAATGTGGGGTTTACCTCCTCATTCAGCCCGGGGTGCATAGGTCAGCTGGCAGTGGGTCTGCCTGGAGGAGCCCAGCATGTGCTGTCGTCTCTCATGATTGCTCCTTGTCTACACGGACAGGGGGCTGAGCAGATCAGGATGTGAGCTTCAGAAGCTGACTGACTTTTAAGGAGGAGCTGCATGAGTTAGCCTCGTGCCTGCTGTGCTCACATCTGCCTGCAGCACTGCCACAAACGCACAGTGCAGAGGCAAGTCTCAATCACTAACACAGATGACCAGGAGGAGGTCGGTCCAGTGTTAACCCACCAGCTCACCAGCACACTTTTGTACGTGCAGTACATAGTAACATGGGGACTGATGTTTTTGGCTTAAATCAGTACCAAGGCACAAAAACACATTTGGAGCATAAGTAGAAACCTTAGAAAATAACAGAAAACACCAAACAACCACTGCAATTTTGATTGTAAATTATGTAATTGACAGTGTCTTAATGAGCTGAAGCAAGTCAAAGTTCAAACCAGCAACTGCTGATTTCACCAACTTTATTCAGCTGAAGCTAAGTATAGTGTCTCTATGACTTTTTGTTGTTCGTTAAAGACCAGATGTTTTTACAGAAACAGTCCAGGTGTCCAAAACCATTCACTAATTCACTGCCTTCAATCTACAAACTCTGTTGAGTAGATATTAAAAAGCATGCTAAGATTTACTAAAGACTTAATAATGATCATCATTTTGCGTCATCAGTGACAGTTGAGTCAGTCAAGTGTCATTTTTTATCACTGCCTTCTGGAATTGTTAGCAGACAGTAGTGCACATGCCATGGAGACTGCATTTTCATCTTATTAAGAAATTTTTAAGCGCACCATAATGAATGATTTTACACACACATTTAGAGTTTGGACCAAAACCCCAGGAACAACACAGAGCTTTGAAGCCAAATTAACATAGTGGGGAAATTGTGTAATTACAATTTCTATGTGATGCCATTGGGCCCAAAAAGACCTTCTCCCATAGACTTACATTGTGAAAGAGATGTCTAGTGGATACATTATTTTGAGCGACACAACCCTCACGGAATGAGTGTTTCAGTATCTGGATTCGATCCATTTGGTCCAGTAACATTTTGAAAGTCTAGAAGAAGTCTAGAATGCACAATTAAATCATCTTATGCACATTCATGTTAATGGAGGGCTAAGTTGTAACTTAGCTGCACCACCAGTGAAGTTGCTAGTGCGTCTGCTCTATGGGCTCAAGTATACGGAAGATGGGGGTAATTTAATACCCAGGAAGTCAAGCTGTTTTGGCTTCATGCAGTACTGAGCATCTTTCTTAGAAAGCACCTCCAAAGCTGTATTCAGTTCTCTTTATACATCCGTGGTTATTACGCTCTTTTAGACTTTTGAAAAGTTATTGGCCTGAATGGATCAAATCCTGACAGTGAAAGGACTCTTTTTACAGATGTCTCTTTCACAATGTAGGAGGACTATGGGAAAAAAGTCATTTTGGGCCCAGTGGCAGTTGTAGTTGCACAGTTTGGCCACTATGTCAAATTGACTTCCTGGGGGCCTGGTTAGGTGTTGTCAGTCTGACTTACCAGCTGTTATTAATACCATAAATGCCCATCCATGTAGGTGCTATCAATTTTGAATATAATGATTATAGTTACATATTATTTAGTAATATCAAGTATACAATTGGTTATACATGCAAAAATGAAATATAATGCAAAAGCATTATTTTATGTGAATATACAAGATAAGGCAAAGTGAAATTAAACCTTGTTTAGTATGCACAGCACAAAATACAGGTTTGTGTTTACTTTTGTATCTTTTAATATAAAAAAATAATAGCATTTTTAAGTGCAATTGCAGTATTAGTCATGGAAATCCCAATTTGATATTTTCCTGAAATTGTTCAGCCCTAGCTCTCTGAGAATGTCTCAACAGAAATAAAAGATTATATAATCTGTTGCATTACATTATACAGGAGTTTGTGTTTCCCCTTTACAAGGCATTTCTCCTCCTATCCAACCACCCTTCATCTCAGGACTGCGTTAAAATTCTCTACCATACACAGGACAACTCTATCAATCAGCAGAGCACACATCCACTGAAGAAGGCAATGAGCCAAAACATCTAACTGTGCCATTACACATATTGATATAACAAAATAAGATGAATGATTGCAGTGCTGTGAGCTGGGTGTTTTTCTGAAATGAGACTCCTCTGTCTTTGCCTCTGATGTTCCCACTAGATAAACTGAAAATCCAAAGTAAAGACCTTCATTTAGAGATCATGGGCCTTTTTTTGTTTCTTCTCGTACATTTACACAAATTAAAGCATGCAGTTGCTAATCTTGGTAACAATTTTCACGGCTTTGTTTAAAATTGCCCAATTTTCTGTGACATGGGTATAACAAATTCTCATCATTTTCAGTGCGCTGAATTATTTATGTGTTGTGTGTTTTAAGTTCTGGTGTTATGATAACACAAAGTATAGAAAATAGAAAAAAAATATCTTTATGAATGTCATTGGTTCAACAAAGCCTTTGTAAAGTTATGAGACGACAGAATCATGCAGCAGCTCTGATCAGAGAAAATGTTTGCAGGATGTCATTATTTTGCAATTCCCTTGCTGATTCATGGTACTATTTTGAAGCTAAACTGTTTGGACCTTGTAAAGACATACATATTTCATGTTGTAATGGCTATGCTCTGATTCAGAGTGTCATTGCTTTTCAATTTTCAGGACCTTTCATTGTTCAAATAACAGTTTTTCTCTCTCCCTCTGTGTTCGGATAAGCTGTTTTCATTCTAATGGAAAATGTCCTTTACGTTCTAGTGATTGCAAAACTACGACTTGACAATACCAATCCAATGTACAGTACAGCCAGATTGTGTTCGGATAGCAACATGTTTTTATTGTTTTGGTTCTGTATTGCAGCCCACTGGATTTGAAATTAAGCAGTTAACAATAAGGCTGACTTTCAGATCCATTGTGGGTGAGCAGTGTAGCACACAGACAGCTTTTTAACCATGTTAGCAGTCCAAACTGAAACATCTGGATTGCCATTGACATTTGTGCAGACATTTGAGGTCTTTGTTGATCTCCTGACGAGTCCTCTTGCCACCATGAGGTTCGCATTTTGAGTTTTAAGCAAAATGTATCGACATCTGTTGGATGGTTTGCCATGAAATTTGGTTCAGGCATTCATGTTCCCCTGAGGATGAATCGTAATAACTTTGGTGATCCTTTTACTTTGCGTCGCCAAATTTTAATGTCTGTCCATTGCTTGATGTTCATGACCAAAAGACTGGCTAAATTAATGCCATTCCAAACAGCTACAGCTAATTAGCAAATGTTAGCATTGCTAGTAAACAAACCATTACAATTGCATGTCTTCTTTGTCACCCTGAGCATTTCTGCATGCTAATGTTAGCATTTGTGTCTAATTACATGACTATTGTCTCTTAGGCTCAATCCCAATACACCCCTCGCACGTACCACTTAGTCCCACCCCTCCATTTTATGTGTTCCCCTCTAGGGGTAGGGTCTTGCTGTGATAGAGAGGTAGTGCAAAGTGTTTTGGCTACATAATGTCAATATTGTGATATTTGACTAGATATCATCTTAGATTTTGGATATCATAATTTTGTAAGATTGGGCCTTAGTCTTGTCATTAGGACTATGCAGAGGGGAAAGTGATTATCAACCTACAGACAAGACAGCCAAGGACTTTGAGGCCACACAGAATGTTCTTTACTGGCCATGTTAGTCAGCCCTTAAAGCAAGCAGGAAGTGAAGATGCTTGCAGTACAGTCCTGGCAGCACACCACCAAGGAATAGTCTGCTGATGTGTGTGGGTTGCAGACTTCAGACAGATATTGATTGCAAAGGATTTGCAAGTAACCATTAAATGTGATGATGACTTTGTGTTAACTTGTCTAATTACGATTCTGTCCCATAAAAGTGCGGGACTGTGTAAATAAAAGAATGCAATTCGTCCTTTGTTCATCCTGTGTAGATGCAAACATCCTCTAATTCATGTCTTAAGTTAGAACTTTAACCTCATAGTCATTTTAAATCAAATGTGCTGGACTGCAGAGACAAAACAACAGCAAAGGTTTCACTGTCCTAATAGTTTATGGTTACACTATATGTCCTGGCCTCTGTTTTGTAGCTGAACTCATGCTGACGGATTCTTTCTTTCTCTTCCTCTCTTTTTCTTCACAGTAAACTTTGACCACTTCCAGATATTGCGGGCCATTGGGAAAGGGAGCTTTGGAAAGGTAATGTAACCTCCATTTCTCACTCAGTGGAAGCGTGTGCTCTCTATCTTCACTTACCCCGCACAGTCATTATCTCTGCGGAAGAATCAGAGAAGGCCAGGCAGAGTGGGCTGTGAGAGATTACACCTTAGCTCTCACGATATTATGGTGCTTAAAAGATAAATAATGTTTCTGTTTTAATAATAGTTATAAATATGGCCTATGTAATTCTTTCTATAAAGTCACTTAGAGGAGAGCCAATTTACTTTTCCTCTCATGCCAGCCAACGTGTTAGGAGTTTTGACCCCAAGTCTCCATTTAATTACAGAGCGGCACAATGATGTAGCTGTACTTGTCATCATGCTCAATGGTTGGGTTGAATACAACGGGGAGGAAGACTTGGCATGTCTGAGTGACTGTGTGTGTGTGTGTGTGTGTGTGTGTGTGTGTGTGTGTGTGTGTGTGTGTGTGTGTGTGTGTGTGTGTGCGCGCGCTGCATATTGTCAAACCAAATTACAGCAGTTCTTTTCAACTTTGTCTCAGGTGCCAATATCATCCTTGGTGGCCATTGTTGATAAAACAGACATTTTGGATTAACTTTGGGCCATTTGTTAGTTGAAGAATTCCTTTGTGTTCGTATTGAATGCCTGCATGAGACTTCAGTAATGAATTCAGGGCGTAGCGTGTGTGTGTTGACGCACAGTTAGGCTCCAGAGATTGGAATAGTTTATCTTCGTTTTGAATCCCAAATATCGCGACTAATATTTGTTCATTATACTCATGTCTGTGCACGCCTTTGCAAATTCTTTCTGCTTTGCTCCTCTCAAAACACAATCTTTTTTCAAAAACATGTCCCTCTGTTATATGGGAAGTCATTGCCCAATGCTGAATACATTTCCATGTGAATTTATGTTAATTTTTACTTATTGCTTTGTTCCCTCAAGCTGCTGCCACTTCCCTCATGATACTGAAGGGAATCTGCAGTAAGCCGGGAAATACGCTGCATGCAGGCCTAGCTTTGGAGACAGAAGCAGGGCATCCCAGTGTTTTTTTTGCACATTAGATTATTTACACAACATTTAACTTTTTTTTGGAATGAATGTCACATTGAAATAAATGTTCATTCATGATTTGGGTTTTAATATTCAAACATAAAGAGCTTGAAATAAGCTGCTCTCCTAGCTGAGGTAGATGTCACAAAAAGTCCACAGATGTGACAACAGAATTTCAATGGAAAGGTGTTATTTCTTTTTTGACATTTTCCCCCTCTTCCACATCAGACGAGGGAAGCCAGCTGCTTTATCGGAGAGGCACGGTTCTTGTCTGAGAGCTGGCTTCCACACTTATGCAATATCTGTAACACAGTCATGTTTGTGCACACTTTTATGGAGACACGTGCTTGCACACACAGACAGATTACACTCACACAGTCAGACAGACGCTCTCAGAGACATTCAGATAAAGTTTGTCCTTGTTGGAGGTCATCCTGTCTATGTTTTTTGTATGCCCACTGTGGCCACACTCTGTGTTCCTGCTGTTTCTGAATATTTAACAGCATGATGCTTAAGCTCTCCACTGAACACACTGAGGCCTGTGTTGGTGTGTGTCAGCGGGGATGTAGTAAAGAAGATGGGTAAACCATGACCTCCGATTGGCATAAAGACAAGACAAAACTATCATTTGAAAGCAAAACACATAATATTTGAAGAACTTCTACTTTTTGCACCATGAAGTGTAGCATCAACTTGATACTATGCTATTTTTTACTCAATAAAAGTTGGCTATAATAATTTACATTAGACTAAAATGGTATATTAATCATTATATAAAACAAAACCACAACATGACATTGGCATGTGTGTTTGAGAAAAATGTTGAGAGTGAGGGAAGTGTTTACTTCACATTGTCACACTGTGAAATATGATCTGTATATTCGGGCTTGTGTAGGTGCGCTAAGAAAATGGGCTCTTTGGTGTGCTGTACTGTAGATTTGTATGTGTGTGCGTGTGTCTGTGTGAATTTGTGAAGGTGAGAGAATGTGTGTAGCTGGGCTCGTTCTTGCACAGTGGGGACTAGTGAGGTAGGTTGGAGCTGAGAAAGAAGAAGCTGTCAGAAGGGAAGCGGAGGAAACCTCCTCTAAAAGCCATCTGCAAACATGGCTGACACTGATTTCACTCTGCTTTTCATCTCTCGCTTCTTTTTTCTCTTCATGTCTCTCCTTTTTGATATACATGCAGTATTAGGGTATGTATCTTTCTCTACCTCTCCTCTGGCTCTCGCTCTTTCAACACAAGAGCTTCTCTCTATGTCCCCTGTCTGCAAGACTTTTAAGACCTCACCATCGCTGCACAGCTCAGAGTAGAAGACATTTTTTGTCCCAGGCTGTTATCATATTAACATGGGGATGCACTAAGTATACAGCTGATCTCAAGGTGCCTTATTACATTGTGCCATTTCAGGCTGTACCAAACAAAAGTTAATGGTTGTGTGGGATGTTTGTGAAACCTGAAATTCAAACTGAAAAAGGCTTTTTAACACTTTTAGTTCAAATCCTCAGCCATATTATGTGCCTATTTAACATATATGCCCCCAAAATACAAAATATCTTCCCTGATTCTTATTTAAAAATCCAAACGTGTTTTCTTTCTGTAAAACAAAATATGACGTATGCTTACGTAAGCTGCCTACCAATGTCAACCAATAATATCATGACATGACCCATCAATAAGTATGTGACTTTTAGACACACAGAACTAAGATCAGCTGAGTTAGCTAGCAACAGCATGCTACGTTGTTGTAAAATACCATGGTTACTGGCCTGCTGGCTAGAATTTATTCACTTTGAGGAAAGTGGTATCTGTGACAGCTCCAGATTAAGTTTAAGGCATTTTACAGTGGACTGCTTTAGCAACTACATAGAGCATGTGATGGATTTTGTCTCTCTCCCTGACAGATACTGCTATACTGTCGGCTAATGAGGCCTCACTTTTATGACACGCCCACTTTTCAATGATCAAATCAAATTGCTCTTTACGTTCTATCCTGCCTGCTTATCCTGTTCCACTTGGACATACATCACAATATTGAAGCTAGATACTCTTGAAATGCCATTTTACCTGGACTTCATCATCAGTTACAGTTTCAGTTACATTTCCAGTTCCCATTTCCAGATTTCACTTTGTTCTTATGCTAAGATGTAGCACCATGTGAAAATCCGTGGCATTGTCTTTCAGCCCAATACAAACGGATTGCAACCAAAACTTCTTAGACCTGTCTCATAGTGTGACATACAATAAACTAGTGTACAGAACAGTGTTCAGGTGCATTAGAAAAATTGTACTCATTACAGGATTATTCCAGTTGAATGGTTGCCCCCAGTTTCTGCTCCCAGTACAGACAGCTCATCCCCTGTATCGGACTGCATCTTGTTTTTAGCTGTTATGAAATCAAACATATCTGAAAACTACGGTAGTGTCCGGACATGTCTTGTAACCACTTGAGCTGGATGGCCTGTTGACTGGCAAGGGCACAGATTTTATTTCAGCTCAAGGATTTATATCTGAGAAATCAAAACCCTGTCTGCAAAACATGGTGAAAGTGGTGTGTTCTGCACTAGGCTTTACTCACTTTCTTTTGCATAGAATCTCACTCTCTTTTGCCCTTGTCTTGGGGCAAATCTTTCCCACTGTTCATTTTCCCATGATATATCAACGCAGGTAACCCCCCCCCCCCCCCCCCCCCCCCCCCCCCCCCCCCCCTTCTCCTTTTAATATATCAGGCCTAGTTTCTCTCTCTATCCCCCACTGTTCTCTCGCAATTCATTTCAAGGGTGTTTTATGGGCTCGGCAGTAAAGAAATCTGTGTTGGCAAAGCAATATAGTATTATTAAGAATAAAATATGGCATTAATATTGTTTGAATTTCCACTCTAAGCTCAGCCTCACTTTACTTCTCCCTATAATGTTTTGGAGCATCTGTCCTCTGCCAGGTGGGGGTGAAGAGTGATGGTAGCTGGGTGTGATTATTTCCACAGCAGTGGAGGATATAGCTTATTTGTAATGTGCCTGCTAGAGGGCTGGATGGCCATATACAGCACCAGAGTCAGGATAATTGCTCGCTCCCCTGTTGCTCTCTCTCTCCTCCGCTACCTTTTTCCCCAGGAGCATCACACTTTTGCTCCCCCCTTGTCACTCTATCTCGTCGTTTCCGCCACGGGGCTCATTAATGCCTGTGCCGAGAGAGCCTGGAGGGGGGGGTGACACTCGAGGGAGGCATGACAGTCATTGGCACTGACAGCAGTTTAGTGACAGCACCTTAATGGCAACAGTCAGATGGACAGGTAAACATCTAAACAGAGGGAGGAGAGAGACGATGGAGGTGGATAGAGATAGACAAGAAAGGTCAGAGGTAGCACTGGAGCTCAGCTGGTGGTTTCTACATCCTCATACCCTGCACCACGCACACACTTCAGTGGAAATAAACCCTCATTAGGAGTATGTTGAAAGTAGAAGGACAGACGAACAGAGACATGAGCTGGAAGTAAGTGGGAGTGGAGGAGAGAAGGAAATAATAGAGCGAGGAGAAAGGAATGTAAGAGAGGATGTGACACCCTCATCATATCGTGGACGATACCAGTGTCTGCAGAAAGGTCAGAAGATGATGAAGCCTTTGTTACCTTTTTCTCTGTTAGCCCCGCAGGGCTCCCAGGCAGCATACTGAGAGTCCTCCTGCCTATAAAGACTGACAGTTGAGCCTCATCCTGCTCATAAGGGCTTCTCCCCCCTCTTTACCTTCTAGCTGTAGGTGTAAAGAGCTCAGATGAGAGTCGGTTTTGCAGAGTGCAGCTTTGCAGCACAGCCCAGCCGCAGTGTAGCCCTCAGGCAACCTTTTAGCCTAGAAATGTATGCTCGTCCTTTATACTAAACCTCTATATGCATCATAATACAAAGCTCCACTGCATAGCCACTAACAGAAAGGGCCATATGGATTAAATAGCTGCGGGACTTGAAAAGCTGTTTAAACACAACATCAGCTCGGAAAATCTTGAAATGCACCATGTTCATGTGGTTTGTCTTAATAATTTTACCCATGTCTCTTTGTAGATAAAATGCCTGGGCAAATTTAGAATCCAGAAACAAATAGGGCATTTGGAGGCGTTAATATTAACATTCCTGCCAACAAAAATGAAATGTACATGGGAGAAAATGAGAATGGCAGAAATGCTGTCAGCCAGAAAGCTGTCATGACCTCTCAAACTTTTCACCACAGTCTGCATCTTGTTTCATCATCGTCCAAGTATGCCAAAGCGTGTCTTTGTGCATAGACACAATGAGCTATGCACCATGAGTATTGTAGCTTTTCCACTAATAATAAGGTTAAATTCTTGCTTGTATTCATTATCATTCCAACCATTCTTCCCCAGAGAATACCACAGAATTTCAGTATTAACAATGTACTGTATTATTATTTAACTTCACTGCCTGTGTTAGCCAGAAACAGGACAGAGAGTTTTGTTCCACCTCCACATTTTGGTATGTGCTCAGCTCCATGGAGAATGAATTGCAAAAGTGTGACAGTATCCAGCATTTTTCTTAGGATATGGTTACATTTTTTGATGAAATCTGATACAGAACGATGATAAAATGACTCTCATTTAGCTTTTAAAGTTCAGATAAGACCCGCAAAGCCAGTGTCTTTTCATCATCAATGCAGCTGTCCTCAGCTGGATATCAGGATATATCAGAGACTTTAAAATTTTAAAGCCTTTGAACATACTGTGAATTAATAAGTTATGAATAAACTGTCACCTGTCTGTTGGCAACCTTCCCCAAACTGCGATTGTCCAACGACAGCTTACCTCGCCTAAAACAATTTGCATGGGGTTGTAGTGAGAGCAGAACTCTTTTCAAGGGTAGTGTGTTTTCTTTTAGCTTTTCTAAAAGCAATTTACAAGAGCCTCGGTCTTTTTACACTAAAAGGGTTCCACCAATATGATTACCCTACCCTCATCTGATGTTGACACTAACTTTTTGCCTGCATGTAGCTTTAACCTTGGTCCTTTAGCACAAGTTCAATAGTGTACCCATCAAGTGCACATCTTAAGATATTTCTCATTTTTACATTTGAAACATTAAAATCAAGTTTGCTGAATGGTTTTCGATCAGCTCATGCAGCTGTTGTTAGCTTAATTGCGTTGAGAGATAAAATCTGCTAGTTACAGATGTCATGTCAACTGGCAAAACCGACAGTCGCCAACTAGAATTGAGAGGCTGTTTTTGTCTGCCTCTGTCTGATGTCTAGGACCAAGGTTTAAAACGTGACTAAAATTTTGAATGGTAAATCTCCCTCCCTTAGTAAACTGCATACTGTGCGAGAACAGAAAGCTCAACAGCAGCTAATGGGGGCAGGGCTTAGCCAATCAGTCAATCAATTGTGAGAGCTAAAGTGCTCATACATTTAACTGAGCAAATATTTGCATGCCGGTGTTGTGGTCTGTCTCATGAGTACATAAACGGTGAGCTGATTGACATTTCTTCTAACAGAGAGCTCAGGGAATGGAACGTCCAAACAGCATGTCATATTCCTGTAGATAACAAGAAGGACCAAGGTAACAGACAGGATGTCAATCATTTTAATGGTCAGTTTTATTCCTCAATGATTTCTACTGTGCTCTAATTTTAAAAGAGGACATGCAACATTATGCAGTATGAGTATCTCACCATCATAGTGATGTAGAAAAAGGTATCTATCACGTCTGTCATGTTGAGGAGTATGTATGACACATCCCGCCTTTAATGAAACATGCAGTTACACATCTAACACCTTCAGTAAACCTAAAGAGAAAATGCTTGAGTCTTCAGGCACTTTATGTGAATCTTAAGTCTCCTTTACATTCTGTGATGCATGTAATCCTCATTATGCCGTCCTTATATTTTCCTACTTTCATACACGAGTGACTTCAAAGACTTTTTGCGCATTTTATATAAACTGGAGGTAAGCACACACTCGAGGTAAGCTTGAACACTTTTCTGCAGTATGTGTCTTTTCCCAAGTGAGCATTTAAGGATTTTTATATCAATTAAATCATGTGTAAGTTTTTCTTAGGTTGTAGACTGCATCACAATATCAGGAAGTCTGCTTTACTTTCTTTTAACACTGATTTCTGACAGTTTTATGTAACTAGAACAATAGTTAAAACTGAAAGTCATTTACTCACATTTAAGGTTTAGCTGAAGTTTTTTGTCAAATGTCACAGTTAACTGAACATCGTCAGGTTTTTGACTGTTGGTCCGACAAAACAAGACATTTGAAGATGTCGTCTTGTTCTATGGGAAATAGCAATATGCATTTAAATTATTTTCTGACTTTTTGTTGACAGAAAGATAAGACTATTTTTTTAGAAAATGATTGGAAAATAAATCACAGTCACAGCAATACCTGGCCTCTTATATTATTTGATGCCAGTAAGTTCCATTCAGTGAGAATTCCAGATTATAAATTTTGTTCAGGTATTGGAAGAGAAAATTGGGAACTGCTCCATCTTTACCATTATTTTTTTAATTTAAAATATTTGCTCAGGTTATTTTGGCTTTTCCATTAGTGACACCAATTCCCTGTATAATCTTCAGTGATTTTTGGTGGATGCTGCTTCAAACACTGAAGCACTCTCAGGCTTTTAGAGAAATATCTTTGTGAGGTCCTGATGTGCTCGTATTGTGTGTCGGCATATAATGTAATGTAATTTGTATTTATCGCTACATGAGATTATTCTCACTCTATTTCTAATGCGCTGCAAAGCTTCACTTTGCTCAGTCTCAGAAGTCCTATCCATGACTGTGCTTATCAATGGTCATGCCTGCTGTAATAGTGCATCCTGAAGCTGTGCAAAGGTATGGCCAAGCTCAGCAAAACCCTTTCATTTCCTGCAGGCTGAGAGCAGCCGCTGTGGAGCAGAAGACATCCAGTGGAATGAACCAAATGAAAGAGCAAATTATGCCTTCTTCTCCCTGGATGACATGTTCATCAGACCCTGAAAGTGTGTTTGCCTCGCTTGCCTCTCCCAAAGCACTCTTGCCCAAATGCAGCGCTGGCAAGAGTGTGTATGTGTGTGTGTGTGAACAAGTGTCAGTGTTGCATGTTTTTAGGTTATCCTCTACTTAAGCTTAGTCCACACGTACAAGGGTATTTTTGAAAGCAGGATTTTTCCTTCATCATTCTCCAAAAAAACCCAAAACATCTTGTCCACACAAGCACTGTTATAGAAAACTCTCAGTCCAAATGAAAATGCAAAACACGATTTAAGTGCCATCATAATCATGAGCATAACAAACTGGAGCTTTGATCAGAACCACAAAAATAAGGCCCAACCGTACACGAAACTGCATAGTTTCTGTCCAAGTCTGACCTGAGCCTGGACCACAGCAGCAGTTTTGAGCCTGAGCCTGATTAAAACCTGAATTTCCCTCCCTCTCTCTCTGTCCCTCTCTTCATATCAGTCCAATGGATGAGAAGTGCCAGTTTCATGGGTGTCCTGTTCATTACATGTATGTTATGCTGTTGTTGTTTGTGTTTTGGTATATGAGCAAATGACACTTTATGTCTAATGTTTTATTAATTTAAATCTAATTTAACATTAATTCTAATGTCAACATTATTACTAATTTTCAGGGGTTGATGGCAACACGGCTCATACATTATTCATGACATTACACAGACTATGAGAAAACACCTCCAAATTGGTACGAACCCGACCTAATTCAAGCCCAAGGTAATTTTTAGAAGTTACAGCTTGGTCCGAACCCGGTGGGTCAGGGTCAGGCCCAACCAGGTCTGGGCAGAGAATCAAAGCACTATGTCAAACCAACAGGCTGCAATATAACGCTAACCCCCTTAAGCCATGTTGGCCACTCATGCAAAGGAGAAGATGTTGGCTAGTCAGAAGCCATAAAAACATAGCCATTACCAGAAGGATACCTGGAGCAGTGATCCCTTAATATAATGGAAGGGTAACTTTACATTTATGTGTTAACATGTAAAAAGTCCTGATAACAAGGTTAGAACCAGAACTGATTTGTCCTCCTCTGCCATTACACCAAATGTCGCCTCAATTGTGACACCTTACCAAGGAGATAAGGGAGCACACTTTGACATCACAAGCCAAAAATTCAGTTTTCCCCGTCTACAGGTTAATATTGAAAACAGAGTTTATGAACTTCATACCGAAAGGAGTTTTGCAAAAGGTCAGTTTTCAGTGACCTAAAACAGTTTGCATACCAGAGAGAGACTCACTATTTTTGGCCCAGAAGCTAACATTAACCATCCTGCCACTCCAACAAGGGCTCCGGTGTGATCATATCCCTTTCAGAAGCTTTATAATCCATCCTTGTGCTGCAGTGTCTTTTTGGAGACTTCGTAAAATAAATCCATAGTGATAAAATCCCATACTTCTTCTGTGATTATTTATCCATTTTTTCGATTAAAAATGAGTGTTGAAAAATTTTAAATTTAAGGTAAAACACTGCAGTCATCACTGTCACCAGCTATCCATTCACAGTGTAGAAGGGGTGGAACAAATTCCACCAAGACCATCTTCAAGTGCTAAATGGCAACAACTGCCAATTTCAGCTGGGAAAAGAAGTGCTGTAGTGGACACACGACCTTATTCAAGTAGCACAAGAGATTGTCCGATCGCTAAGAATTTGACCTGACAAGAGCATATCGACCAGCTGACCAGAGGATGACAGCCCTAATGTGGACAATGGACAAAATGCATAAAAAAAGCTATGTTTTCAAAAAATACTTGCATACTTGTTGACTAGGCTTTATACAAGTCTTTTTCAGTCACTGCTGGCTGAGTGTTACCATTGTACCAAAAATAAACACAAGCTGAAAGTTAATCTGAGGGAATTATTGATGTCTGCAATTGATGTACAGTATATTTCTGCTGAACTTAACAGGAGAGACACAAGCTGACGTCCCTCCCTCCCTCTCTCTCCTCCCCTCAGGCAGTGGTCTTCTATCTGTTCGTGTTTCCCCATGTGTCTCAGTCAGAGGCTTCTGGCCGACTTGGCACTTACCTGACCTAGAAAACAGAAAATCTGCAGCTTCCTGACTGAGTCCACTAAATTTAACACCCCAACCCCTTTTCTCCTCTCTGCAAGCCTTGTTGTCCCAGGAGATTTAGACCTTCTGACAACAATTGATAGGACTGCTAAGTATAGCAAAACAGTGGTGGGGACGAGGAGTAAGAAAGAAGGGGGGTTGTAAAGGTAAAAAACATGTAGCCATCTCTGGGATTTTAACAGTGATGCTCCACTTTGAGACACAACATGAGACAGCTTTTGTAGTGACCGGGTGATATGTTGAGTTAATAAGCATTTAAAACATGCATGTGTTTAAGGAGTGCGTAACATTGAGATTAACCAGAGGGTGGTCTGGATAGATAGAGAAAAGCTGGAGGCTGAGGCAGAGGTCTGGGGCGCAGCCCTGATCTCTATGTCTAAACTTATGAAAGATTTAGAGCAGCAGAAAGGGAATTTGGGCTTTTATTTTTATTTGTTGAGATTCACCCACCAAGAATCAGGGCGCACAAGGACAGGATAGGAGTGTGATTCCCAGAGAGAGATATCAATATACTACCTGACACCACATGAAGGTGGCCAAGTGGTAAGAGAGTCTGACCGAAGACCTCATGTAAACCTTTTCATTTCACAATCATTGTCTGATTGTGATGATTGATGCTTTGGTACTATAATACTGTACATAGGTGACTAAATTATGACTTTATAACAGGGAGTAGTTTGGATAGAAGGCCTTTTTCACAGCAGACATTCTGACTTGTGATGGTTGGAAAAACATAAGTGTTGCTAATAACATTAATATTCTCTCCCTTCTATTCAAGTGTCCTAGTAAGCCATGACAGAATGACAGCAAACCAGCATGCACAATAATAGGACCCTGATACTGAAGCAGTTAATGCCTACCCATGCACCGGCAGACTTTATAAAACTTTGAAAAGACTCATAAAAGACCAAAGTGCAACAGCCTGTCACATCTAAAGACAGTGTGAATTTTTAGTCACGCACTATGAGATTTTGCAAAGACTAGGAATCTTGCAGGGCCTTTGTGTGCAAGACAACAGCTAGATTCCTTCTGGGATTATTTCCCATCTTGCTCCCGGTGTAAAATATTTAAGAAATATTTAAGAAATATGGCATATTAATGATTTCTCACGTGCCTGTAAAAACACATAATTCGAGAAACCCAAGATGGGCGTCATATATTGACAGTATTCTTGTTGATTTGGCATCAATATAATCCATAAAGATATGTATTTGTGTACAACTTTACATTTTGGATTTTGCTATTTGTAACCAGCCTCTGTTGGTTAGAGGTGCTGTTTTAGTGGGAGGAGACTGTGGGAATGAGGAGAACTGTTTCATAAATTCAGATTTCTCAGTAAAATAAGTGCCTGTTGGTGGATCAGATGCAAGTCGAATTAAATGCTGACGTTTCCCTGCTTCCTTACCTGTTGGGTGCTGTAGAGAGTGCAGCTATTGCTTGTTGATAATGTTCATGTCATTAACCTTAAGCATTTGCATAAGCCAAGACATAAATCTCAAGACAATATGAAAAATGTTTGATTTTGTGGGACATAAAGACTAGAAAAAGACTGACCTAAGACAGTTTGAATTGAGTTCTGTGGCCACCTCGCACCAAACAATTGAGATCACGGGAATGCGCACCAACTGAGCTAAAACTCTCATGATTTTATTCAGATATTGGAAATTTGTCTTCTCCAGCGAAATTGCTAGAAAAGTTGTTTGGTGTGCGGGTGGCGTAAGTGTAATCATTTGCACCTTTGCTTTTGCTACTGTGACATGTCAGACTGTCTTATTTGAAATTGGTCTACTTGACTTCAACAAAGTTTCAGACACTGAGGATGTTAACAAGAGCAGTCTCCAATAGATTTTCAGTTTAGTTTTATCTCTGTAAGGATCTTCTTATAAACCAAGGTAATTAATTCATTCATTTCAGAGGAAGAGTTTCTTATTTGCATTTTGCACTGTCATCTTTAACAAATGGGGAAGCTTAAAAACATAATCAGAAGGATAAATAAGGAATGTTCTCGAATTAAGTTTCCGTCCAACTTTCTCAAATTATCATATTTGTATAATGCAGATATATTTTTGGGTAGACTTGTGGTTGTTTCAGAGGATGCAGTATTTAAACACAATAACACTTTGTGGTAGAAAATCATGAATAATGCCAGTATAAAAAACCCAAAAAGGTTAGAATCAGGTAAACTAAACCAGTCAAAGAACAGTCAATCACCATTGTTTTTACTCCTATCTTTAATGCAGCTTTTCAGAATAGGAAACATAACTATATAGTATGACAACCAAACCCATCCAAACTCTAGTCTCACATAACAATAATGTATTAGTATGTCACCGGGCTATGTTACTAGATAACATAAATCATCTAGTAATGCCCCTGAAATCATCATGAGCCCCTGAAGGTGCTGGTGCCATATGTTGGGTTCACGTGTCAAAGCGTCCTTCAACATGCACTGACCTGTTGCCTCATCATAGGATAAATGTCTACAATATATATTGTAAAAGCCATCAGTGAGATCGTCGTGGTTGGTAGGATTTAATGTCTTTTCTGTGATGGATTTAACACATTATTTAAGGCTTGTAATGAACTTCCTGGTTTCCTATTATGCGTGTAGTTTGAGGCTCTTTCTTGCCTATAGGCCTGTCAGTCTTACTCTGCTCCAATATTTTCTACACCTCTTCTTTCATAACTGTGGCAGCACAATACTCAGCTGTAATCCCTCAGTTAATAAAAGGGTACTGGAGGAGCTGTTCGTCTTTTTAATACCATAGAAGTTATTTTTGTATTAGGACTATTGGTGCCTCGAGTCCAGATAAAGTTTTAATGAAATTGAAGGAGGAAGCACCTCTTGGGTTTAATTAAGCCGAGCTAAAGAATTACCTGCGTGACCTAATAGACTTTTTTTTTTTTAATCGGTACGCTTCAATCCTACTGGTCACCTTCACAAACAGCTTCTCTTACCCAGACTAAATAGGATTCTCCAATGTCCCCTGGAATCATTATCCAATGTTAACCTCATCCACCTATCCAGCAACAGGGTAAAAAGGCTAGAGCCTCTCAGAGAACGTCTCAGTGGAATATATAATTAGTCTTGTGATCTTCAGTAGATACTGTAGGTTATACTAGAGGGTCACATTGAGCCTTAATGGAATTTTCCAGCAAATTTAGGAAGACTCATGCTTTAAAACAGCCGTTGTTGTTTGAGATGAAATTATATACATAGACAGTATAAAATAATGGATGTAGCCACTGTGACTGACGTCAGCCATTGATTTGCGAAATCCAGTTATGAAGCTTCGAGTTTGGCATTTTGCACATCGCCATTGTGGATTTTTGAAGTGAAGTGACCATATTTGGATGAGAGGTTGGAGATAGCTCTTTGCTTGGTTAGCAAGGTGCATTTACAGCTTTGGTTAGTTGTGATAATGCTAATGCTAATTTGCGCTAGCAAAAACAGGCTTGAAACCATTAAAACAAAATGTACTTACTGGAAAAACTGAACATCTGACTTGTTAGAGGGTCTTTTAAGTACAACCGAATGCTGAACAAGACTTTTTTTAGGCAACTAAAACAATTACATTTCATGGACCGAAAACAGCTACGGCTACTCTGAAACTGGGGTTAAGCCATGGTTACCTTACATACACAACATGGTTGCTGTAGTAGCAACTTGTTAACCGACAGCACCTACCTCTTACTCAAATTGGCTACGCCCTTAATTATGTACACCTTTTTGCCTCAATAACATTTAAAGTGGGGAGTTATATAAACCCCCACACAGTTGTCACGAACAGGAAGTTTAGAGACCAAAACTGTTTTTTTGCACCAGGTTGTAAACATGTTTATTTCTGCTTTTGAAGTTTGGCAAAGTTTAAAGTTTAAAGTTCGGGTCCATGGGGATTGACTCACCTTTAGAGCCAGCCTCAAATGGCCATTCAAGGAACTGCACTTTTTGGCAGTTCCACACTGGCTTCATTTTCTAGCCCCGGAGCTCACTGGTTGATTTTATATCTTTGTTTTATTTTCATTTCAAAAAGTTTGTACACTAATATAGCTCCTGTATTGCTCCTTTTTGCACCAAAATCAGTTACATAACACTGAATAACACTGAATCACATTTATTCAGCTGATGCGTTTATCCAAAGGAACTTATAATTAGTGCATTCAGCCAGTCCCAATATGCAGAAATCATTCAAGTACATCAGCTTTATCAAATGCTCAACTACTTCAAGTGCTACAGTTTACCGTGCAGTCTCTGATGGTCCGTTGAATATGAAATACCGAATTATTAATGGATTAATGTTGCTTTTTATAAATGGGTTACTGTGTATTTCAAACCTGAGTTTACAAGTAGCTGCTCTCATCACGAGCCATGGAGGACCAGCCATTGTTATTCTGTAATTGCTGCTCGTGCTGCCTCATTAGAGATCTTCAAAAGTTTTTAGAACATATGGGTGAATAACTGTGGCAGCTTTATTTAGAATGGTGGATCTTTTAATGTGTTGTTCAATCGCAGGAACGTGTTTCTCTGGCTGCCAGGCGCCCCCGGCTGACCCTATAGAGATTAACTCCAGGAAATAGCCTGCCGAGCTCCTCGTTATTAGTGCCGTTCTCCTTTCTTAGCACTGATTAAATAATGATTGTGCTGCAGAAAACAAAGTTAGTTTCATGCTTCAGAGCTCAAAACTATTAAAACTGAGCATCGGATGCAAAGGATGTGATTCAAAGGAGGTTTTCTTTGGGCAGCCTGTCTTTGAGGATGAGACGGACAGGTGCTCTCATCTGTAGCGTTCCTTCACGTGCGTTGTCGTCATCTTTGAATTCCTCCACATCAAATGACTCCACACTTGTAACGCTGTCCACAGAGAAATCGATAGGTCCCGCCTATGTGTTTATTCTGTGTCTGTGCCTGGCCGCCTCTAAAACGCTCTCTTTAGGAGAGATAAACAGGTGCTATGTGCAGCTGGTGGTCAGAGATTACAGCCAACGTTGTGACAGCATCTCACCCAGGGCCAACACTGTCGTCTTTCCCGCTGCTTGGAGACGTGGAATCTGGAGCCAAGTATAAACTGGACACAGCCTGTGTGAATGGCCTGTTTTTTCTCCTTCAATTGTATTTGCTCATTAACTGCAACACCATTCAACTTCCCTTTTGCATGGGACCACAGCAGTGTGACAGCTGCAGTGCTGAATTCACTGTCACCTGGACCGTGACAGCAAGTTTAACTCACATGCTGAATGTACAGCTGGTCAAAACATTGGTGTACATTCATTGTTTCTCCTCAGACACTGCCCTCACAAACAAGTGAATACAAGCAAAGGCAGCACAGTAAAAGAATAAATCTGGTAATGTGTTTTTCTTGTTGTCAACAAATCCCATGAAAATCTAAAACCAGTGAAAAAGTATTCTACTAACAAATATTTTCTGTGTATCCAAAAAATTTTAACAAAGTGTTAAAGACCCACACAGTTATAGTGGGTGACATGTTGCTTCATTAAAATAAACACAGGCACAGAACTGTGTTTTGAGGCAGTACAACATACACTGTGTTGTTGCTCCAAATACTCACTTGCACATTGAATTAGCAGCTGAAAATAGTCCCCAACAAATGCAATATTTACTCCCATCCGGATGAAGCAGATTAGAGGGCTTTTTTGAGTGATAAACTCTTAATAAATAATACAAAAGATGTTTTGATTGCTGCTTATTTAGGCAGTGTATTATGGTATAAAGAAATAGTTTATTTCACCATGAGTTCCTTTTGTTGGATGACTGGTGCTGGCTTGAGGCTTGAGCCTGGTCTGGTGAATGTGCCAATTTTTTTGCCAGCTCTTTCCCCAGATGCACAGTTAGCCAGCCAGCAGAGAAATTTGGCACCATCCTTGGTCTCGGCCTAGCTTCCACCCCTCCTGTTCGAAAACAAAATGACCTTTATCTGTGACAAATATTCAAAGGCAATTTAAATAGCAGGTGTTCCCAAATTAGAATTTCACAATGAAAACCTTGCCTGCAGTGAAATAGTAGGTTGGCTCATGCCGACCATTAGCATTTTGGAGATAATGTTACAGAATTAATTAGAAACAGTTTAGTGTCCATTACTGCTTGGAGAGAATTGGTCTCAGAAGCCATCACTCTGCCGGTGCCTCAGCCCTCAGCCTGCACGTCACAGAGAAAGCCGGAATCTTCCATCTCAACGGATTTCAATATAGGTGAAAATGTCTCCATTCATATGCAAATAGATTGCAAAACATTCTGCCTCGCACCTCTGGCCTCAAAATTGTTACTTTCTTCAGCTCCATACTAAACTGCTCTAATGCATTGAATTGCTAATATGCCCAATGAATATATGAATAAATCCTTTTTAAAAGTCATCATTTCACTCTGCTGACCGGCTCCTGAGGATTCCAGATAAGATGGGGCCGGTGGGAGATGACTGACAGTGGGATATCTGATTGGTTGAGAAACTGTGGGTTTTACATTCTACAGCTGCCACAATCATCGGTCTCCTTAATAAAGAAAATCTAGCAATAGCTGCATATAATGAAATGTCCTGAACTTAGAATAGCAACACAGAATATGAAAGGTTTAGGAAAACATGAATCCATTCAAAATAAACAGGGGTTTTATCGTATAAAGTCCGACAGTATACAGGAAACAACTTATTGAAGTGAACTTCAACTTCTAGACCTGCACAGAGTTTTGAGAGGTAGTGGCAGTAATTCAAAACAGATTAATGCAATGTTTCAGTCATAAATATTCACATTATGGCTAGCCACCGGATCATGTATGAGTCTATATTCATGTGTGTGGGACTGTATTTTCACTGAGGGGTGCTGCATAGTATAACTGAGTGTGCATGATGTATGTGCACACACACAAATGAGACAGCTTCCAGCTGCAGACCTCTGTTCAGGACCAACAACAACGCTGTTTTTTGTTTTAGACATCATTGGCATTCTCAGTGGTGATTTTGCCACCCAAAGCAGGTGTTTTAAGTTAAAATATGATCTTTTCCTACCCATAACCAAATGGTTTTATGCCTAAGCATAACCATACCTTACCCACAGCATTGTTGAAATGTAAAGAAATGTGAATTTTCAACTTATAATTTTACATAATAACGCACAAATATACATATCTGTGCTTTTGAGAAACAATTAGAAACTGCTTAGACACACTTTAGTTGGTGGTTCCATGAGTCTAAAGCCTGATTTATGGTCGTGCGTTGAGTCAACGACGTCGCTACGTGGTTGCCGTGACGCCGTCGTGAACCCTTCGAACTTCTCCGTCACTCCGTTTTGTCGCGGTGCAATTCACCGCCAGAGCAGTAGGAGGCTTCGTTCCTTTCCTGAGTGGTTATCGTCGTCTCTAGTTGATTCTTCGTTTAGCTTCCGGCTTTTTCGGTCACAGAGAAATGAACACGGAGCACGGACAGACGGCTCCGGCCGTATCCGTATTGAACGTTGTGCACAATGGCATATATATAATGAGCCTTAACAACATCTACATGGCAATAGAAGATGTTTAAAGACGGCGGGGATGGCGGTGGAAATACGGAACCGGAAATGCTTTGCTACCAAGCAAACCAATCACAGCCGTGCCGGTCTGCGCTGGGTCTGCGTCGCCTCGACGCGTAGTTACATTTTTGGGGAGGTGCACGTCAGGCTACGCCGGGGGCTACGGCGAGCCTTCTGCGTAGCCCCGTAGCCTACAACGTAGCGACGTCGTCGATTCAACGCACGACCATAAATCAGGCTTAACAGTGAAAGCTCCCTCGCCTTAGACACAATTTCTCTCTGGACTATATATGCCAAAATTTCTAATATTTCCTTTGGAATGGTGGCAGACACCCAGTTGTCTGTTCACTGAGGCCACTCAAATTCCCTGGACAGATCATAGCGCTACATTCACTCCTCTGCTTCTCCATCATTAGCTGCCATGAAACTTCATCTCGACTGTTTTGACCCCGCAGTGGAAGTCCCTTGTGTCCAGCATATTTTATGGCTCTAAAAAGCAGTTCCAAATCTGTCATGGTAATTTCCTGGTCTTTCTCAGCCTGTTCAGTCCGTCCACACTACAAATTAGCTCCTATCACAAATCTCTCCCCAAGATCAGCTGCACCATGAGTTGACCCTGACCCTTGCATTTGACCTCTTTTTTTCATTTATTTTGTGACAAGCACCTTAAAAAATGTAAAGAAATGGTCAGATAGCCCAAATAGGCAACTATTTACAAAGTGTGTCGTTGCACACCATTGCTTACATTCATCTTGGGTAACCATAGTCAACAGTTAGCCTTTTACATTGCTAAACAACAGGCTTGAAATCTCAAAAATATCTAATGCTGCACCATCAAGTCAGAAACATGCAGCCTCCCTAGCATGGGCACCTGCAATAATCAAAATCTAAACTGAAAATGTCCTTTTAGCTCTTTCCTCCAGACAAACATGTAAACTAACAACAACTGCTATGCAAACCACCTACATGAAGATCAAGAACTCAGTGGTCATTCACAAAGAATAAAAAAGAAAGATGTGGATTTCCCTGTCAATTTAATCTTCGAGAGAAAGTAAAGCAGAAAACAGTAAAGATGATGACTTGTTGAATGAGATCTTGGGAGGCTCTCTCACAACAGTAAATATAAGAATATCACCAGCAATAGAATTTTAAAAGTCATTCTTTATTTGGTCCAGAGGGGCACATCAGACCAAAAAAAGGGCAACGGGGCAGCAGCCTGTATTTGAAGGAAGCCACATAAATAATTCAAAGGATAAGAATGAAGGAAGCTGAAGGATGATGCTTAATGAATACTGCTACATGCATATACTTTACATTATTATTAACTATGTCTAAATTAGACTAAAAGATTTTAGATTTACTTGCTACCATTCGTCTCAGTATGCTATGACTTGATGCTTGCTTTAAATAGACAATAGACCACAGTGAACATTTGGCTTCCTATATGCCATTGGTCATGAAGTAATGAAGTTTTAAGCAGGGACCAATTTTTGAGACACTCTTCATAGTGCTCTCAACCTCACGAATCACATCTCATAGAAAATTGTGTTCTGTCCCAATAATAGAAAATAAATGTAATGTCTAGGGAGTGCTGTACTGCATCTGTCACTCAAGGGCCTCATAGAGAAAACCTCAGGTTCCCACACATCATGGCTGTTTCTCATGTACACGAGGTATTTTGATGTTACATGTATTGCACACAGCAGAGGTCTCTTGTGATTGGCTCGCTGATTGTATGTAAGAGACCTTTGGCATGCTCTATCAGAGATTGTTACTGCTTTTGCTCCCAACAGAGCCATAAATAAGATTTCCAAAATAGGTCTTTCTTGAGCCAGCGAGTGTCTCTAAAAATCGACTGTTTCTTGTTCCCAGATGATGCGGACATGGCAAATTAAGGTGCATATGGGAGGGAAGCTTATTTGCCTTAACAGTAGGAGGATGAAAATGTGGAGATAACCTTTTGGGTTTCTGTTTGCAGGATTTAAAGAGAGTTCATTTAGTCTACCTTCTAGCACAGTGCAGATGGTACAGACTGGCCTGGCTAAGAGCAAAGAGAAACTGGGTCTGTGCTGAGCTCAACGAGGGAGATGGAAAAAGGGAGGGCCTGGAGCTGCGTGTTATCATGCTGAAGGCTAAAAAAAAAAAGTCTAAAAAGGAGGTATGGGGTATGGTTGAATTGATAGGGAGACTTGAAATCCAATAGCAGGATTTTAAATTCTAAAAAAGCAATAAGCAATATTTTTTGCTGATATCCCACATTTTTAAATTGAAAAATGTGTGTTTTTTCCTCAAGAGTCCTGTCTTTCATTATAGGGATGTGGAAAGTCCTATCAGTATTTAAACCATCGGATATTAAAAGTCTGCAGCGTCTGCTAATGACAATAATACTGATAACAATACCAATTCAGATTTATTGATACAAATACTTAAACAAGCAAAACTGTAAGGAAAAGATGAAAGAGTGTTTTTCTGCTCTAATGTAAGCAGCAATCGATTACTGAAGTCAGTGTGATGTATCCTTTCTGGCTTCTTTCACAACCTTGAGTTACATTTCGATTGAATAATATTGAGGCCAACATGGAGCTCAGTTATTTTGAAGCCCTTTTTGGTGATTCTTATGCAAGATCTGAGAGAAGACTCACCCTAGGTTGTCCTCCACTACTGCCTTTGCTCTAGCTTAAAAATGAGTTAGTTACAAGTATGAGTAAAATACTGTAAACTGGCCAAGCTTGGGCTTATGATGACTGCCAAAATGCAAAACTAAACACACTGGAGTATTATATGACTTATTAGTATGAGATTTGTTCAATATTCTCACCTGTTTGTAATAAGAAGGGCAGACATAAGCATGATTTGACTTATGGGACTTGGGTCTGTTTTAGTCGGCATGTCCGTCAGTGTTTACGTGAGCCCTCCTGATGGTCACCAGCCATTTTGTCCTTCCCGATTCCCCAACTGTTTTGATGTAAAACTCGAGACTTGGATTTTTTTAGCCTTGCAAGTTTTACAACCAGTCAGCCAGCAGCTCTTTGACATGTTGGCGTGTTGATATCACAAAAATCTTAATTTGGTGCTTTTTCCAAGCAGTTCCCCAAACTGTGATCCTTCCCTCACATGATTGTGTAGCAACAACAAGCCAGAGCTTGAGTTTGAGAGTAGCATGTCCAGCTAACTGGCTTAATACTAACAGTAAGTAAACAAGTGTTACTTTCAAGTCGAGGAAGCATATCAGTAACTAACTACTTTGTAAAAGTCCTTTTTGGCTAGCACATCCACTGTGTAGTATATCTTAATTGTATGGAAACCAGTCCTGAATGCTATTAAAGTTTAGGATAACAATAGCAGCTCTGCACTTACCTTTCCATGGCAACCCCAGCAATGTTAGAGGAGATAGTGTTAATGTGTGCCCAACACATATCCTAGTCCTTATCCTAAAAGCCTTTTCTCTGGTAACATTGTAAGTGAAATACATACTGCTAAAAAATACAAACAGTAAGTATAAGCTACACAGCAAAGCAGTGTTTACAAAAAATTCATAGATACAGTCGGTAATTAGGAGAACGCCCACGAAACATCACATCCTTTTAAGCAAGGGGGAAAACAAGCATTATCTATTATGCTGAAGAGTTAGTGCGTGGCTTTATACATGTCAAATAAACTTATACATCCAGAGTTAAAAGGTATTTTCCAACCTGGGCCCTTTTTTCCCATGCTTTTGTCTGTAAGTGGTTAATGGGAACAACATTTGTTGAAATTGGTCCAGTATTGAGCGAGAGTAGCAGCAAGGCTGCAATGATAACACTCAGGGCATGTTTGCACCATCAATTTCCCCCACTAGAAGTGCTTGGTTTTGCCAGTGACATGCTCTGATTGTTATTCTAATTCTGTGAAGAAATTATGGAAAGGATCCCCACAGAGATAGATCTTTTTGTTAGTGTATAATTATTTTTGTTTTAACCCATAACAGCCCTGAAATCACTATTGTCAAACCCACTAGACTCCATGTAATGAACAGACGTTGTGTCATTGTAAAAAACACTTCATTTTCCATAATTTTAACAATCACCAACACTGTTTTGGTTGAAATAGAATAAACTTAATTCACCCAGTTAGATATGAAAATGTGCTGGCTCTATACGCTCAGATTTCTGGAAGTACTGAGCATACGATTGGAAAAATTAGACTTGAATTGTAGATCTGTAGTAAATCTAAGTTTTCCCCACAAATTCTAGGTCACACAGCATGACATATTAATGTAAAAATTATGAAGTCGTAGTCATTTTTTTTGGGTTAAGTACTCCTCTATAAATTGCTTTATCCCAGCATTTATGGGCTGTGAGAACTGACTCCGCCCTCACTACACCTCCCACTAGTCACAGACTGTATCTGTGTAGATAATGTTAGCTTAATTAGATAGTTAACTGAAGCTGAAAAATCTAGTGACTGTTGCCAATTCAAACTGGACAGTTGCTGGCAAGAATTGAGAAGCTGATACAGCCCAACTGGTCAAAAATTGCTGATCACTACAAATTTTGAGCAGTCAATCTGCAGTTATCATTGTCAAACTGCAGAGCTCATAGAAACTCTCTTCTTCAGTCTAATCTGACACCTTATAAAGAGGAGGAACAGGTCTGATGAATTTCAGCCGTGATGAGCTAATGAAAGTGACAGAAGTAGGGGGAATCATGTGCTTGGAGGAGATCCAGGCGGAGGAAACAGGAGAGACAGCCGAGACAGACCTGGCAATCATTTGAGCTCTGTGCTTGAGGGGAAACCATGAGCACAATTAAATAGACGGTGTTTTACACAGTGAAAGATTTCCTCTTGTCACCATATGGAAAATGTCCATTTTAACACCTCATTTACTTTGGTGTTCATTCTTAAAATCTTTTTTCCCCCTCGTTCAATCAAGTGAATAAAATCCATCAGTGCTATGGGGAATCGAAGCATTTTCAGATTTCATTAATCTTTATGATTTGTTTATAATGCAGAGATAATTTGAATAGAGTAGACAACTTCAAAGTAACTCATTTCATGATGAAAAATGATAAACTATCGCATCTGCATAGTAAACAACCATTGGCATGGGGGCTAGGGAGATTTTCTCTCCACTGGCATTTTTCCTCTCTTTTGTGAGACTTATAGACTAAACAAATGAGTAAAGGACTGGCTTAGACGGGTATTTTTTGCAGTGCATCAGGGCCAGAGTGCTGTGTAAAACAGCCATCTGTCTGGCTCTGACTGTAATGAGGAAACCTGTGCCTTGGTGGACAATTCAATCCAGCTAAGGCCTTCTGTCTATAACAGAAATAGCAGGGGGCTGCTTAGCTTTTAATGCTTCACAGGATGGTCAAGTGCTACACTCAGGGCACTGGGGGACACTTTTTAGGGCCAAAACAGCTGCTTAGGATTTATTCCTCAAGTACTTTGACAGAGAATAATGATGTGAACTTCAGTCTTTTGTGAGGAGTTTCACAGTCACTATGTTTATATGCACACAAGAAGCCAGGTTGCTGAGAGAAATTAAATCAGAGAGTGCATTTACTTGCAGGTGGTCGGTAATCAGATTCCAATCCAACCCCCTCCCAGAGCTTTTAACCAAGGCTGGCATATTTCAAGTGTATTACAAGGATGAGTAATGATGTTTCCTGCTGCACTGCTGCCACAGAGATACTTTCAAGTCTTTGTCATGCACACACACTGTTGTAAAAATCCACATCAATATTGCAGCCTAGTTGCCAGAAGAAGATGTTGCCAATGTGTGTTTCTGCAAACCACGAAAATACTAGGCCCACATTTGCATATCTCATTCGTATCATAACAACGTTTCTCAAGTAACGAAATATATAAGCTGACTTAATCATCAGGAGGTGGAGGGGATGGTGGAAATATGTCATCGAAGCAAGATGCCTGTCAAGTTGTAGACCACTTTGTTTTGTAGCAAACAGTTGTGTTTCCATCTGCTTTTTAGGCTCCAAACGTGTATGTTTAGTAACAATCAGTCTGTATTTTTCCAGCAGCTTTTTAGGCTCCAAGTGTCAGTGTTTTGTAGCGACCTGTTGTTGTGTTTCCATCAGCTTTTAGGCATAAACATGGGTGTGTTTTTAGCAACCTGTGTTTTTTTCCCCATGACTTTTAAGGCTTCAGACGTGGGTGTTTTGTAGCGACTCGTGTGTTTTTCTGGTGGCTTTTTAGGATACAAACATGGCTGTTTTGTAGCAACCTGTCAGTGTGTTTCACTCAGCTTTTTAAGCTCCAAACGTAGGGTTCTTTGTAGCGGCCCGTTGGTGGGATAGTGCCAGGAAATGCAGTTGTTCTTTACCTAGACAAGGCTTAATTTCCTGCTGGGATAGGAAAACAAAAGGCGTTTTTTAAAATTTTTTAACAAGACATTACTGTGTTTCCTGCTGGGATTGTGCCTCAATATCCCTGTATAATAAACCAAAACATGATCTTTTGCTAACCTTAACCAAGTGGTTTTTGTGCCTAAAGCTTAACCACAGCATTGTTGAAATGTAAGTTAGTTTGAATGTATCTGCTACATAACGACGTGCCAATGAAACATATCCGTAGTTTGCAGAAATTTAGGATGGCAACACTTTGGATTGAATATTAACAGGACAAAGAAATCAGCTGTCTCCGTTAGAAATCTGAGTTAACCAGTTTTCTCTCAATCCCTTCCCCAGATTAAGGAAACCAGGGTTCTTATTTACATGATACTGAAGAAATTAGGTAAAAAAAAATAAAAGAAGTACGAATATTTTTGTGTATCTTGTTTGTCATTTTTGTATTTGAAGCCACTGTAAATGTGCCTTTTCCCTCTGGCCCACTTAGGCATTTAATACTGACAACATTGAGCGTTGGTGGTATCCCTTCTCAACAGTCATGCAAATTAGATCTTACCACCCTTTGGAGACTGCTGTAAAGCCACATTAAAGAATAGATTTATTTTTTTTTTTCAAGTCTATTTTATTATAGTACAGACATGCTATATGCGCTGAAGGCTGAGAGAGTTATTGGTTGCTTTCTTCCTCTCAATGCTGGCCATGAAGCAATCCCTTTGTAGTGCCACAACTCTCTCAACGTACATTTTGAGTTTTGTACTAAGATAGACAGTAGAAAAGGAAGGAGAAAAAATTTTTTCTTCAGTGTCTCCATTTCATCTTAGCATCTATTGATTAAGAATGCCTACGTAGCTGGTTTTAAAGTAAGACAAAAGAAAAAAACAAAGAATGAAGATTTATTACCTTATTTGTCTGCAAGGCAGGATTTGCAGCAGACACATGATCTTTTTAATGACTGTGGTTGCCACAGTAATGTTACTGTAATGACTCTGACCTCTCTGGAGTCCCGTCTTGCCTCTGACCTTTCACAGCCACTTCCTGACAAAACCCACAAAACTTGCGATTAATAAATAATGAGATGATTTGTTTGGAAGTGGTTTCTGCCGCAAACTTCTGGGTTTGAAAATGAAGTTCATTAGAGTTGCTCAGTGTGTCAGCACTGCATACAATAGGGCATCTATCTCAACAGTCGCATTAATCAACAGCTGATAGATGCTGTGGGCTATTTTGAAAACATATTTCATTTGCATAGCAGCGTGGCCGCATTTGTGAAGCTGAAACTTGGCTCCGACACCTTAGCGGTGATGTAATTCTCTTTCCCTGCCAATACAGTTCTGCAATTAGAACTGTTGTTATTTTGTAAATTCACATGCACATATTGTATGCAAACTGTCTAAATACACATTTATCTTGTACTAATATGCTTAATTCTGTCTTTGTGTCTTCCCCTGTTCCTACTCTTTCCCGCCCCCTCTCTTTCTCCCTTCTGTCCTCACTTGTTGCAGGTATGCATTGTACAAAAGAGGGACACGGAGAAGATGTATGCCATGAAGTACATGAACAAACAGCAGTGCATAGAGAGAGATGAGGTCCGAAACGTCTTTAGAGAGCTTGAGATCCTACAGGAAATTGAACATGTTTTTTTAGTAAATCTCTGGTGACTATCCTATGTTTTTACACTTTCAATGTGGTCTGCACTGCCTGTGTCGGTCGCCTGCTTTGTCTGTCTGTGCATTTTGTATATTTACCCTCCCACTAGACAAGTGCATGCTCACTCTAAAATCTGTTGCAGCCCTAAAATAGATGTACTCTTTGTGAATATTATGCTCCTCGTGTTGCATGCACTTTCTTCTCTGCATTTGGCAAAGTTGGAAAAAAAGTTTTGTTAGTTTTGTTAAGGCTTGAAACAAATTTTCCTCCAGAAACTAACAGCTATTAATTTAAGAAACAATTTAAACACCAGAGATATTTTTGGGATATTAATTTTGACTCTGAGCCCATGAAGCACACATTTGATAATTACTGTGGTTTGAAATGACCTTACTCTTCCCTTGAGTCTGATATGTGGGTGAATGGAGGCTGCTTTCATTATTCAACGCTCATCTCCGAGCGGGACACATTTCTAAATGTAATTGGGGACCAGGCACGGCATTCACGGCATATTACACAAAGCACTTTACTTCTCTGTAATTGGTAGAATGATATTGCACGTGCCTATCTTCTCCGAGCAATCGCCGGCAGGATATTTTGTTATTCACGCATTCCATGATGGATTGATTATGTGCAGATAGTGAGCAGATGAACCAAGACAAAATCAAGCTTGTTCCCTCATCAAGTTTTAAATGATTTAAGTTTAATCTACGAGATATTTTTGCCTGCTGGAGAAGCCACTCCACTAGAAACTGAGGGCATTTTAATGAGCGTACAGTAGTAGGGCTGTGTATTTTTTATAGTATAATTCCCTGCAGGAGTGAATGGCTGCCAAAGCCTTCTGTGTTCTAGTTTTCCATGTGCTGTGTTGCTCTGCTCTCTCTCTCTCTCTCTCTCTCTCTCTCTCTCTCTCTCTCTCTCTCTCTCTCTCATACTCTGCATCCAGCACTATTTCAAATGGCCGTTAGTAACAAAGATGCTAAACTGTATCGTTGCGGCTACGTGTGAATGAGAGGTTTCACACCTCCTCTTTGTGCTTTCTAAATCAGCTTCACAAAGATGCTCCACAAAGGGCCTGTCCATCTCACTGGGAGCATATATAAAACATGAGCTCAGCCGGAGTTCCTCATACCAAAAATGTAACTGTCACACGCACTTAGTTGCTCTGGATAATACACATTTTCTCATTTACATCCATAAGTATACCAATGAGGATAGATAATATCATGAACATGGAGGGTCAGTTCACTCTGATTGAAAACTCTGATTGTACCTTCAGTGATATCCAGCCGTGCAGAGAGTTTTTGTTTTATATGCCATGGATTTGAGATTTCTGCATCCACCCTAAAATAATAGGTGGGAAATCCAATGCTATGATCACTGGTGCTCACAGCATTGAAAATGGCATTGGCATCGATTATCCACAGGACAAACTGTCACTGGTTTACAATGACAATTCATTTGGTGGGAAGTAATTCATTGTTGGGACTGTGAATTATCCAAACTAACTTGGACATTGTTACTGGAAAGAAACAATGCTGTTTGATTTTTTAATGTATATTCTGTTAATGCTTTGAGCACCACAAATAAATTTACATTTACTTCCATTGTATCTGATGGTGACAGAAATCTCTGAAATCTCAAAACCTAGACAAATAAAATCAAAATTATCTGCAAGGCCAGATTCCACTAGAGATACAGCACGGGCCAGTCACACCGAGACGCATGGCTACGAGCCTGATTGCTTCAAAAACACCTTGGCAAAGCAATGTGGTGTGCCTATGGAGCGGGGCTGCGTGCTCAACCGGGCGATCAAATATGATTAAAGGAAAAACACATATAAACTGATCACCTGTAATCTCCCCTGTCCCCACCCTTCCATGCAGTCTGTCTCTGTCTAAAAGACCGTAGCCTATATGGAACTATCACAACTTGAGATATGAATCCCCCCTTCCCTCTCACATACTCTGTAGCTCTCTGTCTCAGTCCAAAAGCTAATTGGCTAGCGAGCCTATTTATCCACATTATAAACAGCATTATACTCACAAAGAGATTCACCTGGCTGCTCATTCAACTTCATGCACAAGACAATTAGTTCCTAATGTGAGGTGACCTTCATTGTAATTTGATACCGCAAACCTTGCGTCTTCATTTTCCATTTTTGCACTGTTCCTACCTCTTGGGTGGTTTGACTGGCTGCCTGGGCCAAGTGTGGTATTGATGAGTCAAAGCACTAAAAAGTTGAGGATAATTTAACCTTTATGCACATCTAAAGACCTTTACAAAAGTACAGCAGAAGAGAGGAGTGCACACCAATGGTTTTGCAACACGTCTTGGTGTGATCAGGGTTTAAGAGACTTTTTTCTGCAGGTGGGCATTTGAACCTGACCAAATGGAAGCAAATGTGCATTAAACTACCACCTTACAACTAAAAGAGCTCCGCTGACTTATTCAGCAATTCTCTTGGCTTTCTGATCACTCAGTCGATAATTACGCGAGTTGCTTAGATCCCCTTATACCTTCGGGTAATTAGGATGAACCAACCTTTCAAAGGGCCTTTTGATGGCTTTTGTTAATAGTAGTGTCCCCCTCCCTCTTTTTGCCCAGAGCTTGCTCGCTTGGACTTGGCTTGCCTTCATGAAAAGCATAGGGAAGCTGTCAAATCTGCATAACAAATAAAGCATCACGGTGAGGGTTGCAGAGAGCAAAGGCACATCCTTAACAGGCTGTTTTTGCTGCCATCAGATTGTGTGATGAGGGATGCTTCATTAAAACAGCTGTGTGATAGTGTCTGGTTGCAGCTGTTACTATATGTGTCTGTCAATGTTGCATACACATACCCTGAACTTGAGCAGCTGTGTTGATGTTGATGTTGGTAATAGTGTCATCAGAGCGGTCCCACGCAAAGCCACCAGAGAGAGCGACAATGTGTATCTACAGTACCATTTTTGGTACCCTAATTATGCAAACCTACAGTTAGAAGCTGGCTGAAAATACAGTGTGGATTGTTTCTGTCCTCATTGAGTGAGTGGACTCGTACAGTACTGCTGTAAAGACCATCTTCTGGGACTAAAACCTTTCTGTGTTGAGCTTCTCTGTGCACAAAATGTATAATTGAAGGAAAGTTGAGCATTTCCTTCTTATGCTGGAGAGAGAACACAGTGAAACATAAAGGAAATCAATTTATAGCTTGAGTCTATGGTAAGTTTGTTATTTCTGCCCCAGTTTACGCAGATACTCTGTGAGTATCTGTGCCGGCATTGTTATGTATTGCACCTGTATGCAGCACATAAACTGTCTGCTTCATTTAGTGGCTGCTTGAGACGGCATCTCAGCCGGGCAGGTAATGAGATAGGACTGATGAGAACAGCACTTCATCTTCCCATCCTCTACCGTACTGTATAACAACTAGGAACCTAATTGGTTCCCTGCGTGGGTATGCTGTTTAACCAATTCCCTGCAGATCAGACAGTTGCCAGTATCCATAGGCTTGTCAAACAGAATGTTACAATTTTTGGTGCTTGGCAATTGGGCACCTCAGTGCATCATTAATGGATGCACAGTAGACCAGCTGGGGTTTTTGGGAACTGCCTATTCTCAAAAGCACACAAAAAAATAAAAGATGCAATTCACGAGAAATGCCAGCTTTGATAAAGCTTCATAGGAGTGTTTTTTTTATTGATACAGTGCCAGGAGGGAGCCCAACAGACAGTCAGCAGAGTCGGCAGAGAATGCAGGAAAACGCACCAAACAGCTGTCAGAGGAAGTAATGATTCCCGCAATCACAGAGAGGAGGGGGGCATCAAGTAGAGAGGAGGGGTGCACAAGACAGCACAAAAAAAGTATTTGGCATTGATTTGTTTTGTCAAAAAAAGAGATGTGCAGACTAAGAGGATTTGTAAGGTTTTCCTCCAGCTCTTACCTACACACAAAGACACACTCTCTGTCTCGAAGCGGGGTTTCGCTTTCATTGAGACATCCTGAATTTCTCAGTGCTTTTGAACAGCTTCGTCCGTAGCTTCAGAGAAAATTCATTAGGAGGCAACCTTGTGAAAGCCCACACTGAATTCCGTCAGCTGGGTAAAGGCAGCCTTAAGCTGGGTGGATGTCAAGTTTGCAGCCCACAATAATTGCTGCGACCATTCCCTCGCTGCATAGATATGATGTGTAGGAGTCGAGGGTACGCTGAATGGATTACCTCGGAGGAGGAAAAATTAACTATCATCTACTGCACGCACCAAATCCACACAAATCCTTGTAAGGATTTGTGACACATGAGAAGACGCTGACTTTTACTTTCCCTCGCATGTGTTCGAAGCCTCAAAGTGCAGGGGTCACCTCTCCCCACCCGAAGCAGAGAATAACCAGCATCGGAGCGTAGCGGTGAATTTGATCCCCTGGTCTACGGAGTATAGTACATCATTATAAAAGCAAGGTTTGGCCTTAAGCGTTACATCACAACAGATCACTCTCAAACAGCATCACCCGTCCTCCCTGAGGGCCCAGAGACGCAGCAGTGAATCATGACCAAATGGACGCTGCCACAGTGCTGTTGAAAAATCGCAGAGCAGCAAGGGTAGCTAGGGTTGTTGTAGCCGCTGTCGTCAAAGAGTTAGAGCTTTAAACACAGTCCCTTGGGATCGTCTTAAAGGATTTTAAAGGTTCAAAACCAAAACAGTGGTGAGTCATCTAAAGGAGCGGTATATGGCGCTTTCCTTTTACTATCCATCCCTTCATCAGAGTCAGAAAGCGAGCAAAAGGAGTGGTGAGGATGGATGTGCTGTGTCCTGTTCAGTGTCCATTAGGAATATCGATTTTAGGCCTGCGTGGAACAAGGCCTTTGGAGACTGTGGAACAAATTAGCCTCTACACCCCCGGTCAGCAGATATAACAAGCCCTGTGAGGGGGCTTAGCCTTAAATCATCCTCATAAAAGACGAAATATGGGATCATTTCCAAAAGCACAGGAGTCTGTGTCTTTAATATAGCATTGTGCATCCACAGATTATTTTGCCCTGGATTTGTGGCCTTGAAGGATTTAGGACTTTTACCTAAACTGCCCCTCACACTACTTTTAAAGAAGCACTTTTTTTTGTAGGGCATGGCTTTGAAAGTGCACCTTGTGAAAGCAGGCCAGTGAAGGTGTTGTGTCTTAAGGCGAGCGTTTAAAGGCCGCTGAGAGGAAAGGCAGCGTTCACTCACACCATTGTTGCTGGAGTCCTCAGAGGAGCACGCGAGTGTCTTGTGATTGAGACATACAGCCAGTTCCAGCCAGCCCATCTCTATCATCAACTTTATGTAGGCCATTGAAACTTTGCAGACCAACTCGAGCCAACAGAATCACAAGCTCTTGTTTCTCTGTCGCTTTTTCATCAAAACTCTTCTCCTCTTCCGCTTCCCTCTTTTTCCCTCTCTCCTCCCTGCCTCCCTGGGCTCATTTGTCATTGTGGCCTGATTATTTCAGCCTGTTCCTTGTACTCCTTCCAGCCGGCTAACCTTCCTCTCTTAGTCGCTGTGACTGTCGCAGCCCAGTCCTGTCCTGGCCTTTCCACATGGCCTCCTCCTGGTTTTGGACAATAACTGCTCTCCCCAGACGCTAGATTACTGCCAGGCATTCACTCACACTCGAGGGTTTGACCCGCAACTCCTGTGTGCTCATTGTAAAGCACCACTCAATAAATTGTGCTCATTTTTCAGTGTGAGGAGCAACAGAGGGCACATTAAATGAGATTAGTGGTAAAACATTACTTTGACCCATTACAGTGTCCCAGTGTGTGAAGCCCTCTGTACCATTCATATAAAATAGTTCAAGCTGCGCTAGTCGGTATTTTTATATTGACAGTGGATTAAATGGCTGTGTGTAATGTGAATGGTGTCGTACATAGTGACAAATCCACTGAAAAAATTAACTGCAGTTCCCCTCAGCTCTATGGAGCGTAAAATCTTCTTCAGCTCATTGTTTTGGTTTCACAGCCCACAGTTTTACCATTTGGTTCAGCCTCACTGCTCTTATCAACCATGTTTCAACAAATAAGCTCTGTTAAACCAACTGTACACTTTCTGCCAAGCACCACACCGCAGATAGAGAAAGTTAGCAACTAGCTGGTGAATATAGTGGAGCATTTATCAGCTAAAGATACATATTTCCTTCAATCAATTGTTGAAAACAAACATAAAAACTGAAAAGAGTAGTGAATATTGGCCTCTGGCTGCATTTTGTATTTGGTAAGGCAAAACTAACAGGCAAGCAGATTGAATGATGCATGTGACTAGTGCTCGCTTACTTAAGTCAGTTCAAAGATCTCCTTGCATTTTTTACATTCATTGACTCCTCAGGAGATACAAAACAAAAATTCTTCATCATGGCTGTAGTACTGGTGTCCACTCTTGGTCTCAAATCCGGTCTCAAGACCACTTGACTGAGTCTCGTACCTTGTTGGACTCGAATTTTCTTTGTCTTAGGCTCAGCCATTGAAAACTGTTCAAGTTGTTCCTGGCTGCTGATTCAGGATCAGTTGTACAGAACGTTGCCTGATCCTACCAACATGATGTGTGAAAAAAAACTCCCTCTGCCTCTTGCTCTCTAGCACTGCACCAATTTTGCAAGCAGCACTCACTCTGAGCTCAGCACTCGCCATCATAGACCAGTAACAGCAACATCACTAACAGGAAGTCACTAGCTACCTCAAAATGGACACTGATTCCACCATAATTAAATCTGGTTTCTTAATTTCTTGGTTGCTCTGGACTTAGTCTAGACTCAGACTCAACTGGACCTGGTCTTGGACCTGTCTTGGGCTTGATTGAGTTATTCTTGGCTACAGCTTAGTGCTGTATCCAACAAACATCAACACAACAGAAGAAGCCATATGTGATCTCTTCCTTTTCCATGCATGATGCAGAATATTGATGGAAATGCAAATATCTGTTTTATGCATTTGATCTTATTGTCTGCCAAATGCTGACAAATTCATCAGCTTACATTTTGATAACAATCTGTCACATTTCATCTCCAATGTTTTCTATTCCCTTAAAGTACATATGTCATTGAATACCAGCGTTTGAAATCATTTTTCCTAACCCAGAGTGGAGCTGTTGTTCCTTCGTGTTAAAAGGAGCCAGTGGAGGTGGTTCTGGCATCTGATTAGAATTCTTCCTGGACACTTCCTTGTAAACTTATTCCAGGCACGTACACCTGGGAGGAGACCCAAGGATAGACCATGAGCACGCTGGATGGATTGTGTATCTTATCTGGTTAAGGAAAACCTTGGGATCCCCCAGGAACATGCTTGAGGAAATGGCAAATTGACATAGTCAGACGACATGCTGTGCGAACAAGTTGGTTTCTAGCACACTCCGGCCTTAAGCAAAAGAGTCCAGGCTTCCTGCTAAAGGACAACAGAGATAATACCTGTTCTGAATTACGGGCTATAAAGCTTGCCATCTTGAGGAGGGATGAGACAGAATGACCCCTGTAAATGGGGATAAGAGCATTCGCTTCATGGTTTTGCTCTTGGTTGTACACACGAAAAGTGAGAAGTTGTACAGAGAAGAAGGGAAAAAAAGGAGCTTGAGAAAATTGTTCAAACCTCTCACTTCCGGACATCTGGGCAATTACTAAGTGAAGTGGGCATCAGATGTTGGCTTTCAGAAAGTCACAGAAATTGTCTGAAGCAAACTGACCTCTATAACCTCCTGCCATCAGAACCAAGACTTGAATAAGTGCCAGAAAACGGATAGAGGGATTTCTTAAAATAATCTTTCCAAACAATTGTCCTTCAACTAAAACTGTATTTGTCACTTTCTTCTCTTTTATTGTTTAACCAGTATTCTTTTCCACTCCCAGACTGCAGAGGAGTCCTTTATTTGATTCAAGGACTGTCAGATTGGTGGACTTTGCATTGTTTTTATTTGGAGCAAAGTGCTCCCAAAAAATGGGGAATAAAATAGCTTGTGTTTCTCCCCTGTCCCATACTTGGCGAGAGTCTTAAAGGTGACAAGGCTTGTCAGCGCTGGAGCTTTCATATGCTCCAGTTGTCGGCCCATATCTGACATCTCCTTGTCACCTCAGTGAAAGCGGGGAAGGGAGTGACAACCAGAGCGAGCCGCTGCAGTCTTTCTCTTAGGAGCCCAGATATTTCAGCAATGGAATGGGGAGACCGTTTTGTGGAACACTGAGATAGCGAGTGCCGCCTCAGAGGAAACTCATCTGTCAACTGGATACTGGGAATCAGACTGTGACAATGAGGTGATAAAAAGGTGACAGTGAGGAGTCCCTGCCAACGGCAACAACATCCTGGGGCCAGCCATCTGCCGGGCTGCTCTGTGTTTTAACAGTGAGGATGATCTTTGAAGGGTCGGGGCAGGTTAGTTTACTGTGTCTGATGTAGGTGGCTCGACTGTCATTTCCTATTGAGTGCATGCTACGGAACTGTCTCGACGCAGTGGTGGCAGGGTGTGTAATGAGAAAGGGGAAACGTGGGAGTCTTGTTCAGAAAACTTGGTGGTAATACAAACCTATGTATTGTTTTTGTGTTCACTGAGTCAGTAGAGTGTGCTTTCCACCCATTATCTATCCCATCACATGAAAGTCGGGGCCATTTCATCAATTAATCTACGCTGTGTTTTAGGAGAAGAGAAAGAACCAACACTGCTGCAAATGGGTTTTTCTTCTGTGGCAGAACCACCAATCTGTGGACGAGATGGAATGGTTTTCCCTTCGCAGCAAACACTGGACCCATTTCTCACTTATAGAGAGGCAGGAAATTGCACCTGAATAGGACCAATCAGAATGCCCCCCAGAGTGTTGAGGGCCAAGCCTTAAGATACAGAGGGAACCTGCAGCTATAAAAAGAGGTAATATCGGCACAGTATCAGAGCTTTAATGGGAAAATAAAGAATTGGCTCAGCAGCAACCACATTAAACTGAGTTCTGATAGAACAAACCACTAAGGCTCGGTTGGCTTCCCCTCCTTCTCTGCAAATTGACATAGGGGGCCTATTAAGATATTATTCTGTCTTTTCTTAGATGAGAAATTAGATTTTTGTTGTACAAAAACAGTTTGCTCACCCGCGTGGCTTAATGTTTTGTTCAGCGTCTGGGGTAAAAATTGTGGAGCGGAGTGTTACAAATCCCCACCCAGATCACTGAGAGGCTGTGTTTTAATTTGATGTGCATGATTAGTAAGCCTGATTGACAAAAATGTTTAGCGGACCACGAGCAGCCTTCAATTAAGTCACATCATGCAAAGATGGGCAGTTTTCAAGCTTTAATCTCTATTTACATTTCCGTCACATAAGTTGCATGTTATTAGAATAACGATGAATGTTATATACATAAATATGCATTATGCATTTAGGTTGCTGATTCATAAGTATTTTTTTAGGTACAAGACAGAGACAGATGCATGAAAAGGGCATGTTTTCCTGCACATATTCAAGGTCTTTGACTGTGTTTGGCATTGTGTGGGTTTCTATAAACATTCATGTGTGTCTGCAGATGTTTAGCATGTAACCTTTGCACACCCATTGTACTTTGTGTGCTGCTTGCAAGAGTATACCAGCCCCTGTGTATGTGTTTGTGTGCTCAGTCTTTGCTTTTGTTTGTATAGCGTGTTTTATCTTTCACACTGGACAGTGAGTGAGCACTGTGTCCTCCTCCACTGGTCCCAGGTACTCCTTCCAAGACGAGGAGGACATGTTCATGGTGGTGGACCTCCTGCTGGGAGGAGATTTGCGCTACCATCTGCAGCAGAGCGTCCAGTTCAGCGAGGATGCTGTCAAACTCTACCTCTGTGAGATGACACTGGCGTTGGACTACCTGCAGAGCCAGCACATCATCCATAGGTACACATTAAACTTTTTCATTTCTTCAGCTCACGGCGTCCAGCAGCTTCCATTCCTTTTGTGGCTATTTATTAAGGAACACATTTTTCCTGTAGTCTTGCCTGTCTTCACTGTCACCTGCCTAGAGAGAAAAATGTCATTGTCACTTTTTAAAACTGTTGAACGGCTGCCTGCTGCATCTGGAAACAGCACGATAAGAGCAGTAAGACTGAACCAAAACAATAACATTACATCTGCAAAACTGAAATTTGTGAAAACGCTACACAGAGGTGAGGGAAACTGTAGAGTGAGGTGATCATTCTTGGACCCTGTGGCTTTGCTACTATAAGCAACTCCTTTTACATTATGTCAGCGATTCAGTTCCTCCAGGATGTTAACGCAAATTCAGTTAATCCCAGGGAATTCTGTGCAACTTTGCAACTTGTCCAATCACCACATCTTTACTGCAAATTTGACATCACAAATAGAAAGTGAGTCTGTGGGAAACACTGAATGATTATTTTAATAGGCTCATAATCTGAGATGGAATCATACCATTTTTCGTAATATTCACCTGCCCCCGCATTTTCGTTTAAAAAAAACAACAACTTAAAAATATTGCAACGTGCATCGCAATTTTAAAGAAACGCTGCCTTGAAATCAGGTATTTCAGGCTGCAACAGTCCCAAGAACAGGCCTTTTTAAAATAAAATAAAAAATACAGAATTTTACCATGAATACCAACAATTCTGTCACGCTGATCTGTCTCATAGATACAAGTCATGGTAACATGGTTTCTTTTAGGTCTCTGGTGTTCAAGTTTTACACTGAATAAAGTGACTCGCACATTAAATACAATGACAGTCCCAATGTGGGACCAGGCGTTTTGGTAAAATCTTCAGAACAGCAGATCAGAGAGAGGCAGACACGTTACACTCCCAAATACACTCATTCAAGTGTTTTTTAGTGTCCATTGTAAGCACCAGGGTCAGCCCACTACATCATTATATTTTGTTTCTTCAAACATACTGAACCTTCATTTCAGTTCAAAGCATAGAATTTTTCCTGCATTGAAAGAGCAACTCAAGGTTGTGTATGTGACTTTTAGTATTCAAGAGTTGTCCTTCATTGTGTTCTGCTTCCATGGCCAGTGATGTATGAATGCAATAACTTACTCCTCCAGCTGAAACTGAAAATGAATTCATTTTTTCTTAATGTCTTAATGTCATGACTTGTGAAAGTGCATCATCTCCTCTCTGTTCCAGAGGGAACTCAGCAATAAGCTTTTTCCTTTGTGTAAGCACTCATCAGAAGCACAAAGTCACAGTGCCTTTCCAACTAGCTTCATATGCACTTCTTTAGGCTGTAAGCATGACTCAAGCGTCTCTCTACAGATATATATATATTTACCCCCACCTTCATCACATCCTGTTGACTAATCTCACCTGCTTTCACTTTGACCTTACTGGTTAGAACCAGGTCCACTCAGATGACAATACATTTTTCTTCCACAGGAGTGCATAGTGCCCTACAGCTCCCTAGAAAGGATAGTGGAAAGCGTTAGTAATGTTTTTTTTGGACAGTGTGCCCTCTACATTGTCTCTCTTTTACAGGAGTTTTTCCCTACCATTGTATCCATGATCTCATGATCACAGTATAAGGAAGAATGTGTTCATCACCCTCTATTTAGAAGTCTAAAATCAGCTTGTGCAGTAACAGTAATTGTAATATAATGGAACATGAAAGAAGAGATATAAGAAAGTGTTAAGATGAAAAATATGCCACACAAGTCTTGGTGTGGGCTGAAGGTATTACCTTATCTAGGCGTTTGGGTATCCCTGTTTTTATTTTCGCTTCCTCATATATATAAAGATAGCCCTAATGTTTGTTCTTGTAATTGTTACCATCCATCATCTTAAACCAGGGTGGGACTCGCTGTCCGCAGCTTTTTGTCCAAATATGCTGAGCACAGCAGTAAGCGTCTGTGCAGTCCGGTAAGTGAAAGAGCTGGATCCCTGCAGACTGCAGATTTAGAGCCACAGATGGCGGAAAAACTGTTTGAACCTTGTTCAAAACCTCATTTGGGCTCCATTTCTGCCTTCAAACAACTGTGTACTGTCAGTATGTGAATGAGAGTGTGTGTGTTTCTGTCTGTGGACAGTGAAGCATCCTACACCTGTGTTTATGAATACCTACACATTTCAGCAAACAGCAATATAAACATTACATATGAAGCATCTTGCAAATGTGTTGAACTGTTGTACAGAATAAAACAAATAGAATAAATACAAATTACACAAAGAAGCATTATTGTAATTCTGTAGTTTGACATTTTGGGAAATTTACTTATTCACTTTTTTGCTGAGAGTTAGAGGATCAATACCACTCTCATGTCTGTGGGTTAACTATAAAGTTGGAGCCAGAAGACAATTATCTCAGCTTAGTTTAGCATAATGGCAGGCAACAGGGGAATGACTTGCCTGGCTCTATCGAAAAGTAAAAAAAAATACAACCACCAGACATTCTGAAGCTCTCCGATTAGCATGTTATGTCTTCTTTGTTCAGTCTGGATAATAATCTGAATCAGTGCCTTTTCTGTCCCCAGGACATTACAAGCATAAATATGCATGAAAAGTATCTGTATAATACATTATATTACCAAGCAAAGTGTCCTTCACTTTGTCCTGATTGTAATTTAAAGAAACATTATGTGGAACCTTAATAAGAACTACCTACAAAACTGAAAAAAATGTATTTCAGCCTCTCAACACTACACTTAGCTGAAAATATAGATTTGAATCCTTCAGAAATCTAATTTTTGGTATTACTGTGTTACTGTATCTCTGAGTTAGACAAAAAAAAATGTATTTTTCTCAATGGAATTTCATAATTTGTTAGTTCAAATAAACATTTCAGTCATCATCCTCCATTGAAAGCGCGTTGAAAGACTACACAAATAAAATGGTCTGAGTTTGACCATTACATTTTTTAAATAGTTATTCATATTATTAGATACGGTGCTGAACAAAAGATTTTTAAAAGAAATTAAGTTTCATTTTTAGGAGTTACACATGTGAATGGCAACAATTTGGCAGACTGTCCCGGGAACAAAAGTGTAAAGACAACAACTTGAACTTGAACTATTGCTGCATTCAAAATCGCTATGCACAACATACCCAAAACATGTACCAATGTTCAGCATACTTTTGTGTTAGTTAATAGTAAATTATCATGTCACTTTCTGAGATCCTCCATGTCGCTTGGAGACACTCTCCACTCTAGCAGTAATTAAAACAATTTTAAAACCATGTAATACCTAGAAAAGTGAACTCTTACACTTCTTGCATACATACACTTAAATTGATGTTGCAGAGCTGTCTTGTTCACTGTCTGATATGGACTTTGTAATCTACCACACTGCACTGTGGGATATTTAAGCCAGTGTAGTGTCCAGTATTTGCATACTGTAATATTTCACTGGAAATAGTATGCAAGTCCCATACTATCTGTTTCATACTAAGAGGTTTTGGACTTGCTTAAAAAAACCTTTTTAGCATGCTGAATAGTATGGTGAATTTTAAACGCAGTCTTTTTCTTGGCTTTGAGCAATAACTTCTTGCAATCTTCACTAGTTGCCTGGCAACTTCATTGCATTGATAAGACTCCATCAAGACTCATTGATAGTTGTATCTATCTTCTCATCTAACAAGAAAGCCAGTAAGTGTATGTTTCAGAATGTACCAAAATTACTCTAATGAAAAGCAATATTCAAGCATTAGTACATAAGTAATAAACACATTAGTGTGTTAAAAATACATTTATTATCGGTACATTTCTTTCCACACATGTAAACCCACATAGGTGTATTTACAATAAGCTGTTTGTCTGTGTGCTCCTGCATGTATTACCACAAAGGTTTACATAGAATGTTATAATTGTCATGAATTCCATTATGAAGCCTAACATCACAAGCCTGTGTGATGCTAATTTCAAAGAGTCAGTCATTCACTACATGACAGGTGTGTCTTTTTTTCCCTCTAGTTGGCAAAGACGTCAGACTTCAGAACTGCCATTAGTGATAGGTGACAGATGCTGCTTATCTTTTTTTCAGTGGGTTTTTTTTTTTTCCCATCGTCTCCTTGACATCAACTGTTCTGCCTTTGACACAATTGTGTCTGCTCTCAGAGCTGTAATCCAATCCCTGGGTATCCATGGCCATCCCCAGCTCTACAATTTTGTTCCACCCTGTAAGTTTTTGACAAGAGAATACTATACAATTATTTTGTTGCACCAAGTGAAGGAAGAAGGGTCTCCGGTCTCCTAGCAACAGTAAGCTGCCACCATGCCCAAGGAGGTAAAATTGGTCCTATGAGAAGACGGGAAGTAGAAGTGGAGAGTCCCTTTTCCTTTCTCCTCTCTTCTCTTGTGTTTCCTCTCTGCACAGACTGCCGGGTTGCTTCATTTATCTTTATCATGCAGACAACATGTTAAAACTGCTCACATGGGGGAGATTTCTGTGCTTGCTGCAAAACGAATAAAATGTTAAGTGAATTTTGTACATCAAACAAAACGGCACAGTGCTGTAGCTGGCACTCGTATCAGGATTCCTCCTGTGAACATGTAAGTATTTCCCTCTAGCCTTGTACTGCTGGATCAGAACCCCCCCCCCAACACCACCTACACCACTCCCCTCAAGAATTTTGGCAGATGATATTAGCATCAGTTTAGCGTCGCATAGCCACAGCGAGCAGTTGCGTCCTAAGGGATGTGTGGATGCTCTCTGTGGACCGTGTGCATTCTCCACACCAGTGTGACGTGTGGCAAAATTAAATAAGCTGTGTGCGCTCCGTTAATTGCCTGTGGAGGGCTTGGAAGGACTGGGAAATGTCGAGATATGTGTGTGTGCGCATGTCTGTGAGTGTGTGTCTGTCTGGTGCAGGGGTGCCCAGTGTAATAAGCATGTGCAGACAAACCTGCAAGAGCCTCCAGGGGGATCGATGATGGTTGTGTTCTCATGCGTTCTGGCAACGTTTGAAATGCCGGAAATTAAAATATTCCTCCTCTCGTTCTTTCACTGACACACACACACACACACACACTTAACATGTTGCACCAACATGTACAGTAATTCACACATGCATCAGCCTACAAACACCTCCTACAGACTTTCACATCCACATCTACTGTACACATCTAATACCAGTCTTCTTTACCTAACCGCCTGATTTAACTGAGAACAAATTAGGCACTTAGCTAAAATGCCCTAAATCTGAAATGCTTTACTAAGCGCAACAATTCAATAAGTGTTTCCATCCACCTATTTTTAACTTGGGCATAAATATTCTGGCATTTAATAAAATGGGAAACGCTGCAAATTAGAAAAAAAGTTGAAATATCACAAATAATTTTTTGTTGGCTAAGGTGGAAAAGTTGATATATTGATAAAAACAAAATGTAACAAAGTGCAATGACAACAGCTTTAGTGAAGAAATCAAAACAAACATGAAGCCTGCAACTTCAATGTCGACTAAAACCTCAGCTGAAGAGACAAAAAAAATAGACACAAATGAAAACATCAAATCTGTGTGGACTGGTTTCCATTTTTGACATTGTTTTTTTACCGTTTTACATTTTACTGGCACTCTTTCAATTGTGTTATAACTCCTTACTGGGGAATTAGCACCACCAGCTGTACAGATCTTGACACGGCCAATTACTAATATGTTCATTACAGTAGTGTATGAAAATGTATATTACTTTGATTGCAATTTGCTCTGCATTTGGATGGAAACTTGATTTTTATTTGCAATGTCTGTAAGGGTTTCAAATGTATAAAATTAGGATGTTTTTCTGAAGTAAGGTCTTTTTTGATATGTGTGTCTGTCATTGTCTCCTTTAGAGATGTCAAGCCAGACAATATCCTGTTGGATGAGCAAGGTAAGGATATGAACTGTTTGCTTTGTGTATGTGTGTGTTTGTATGTGTGTGGAGCAGACCCAGGTTAAATAACACTCAGCATTTTAGTCTACTTGGATAGGAAGGGGAAAAGGCTTTGTTTATACTGCAGGCAAATCAGATCACATTGTTATTTGCAAGTGATCAGATCAGATTTGTGTGTCTATACATCACTAAACTATCTGCACATCTTGCTGTGGCAACAACGTAATCTGTGTAGCTACGCTGGTGACACAGCTTTTCAACACGAAAGCATGAGAAATGGAGGTCCATAATTTTTCCCTCCGAACAATCATAATGTTGTTATTATTTATTTCAGTTTAATTGCGCCTTCTTATGGACTGTTGTCCTCCGTGTCTTCCTCCAAAGTGCGTTGCTAGTAGTAGCATGGATTCTGCTCAGCACTTTCGTCAACCTGGATTTGACGTCCGCGTGTGACGTGTTGCATCTGGCACAAAAGATATTTTTATGTTTAATTATAATTGCATTTCAATTGAGCACATGAGATCACACTTCATTTCTTTGTTTTTGTTTGTTTTTTTGCTGCCCAGACTTTTAAAAATCAATCTGGATATGCTGAAAAAACAGATTTGGGCTGGCAGTGTGAACAAGGCCTGAATATCTTTTCAGTGTCAGGAATATTTGTCAGATAGAGGACAGCCAATCTATACAATACTGATCGTCTTATATAGAAACCTACCTTTTAATAACCAAGGGGTACCATAAGGTTCTTTACTCTGTCCATTATTATTTGCAGTCTACATGAACAATATTACTACTCTAACATAGATTTATGATATCCATTTTTATGCAGATGATACAATCTTGTTGGCACATGGCGCCTCTCTATCGTAAGCCATGTCTAGATTACAGAATGCTTTTAACGTTCTTTAGACATCCTCAGACTTTGACTGAATGCTGATGAGACAAAATGGTTTCATTCTCAAGAATTGCCACTGTGAGATGCTCAATCCAACTTCAACTTGATGCAGTTTATCACTGTGTCATTTCTGAATCACCATGAGTCTCTATCATTTTAGTTTATACGTGTTTTCTACCAAAGCTGCCACAGTATATTACATCTCTTCTACAACCCCAAACTGCTGTTCATCAGAGCAAATCCAAGGACTGATTTTAACTTATCATTTTGTACCTTTTTAGAAATGTCTGGTTTTGTTTCTGATGCTATTTGAATGTACTTGTGTGAGACTAACTGGCTGTGTATCTTATCGCTGTGTATCTTTCTCCTGCTGTAATCAGATTTTCTTGCAAAAGAGATCTTGATCTAAATTACACTGAAGAAAGGTTATATATCCATACTGTATAATTTGTTCGCCTGAAACATCCTTTTAGTTGAAGTTCTGACATCTACCTGTACAGTAAGTGTGTAGTCATGTTTCTAAGTGTGTGGTCAGGGAAAAGTGGAACTCACCTAACAGCTGCAACCTTTTAAGTGCACAGTATACAGTTGGCAGTGAGATTGAGTCAATTGTGACAAGTGGGACACAAAAATGACCCTGAAGAGTACTAATGGTTCACAACAGTAACAAGGTCAGAAGAGTCAGAGATTTACCTGACATACAAAACCACTGAAATGTCAGATTTTTTTTGTCATTTATTTAATTTTCTTCTTACATATTGAAATATTTCTTCTGACATTTATTTATAAATACCAAAGTTTAGATGTATTTAGTTTTGATGGATTTTGTGGTTGCTTCTTTTCAGGTCACGCTCACCTGACAGACTTCAACATAGCAACAATAATAAAGGACGGAGAGAGAGCCACAGCCTTAGCTGGAACCAAGCCCTATATGGGTAATTTTGCTTCACACCTGCATCACATCCATCTTGTCAACCATGTCACAATGTGTGATTACTTGGTGCAAATAAATATCCTTACCGGATATACACTGTGTTCAAATTAGATACTTCTACTTGAAGGTGCTAGATATCTAAACATATTTTTACTTGCTCATCATCACTAAAGAGGCACTTGTGTGAACTAAATGATAGAAATTACAGATCTTGTGTTCATCTGTGAAAAGCTGAGGGAGAAATGTAATGTTCCATCTAGTCTTGAGATTACACTGCACAGCTGTGGCAACGTGAACAGTTTTTGTTGACATTTTGCAAAAAAAAAAAAAAAAGTGGCAAGTGTTGCTTTGCAAAATGTCAACACATTCTGTAAAGCAACACTTACGTTTTTACCGCGTTTAGACAGTGGTTTGAAAAGCGCTTTTTCTGCTCCTAAAGTGATTCTCTGTGCTCTCAGCCCCAGAGATCTTCCAGTCTTTTGTAAGTGGAGGAACGGGCTACGCCTTTGAAGTAGACTGGTGGTCACTAGGGGTGACAATCTTCGAAGTGCTGCGTGGATGGGTAAGGCATCGTGGGGATTTGAGTTTATGTTATTAGGTTGCAAAACAACCTTCCTCCATTTATCACCCCCTTTACCTCTATCTCATCTGACCATTTTTCCTCTTTTTGTCATCATGTTTCCATACCAGAGGCCCTATGACATCCACGCTAGTAACTCTGTGGAGTCCTTGCTTCAGCTCTTCAGTACAGTCAGTGTCCAGTACAGCCCTGCCTGGCCCAAGGACCTGGTTTCCCTCTTGAGGAAGGTGAGCCAGATACAATGGGGTATCATTTACATTCAGCTTTTTCATTTAAATAGCTGTACTTACCTCAGAATGTGAAACCCTGAAACCTTTTACCACCAATACCCCTTTTCCACGAATTTAGCTTTAGTTCATTCAGGACTCCTGCAACCTTGGTGCTGTCCAGTGAATCAGTCTACAATTCCACCAGTGTCAATCAGAACTATAGTAATTAATTATGCATCATTGAATGCAGACATCACCTCGGACTTAAAGAAAATGTTATGAGCATTTTAGTGATATTTTATATGTAAAGCAATTAATCAAGGAAATAATCCTCAGAATAATTGATAATGAAAATAATCATGTTTTGCAGAGTCATAAATGTGGCTTGGTAAAATCTGCGTGAATGAAAAATTATGAAATAATGGAGGAATGTGAACGCAAATTGCGTTATTTCCTAGTTTAATTGGATTCACATTACATTTTTGTTTAAATTAATTGAACCCTGACCCCTCTGCTGGGACACTGACGGTCTTCCCTGGAAAGAGGAGCAGGAGGGAGGGAGAGCAGGAATATAGATGTGATATTGGGTTACATATTGAGGTAAAAATCACTGAAGCCACAGTAAGAGAGGATGCAGGTAGTGTAGGGGGAATGGAGCTGGAGGGAGTGAGGATGAGCCGAGACCCTTAGGGCAAAAGAGAAGGAACGACAGATGGGAATCTGAGGGATGAAAGCACAGATACGGAGCAAGTGGGTGAGAGAAGAGGCAGTGTGTGTCAAGCAGTGTAATGCTACTGCTAATATTCATCATTACAAATAGTTTAACCTCATATTCAGGCTCAAATCGTTCTTTTCTTACAAATGAAAATCTGCCTGTAGGATGAGATAATTCCCTTTGTGTTAAATGGAAATAAATCTGCTCAACACTTGCCTTGAATCAGACTATTTTTTTCTATAATTACAGTCTAACTTATTCTGCTTTGTGTCAACATGTTGTCATCTGAACAAGTGAAACTGTGCTGGAAACAAATTATCTCATCCCCTTTGGCAGTATTTCTTCAGTCATTTTACACAAGGTTTTAGAGTGAATATGAAAAACCGTGGCTTGTTAAGAGGAATATTTTTTGGCAGAGTATAAGTGTGAGCATGAGTGCGTGCATGTGTTCTGTGTCTGAATGACTGAGTGTCCTGGACAGAGCATTGGTCTCTTCCGCTCTGCTGCTGATCGATTACCATGTCTGGACTCCACCGAGACAGACGTAACTGGCCCTGCAGGAGAAACTGAATCAACCTGTGACCAAAGGAAGAAAATAAAGCACAGGAAGAGAGTTAACATGACAACCGAAGCCACATAGCATTATTGTTTCCAGTGTTTACCCTGAGGAGAAAAATGAAACAGATGGTATTCCATTAAAAACACAACCAGTTTTCATTTCCTCTCTGGAGTAAGTGACTCCGCTCATGTGTGGCGTTCATCCGTCTTGATCCGCTGCAACAATTTTGATTCAAACCTGATGAGTGGCTGATTTGATTAACAGTGCCCCCTGTTGGTTACAACATCAATATGGGTTTTAATTTAGCTGGCAACAAAACAACAGAGTGATACAGATACTAAATATACAAGTTATTGTGGAATAAACAAATCACATTGAATAAATTGTATAAGCTAAGTAAATAAACCAACAGTTTGAAAAATTACTAAAGAAATTACCTAAACTCAACTCACTGAATTAAAATGTTTTTTCATCATATTGATTTTATAATAAAAAGGTTTACTGGACTTTTTTCATTATGCAAAGTTTTATTCCAGAAATGACTCTTTCAAACCTCTGTTTTTATTTCATAATGGTGATTCTCCCTTTCATTTTATCTCACTTTTTATTTCATAATTTCACTTTTTATTAAAGTGTCTCCTGGCACTCAAGCTAGCACGCTCAACAAGTGCTGCGAAATTTAGCCTGTTAGCTGGAGCGACAACAATGTTAAAGTAATCATAAATTGTCCAGTAGAGTGCTCTAGGAATGAGTCCTGAAACCAGGAAATGAGTGTAGAAGTGGCTACATGAGACTACAGAATGAGCATGACGGACACAGCTTTACAGCCTTGTTGTGATGGTGATATTAAGTCATCCCACCCTAGTGTTGTTGTGCAGAGCCTAACGTTAGTTTTTATATCTGGTGATGGCATTTCGGGTTCAGTAATAATAAGTGGTGTTCCTTTGTGAAATCTTGCTGAATAAAACGTGAAGTATCATCATCACTTGACAGCGTAATTACACTGTTTGGCCACGAAAATTGGCTTCAAAGCCTGGTGCACTTTCTGTGGGCCTGTTTGTGACGAAGGCACCAGCACTCTATTGGCTGCTTACAGAGCCCCTAAGGTCCTGGAAGTTGTTTACTCGGCATTCAAAAGATGTATTTCAGGGAAAGACATTCAACTCTATGAAAACTCTGTGGTTGTTTTAGCCATCAGGAACTAGCTAACACAGCTAACACTGGCTCTTCACTTTGTTGGCGAGGAATAATCCAAGCTCACGATCCTGCCTGGCCAGGTAGCTGGCTAGATGAGTAACATTCGTAGTTAAGCATAATAAAAGGGAGGCTTACTTAATGTGTGTACCATTTTATCACAGCAGTAGACCTTCAGTGGTTGAGTCATTCATAATGTCTTTTGTTTATTTATTTTAATATTGAACACTTAGGGCTCCATTGTGCATGCTTATAAACAATAAAAACACCAACTTCAGATGAATAACAATGAAAAGAATTGCCTATAAAAATATCTCCAAATCCAGAGGAAAATGTGGCAGTAATAATGGCAGCATAAAGTCAAGAGAGTTAAAAATCTTAAATATGGAGGTTTTAATGGCGAGAGAGATAGTGCAGGGAGGCTGGGAAGGATTACATATTTAACAGAATATTTTTGGCTTCTTGTTATGTTCACTTCACCTAGTCCAGCCACACACACACACACACACACACAGGCTACATATCTTTTTTGAAACTGCTCCTTGAGACTGCACAATAAAACGCAAAGAAACAAACTGATATTTGTTTTTCACCCACAATTTGTCGAGTTTATTTCACCACCCAGAGAGTAGAGTCTGGCTGTGAGTGAAGAGAGAATTTGTGAAGGTGATATTACTACTCGAGAAGGTGACATGATGTAGGTGACATTGCTCTGTGTGTGTGTGTGTGTGTGTGTGTGTGTGTGTGTGTGTGTGTGTGTGTGTGTGTGTGTGTGTGTGTGTGTGTCCTTTCCGTGCAGCTACTGACAGTGAACCCAGAGCATCGTTTCTCCAGCTTGTCTGACATGCAGACATCTCCCTACCTCGCTGACGTCAACTGGGACGCTGTGTATGAGAAGAAGATGGAGGCCGGATTTGTTCCTAATGTTAGTGTGAAGCGATCAGATAACACTCACACACACACACACACACACACACACACACACATGCGATAAACACTTAGCAGTGCACACCGGCACTCCTTCGTGTTTGCAGATCGTAATGAGCATGTGTAGCAACTAAATAATGCAGAGGAAACTGAATGCAGCTTCTTCATGGTATTTCACTATAGTGTGTGGATTTACAGTACATTAGTGTGTGCACAAACATGCATCCATGTGTGTTAATCAGTACGTTCACTTCAGTGTGCATTATGCATGTGTGCACTCCTTGGCTGTGTGTATACTGCAGCTGATTTATGACACTGAGTGTGAGTGTTTTTGTTTCTAATTATCTCGGGTGCATCTCCCTCCCACAGAAAGGTCGCCTCCACTGCGACCCCACCTTTGAGCTGGAAGAGATGATTCTGGAGTCGCGCCCCCTTCACAAGAAAAAAAAGAGGCTGGCCAAGAACCGGTCTCGAGACAACAGCAAGGATTCACAGTCTGTGAGTGACATCGTCCTCTGCACACAGTTGCTGGTTGTACAGGAGTTGTCTGGATATAATAACAGAGCCTGCACAGAGCTAGACCTGAGAAATATTGGAAACAGTGAATAGGGAAAGTGAATAAAAACTGTAAAATCAAATCAGACAGTCAATAAAAAAGCAGGAACTACTCCGTCTTAAAAACCAAAACTGCAGGAGTACAGTACTGTCTGTTTACATTCACTTGTGGCTCTTAAAAGATCATTCAAATAGAGAGGTCACATTCCTCAGATTAGCCAGTAATCTGCACCATCTTTCATATTTTAGTTTTAGATACAAGAGATAAACAAGTGAAATGCTGCATATTTCCAGCATTAAGAGTATTATGTTCTGTTGAAGAAGAGGACTTGGGAGCTGTGAGGATGAAGGTGGAATTCAAGATGTCACTGCATCTGTTAAATTGCCTTTATTCCCTCTGATGATAGAGAGTGCTATTTTTAGCTTTTGTCACATTTAAAATGGTTATTTGCCATTATACAATACTATGATTTACAGATTCTCTGTTAATGTGATCTTTGTAGCCTTGTGTAGATCAGGTTAGTGTTATTTTCAGTGTGTAGGTGCTAAAAGCAAATGATTATGAAGAGGACACCAGTGCACGCACATGTGTCTGAGTAAATTATAACCTGCTGTGTTCACATGGATACTGTACAAATGAAGAGGCAAGGCCAGTCTTGGATAACAATGCTGCTCAGGTTTACCTTGGTCTCCGGTCTGTCAGTTCCCATCAAAACTGTGTATTTTTAGATTGAAGCTGAGCCAAATCCCAGCATCTTTCTTCCTGAGCTGTGGTGAATTACTTCAGCTCAGCAGAAAAAATGAAAAGCTAATTGTGGTGGTGAATATAAAAAGGGACTTACTGTACAGGCATACTAGCTGTAGGCATCCTGTACGAACACTGCTTTGTTACATCTTTTGAGATCATAAATATCACCATACAGAAATAAATATGCAGGCTGTTCTCATTCACTGTTTGTACTTAACCCTAAGGAAAGCAAAGCACTATAATTCATATACAGCCGAAGTAATCATGAGCCAGGAGGCTGTAAATATGTGACATATGTGTTGCAGGCTGTCCTCTGTTATATGACTGGAGTGAAAAGATTAACAAAGTTTGTGTATGGAAATGGTCTGGGTGCTGGACAGGTCAAACAAACACAGGACTTTGACTCAGGAGATGCATTAGTTTTCCGTGAGAAACCAAAGGTCAACAGCCCAACCATGATTCTTTTCCTAAAGCTACCCTAAGCAGTCAGAGCGCTAATTCTTAAGATATCATACAAACCATGTGCATAACTCTTCATAAGATATCATACGAACCATTGTGAGGGTATGTTGGTATATTTTACTTGATCCTGAACAGGGGGAAATAAAAAAATTATGATAACAAAACAAGAGGATTTTGAAATTCAAGAAATAGTACAACATTTTTGTGAAGTACATTTTTTCTGTGTCTTGTCTAGAGGTAGATAAGACGTTCAATACCACTCTCATGTCTGTCCATTTGGTATGCAGATGCCTGTTTGCTTAGCTGAGCATAAAATTATGTTTTTCAAAGCCAGACAAAACTAAGTTTAGAAACTTTAACTCACCCCTGTACAAGGTGTTATGTGCCAAACCATTGACTGTATATAAAGGGACATGAGAGCTCCCCAAAAGTAAAGCCAAAACATCTCAAACACCCCCTGGTAGCTGGCTGCAGCATATGTCATAAACCCTGCCACCTCCAAGTTAGTACATTGAACATTGGCTAAACTAAAAGATCAAAGTGCGCATCCAATATTTTTTTCCACAGATGACATCATGACTGATGGCAGATGAGAAGATGTCAGCGTCTGTATTGGCATATTTTGTCTTCATTTTTGTACTGACAGAGGAAGGGGAGACACCATCTTTATATATAGTTATAGTGCCAGACTATGTCTTGGCTGAGAGCCGTAAATTCCCAGGATTCTCCATTGGTTGCTTAGCAACTCTCTTTGAATAAATGGTAAATTTAAGCAATACGCTATGAGAGGCCATGGTTTTTAGGGGTTTTAGAGCAGCTAAGAGCAGTTTTAAGGCACAACTCAGAGCTGTTCTAAAATCACCGTAAACCACGGCCTCCAGTGGCCCATTGCTTTTATAAGGCCGTTATTACATATACCTGGCAATGTTTCATAAAAAACACACAGCAACAAAAAATGCAATTATTTCGTTTTTTAAAATAAGATAATAATTATAAACAAATGATCCTTCTTCCGCTAGCAACATTTAGCAGAATGGTTGCCAAGCAACACACAGCTCAGTGCAAAGTGCTGGCTGCTTTACAAAACTGTGGCAACACAAAGCAAAAGAAGTTCACCCTCATGGGATCTAACAATGAAGAAAGGAAAAAAAAAATCTCTCATTATGGTACAGTCATATTTGTTACAGTGTAGCCTGGTTATTTGCTGAGTAATCATGCTAACGTTACATCAACATAACATAACAAAAACGATACCGCCATCAATTGACAACATAGCCAGAGAAAAGTGAGCATAATAGGCTATAAATAAAAAAAACTTGCAGGCTAGCTAAAGTTACATCAGTAACTTACTATAGATTGTCGGTGTAGTTTGTCTCCTATTGGTGGAGATAAAAGGCTGGCGGATTGGAAAAACAGCAGCTATTTATACGGTGAAGCGACAGGACACAGTGGGTTCCCTGATTGCTGGAACATAAATCCCCGTGGGCTCTCTTGATTTCTTTTGCCAGCATCTTAATGTTTTTTTGTGCATTCATTGAATGACAATGTTGCATCCTGCTGATGGTTCTCATCCTGGCAGATGATGAATGATTCAAGCTTCAGTTGGCAGTTGCCCTTTATAACTCTGCATCCCATGGGATAATACATGAGTAATTGGTGCGGTAAATACTGAAACTGTAACGTGGTCACATCTTTGGGTATATAGAGTATTTTACTATGGTTTTGAAAGCGACTCAGCAAATAAAAAAAAACACTATAAAACTATCTCTTTTATAGTGTCGTGTTTTTAGATATGAGCTTTTTTATCTGTATCTGTTCAGCCAACTAAATTACCCATATAGCAATCAGTACTCGAAATGGGCATTGTTTAAAGCAAAAGTGGGTGGGACTTGGATGGGGAAAGGGTGGGGATTGGCCAGTCCAATCACAAAAGTAAAAGATTGAACACAGCTACCAAAATGAGGATTTTCGGATATTGACTCATTTTACTCAGATGGCACTAATACTTGTAAAAAGTACATTATCTGTACTGGATACTTGTTAAATCCAAGTATTTGGTTCAACCCTATCATGTTTACACTGGCAAAAAGATACCTGGTAGGAATTGATGAGCTTTAGAGGTTCTTATTTGTTACCCTTAGACAGAGGCAGGCTAGCTGTTTTCTGTTGTTCTCAGTCCTGCTAAGCTAACTGGCTACTGGGTCATTTCTACACAACATTTCTAATGTGAAGACATCTTTAATTCTTTTGTTTTAGAACATTTAAACTGTTGGGCCCTACTGTATTATTTTGTTCTCCTGTTATTTAGGATGGGAAAAAACAACATAAAAACACTGTTAAGGCTGAAGCTAACCATTTCATTATCGATCAATCCTTTAGGCTATAAAATATCAGAAGCTAAAACCGGGAAACATTTTGTGCTTGATAACAAACTAAAGGTTGCAATCTTTGAAAACACACATCTACTTTCTTGCTGAAAGTCTGATGAGAGGATTGATACCACGCTCACATATTGGGCCCAGCCTGATGTGCTCTGTGTATACTGAGAGCAGAACTGTACCGCAGTCTCTCTGTCTCTTCTGCCTTGTTATGTTTGATTGAGACATTATTTACCACAGACAGGAGATATCCACTCTGTATTTATGAGAAACAGCCTGTTCCCATCAGACAGTCATCATGACATCAGTGTTATTAATGTCAGTCCGGTGTGCGTGTGTGTCACGTGTTATCACCGCTGATCAGCGTGTGCAGGTAGTGTGTACCTCTAACAATAGCAGGGTTATGAGACTTGGTGTCTGTGTGGGTGTGTAGCACATACGTGTGCGTGCCTGCTCGTGTGTGCCCATACTCCGTTATTACCAGGATTATTAAATTATGAAGCCTTCACTGCTGTTGTCATGGCCTCAAGTGCTTTCGGAAATATGAGCTTCTATTTTTGTCCCGGGCCAAACATCCAATTTGAGGAGGGCTCACAAACAATTCATGACTTGTTTAAAAAGAGCAACGAAGGATAAAAAGGAAATGAGGAAAAAGACATTTTCAGCTCAGAGGTCATGCAGATGACGGATTCAAGTTGACGTCAAGTTTGGTCTGCAGTTCTTAATGATGATAACGAGGTTGATGTTGATGTGGAAGATGATGATGATGATGATGATGTGTTGCCTGTTGCCTGTTGCCTGCCTGCAGGAGAATGACTACCTACAGGAGTGCCTTGAAGTGGTGCAGCAAGAGTTCATGATCTTCAACCGTGAGAAGTAAGAGAACACGAGAGCAGCAGACCATCTCTAACACGGGCTAAAAGCAGAGTTTTCTGTTTTGTGCTTCAGCACTGTATGGATGCACTAACACAGAGAGAAAGTTAGCATCCTGCTGGATGAAATGCAAAAGGAAAAAATATTATGAGAATTACACCCAAAATATCTTTCTTCCTTGCTAAACTTTTCCTTAATTGTCAGGGAACACAATTTCCTCTTAAATGAAATCTAGGTAAATTTAAATTTTGTAGCTGTGGCCATCTGTTCTATCAGTTATACTAACACATTGTACTCATTACAGTAAGAGCTGAGATCTCATAATGTGGCAAAATCTCTAATAGATGAAGCAGGGCAGGAAACTCAACTGTTGTAAATACTGTACGTGTTTGAAACAACCAACAGTTTTGCCAGATTTGCTTTCGCTTTATTTTTTACAAAGTCCACACATCAGCAGTATCACTAATTATCCCTCCTTGCAAGAGAAAACTATTGCTATGTCCCAACTGCATCCTGCATACTAATTATGTGTAGTAGACTATATTTTAATCCTTATAGTGAACTGTGTTCTGTGTTTCAGTTAGTACGCAAGAAATTAACATGTTAATGCTAATAGGAAATGACATAGCATGCAGCCATGCAAAGGCAAGCAAAGGCAAGCAAACTGCGACTTCAGCATGCCACTGACAATCAAAGAGACAGCAAACAAACAAATATTGTAACGGTTCTTTTTTTCTGAGATGTTCCTGGACCTAGTTCACCACCACTGTTTTTCCAGTTGTAAGACACTCCTCCATTCCTTTGAGCATTTCATTGTGAACAAAATCTGTACTTCAGCACGGACTCAAAAATCAAGAATTTTTCAATCGATGGGTTAATTTTATTTGATACATGAAATCATATCAAATCAATTCAAATTCGATTCAATTGTAATTTGTATACCAATTGTTTTGAGTTCACTTTATTTTGTTAGTTTTTCAGTGTGAACACAGCACTGTGACTGTGCATTACAGCAGTTGTAAAAAGGAAAAATGCACACCTGGGGGAGGGGGATAAATTCATGAGAAAAAACTCAGACATTTATGTGAAAAAACTTGAATATACTCTGAGATTTTTAAGTTCTGAATGTACAAGAAAAGGGTCTCCGGGGCCTAGTCCTAGTAGGAAGGAAGCTTTGGTGAATGAACAGATCGAGCACAGGACTTTCAACTAAGAGACTGGGGTCTGTGTCTCATGTGAGTCAACCTACACTTATTAATTTTAGCCTTAGTTGACTTATTATTTTCAGTTTTTAGGATGTACATATTTGCTGATTGCACACAGTGTACATAGCCTTTAGCAGAATAGCTGAATTGACCCGTTTGCGTTAATGTCATATTTTGATGTTGCAAAGACGCCTAAGCAGCCAAGGGCCAGATAACGTCTCAGACAGCAAAACTGAACCACAAGCCACCTTGGTTGGACGTTTGAACAACGGTCATTCAACGTCCCAATGTTTGCTGGGACTCCATGTTTACCAGTGGCGTATTTGGTGTGATGAGATCGATCTAACCTTGGAAAGTGAAGCGATGTGGTTCCTTGATACAAAACCACATTTTTTTAGTTGTTTTTATCGTACATTTGTGATTTATGATCTCAGAGAACAATCAGGTTTGTTTTCTCCTAAATTTGAGTTTTTTTCTTGTAAATTTACAACTTAAATCTCAGAAATTCAAAGTTTTTTCTTGGAAAACAAAAATATTTACCTTTGAAACAAGGAGCAAAAAGTAGATTTTGACACTGAACAGTGGAGATAATAATATTACTGTTGTCATTGCTTTCTCGTCCGGATAAACGGGGATTACAACCCCTGTAATCATCTGACTACTCAAGTTTTTCCAGACCTCAGCAGTTACTTTGGGAAGTACAAACTTATCATAACTGCCAGAAATAATGGTCAGATGTATTGAAAAAATATATATATAATTTTCCTTAAAAAAAGATCAACACCAATTGTTCACATATAAGCCTTTATTGTAAGGAAGAGTTTGAAATAGACATGTCCCTCACTGCCACATGGATTTAAACCATGACTGTGGATTGAAGCATTGGTGAATGTAGAGCTAGCACTGAACGTACCCAGAAGCATCACTGCTGTGCAAAATCTCTGAGGGAGTCAGGAGATGAGGAAAGTTAAGAACTTGTATCAGCTGCCGCATGAGAAGAGGCACAGCAAAAACCAATTTATGTCCAATATAAAGCAAACCCATAGAGCATGCAGTGTATCTGATATAGGAAGGCATTCAGCATACAGGAGTGGTTTGCATATTATTCCAAACCTGCATGGCAGCCAGCCTCTTTAATGAAATGACTCGGATATGTAAATCATAAATGACAGAAGGTTTTTCAGAACCCGCCCTGCTGTTGCTAAACATTATGCATCTAATCTTTTGTATATGTAAGTGAAATATACTCAGTACATCATAAATATAGACTATGAGGTTCATATATCATTGAATATGTGTCTTCTCTGCGATGAAAAAGGAGGAATATTGGTTCAGTGCTGCTCTAAATTATTGCCTCATTTATTATTGACCGGGTCCTGCCACTGCAGTGTTACTGAAATCCTTCTGTTTCGCAAATGTCTTATTATATCCTTTTGCTCTAATTAATGGCAATCTATTTCTATTTATAATGGAGCACATGATATCTAGAATTATGCACAGCAGAGACAAGTACTATATAATAGACCCCAGGCCTTTTATTACATTCATTACATTCAACAACTTGCTGTTTCTTTCTGTGTGTGTCATTCTACCACTTTTCTGAGGACCAGATGTTCTTGCAAAGATAGAAGGATATAGAGTTTTACCAGTCTGGTCCTCAAGAAGTGGTTAAAAGTTAAACTTAGAATTAGATTAAGAGATTTCCATATGGTTTATGGATGCATATACAGGTTGTATGATTCTATCTGCGTCTGTTTCTCAGGTTGAAAAGGCGTCAGGAGGAGGGTCAGTCAGAGGCTGGGGGCGATGATGCCAGTGGAGACGGGGACGGAGAAGCTGAAGCTGGGGCCACTGACGATGACGCACCTGAGCCAGAGCCCGACCCCGAGCCGGAGCCCGAGTCCTCCTCCAAGCTGAGCATGTGTGGCTCGGTCTGCTCCTCCCCCGGCAGCTGCTAGCGCCACATCGCCTCACAGTGACGATCGCAGGTGTCTCTCAGGCTGCTGCCGTGTTTGTGCCATGCCAATAGATACATTCTCACCTCTCTCCTCTGTTGTAGCCAGGAGCGGATGACACGCACAGCAGAGCGACTGAATGCACAGCAGGACCCAAAAAACAGCTCCCACCATTTCCCCTCCTTGTTTTTTTTCTGTAGCATCCTCCTGGTAGGGCATGAATGAAGCAGATCTCCAGAGAGTCCCCGTCTACTGTACCCATCTGCCCTAGAGTAAGCTCTAACTTCTATGCAACGTTACAGTATAGCATGACAAATAAGGCATCACTTACTAGGAGGTGTTGTTCATGAGCAGAAAGCTCCATGAGCATGATGACATCCCGAGCAATAGCAGTCCACGGTTTTTGGGGGTCGGTGGTTTTGCTGGAGACGCCTTCCCTCTCAGCCTTCCTGTTCAAGATCTGATGGGGACGACTGAATTATTCAGCACATGCAGGCACTCAGTTTATGTTGTTGCCTGCGTCTTCAGTTCACTCCCCCCAGCCTTTTTCATGTAATGTGTGCCCTAATTCAGAGTAGTTTTTTCTCCTGGAGCACCTTCTTCCTGTTGCAACACCTTCCCGAGACACATTTACAGTAAGTGTTCATGGCTGGTTTCAGTTGGCCAAGACAGTGTGGCTGATTTCATGTTGTAAACCTGTTAAAAGTGGTGCCTGTTGATGATAATCAGTATTTGTTAATCCCATTGTAGCCATAGATGCATTATAGGTCAGAATGTTAGTTCCCTCTTTAAGTGTTAGACACCTATTCTTTTTCCGAGCTTTTTTAGGATGATAAGGTACTGTTATTAATGGGGAATCAGTACAGCAATCAGAATGAAAGGTTTTGCTTGTCACTGTGTCTGTAATGGTTACCAAGATGTAGTATTTTTTCCCTGCACCGTGCTCTGACTCATAGAGCACTCAGAAACTCTGCTCTGGGGATTACTGTTAATGCCAATCACCCAAAATCCCATCTTTTAAGAATCTATTAGAAAACTCTTTTTCCTTCACCACACATCATCATCTCTTTAAGTGCTTGGTTAGTATAAAGATCATCTCCCTGTAGAGCTTGTTTCGGGGCTGTACTTAATGTGTAGCTGTGCCCTGTTGGTACTTCAAATTGTATAGATGAGCTAGTCTATTACTGTCATAACGATAGTGGTTCATTTAAGGTGGCACCGTTAATCTCAGCCTGAACACCTGGGAACATGTAGCAAAGGTTCACCTTAAAACCCTAAGGCCTAATAAAATGAAAACCATGTAAATAGCGTACAGTGTAGGTAATTAAACTCACCACAGTTTTATGTGGGACTGCGAACTCGACATATAAACTTAAGGAAGAGCTGCGTGAAGCCTCGTACTGCTTCGTTCCGCTCTTCTTTCCAAGTGTGCAGGCACAACTTGTAGGCAAAATATGCCAAAGCTTTTCTACCATTTGCATAACCATTTCTAAGGAACTTTGAATGTGTGAGTGTGTATGTCTCTTTTTCCCAGTATAACATAAAGTCAGTGTTCCTTCTGCAAGTGAAAATACTATTATTTATACAGTCATATTGTGATTATGTATAAAAGTATCTATTTCAGGTAAGGGGGGGGACTTAAAGTAATATTTTTGAGGGAAGTACGCCTATTGGCTGGCTTTACAAGAATTATATGAGAAGACTAAAACCAATCTCATGTTGACCTAGCTTAACATAAAGACTGGAAGCAGGGTAAGCAGCTAGCCTGGCTCTGTCTGAGTCTAAATTTCTTACCTGGATCCCCTAATGCTCACTATGTAACAGGATCTTATGTGTTAAATGTAAACTCAAACAGTAATGTAAATATGTATTAATCAATTTCAATCGCAATGCAATGCTACTCAGAAGTCCTGGATGGGTAGAAAAAGTTAATTCATTCTGTTAATTTGTGAGCTTTATGCAAAGACATCGGTATGCTACATTTGCATAAAATTACCACCAGCCAGCCTACACGTGTTGTGACACTTCACACTTGTCACAATGCATGACCAAACCATGGTTAAAATGTAGTTTGATAGATGATTCAGATCAGTTTGATTAGTCTGCATTTAGTTGGCAGACCACTACATTAACTTGGCCAACGGTGGTCTATTATGGATCCCACTGCTTTCCTTGGCAAGTCCTGCCCTACTGTGCTGTGGTCGGCTAGTACTTGTCACATTGACATTTCAACGTTGGAGATGCATAGGGTTAAGCAAAGACACTCATGGTTAGGTCTAGTTCTTGCCAATCACAGCACAGTAGGGTAGGACTTGCCACGAGAGACAGTGGAATGCGTAACAAGGCTCAGCTAGCAGTGAACATGCTAGCAGATTAGCCTGCTAACATCGGTGCTAGCTTGGTTTCCTCTGTCAGCCATGTCAACACGTTCTGACTCCCAACTTGTCAAATACAGCAGTCAAATCATGACACTCTAGGTACCCCTCTGGAGTCAGTTTTGGATGTGTTAGTTTCTATGTCAGTGTTGGCTTGTTACATGCTGCAGTGTCTTTCAAAAAATGTTTGGGTTAAATCAACTACATTTGTTACATAGCAGTAAATTAATAAGGTGATATACACCTGTATATCACATGACATTTACTAGGTTAAGTGGTTAAAAAACAACAACTCAGAAGTGACTTTTGGTTTCACATAGGACACAAACACCCCTCCTGGGTGGCAGTCCCATGTGTGTTTGACCCTCCACCTACTCGGATGTTCTCACCTTTTCTACTACATTATTGCTATGGATGGGTTTACACTGGAGTTAGCTGAAAACTTGTTGCATCCCATACTGATGCTAAAGGGTGCCTTGGCCAAGGGCCATTGTCCAGGCTGCTGATTCGACACCTTGGGAATGAGAACAGGTTGGCCATGTGACCATCGTATTATAAGTTGCAATGGCTCATCTGGTTCCAGTCTTTATGCTAAGCTAGGCTAATGTCCTCCTAGACTTGACGCACACACATGAGATTAGTATACATCTTCTCATCTCACTCTCAGAAGGTAAGCAAATAAGCGTATCACCCAAAATGTTGAAATATTTCTTGAACCATTATACATTATGATTAGAATAAGAAGCTTCTTTAAAGGGATATAAAGTGGCATCCTCCAAGTCTGCCAAAATATATGATGAATTTAATAGTCTCGAGCCCTGCGCTTTTTTTGCATGTACCTTTACAGTATAAGCCTGTTTTTGCCAAAGCCTGGAGCTTGAGCCTTACTGGCTGATTTGTGCATGCACAAGCTTTTGGTAATAGCTCACCTGATTATAGACACAGTCCAAATCAGAGTATAACTGGCCTGCGTGACTGTTTCTGGACAGTGACTTTTGTGAACTTTAAACTGTACAAAATCGTATAATCCCAGTGTTATATGGACGGCATGATATTTTTAGATGATATGCAGTACCTTTTGGCATCCTGTAGGTTGTCTTAATGCTTTGTTCAAGTATTCAGGCTCGTACCCTTGCTGGATGAGTGGAATGAGGTCAGCAGTCGTGTGTGGTGCTCCGTTGTGGGTTAAGTGTTGCGTTATTGACTGTGCAGCAAAGGAAGAATATTTGGAACTGGGGCAGATTTTCACTTCACCCCAACACAGAATTTGCTGCATTACTAAAACACTGAATGTCTCCATTTGTAGAAAAGGAAGCTCAGTTATTTCTAAGACTCATTAAATCAGTCTACACACCATCAGAATCAACATAGGCCTGAAGTGGATGTGTAATTATATGTTAATCATTTGTAAATGATAATAACTGGTTTTGACAGTTAATTTAAGTGTAGCTTCTCTCTAAGTTACAATACTAATCTACAGTTTTGGCATTTGTTCCTTGATATCGGTGATCATTCCTAATTGGACCGTGCTTGCAAACCCTCCCGACATGTTTCTTTATGTGTTAATGTTCTGGATGCCGTTAGGTGTTTAAAAAAAAAAAAGGCATTGTGCTAGTGTTTGACCAGCAACAGCATGTCTCCTATTCAGCCGTTTTCCGATGGATGCTCTCGAGGCGTACCATACTGTAGATGTCTTAACTCTGTGGATACAGTCTGAAACTCAGTGCCCTGTTGAGAAAACAAATGAAGGAGAAAATGTGATTTATGCCACTGTTTTCCTCCTTGTGATCCTATTTTGCATAATGTTATTGTGCTGCGGGATTTTTACAGGGAGTCAGTGAAAAGCCTTGTTACTGTACCAACTGAAACTGCTCCGTGTGTTTAAAAAAATGCTGCTTTAACTGCTTTGATAAAGAAATAAATCTCCTTCCAGTATTTTGGTGCATCTGTGTCTTTTTCATTTCTACTCAAACACAGCATCAAAGGCCCAGTTTGTCTGCAGACAGTAGAGGGTGATGAAGAGCAGGGGTATAAATTGTAGTCACTCTGTCCAAAGTGTATTAATATCTTTGAATAGTATTGTAAACATGGGCTGTGCCAGTGGTGACTGCAGGGGGAGAATCTATGATTGGAATATGAAGAGCAAATAATGCAGACAAGCTTGGCCTTGTGCCTCTTTTAAGAAAACAACTTCATTTTGATATACAGATACAGCATATGCATACACACAGTTTTTAAAAACGTTTGCATAAAAGTCATGGAAACAGACTGAATTATTCAAAGTCCAAGTTTGAAAGGCGCCTTGAGTCCCTCCTCCATCGATGCCCTTAGTTTAAGACCTCTGCCCTGGATCTTCCAGGATATCCACTGTCGTCTTTCCTTGATTGTCCAACAGGGGGCGCCACTCTGGGGCTTCAATGGCATCCAGAAGAGCAGCCAGTTCAACCTCCAACTTGTCAACTGTGTCCTCCACTTTCTGCAGGAGACAGAAGACATAGTTGTGCGGTTGACATATAAATAATGCATTAATAAGTTGTAGTATGAATAATAGAATCATCACCCATGAATAATACAGTCACTTATTCATATGAATAAAACAGTTGCCCAAAACAGCTAGTAAGGTGAGGTCAAAGTAAGCGTGGGGTTTGTCAGATGAATACCGACTAACTCATCAGCTTTTTGGGAACAATTTAGACGTCATGGTGTTTTTGCACAGTAAGTGGCTGTGGATGTGGCACTGAGCCACAGCTTTGTTGCCATCTTATCCTTGAAAGGAAATGCTGAGGAGTTTTTTGGCAGCCTAAGACAGAGAGAAAGCTGACACTTAATAATGAAGTTGACAACACCGGGGGGCAACAACATCCCAAATCCTGATGGTTTCAAACCACCGAGGGCTGAATGTGAAGTTGGTTTGGAAACAGCACCTTCTCCACCACATCCAGGCGGTTGTGAAGGCTCGTGTGCTCTTGACAGGCACTTGAACGCACCGCTCGAGGCCGCACGTCAGGCTCAGGTCCTGCAAACAGAAAAGATGCATAAATCTGAGTGGATTCATGATGTTTGACGGAAGCTTGAGGCAAACAAACAGCTTTAAACTTTAATCACACATGAAAGCTATTGATGGCAAGCTTCAACACTGATTTCAAAATGAGCATTTCACTTTGCCCCCACATTTTAACAGGCAGCAGTAGGAACGAGCTTAAGGAGAGCAATTATTTTTTAAGACAATAGGAGATACTAAAGTCCAACCTTGACATTTCAACCACACAAAACAAACCTGGTTGCCCATTTAAGGAGAAATACAAGGATGTACACTCTAATATTGGGCAGTTTAAGAAATAGTTTGACATTTTGAGAATGAATCACGATTTTCGAGAGTTCAACTATTTCTTAATTTCGAGTCTTTGGTGCCATAATACAAGGCAAATCTCAGTAATAATAGCAATAACTGAAAAGTTGTATTTCAGTGTGCTGAATTAATGTAACATTAAAGGGGTGTTTGGATTCTTCGAAGTGGGTTATACGAGATATTCAGTACATTACCATCCGTGGGAGGCAGAGAAGCAGGCAGGAGAACAGAAGCTGAGCTATGTACTGCTGTGGATGGGGATTAGAAAAATACATACTATAGCCACCTTAGAAAAGGCTTACCTAAAATCATTATCAGTTGAAAGAGACACTATATTGAGAATGTTTTCACTACTTTGCTGTCAGACAGTCCTTTCTTCTGGCACTACATTTTCTCATCTGTAGAACTTCCGCATTCCTGTGCCAAAACACAACTATGCCGCAAACTGTATTGTACCACAGGTCAGCTGTTAGGGTCAAGCTTTCAATGGTTTATGAAAGACACAGCAAATTAAAAAAAAAGAAAAAACTGGTTGATTATGACGGTGATGAATAAAGTGCTGTTTATTGTGGAGACAAGAGAATACTGTCATGAATGAGAGCGTAAAGAACTCCTGCAGAGAGACTGAATGGGCTGAAAAGCAGGGAGATGCGTGGGAATACATTAGTTCCACAGTTGAGAAAATATATTGCCCAAGGAAAGGGCTGTCTGACGGTAAAGCAGTGAAAATACTCTCAGTATAGCATTCACTTAAAGGTCCGCGATGTAGGATATAGTGTCATCTAGTGGCGAGGTTGCTGAAACTTGTCCTTGTGCCATTGTTTCAGAGAACTTTGGTGACGACAGGAAAAAGCAAAATCACAAATGCCTATTTAGAGCCACTGCTTGGTTTGTCCATTCTGGGCTACTGTAGAACAACACAATGGACTCTGTGGGAGAGGACCTGGTCTGTATGTAGATATAAACCTCTCATTCTAAGGTAATTAAAACACTATTGTTATTTTCAGGTGATTATAAACCAATGAAAACATAGTTATTGATGTTATATTCCAATTCTGCCAATAGATGTCGCTAAATCCTACGAACTGGACCTTTAAACTGATATAGTGGCTAAAATAGATTTTGCTGCTGTCCCCATCCATAGCAGTACATAGCTTAGCTTCTGTGATGGTACTCATGTCTGCTTCTCTGAAATGGGAGCGTGCTGACTGATATTCACTGTACGTAATACACTGACTATAGATAATAAAGTAGATCACCCCCTTAAAAAAATCCATTTTAGTGGTAAAAACTCCCATGACACTGTACGTTTTGGATCATTTGCTCCTTTCCATTACAAATGATCATTTCATGTGCTGCGTTTTTTGCAGTCAAGCAACTCTTAACTCATAATTGCAGTGAATTGTGTATCTCTGGTGGAGTCCAAGGTATGAACCAGTACAACAGTCAGGACACAGAGGAACACCACGCTTGCTGAAAATTCACCCGCTTGGTGAGGAGGGCCACATGCATTGTTCCATCCGTTTTCCCCTCACAGTCATGTTTCCAATTATCTGTGTCTCTTTGAAGCCAATATATTTAAGGAGCAGGCTGCATTCTCTGGCAGGGCTCTGCTTCCATTTTCTAGCACCTTCTTAGTGGCTGCGGGCCAAGCTCCCATTGATAGCATTTATACTTTATAAATGACTGAACTTCTCATTCATTTACTGACTGCTGGCAGCGGTGCTGCCGCTGTTACTTCGATGAAACATTTGTATGCGGACAGCTGATGCCTGAGAGTGTGTGTTGTTATTGAACATTAATGATACTAAGGCAGTGTTAGGTTGCCTCTGCAGAGCAGGTTTTGTCAATATCATTCCTCTCATACTGTGGCTGCTGGCCAATGACCAAACAAGGATGTGCTTTCACCTTGTCTTCTGGAAAAATTTAGTTAAGAGCTCATCCCATGAAAAAAAAAAAACACTTTAGGTCCCATTTTGAAGTTTTCCTTTATAACCAATGGGGAATGAGCTGGTAGCCTCCAAAGAGTCCAAATATCTTGAGTTCCTTTAACTGCAAAAAACTTAAAACTCCACATCTTCAAACTTTGAGGTTTGTTAGTCCAATTTAAAGCTTGTGTAAGCACTTTTATTATTTTGTCATTTGGCAAAAGTTCCACAATAAACTTTCAGCTTATTGGATTTCTCTCGATGAATATATAATAACCCACCGATATCAGTGAGGTGTTTAAAAGATGGCGAGAAAATGTTGCTAATAGTTCAGCCTTCTGTTAACCAAAGCCAAAGGCTTCCTGTGGGAAAAGAGCAGGCAGCAGCTCTGGAGACTGACCCCCAGTCAGCAGCCCCAGCAACCCAAATCCAGCTAATGCAACAACAGCTCCTTGGGACCGAACAGCCCCAACTCCCCACCAGATCAGCAAACTTTCTGTTGCTGCCATCACATAGGTTTAACCCGGCACAGCCACTTTCTAACAGTCCACTGTGACACCTGGTGCTTGGGGATTTCTCCTGGCTGAATTTAAACCACTATAGCTGCCAACGCAAAGTCTGTCCCCTGAACTGCTGCCTGCTCTCCTCCAGATCTCCTACCCCAGCTTTGATGTTGAACACTTGCTTGAGCACTATTAGAAAGATTGCTGAACTTTTAAGCTTTCTGGATAAATAAACTTTGGTTGACTGACTCAGCAGAGACGCGGCATAAATGACGCCTCAGAATCGGGCCAAATAAGATGGCCCGATTCCAGCTGCCAGCACTGCCATCACTGGCCCCTAAACAAAAAAATGTCCAGGCCCAGCATTGCCCCAAAATTTGGGACGCAAAAATAAGTCGAGCCGCGTCCAGTTCCCCAACTTGGCTGAGACTTGAGATGAATGATGCCCCGGTATCAGGCACAATAAGCCCAATTCGGGCTGCCAACACTACCCTCACTGGGATTACTCATGTTGTCCTCTCTGTTTCACTATCCTCATTGGAAAACAGAGCTTCACATGTGCACACTTGGAAATATAAATTTTAGAACAAAAACACACAAAGTCTGCTGTCAGATAAACACAGACTGGGGCTTTGTTCAGGTTTCCGTCCTCTTAGCTCCTCAGCAGCAGCTACAGCTGAAGACAAAGTGTATCTGTTTGCTTTCATGAGTGGATAGTCAAAGTCCTTATTTTTCATCTTTGGCTAATACAGAGATTGATACAGGAATTGTTTTTTCTGCTTATCACTCATGCTGCAAACTGTGTCCATCCTCGCAAGTCATTTAGTCCACTGCTGACCCTGAAAATCTTTTATTCCTTTAAGCAATAAAGGCTTTGCCAGCAGAGTCGGCCAGAAATGATTCCCACATCTCATTCTGCACATTGTCTTCCCGTGTACAGCCGTGCCTTAGCATCAAGCTGCCTTGATTTTACAGAGATATCCCTTGGAAACATTTTACAAGCTCCATTACGCCGACCGGAGGGTGCCAAGTTCACTACATGCAGGAAGCAGGCCAAGAGAGAGCGATGGATGGAGGGAAGGTACAGTAAGCAGATTCTCTCACTGAGCAGACAAAGCAGATGTCTGCCCTCTTGTGTCTTCAATGGCGGAGGTTTAGTTGATCTGACTCAGGGGGCCTGAAGATTTGGCAAAGCTCAACTGCTTCGGTTTGACAGTGACAGATGAATTATCAGCAGTCTGCTAAAGACATAAAGATTTCCTCCATGGCATCTGGAGGTAGAAGTGGTGGTGGTTTTTTTTGTTGTTGTTGTATTTCAAAACAACCACAGTCTTCAGCTGTAGCAGAATGTGCTGCTGGTTTAGCGATCAGCAAAAAAAAAAAAATCCCCCCAAACCACAGCTGTGCCTCCATCTAAGTGTCAGTGTGTGTTTGTGTGATCAGTGTACACTGCACAGCCTGCTCCTTAGGAGGGCAAAACTTGCAACAGAGAGCAACATGCTGATGTTCATGATGAATGCTGTTATGCAGGAAGAAGTGTCTGTGTTGTATGCAATAAGCAGATGCGATTAATGTGGCTGATGTGAAATAGCTGATGGGCTGAGATGTTATAATATCACCAGTCTGTGGTTCCAAACAGCAAGAAGGCATGCGTTCCTGTTTGTGTTGGCGTTTGCTTTTGTCCAGCTCATAAGAAGAGTTTTTTGTCCCCCCTGCCAGAACTGTTCCAGGAGGTTGTGAAATCGTATAATAACCCCCTCCAAACACTCCAAGGAAAAACACCACAGGAAAAGCAAACAGATATGATGATCTAACTCACTGACTCCACCCGAGGACAAAGGTGAATGACCATGTGTGTGTGTGTGTGTGTGTGTGTGTGTGTGTGTGTGTGTGTGTGTGTGTGTGTGCACGCACAGCGCTGTGTGTTGAGTGTCGGTGCAGGGTTGTCTTGCTCTGTGGGTTTGTGCACTGACATGGCTCTCTACAGGAGAGAGGGAGTTCGCTCAAGTGCAAAATTGAGAAGTCAGTGCAGGTCAGAGCATCAGCTCACAACAACAGTGTTCACACAAACTGAGAGACGCCCATAGAAAACATGACAAACATTTACAAGCACAGTCGATGAAGAACTAAATCCTGCCCTGAAATGTGTGTACTGCATACCAGCCTGTTTGAATATGTAAGATGAAAACACTGCATTTGGTGATGTGCAATAACAAATGACATTTATAGTGCTTTCCCCAGTACATTACATGATATTTCACCTGCTTTCTCTTTTATTCTTTACAAGAAGTAACATCAGACAATTTTGCCTCTTTTTATGAGGCAGGAGTTACAGCTGAAGAGTTACAGATGAAGGCATTTGGAGTACAATTCGATACAAAATATGAAGTAGGCTCTACAGGATAATTTTTTCTTTCGCAACGATTGTGTTTTTCCCAAGTGATTCACACATTTTTAGGCATTCTGTTATGTTAAATGGCTTGGAAAATAGTCCATATAGCTGCCCTACATTGGGGAAAAAAAATCCACCCCAGGCAAGCAACCCCCCACAAACCCCCTTAGGTTTAGGCTGAGCCCCGAGTGTTTACAACATCTGGCTCTGCCTCTGTTTAAAGGGACATTTCAACTGCTTTCAGTGCTGCTTTAGCCAGGCTGTTCTCATGCACTGTTCATACATTTTCCTACCAAAAGTAATGCAACAAAATACGAGCAGAGGACACTTTTCTGTAGCACATAAAGAGATATTTTACCTTTTATCATTTTTAATCATGCATGCCCATAAAATGACTGATTTTTACTTTCAATTTAAAGGTTAAACAACTTTGATCTCAGACCTCAACGGACGTTTAAACTGTTGTTAGTGCTTACATTACAACTAACACTACAAGTACAAATGGAAACACTTCAACTATCTTCAGTGCATCAACTTTAATTAAAACTACTTTTTATTCACTTTTTATCCACAATTCAACAGACAATTCAGCTGCTTTCAGCACTCACAGATACTTCAGCTGATTTTTGCTTTCTATTAGATCAACTACTTTCAGCTTTTACACCCCCCCAAAAAACATTTTACCTGCAGTTGGTCCTCACATGCTACTTAAAATGCACACACTACCACTGTCTGCAGCTCTTACAGTTCAACTGACATTTCAACTTTTTTCAGTGCTCGCACGCAACTGACATTTCAGCGGCTGTCATCTCAAACTCTTCAACTGACATTTCAACTGCTTAAATGCTTCCACCTCCACTGTAACTCTAAATTTCACAAGAAACAGATTAACATTTTGAAAAGACTGTACCCAGTTTCCAGTGACTGCACTTAGAGAATAGTCTCTGTAACAAAAACTATTCATGCTTACCTCTTTTTGTATTTCAAATTTAAAGTAAAATTAAGCTTTTATAGTGTAATGTGAGATCAAAAGCTTTGTGCGTTTGTAAGTGAGTATTTGTGCTGGCTTGCTGCATATAGCAAGTGTTCATTTTGCTGCACGCTTCCTGCAGTTGGCCATTCTTGCGGTATGAAGTCAGTGTAATTCACACTTGAGGCCGTCACTCACAGATTTGGCTCTGGAGGATTGGCCCACATTTTTGTGAATTTCCATTGGATTTTAGTAACACTGATAAACAAAGCTAAACACACTGGTTAGAGGCAGGCAGATGGGCATGCTGGAAGAAGGAAAGAGGGATTGTTTGAAACTATGCTGACACAATATTAGATTAAGTGTAGCCAGAGCTACAGTGAAATTAGTAACAGATGTGTTGGCAGTGCCTGAACATACACAGGCTCACGTGTGTGTGTGTGAACACCCATGATGTCAGTTCAGCCTCATGTGTGTTCATCCAGCCATCGTCCACACACACTCTCACACACATCTGTGAAATATATAGAAGGTATCGTGCCATGCAACAAAGACATAACGTATGGAACAGACATGATCGGCATCACATAATGTATTTCCACTACACTCTATAAATCATCTGTTCTAGTAAACCCACACACTGAACTCTGATCTGCTCGGTTTAATTCCCAGCTGTGTGTCCTCTGACACTTCCTGTCTGACCTGTGAACTCTCTCCCCACCCTCCTCCTGACTTCACCTAGCTACACCTCTTACCTGCAGCAACGTAGCCAATCAGAAGGAAGATGAGTCCAACTGAGGAAGTAGAGGGGCAGGTCATGGTGAAACCTGGCTCGCAGCTGGTGACAAAGTGTGAAGAGTGTTGTGGGAGAAAAGACACAAACAGCCCCAAAATCTCCTCCAATTCAGAACCAGACTGAAAACAAAAAGTTCTCTTCTCCTCCACAGCTATCCTCTTTTCCCTCTTTACCCTGCGCTTACTCTCTTGCTCTCCTATCCCTCCCTCGTTGACTTGGTTGCGCCCAGTTTCCTAATGAAAACATTAGATGCAGAACAAAAAGCTCAGTATCTGGGAAGGGGCGGGAGAAGATGTACTGGGGAGGGGACTCAGATCTCAGTTCAGCCACACACTGACTGACTTTTTAAGGGGAGAACTCTGGTTCTACTGAGTTTATCATGTGGTGTAAGATTTGTGTTACATTTGTGGTCACTGGCATTTTACTGGTTATATAAAAATCTGCATTTTTGTGCATAGTTTATGACGATAACATGACATAAGTGGAGTTTTTCCAAAAATAAGATTTCAGTGTTATATTGATACGCTTTTCTATGTTTTACACATGCCATCTTTTCACTTACAGTTAACTGTAAAGAACTGCATCAAAGATGACTTATTCCTAGCTATACTCATTGTAAAACTGAAATAGACCAGCTCTTATTTGTTTTTGTTTCATAATTAGGGGCTGGGCAGCCTAAGCTGCCAGGACCCTATTGTTGTTGTTGTTGTTGTTGTTGTTGTTGTTGTTGTTGTTGTTCTTCTTCTTCTTCTTCTTCTTCTTCTTCAGAGGAAATCATACTTCCCATGCGCGAAAAATCACCAGACTTTGCACAAAGGTCCAGTCCCATGCCAGATTGCCACAGCTGCAAAAACAGGCCAGTAGTCCTGATGGTGGCGCTACAGCAAGCCTCTAAAGTTCAAACATTTTGTAAATTCACAACAAATCAACCATACGTGCTACAGATTTGCAACTTTCACCAAAATGTAGCCCCAATACTGAAGAAACTTTTGTACATTTAAACCTATTGCAAATTATGAAGTCCATCACTCTGTTTTTTTGTTTTTTTTCAAAAACTGTAAAACTTATTAAACCTATCTCCTCCCACAATTTGTGCTCAATTGACACCAAACTTGCTACAGAGCATCTTCAGACGGTCCTACACAAACATTCCACACAGATTTTTGATTTATTGAAAATTGAGCCTACAGTGCATCAAGATGTTTGACTGTAAACAGTATTGTAAACATATACTTGCAAATTCTTGCTAAATACATTTTCAATGTCCATTAAAAAAAATAACAAAATTTTGGAGTCATGGTAGATGATGTTTGGAAAATATCAGAATTTTATTTCAAAAACTGAATTTTTTTACAGCATTTTGAATTTCGCTCTCATGCCAACAATTGGAGTCAATGCAAAAATGGCATTTTTAAACATTAGTTTTTCACTTATGGAGCCAATAAATCAATGCAATTACAAATTGCAAATTGCAGTGATGCAATTTGTGTATTTTCGTATTTTTGTCTTAATAACTGAATTTTTGAGAGCCGTTTGAAATCTGCCTTTACACAGTAACAGCTGCTGTCTTGCACACAGGTGACTGGCTTAGTCCGTTTGTGAAGCTACATGTGACATTTCTGTTCAGCCTCTAAATTTCAAAACTTTGAAAATTCAAAACAAATCAACCACATGTGCTACAGCTTTGGAACTTTTCACTTTTCAAATTTGCTTTCCCATTGCATGGATGGCTACTGTCTGGCACCCTGATGCTTGGCTTCGTCATTTTGTGGAGCCACACATTAACTGTCACCTGCCAATTAGCTCAGTGAGATAGAAGATGGACCTCAGTCTCAGAGGTTGTGAGTTCAAGCCTCATCTAAGGCAGAATGAACATTCTAATGTGAAAGTCCTATGTTCAGGCATCATGCTATGTGGATTAGAGACTACCAAGGTTTAAATAATTATGATCCAGGCAGTTTTGCGGAGAGACAAATACTCTTTATCAACACTTTTCCCTGTTATCCCTTGTCTCTTTTTCCTGTTTATTTGGCTTAGCAATCAGTCAAGTCTAATAATAATAATAATAATAATAATAATAATTGCTAGCAGTTAATGTTATTCATACTTTCTTGTTCTAGAGTTTTTTCTTTCCTTTGTATATTATGAGTCTGATCACTTCAGTCACTCATCCACAATTTGAAGGGCATGCCATAATTATATGATGTAACTTCTATGTTGTGATATGCTTTGTTTTAGTGTGTGTGTTGCTCAGAATTGCCTAATTTTGCCTAAAATTGCCTGGCCCCGACCATTGCTGTGCAGCAGCTATAATTAAAACTGTATTTTCAGATAAAAATCAAGAGAGCTCTTTCTAGGAAAATCAGTTGGTGTTTACGTTCAGCAGGAAGTCAGAGAAATCAAAATCAATTCAGCAGCAGAGAATGCCCTTTATAATCGCATTGATTGGTTCCTGTTATTCTAACTAAATTGATTTCTCGTTCTGTGTGTGTGTCTATGTGACTCCACACCTTCCCACATACACAAACACACGGCCAAGACTATTACGTAGTAAACGTGGTTATCTTCATTAAGCCAGGCTGCCTTCAGCCTCGTGCTCTGCTCTCTTGTCTGGCCTCTTAAGCAGATCTACAGGTTAAGAGGCACAAAACAAAACTGGAGGAAAAGTGAGTGAAGGGATCAGAGAGAGTCGGAAGACGTTTCTGTCCATCAGTGGATAACAAAACAGAGATACAGAGCAAGGACACATGGAAAGAAGCAGTAACTGTATATATTTCATTTATGACAAATTGATTTATTCTGTAGTATCAGTAGAAACTCATATATCCTCTCAGGCAAAGCCAGGAAAGATTACAAATTACATTTGAAGGGACACAACACCAGTAAAAGAATAATAATTTCATGCTGTCAGAATGAATTTGATACACTAAGCATCACAAAAAGAAGAAACCCTTTCCTAATGTGGCACATTCAGAAGTTTGAACAAAAATTTCACATTTTTACATTTAACAGAAAAATGAAGATGTTTGCTTTTCCTCAGCGGATCAGCTCAAAATGCAGATTGATATTTCACTCTTACATTTATTTTATGAATTATTCAGTAAACATTTACTTATTTATTTATTAGTTTACATAACAGGGACAGTGTGCATTAATAAACATGGCTGTAGCTGTGGCAGAGTTAGCCAAAATGCTATTTTTCATCTGAGGTCCGTGGGCAGACATTGCAAAGTCTCCTTATACAAGAAGATAATTTAAGAAAAATGTGAAAAGTGATTCAAATAATTTATAAGCATGTCGCACAAAAAAAGAAGTTATACATTAATACATGAGATTTATATTTAGAAAATAACTAATTAAACATCAAAGCAAACAAAGCAATAAAACTGAGATGTAAATTTGGGGTATATTTGTTGTGATTTACAAGGTACAACATGCATAAAATGATCATATAATAAAATTGTATATGCTTTTCAAAAGAATGTAACAAACAAATATTAATATCATGTAGATGTGTAGCAGAACTGAGAGTATTCTGAACCTGTGTGATATGAAAAGTAAATGTATGTCAAAGTTCATGTTGTGACCCTTCATTCAGGTAGTGGACACACGGTGCAGCACAGAGCGTCTTCACAAACACAGAGCCAGAGGATCATGGCATCCAGTGGGCCGGCGTCACGCTGATCTGTGGTGTGACAGACTGCCGCAGGAGGGGTCACCTTCTCTCTGTCTATTTCTGTCCAGTCTCCCTCTTTGTGCTGTCTATACGTCTGCTTGTTTTATTCAACGTAATGCCTGCCGGTCGTTATGATGACCAGATGTCCTCACAAGCATGGAGAGATGAAGATGAACCATCATCATTTCATCCAGTCAAATAGTTATCTTAACCTCAACATGGACACCACTAAACCTTGTTGTTGCCAAGAACTGAGCTCAGCTCTCCACCTGCGTGGCCCCTGGCATCCACCCTCTTCCTGCCACTTTTTAAGGAGCTAAATCTGATTTGGGTGAGGTGTGTAGTTGCGTGTGTGAAGTCTGTGACCCCATCGCAAGAAACAAAGCTCCACCCATTGCTTTAAAGACATTTGTTGACCTTTGGTTTCCCTTGACTGTGTCTTAATCCTATTGTAGATGTGCTGTACTTACAGACACCATCAACAGCTTGAGTCAAAGACCTACTCCAAGTTTTTGGAGGCTTGTCATGTGGTCGGCTTGATCAATATATGATAAGCAGGCTGGAACCCAATTCTTTTCTGCCTGCCTGGTGGAACTGTGCGACCATGCCCAGTGGGCATTTCATCACTTAATGTTGTATATTAAGTTTCCAAAGTATGAATATAAATGTTTCAGATATTCAAAGTTGGTGGTAAATTTCTTTCCAGAGTCTGTTCATTTTTAAAATTTATGTGCTGGCACCATGGAAACGATGCAGATAAAAGGTCAATTAGTATCCTTTGCCATGGTGGACAAAATAATTCCCTGGTTCAACAACATCACCAATAGGTGGTGGTTAATGTTACGACCCCGGAGTATAAAGAGCAAGAAATTCGGTGTGTGAGATGAGGATGGAGAGTCGGTCAATCAGACACAGGACTTTCACTTGGGAGCCTGCTGTTCATGTCCTGTGCAAAACTTTACATACTTATGTCATGTTACATGATGTACTTACATCACTTTTCTATGTATGTTCCATATGTAACAAGCGTAGTTACTTTAACTGAAAACAAATTTCCTAAACCTAACCAAATAGTTTTGATTCCAAATCCAACTGTGCCGCCACCACATAATTAAACACATCACGTGCCACCACCACGTACTGAGGTCATGGTCTTTTCATGTATTTCTATGACATTGCTTTGCTTTAAGCCTTGCATGCTTGAAATAAAGTGTAGGTTGTATGATGTGTGCAAGGGAAAAGTGTTTATACTACATGGCCACAGTCAAAGGTGGGGCAAAAATCATGCTGTCATTGTAGCAGAATCAGTGGCAGTGGCAGTTGATAAAAATAATACCAAAGATCATTTTGTTCAAATTATGTTGTGCAAAATGTGCAGGTTGAAAACTGCAGGCGGAGACACAACAACTTCCAGCTGTGTTTGATATTTGATGCTCAAAGGACGGTAAGTCGAGGCTAAAAATAACATAGTTAGCAGGCTAATGCTTAAAGGCTAAGTAACTTTTTAACAAACTTGTTTTAACAAATACAGAATTTAAAAAGCATTCAGGATTTTTTTGAATTCAAACTATTACTTACCCTGGAAATCCAGAGTTCTCGCGAGAGCACAATTTGAATTTGCTCAGCGAGTCACTCTGGCAATCAGTAATGATGCTCATTACCCATGCTGTTGGAGCCGAGCTGCACCAATCACATTGGTGAATCTGATATAGGCGGGCCAGAGGCGAGCTAAACAGATGACGACAGCGCTGCGAAGACAAAGTCCGGAATCAGTCAGTAAACATTGCAAGATGGCTACAGATGAAAACCAGTTGTTTAAAACGGCTTTGGCCGCTACAATGAACGAGTTAGACTTGGCTTTTTCTCTAAAAGAGGAACAGAAGCTGGCGCTCGAATCTTTCCTTTGCAAGAAGGACGTTTTTGCTGTTTTGCCGACTGGATATGGCAAAGTCTAATCTACCAGTTAGCTCCGCTGGTAGCGCTCTGGATATGTCACGCCGTGTATTGTTCTGATTGGTCGTAGTGTTATCCAATTGCATGTAGTGATATTTTCAAATGCATGCTTGGTGCTGCCCCTCGAGTTGGGCCATTTGCATTACTCATAGCATTGCATTTCCAGGCTAACTATTACTCACTCATGACGTAACATTCGGTGAAGAGTGCATTATGACTTGTTTAGGACTCGAAACTCAAGTTTAGGATTTGGGACTTGTCAGCCTTGACTTGGGACTTGAGTGCAAAGACTTGAGACTTACTTATGACTTGAAAAACAATGACTTGGTCTCAGATACTGTTAATAATATAAACATAATTAATGCTGTGACATATAAACCTCTTAATTTCACTTTCTGTAACTGGCACTTTACTTGACACTATCCGCGCTATGCTGAGTGTGTAAGCTCCACCCATCTCACACTCCATTTACTTCGCGCAGATTTACCTGCAAATACAGTTTGAGCTATGTCTGCTAAAGGGATTATCTCTGATTATAAACATTCCTGTGGTGATCTGAGTTGGGGCACACTCATTATCTGGAGAGGCCGTCCAGTGAACGCTGGCACCCCTCTCGCCTCTCAGTTCAGATTCGAGGGACACTTTGTTCATCAGATCAGAGCTGAATAGGATCTGGACTGCCTGCTGAGTGCTGGCAGCAGCCAATTTACCTCTTCTCCTCTTTCCCTAAAGTCTCTGTTATCTGTCTGGCTGGCAGTCTCTCTCTCTCTGCAGTTATACTACATGTACTGTTTATCCAGGGAAGCCTTGCTCTCCTGCAGCAACATCCTGCTTCAGTTTTCTTTCAGATGCAAGCACTGACATCTGACAGCTTGACAGGAAACTGTCTACCGTTGCCCTCTATGTACCTCATAGAGAGCAGTTTGAGGTAATGCGCAGTACACCTGGATTCTTGACATGGAAAATAGAGATATGAGAGTTACTTATGGCTCTATTTTACTATTTTTTCAAGGTACAATTATCTCCTCAGTTCTCTCGGAACACACCTGCGTCTCTACCTCTTCAGGCACCCACCACCCCACTTTCTTTCATTTCTGATCCCCCATCCGTAGTTGTCTCCTCTGTGTGGTTGAGCCTCTAGATCACTGCTCCCTAGATAAATCTTAAGTCTACATCTATCTCCTTAGACCGTCTGATTAGCACTACGTCATAGAATGGGGTAGTAATCCCGGTCTGGGCCCAGGAATAGAGCCCTGGGAGGGGCCAGGCCAGTGGAGAGACGCTGCAGAGCCGCCATGCATGTGTCCCTGGGTAATCCCTTCTTAAATAGCTCCCGGGTAGGGAAAGAGGGAGGGAGCTGGGACAGCGGACGTTACAACGTGGTAGCAGCTCCAGTCAGTGTCCTCTTATCCCTCGGAGACACCACAGCAGGAGGCGGAGGAGAGGGATTCAGATACAGAGACTTGTTGGACATTAAGAGGACAGTGCTTCGACCAGGATGAACTTTGCTGCCCAGTTATTCTACTCGAGCTACTTGAGCGAGCGACTTGAGCGTTTGTACTCACCCAGGCCTGCACTGAAAGACAGCGAGGAGAATGACCCCTTCTGGCAGAGGTGGGAAATTACAACAGGTAGCCCCCTGGATCCTCCAGACCCCTTCCCTAACCAGGTCAGCCCCGTAGTGACAGATTTACCCTCTGCCCAGAGTTTGGATTTACCTTTCCCTTCAGTTATTTCCATTCCTCCTCCTGATCCGCTTTATCTGCAGCATGCCCTGACAAACACACCCTCAAATCACCAATCTCTTCCTCTGCCGCCTCCTCCTCACCTTAATCACAAAAGGAAATCAACACAGCCACCTACTTGTCTTCCAAATCCATGTTTGGCTTCTGTGATCCCCAATTCAAGGCTCCACAAACTCTCCTCAAGCAATCTTTCTCTTCAGACTGTTCCCCCCAAACAATCTCCTACTCCATTCAAGTCCCCAGCACAAATGGCCTCCTCCTCTTCAATCTCCCCATCTTCTCCTGCCTCCTCTTCCTCAGCCCCTGCTCCTTATAGAGAAGAAGTACTCCCAACCTTTCAAGTCCTGGTAGACTTGCTCCTTCGCTTGGTCCTCTACCTTATTCTCCTCTTCGTCCCAAGGTAATTCTCACAGATTTAGAGAAAGACAGAGAGAAATCAAATGGGATCAAAGATGCTGACTGTTCACAAATCCTTTAAGTACACCACTGCTTTGTGTAATATATAAATGAAATCACATCTAGAATCAAAACAGAGCTGCAGGGGTTGTCAACATGGAACACCATTAGTTTCAGTATTTAATGCATAAGATCGATTTCAGACAGATATGTCTTTAATCATGAAACACAAATGAAAGAAATCCAACTTTTAAGTACTTTGGCGTGAGTATCTGAACCTTCTGGGGCTACAACTAGACACCAAAACAAAGAATCCAAGGAAGTTGTTGAACCTGGGTCTGATTGATAGAAAGATGCAGAATTGCACAACAGTCAGGGTCATACAGTACTAGGAGACTTTTTCTCCTCCCAAGTGAACATTGTTCCAGTAGGAAAAGGAAGCTGTACAGCAGCCAGTTAGGGCATTTAGTCATTAAAGGGACATTAGGAAGCTGAGATGGTGCAATGATGAAAGCCTGGTGGGCTGAAATGTCTCCTTCACTTTTTGCTTTGTCCTTACTTTTCATATTTTTGTAGCAATTTGAAATAAAAGAACCTATTTTTACCATCTCAGCTCTTCATCTCTTTTGAGGAGGCTTTTTGAGGCTTGAGTCTGGCTGCCGTGTTGCTCTTTTCCCCCTTTGATGTTGTTTTTGAACTCTGCTTTTGAACCAAAGCACCCTGATCACAGGTGCAGCCTCGGACTTTTCTATTCACAGTCGTGTTAAGAGCGCACTATGAGCTTTAATAATGGACTGAAGTGACTGACAAGTGGGGCAGAGGTAGGTAATGGACCCTGGGGATGAGGTGAAAGGTCACCATATTGTTTATTGAAGACCATTGTGATATAAATAAACCCGGGATGTTCTCTGTAGAGTGCTGGCAGACTCAGAGGGTTGTTTGGGAGAACTGCTCCACCTGGTGGCCTCAGGGTATTTCAACACACTAAAAGGTCACACTGTTATGTTTGTTTTTTTTTAACTTTTCTTCAATTACCCAGCTCTACCTGGACTCATGATTCACCAAACACCCAACAACTGTTTGCTCAAACTTTGGTGTGAACTCAGCTGGCATGGCTCCACTGCTCAACCTTATTCAAACTTAGCTATTAACCATTTGTGATCTGCTTTATTGGCTAAGTGACAGGGTCAATCTCTAAAGGGTGTAATCCTATTATTATGTTTATACTGTGTAAAGGGCCTCCTGATTAACTACGTGGTTAGGGAAACGTCCAAAATCGAGTCTGAAGTCTAATCCAGTTTTATGCAATGTCATTTGTGAAATGAAAGTAGAGTCAGTAGATTTAGGAAGAAATCTAAATGAGTTGTACTGTTTGATTATATTTAATGCCCATTTACTGAGGTGTTATAAATCAAACTGCCCTGCCTTTGGCCCTAAATTGACACTTTAATCGTTTGTGCGTCTCCTAAAAAGAAGAGCTGAATGACCCAGTGAATCATAAGTTGATTTATAGATGTAATCTGTCACAGTGAGTGGAAGCTGGGTTGACATGAAAGGTGAATCAATTCATCTTAGGCTCTGTTTGCACAGGACTACTATTACCTGGGGACCACTAATACTTTGTAATATTTGCATTTGTGATCTCGAATCTGCCATGTTAGTCATTTGTCATGAAAAAAAAATCCACTGCAAATTATCTATTGTACCGAATTGGCATCTTGGTGATTTGGGGCAAATTTTTTCTTTTCTCCACAGCTTTTGTCTGTTAGAAAGTTATAGAGGCTGCTCTAACAGTTATAAATGAAAGTTCTGACAGCACTTTCATGGCAAATTTAGGAAGCCCATCTTGCTACACAGCATGAAGACACACCATACAAAGCAATTAAACTGAGTGTTTCTTTGCACGTCCAATGCCTCTTTCTCTTCTGAACAGACATTCCTGTTGTTGATTAGGAAGTGGATGTTGCACAGACTCTTGACATCATATCCAAAGGATAATGTCATGTTTTCAAGTAAAGCCATACCCGCACAGGACTGGTGTTACCAGGGGACCTTATATGATTTAGAAATGACCCCCCATGTCTGCGTTTCATGTGGCACATTAGCACAGCATAAGCCAAGTCTGTATTTTACCAGAATTTACTGACATTACCCCTCAGATATGATGCACACAGCCATTTGTAACTTTACTCTACATGATACAGAAACACTACACAGCAATGCTAGTAGTGATATACAGTTTGAACCTCCTTTTATCTTTCCTTTTTAAAAAATGTGGGTTAAACAAACAGAACAGATTCTGCCACACATTGTCACGTTATCCATCTCATCATTTTCAGAGATTTCGCACTTCTGATGGATTTGAGCTGCTCTTTCTGCAAATAGGTCTCCATGCTGTGTAGCAAGATGAGCCTCCTGCACCTGTTGTCAAAACTTTCATTTATAATAACCATCAAAGCCTCTATAATTCATGACTGAAAAAGAGGCTGAGAAGAGGCACAGAGAAATCACAAAAAACCTAAATACCAGCCCAAATCACAGGGATGCCAGTTCTCCAGACTAATATCATCACGTTCGGTGAAATGTAGTAATTTTATAGATTCAATTCAATTTTATAGAATTTTTACATGACTAATTGCAAACGTGGCAGAGTCGCATGGAATTGAGATCGCAGATGACCTACACAATTATAACAAAATACAAGAGGTCCCCCTGCAATACTAGTCTGTGCAAATAAGGCTTTAAACTGAGGGACTGGAGGTGTGTGTGTGTGTGTGTGTGTGTGTGTGTGTGTGTGTGTGTGTGTGTGTGTGTGTGTGTGTGTGTGTGTGTGTGTGTGTTTGTGTGTGTGTAAATTCATGTACACTACCTTCATGCCAGGGTCTGTTTGATTTTAGTTGAATTAGTTCAGGATTTTTTTTTCCAAAAAATGTCACTTACACCCACTCTCAAATGTTAATAATCTAGTAGCTCTAACAATGATGTCTGAATCATTGTTTCAGTGTGTAATGTGAACTTGGTGAATCAAGTACGTGTGGTGGGTATGCAAGTTAACCAAGGTGTCCTGTAGTTCTAACACTGTATACTGATGACACCAGATGTTATCATTAACCTGTTTTTAACCGGTTCTAATTTGGTTTTAACCCTGATCTCATTTACTGGAGTTTTTCCCAATAGACCCTCTACTTGATGATGTTGATTGGTTGATTTGGTCATTTCTGCTGAATTGAGTCTCTGCTCACTACAAAACAAATATACTTTGTACATTGCTGCCAAACGAAGCATACTAGATTTCTTACTGTTCTTCCTAAATTTCATTAATCAGCGGTTTCCATTCCTACATACAGTTACAGCCGAAAGCATGAATTGATTAGTAAAGTCTTCATCTAGTGTTGCATTCATGTGTTTTGAGGTTTCAACTTCGTGGCCTTGGAGCTGGCTGCTTAAAAATAACCCTTGAAATTCAAGGAGTTATCAAAGTCACTTCATTCTTTTGTTTGATTGTCGATCATCTGGGTTTGATTTCTGACTTGTTAGGTCTGACAAAATAAAACTACACGTCATTATAATATGAGATTTAAGTAGAAAAGGACTCACACGTTACTTCCTACCTAGTCTAATCTGTGTGGTCAATCATTTTGCAGAAGTACAGCTCTGTTCTCTTTAATGCATGATAATCAATTTGAAAATTAACTATATTGGTGTCTGTTGTCTCCTTTCCCAGAGAGGAGCTGTGTCTGGGCCCCTGTCAGCCTGGAAGCTCTTACAAATCTGGCCCCATCAGTAACGGCACTGCATGCCGCAGACCCACCCTCATTGAACCAGAGCGGCTGAAGGACTTTGGTGAGGAGGACCTTCTTAATGGGGACGTGAAGGTATATGACACCAAGGTGGTGGGGGGTCCTGAGATCATGCTCATGGAGCCCCCAAAAACCAGACGTGTCAGCGAGTTCAGGATCCTCCCCAGACCTCTTATCCAGTATCTCCGCTTTGAGGACATCAGTGCCGCGGCCTTCAGGATCCAGTCAGGGATACAGAAGACACCCTGCACGGTATGCTAACATAGTGATGTGGTGGGAAAATAAAGTGGGGGGTCCAAAAATGTTCGAATGTCTCAGTAACCAGTAAGTGGCAGTACACATCCCCTACATATTCAGATATGTTCAGAAGCCAACCTACTGTACACTCCAGTTCATTCATAACATCAAACACAGAGTTGCTCTTAAACTGCTGCTTCTTCTTTTGTGTGCAGTACTCCAGACTGTCCAAACAGTACGGTATGGAGATCTACCTGAAGAAGGAGCACCTGCACTACACAGGCTCTGTGAAGGAGAGAGGAGTCCTGTACCTGCTCACCTGCCTCACACAGGTTAGATCATGCAGGGAGAGAGAGGGAGGAAGATCTCGTATGACTAGTGTGACCTACTATGTGTGTGTTCGTGCAGACACACACGTGTTAACTGACCATTACTGACCAGTAGTGACGGAAATAGTCTGAGTGCAGCTTTAATGGACAGTGGCTTAGCAGTATGTCCCTTTGCAGGTGTACAGCTACTCTATGTCTATGAAGCAGTGAGTCTGATTTCTCTTCTGAGTTTCAATCATTGTCAACAGTACGAGTGAATGACCAGCAAAGCTTCTCTTCTGAGTTTCTTAGGTTCAAGCTATTTTAAGGCGAGGACAAGTGGTGATGGATTGAGCACACTGATGGAAAAATGACTTCCAACGTCTTTATCCTCACCAGTAAAGCCATGCAAAGATCTTCTTTGTGACAGGAAGCATCAGGGATTATGGGAATTGTGGTTTACATTTTAAGAAACACTTTCTTAAAGAGAGGCTATATCAGGTGGTGTCGATTTTATTGCATATGCATGTTTCATGTAGCACATTTTAGGCCAGAAATCAACCTAATCAATGAAGTGCTTGTGTGGTTATGCAATATATGTGTTTACTCTTAAGAAATTACCCCAAATAGCTAACTATTCCTTTAAAAAGCTTATCACTTTTTTGTTGGAGAGTTAGATGGGAAGATTGATACCATTCTCATATGTCAGTTAAATATAAGGTTAGCTTAGCTTAGCATAAAGACTGGAAACGGCGGAAACAGCCTGGCTTTGCCTATAGATGTTTGTTCATATTTATGATTTATGAATATATGTAAAGCATGTGTTTTCATCCCTTCAGGCGCAGCAGAGGAAGGGTGTGATCGTGGCCACTGACTGTAACTTCTCCATGGCTGTGGCTCACCATGCAGTGGAGCTGAGGATCCCTGTGTTTGTCATCATGCCGTCATGCTGCTCCTCGCCTCGCCTCAGGATCTACAGAGACTACGGCGCTATGGTCATCTCCTACGGCAGCACCGGCCAAGACTCCCAGAACCACGCCCGCCATCTGGCCACAGAAAACGGATACCTCTACCTGGAAGAGTTAGTCCAACTAACACTCATTTTAACATGTCACTGTGGTGTTAAATCTGGCAGTTTGACTTATCAGTGCAGGAAAAGCACAGGTGTAACTGGTATTATTGACTATGGCCCTGCTTCCAGCCAGAGAGACACTATGCACAACACACAGACTTTGGTAAATGTCATTAATGTTATTAATTACATCCATGATTTTCCTGTTATGATGTTTCAAAATGTAGAGTAGGGGTGTCTGTCCTGAGTTCACCTCCTTGCAAGGTGCATGGAGAGAGTCTTAAAGAGTCAAAACTCCACCAACTTTATTGTGAGACTGACACACTGGTACAGCCTGAAACAGGTTAGTCATACAAGGTCTTATAATATAACCAAAATTCCTGCTGTGAATGTCTGTTCTTTTGTCCCAGCTGGAGAGTTACTGCTCACTGTGAACACTGTAGGCAGCGGACAGTGGGAGGCATTTCATGTGTTTGGGAAATGAAACTCCACCGACATTACACAGCCAGTTTACAGGTCTTAGAGAATACCACTCTACAACCTGCATAATGTGAAAGATAAAGTAGTGTAAAGTCTTTTGTCTCTCCAGAATGAGCCATGCAAATCAGATCAATTGCCTCAAGTGATGTCATGTGAGTGAGTAAGCTTACCAGGCCTCTGCAGCACGCTCTTCATCTCTGCTTGAGGCTAGTGGGGCATTAGCATAACACACCAGAATCTCCAACTGAACAGTGGGCGATTGAGTTGCATTGATGTCTTTAGGGAGTGAGTTCCAGTGGGTGAGAGCAGCAATGGAAAAGGCCCTGTGCCCCCAGGTGCTGTGGTTAGTCCTGGCCGGGAGGCAGGAGGTTTGCATCAGCAGACCTGAGAGTGCAGGAGGGAATGTGCTGGTGGAGGAGCTCAGACAGGTGGTGGAGAGCTTTGAAAATGATGATGAGGAGTTTGAAGTGGATATGCTGGGGGATGGGGAGCCAGTGGAGGTTATGAAGGATGGGGTGATGTGATCACGGATGCAGGAGTGTGTGAGAAGACAAGCAGCCGAGTTCTGGATATACTGTACTGTCTTGAGTATTTGGCTGACAAACTGTAGAGCAGACTTTTGCAGTATTTAAATAGCTGTGAACGTGTGTTGAACTTTGACACTTTCAACAGTGTTTTCAGTTTATGAAAATGAATTGTCAGGTTGCCGGTATAGGTGGGCATGCACATTGTCCTCGAGTTCCCAGTCAGATCCACCCCTTGCTTCTCTACAGCTCTGTCCTCTAATCCAAGTATGGTCACTTCCCAAAAGACAAAATGGCAACGACCAAAACGCCAAACTCAAGGTTTCAAAAAGACATCCACAAGTTGGTGGGTGACATCAAAGTGGTCACGTCCACATATTTTATACAGTCTATGGTTCTGACAAGGAAGAATTTGTAGCTTTTTCTGTTGAGCGAAAGTCTGCTATCTCTGTGCACAGTGCAGAGAAACACAGACAAGAATGGCAGACCAAAGGAGACCTTCTGAAACCTATGAAGACAGGACACTGTGGAGCCCTTCACTGAATGCACTCTTTCTTTCTGTTTTCTTTTGCACAGAGATGAAAGTGCAGCGTACCTGGCAGGACTGGGCACTGTTGGCATGGAGATCTATGAGCAAGTGCCCAAACTCGATGCAGTGGTTATTCCTGCAGCTGGACAGTATGGTCTACTGGCTGGCACAGCTGCAGCCATCAAACACCTCGACTCACGAATTCTCGTCATAGTAAGTAAACGTTTAGAATTAGACTTTAGTGATTCAGGGAATATTCAGAATTTATGAACAGCCGTCGCAGCCTCTATCTCACCCCAGCGCTACTCTTAGTGCTGTTTCTGAAATTGAGGTCACATTTCCCATAAACTCTTCTTATTGCAAAGATAAGTCCCCCTCCTACATCTCCCTGCTGTATTTTTTTATTCTGCTTGGATTTCCTTAACGCGATAAATGTATTTGAAGTGTTTCCCTTGTTCCACTATCTGCCCTCAGCTGAAACTCTGACAGCTTTAACTCTGTTTACACTCGAGGAACAGAGCAGCCCTGTCCTTCTATTTTCAATCCTACAGAAATATCCCTGTGTATGAGGAAGCAATCAATCAAATTTACTGCCAAGTTTATCCCAGTAGTGAGCATTAGAAAATGCATCATGGAGGCTGATTAAGGCTGCCAATCATCCGCTCCTGTTTTCAGTCTAGTAGTCATACAATTTTTTAAAACATTTTTACCAGCCATGACAGCGTCGCGACAGCTGGCATTGTTCTCAGCTTGTGAGTTTGTGTGTGTGTGTGTGTGTGTGTGTGTGTTTGTTATCATGGTTAAATTTGGTCCTAGTGGCACCTATTGTAGCGGGAACTGCAACAGAAGCTGTTTTGAGTATTTTGGCAGGTGTTTATGTCTGTCTGTCTGTCTGGGTCTAGTCTCGTTCACCAGGCCTTGCACCGACTCCCACTTTAAGATTGGAGAAAAAAATGCTACAGGTTTTTTAAATTTCTTTCAACCAATCACAATCATTCTGGGCGGTGCCACAGCAACGGTGCGCTTGCAAAAATATTGCTGGGGGGAAACAGGTTTTGGTGTAACACACCCACAGAAATATCGCCTACAGGATGCAAACCATGGCAGAAAAATGGCTACATCCCCTCTTGTTTTATTTTGAAATGCAATCTGACCAGGTATGCAAAATTTCTGCACTACATGCGAAGGTGCCAACAATAGGTAGCCAAGGAATAATAGAGAAAAATTGGAGGCCTCCCTGTGGTGTTTTTAAACTTGAGGAGGTTTGTTCTCAGTAAATGTTTTGTTCCATACAGTCAATGTACTCCTTCAAATTAAAGCTGTATATTTGTCTTTTTAAGGAAAAGGATAACCAGCAGCTGAGAACAAATATTCACCTAACATGTATAGATACATAACACATTAAAACAAGATTGTTGTTGAGCGTAAAATGTTGACTGTACCAGTATAAGTCTATGCACATCCGATAATTGATCATATTAATTGTAACATAAGAAACCAAAGTCTAACAGTATACAACTTCTTAACTCTGCATATTGACATAGTTTTAAACTAGCCAATACTCTTCAACAACATAAAAGAACTCTTGAAATTCAGGTTTTTTGATTTGGTGTGTCACCATGAATTTCCGGGGGCACCACTGGCAACTAGCTCCACGTGAATTCAAGAGAAAATGTTTAAGTGGTCAATTGGTCCACAATCAGACTCAATATCTCAACAACTGTTGGATGAATGACCATGACATTTGTACACACATTTACATCTCCTCAGGATGAATTGTAATAACTTTGGTAATCCTCTAACTTTTTATATTGTGCCATCATCAGCTCAACGTCTATTTTTTCCCAGTACTTTGGTTTATAGCCAAATATCTGCAAAACTAATGAGATTCCCACCAGCCTCAGCTGTACTTTGTGTTTAGTGCTCATTCGAAAAAAAAATGAATGCTAACATGCTGCACTAAAATGGAGAACATTGGAAAACATCAAACCTTATGTTAACCATTAGCATGCTAAAACGGTTTGCTTATGTTACTATTTGGCGCAAAGCACCTTTGTGCTGTACAGCCTCACAGAGCTGCTTAGCATGGCTGAAGACTCATGGAATGGATTTTTTCAACAGGGCATTGAACCAGAAAGTTTCCCTCTGCTGCTACAATCTCTGAAAACAGACGGTCCAATCAAAGACATGCACAGCAACCCCAATAAGAAACTCTATGGAGGTAAATAAACATTAGCATATATTAGTTGGCTCTGGTTCCACATATGTAGCACAGATTTGTAACGTAAACGTCATCATTATCTGCACAGTTTTCTATTAGAGGCTCGTATGGCTTTTTGATTTCCCTCCAGCAGTAATTGAACATATGCTGATCTTCTGTCTCTCCTCAGATCTTATGGAGCGTTCACTGGGTGTTAACACCTTCCAGCTGGCAAAGAAACTAGTAGATAAAGTCATCACTGTCAGGTAGTGCACCTTCATAGCACATTTACACTTTCAAGCTTCATTTGAGAGGTTTAATTCAGACATTAGATACTGTGTGCAAAATACGGCCTATGTGTTAAAATTCAGATTAGGGTTTACTATTATGAGTTATCATTGCATTTTGCCATTTGAAATACTGACTGGCTGGAAATTCAGAATTTGAACGCATCTGATTTCCATGCAGAAATTGATTCTTTTGTATTAAATCTTCTAACAGGGGACCTAATTTTAAAAAGTAATGAACTGTGGAAAGTCCTCTTTGTGGTTACTGATTGTGCTGTAACTTTTTTTTCTCTTTTCCTCTGCCTCACAGTGAGGAGGACTCTCTGGTGGCGATGCTGCGGTTTCAGGAGTTTGAACGCTCCACTGTGGACACAGAGGGAGCCATGGGACTGGCTGCCATCTTGGCCGGACAACTACCAGAACTGAGAGGCAAAAAGTGGGTCAGACTTGTTAATATTGTTGAACCTGACTGAGGCCTACTGGGAAATTCTCTGACAGAAGTCAGGAACAAAGAGCGGCATTCATTTACTGCTTTTAATAGGTGAACATCTTGTAAGTGAAGCTCTCCTCTTCATGTTTATGGAGGAACCATGTGTGTATGAGGCCTAAAATCCCTTTGTATCATATTGAATATAGTTCTGACTGAGGGCTGAGGTATTTTTCTTCATGCCTGAGAAGCCGACGATTTGGCAATACAACGATTTCATCAGAGCTAATCCGTTTGGCTGTGGATAAAACAAAGCTCTTTCTCTCTGTGTGTCTGTGCTGCAGGGTCGCTGTGGTGGTGAGCAGCGCTAACATGGAGCTGGAGCTGGTGAGGCAGTGTGTGGACCGAGCCCTGGTGCTGGATGATCGGGTCAGTAAGTTTGCTGTGCAGCTGGGAGAATGGCCAGGAGACATGGCTAAGCTGCTGGACGTCCTGTCCAGAGAGGACGTCAGGTAGGGGCCAACAGCCGTCCATTTAAAGATCTTTTACTCTGTCGTTTCATGCTGAGGTCCAATCTGTTTCATGTTTAATGCTCCTTGATGCCGCCTTTAATTCTTTGCTCTCTCTGTCTTTTTCCTCCCAGGTTGTTGGACGTCTGCCATCGGAGACAAAGTGACAAGTCAGACCTCTTCAAGGCGAAGGTAGGCGACTAATCTCTCCTCCTCACCTCATTCTTCTTCTTCCTCCTCCTCTGCAATCCGCTCATCTACTTTTCCATCACTGCCATGGAACTATGGCTTTGAGTTGGCAGGAAAAAATTGTGTGACTCAGAGAGACAAAAATAAAAATAAAGTAAAATAAGGATATATTTATGCTGTTTTCTCTGGAATGTGTATCCAAGAAAAGCCTACACACACTGCAAGAAATACCTCATGAAGTTGTAATTAATGGCTTTGTTAATAATTTTTTAAAAAGTCATAGATAAGTTACAGTCCATCAAAAAACAGCACATTTTGGGTTGCCAGGTAGTAAAAAATCTCTGACTTACTGGAGCAGGATCTGAAAAAGGCTGCAAATGATATGGACCGAAATCCATTTATCAGCACTTTACATCTGCATATTTTATGGCTCAATATAACATTCATAATTGCTGAGTCGATGGCCTACTTGAAAGTGAACCCATGAGAATTAATAATAGATTACCAATATTCACAACTACATTAATGCCCAATAGAAAACATAAACACCATCAAAAGATTACTACTATTACTGAAGACATTAGTTACAGTTCATAACACCTTTATAAAAGGTACGGTATTGTAGTTCATTATACCAAAACATCTGAATAATTTTGCCTTGAATAAGGTCTAAAAGCAAGAAAAATATAGGGCCGCTACGGAGTCACTTCCCTCTGCCGCCTTTACATTTCTACACAGAACCAAACAATTGCAACATAATGCTGTTACAGTGTGTGATTTCAAGGCCCAGACACACCAAACCAGCTGTTAAAAGATGAAGTTGTATAATAATCTTACCTTGTGTAATAAGTGTGTTTTGGTCTCACTCCTTCTTGATTTAGCTCTCTGTTTACTTTCCTCACTTCTGTTTCTCTTCTCATGCACTGAGCTGAACTGCCAATCAGTGTATTCCTTTTGCAGACAGGCTCCATGGCTGATTCAACATGCTGAATCAGCTGACGGGCCGACTAGCACTGACTAGGGCCAATGGTGTGGGACATACCGCACCAATGAGGCCGGCAGACGATCACCAACAGCCCAATTTTAGACAGCACTGTGGAAGCAAAAAAAGGCCTGATGGGTGTAACATGTAACATAACAGTGTCTGCCTTTATTGTGACATATTACATACGTGTCAGCAGCACTTCAAAATGTAACAACAGCATAACATAGCATCAATAATGATCTACTGTCTCTGCTCAGAGGGTAAGGAGCTCCTGGACCACATTTTTTTTCCCCAATTTGCAGACATTTACGGCCGCTGTCCTTTCTCTAACTGCTACCAGCTGCTTTTTAAGTATTCGGGGGGTGGGTTGCATACATAATATACAGAACAGTAAGGCAGCATAACGGTGTGAAATTCCAGCCTGGAAGAGGCAGTGTAAAAGGGACAGTTGTTACAGCCTTACTTGACCAGTAGCTATATGTTGGGTTATTTTAGCTAGTGTTAGCAATCAATTGATACAGACTTGCTGTCTAACTGGCAGAGTCCATTTGCAGACATTATGACTCCACCTGTGCTACTGTAAAGGTTTAGCATTAGCATTTTAGCTTTGACCTCTGTTGAATGATACAGAACTTTGTAATTTAGCATGATACAGATGCTGTTTGTTACCATTTTAGCAATACCATTACCAATACTGGTCGTTTCTTTAATAGGTATGTGATTTTCAAAATAATTGTCATTTACAAAAAAGAGAGAGGGAGAGAAAAAGGCATATCACATAACACATATCGGCCATTAATAATGAATTCATGTTTATTTATTGCTGCTTTGTAGCACTGTCCTGTTATGAACAGTGCAGTGTGCAGCTACACACTAGGCTCTGATGTCATACAGTAGGTTTTTGCAGTCATGTGACATGAGACAGCTAAATGTGTAAGGGCTGTTTTGACACAAAGATTATACAAAAGTACTGAAAATGTTCAGAAGTGATGCAGCCACACATGTTTTGCATCTACTGGTATTTTTCAAAGGAACTTATACTAAATGAATGGTCTCACTTTAAACAAATGAAAAAAAACTGTGGCTGGAGAGGGATGAACTCCAATGAAAAGAATAACGATTCATTAATCTTCTTGAACCAATTGTTTTTCTCTTGATAAGAGAATTGCCTCGCTCTATCTTGCTTTAAAAAAAGTTAATGAAACTGTTCAATTGCTTTGGAAAGAGGCAGAATTGTCTCATCATGTCCTGGCTCTTCATGATAGCCTCTGCAGTCTACTCTGACAAATTGCCACCATACTGTTAATTTACCAGCCGTGTCAAAAGGTGAAAGGTGTTGCATAATTAACCGGCAACCCGCTCACTGCCCTGATTCTGCTGTGTGTGATGTCAGAGGGCTGACTGTACGCGTTTGTGTGTTGACAGGTGGAGTGTGTGGTGGAAACCAGGGATAAGACACAGAGCACTCAGCTGCGCAAGACGCTGAGTGAGCGCTACCCCTCAATATGCTGGCTGGACCGGTGATCACAGCATCAACACAAACTATATTCACAATAGACAACCAAGAAAAACCAAGAAAGGAAACTACACATTCATAACATGTGCAAACACACCCTGTGACATACACTACTATGATATATGAACTCTGTTATAGGAATCTAATTAAGACAATGGCTGTTAAGCAAACCTAAGTGTATACAGAAAAGCCTTGAGATTATATAGCTTATACTATTCATTGTACAACTATTATGTATGCTGCTATTGTTCTTTAATCATGGCACCCTGTAATTACAGAATAGTGGCTGGGCTGCACTCAGAGGATGAATATAGTTCTTATAGTTTAATCACAGAGCATGAATCATGCACTGTAGCCACTGTAGATGTAGGCTTACTCCTCTAGTGAGCAAGTACACTCTATACACCTCCCTTAACCACCTGCATAAAAGATGTATTTTTCAATCCATATAATTTTTAAACTGTTGTATATATTTCTGTGTTTCTACTGTCCACGATGCTAGAGCCAAATCCAATAAATGTTCTCCAAATAAAAATGGATTCATTCTATAACTTGTACTGATGGTTTCTGCCTGGGGGTGGAGTAGAGAAAAAAAGAGTAACTACTTCATCAAATCCTTTCCTCCACTCATTCTCGATGGTTGGTGTAATTTCTCAAGAGTAAAAGTGAAGCAGGATGTGAAAGTGAGATGTTTCTACGCCGCCCATTCCTGATTAATGTCTGGAGACAGCTCAAGTGGAGACTGGGCTGTTTAAGACGGGCTAATGCTCTTAAGTTCATAAGCAGAGGACATCATGACCCTGAGCGACTGCTTCAGCCTCATTTGGACAACGTCACACTGTTTACCTGCTCGTCAGGTTGATTCAAACACGACTTCTGTGTGAATGCTAATGTCGCTCTGTGTCTGGTGGATGTGTAAATGCCATTTAGCAACATGTTTAGCATTTACTAGCATGCCTGCCATATCAGCATTAAAGGTGTAACAGGTTGTTCCTGTTGGTCCTGACTCAAATGGCCAAACATCAGTTGGTGCATGAGTCAGATGCCCAGGAATTTCTGAAATACATGCTGTTTTTGTGTTTTTAATTGAGATGCAGGGATGGAAATGTCCGTCTGTTGGTTGGTGCACCACTTTGGTTTGGAGTAAAATATCTAAAAAAAAAAACTACTGGATATAATTGTATTCAATTTTCATGTTCCCAGAAGATGAATCCTGAAGACAAAAGTGATCCTCTGGCTTTTCTGCTGGTGCCATCACAGGGTTGACATTTGTGGTTTTGACTTAACTATTTCAACGATTGGATGAACTGCTTTGAAATTTGATGCACATATTAAAGCAGTGGCGTCAGGGGATTACGACGAGCCCCAGTGCACACTATTATGACGGGCCTGAGTGTATGCTAGCATACATGTAGGCTATTGTCTTGACACAAAGAGAGACTTGACATTGGACAACATCAATATATATGTAACCCCGCAATCATCATTGCATATGTAAAACAAAGCACATAATTTGTTTTAGATAGCTGCTGACTATTTATAAAAGGGAGTAAACTATGACATAGATAGGTTTGCCTCTTTGAGGACAAATATAGCAAATGGCACCACTTTTAAATTAGGAACATTCTTTTATTTTTTAATTCATTCCTCTTTGAACACAGGTATATACTCAAGGTGGCAATCTGAATCTGAATCACTTGCAAGGGCCCACTCTCTCTCCGGGCCCCGGTGCAATTGCACGACCTGCGCTGTCCATATTTAAGCCCCTGTATTCAAGTTCCCTACAGGATGAATTGCAATCACTTTGGTGTTCCTTTAACTTTTTATCCAGCATTTTATTTAGCGTAGCTGTAATTTTTGGTTAATGACCAAAAACCTGCAAAACTAATGAAATTCCCATCAGCCTCAGCTGTACTTTGTGTTCAGTGCAAATAGACTGCTGCAGGGATGATGTTTTTGTAGGCTGACCCAGAAGTTAGTGTCGCCCTGGTTTCCTGACAAAAAGCCGACGAGATTTTTCCTTTGGAGTTCGAAAATAAGCTTTGAAGCAAATGCAAGTTTATGATACTTACCAGTTTTGATTAACAAGATAATCTTTACAACTGAGCGCCATTCATGTAAACACCATTGCATTTATGCTTTAAATGTCATATAAGCATTTTATGATTTATTAAGCCGTAAATGCAATTACCAGAAGTAAAAAAAAATAAATAATAAATAACATTAGGGCTATAGAGTGGTGTGAAATGAGTCCTGAAGCACAGAAATTAGTTTGAAAACCCACTTTCCACATCTCGAAGTCAATGGATTTTTAGTTTGGGGTTTTTGCCAACAAAGGTTTGTTGGATGCCTGAAAATAAGGTCTGTGGTTAACACAGGACTTACGTCTTAAGAGAAGTTCATATTTTGTTTTATGACAAAAAATACGTCAGCAAATCAAACTGTAAATTTTGAAGCTTTTATGTGTTTTTAAAAAGTGTTGGCCTATAAATAAACATCATCCATGCAGCGCTCTTTTAATGCACTACACCATGGTCTCATGTCTTCTACGTCACCACCACAACAAGACAATAAATCCATGATGACATTCTGTGGTCTCATTTAGCCACTTGTTAGCAACCACATTTTTTGAGACATGTAAAAGTTTCAAAATTTACGATTGAAGTATTTACTCGTGTTTTTTTTGATGCCGTAAAATGTCGCATTCTCTTAAGCTTGTGTAAACCACTGACCCTGTTTCAGGCATCCAACCTAAACCCATTCAAAACTTTGAGATGAGGGAACCAGACGTGCAAAAATGCTAACTCATTTCCAGGTTTAAGGACTCAGTCCTGCAGCACTCTATTGGCAAATGTTGGCATGCTAACATGCTAAACTAAAAGAGTAAACATGGTTAACAGTATACCATGCAAGCACTAAACTTATTTGCATGCTGATGTACGCTGTTAGCTTAAGCCCTGCTGTGCCTGCTGCAGCACAGCTTCAGAGATGCTGGTGTGGCTGTACACTCCTAATTTTTGTTCATTAATTCTTCATTAAAATTTAATAAAATATGGGAAGCATTTTGAACATTTGAAGAGGAATAAAAATGTTGCAGCAACACACAATCCATGCAGTTTGGAAGTCACTCTTTAATATGCATTAACGTTAAAAACATCCAGTCTGTAGTTTAAAAAGTTGATCTCAAAGCACTTCAGTATACAGTATTAAAGACAAATGTTTGATATGCATACAGCAGCCCTCTTTATTTTTATCCCAACGAACTTCTGAGGCTGTTGGCTGTGTGTACCATCTGCAGCCAACCAGTCTTCATCACAGCAGCTGAGAAAATATCCCTCCTGCCTTCACCCAGGCTGAATGTAAACATCATGAGAGTACAAAATAATTTCATAAAAGATTCCCCTTGTATTGCACTAAATATACAGATTCATCGAGAGAATGATGCTGAACACATATCTGTTAACAGTATTATCAATAAAAACTTCTGTGGTTTATTAATAGAAACTCTGTGGTATGAAATCGAGCTGTGTGTCCATCACAAGAGCACAGTTAGTACTATAAACTATGTAAGGAAAACTGTAGTGTCTCTACCAAGGATATGTCCTCACTTCAGTTACTTTTATGTTAAAAGTAAAAATAACAGCAAAGGCTCAGGTGCCTTCCTTCACTTTCATATCAAAGAGAAAACCAGTGGAGGAAGAAGAGGCACAAGGAGGTGATTGATGCTCTGGATTCAGCTTATGCACTGTTGTTCTGTGGGCTCCTCCTGCTGGAGTCAGTGCTGTTTGGGGCGCTCGGGGTCGTATTTCAGGAGCAGACCGAGGGAGGCGAAGCCAAACAGAAAGGTCTGGACGAACCACAGGCAGCGAGTGACCGTGTTGGTGATGCCTTTGTTACTGCGGGGGTACAGAGAAGAAACAATGAGCTACAGTTGAGCTGGCAGCTTTTTTACTGTGTCCAAATTCCAACAGTGGTTGCTCATCCCCATGGCCTTAAATTTGATTTAATTTGCCATTCAAACTTTGAAACCTCAATTCCTATCAACGAATGTGTCAATAAGTGATGAATAAAAAAACATACTATCACTTAAGATGTGAGGAACGCTCATTACCACAGGTTGCCTGATGTGTTTTTTGTGTACCCTAGCCCTCTGTTATTTGAATCTACTCTCTGCATGATAACAATACAACATCAAAATTGGTGAAATATCACTTGACTATAGCTCATTTATTGTTGTCACACAATAATAATGTCCAAACTGAACCACATGATAAAGGCAGCTTTTGGATGTTTGTTTATAATGACAAATGGTGTGTTTGAGATGTGTTTTGAGGCTTTTCGTGGAGATAAAACATTTGAGGAAGCCCAATTTTAAACAAGACGTTGAGAGGAACAGGTTTTTAAAAATGTGATTACAGCACCATCTAGTGGACAACCAGGGTGTTGTCATTCTTACCCGCACACTCTCAATGCAACACAGGCCTCAAAAACATGGACAGCCCAGGCGGCCCACCACCTGTGACAGAAAGAAATGCATCAGACTCCACAGACTTTAGATTCAATTCAACAACAATCATTTACACATTATCCTTGAGACATACAGCTCTGCTCATACCCTTACATATCTGGGCAGACTTTGAGAGATGTGTTTGAATCTTTGAAGAAAACATGAGCGATCAGGCAAAACACATTTTCTTTATGTCTAATGGGATTCAAACTAAACTGTAAGGCATCACAGACATCCCCTGTTCAAAAGTTTGCATACCCTTAGCTCTTCATAGTGTGTACTGCCCTCTGTAGCATCAATGGCGGCTTGCAGTCTTAAGTAATAGTTGTGGTCAAGGCCATTTCCTGTTGTTGTTGCATGAGCTGCAAGTTTGAGATTTCCCCAAAGTGGCTCAATGGTCAGAGGATTATGATGGCAACTCCAGAACCTTCCTTTTTTATTGCTGCAGCCACCGAAGGTTCAAGTTGGCCTTTCGGTTTTGGATCTTTGTCATGTTGGAAGGTCCAAGTGCATCTCATGCACAGCCTCCAGACTGAAAAATGCAAACTGTCCTGTAGTGTTTTCTGATAACAAACTGCAGTCATTCATTCTACCATCGATTGTGATGAAATCCCCTGTGCTGTAGGTCACACAACCCCTAGAACATCAGAGATCCCCCCCATGAAACACAGCAGGATGGCGTATTTCATCACAAGCCTTGTTGACTCCTCTCGAAACACAGCATTTATAGTCGTGACCAAAAAGTTCAATTTTGGTCTCATCACTTCAACTGACTTTGTTCCAGAAGTTTTGAGGGTTTGTCATATTGTAAGAGGGCTGCACCATCAGTCACATTATCAAAAAGAAAAAGTCCAGTTTTCACAAATTCTGACAGGGGTATGTAAATGTACGAGGACAGCTGTAATTACAGTCTTCCGTGATAAATTCAGACAGCAGTGCTCTATGAGAACATGGTGAAACTGCACATCACATTTAGTTTCCCTTTATGCAAAGATGAGTAACACCCAGCTGCCACTACATCACTGAGTGCTGAATGAACAGGAGTCACATGACAACCTAAAACCCACTTCACAAATGCAAACGACAAAGACTGAATGGTGGCTTCCAGTAAAGCCCTCAATGTCTTGCGTGTCACATGATTTCACCAACAACAAGACATTATCATTTGATTGCTGCCTTAATACTCTACTGCTGCTACAGCTGTCATGTGACTTCAACGACTAATTGGCAGAGCGCTCTACAGGCAGCGGAAGTGGTGGCAATGATCTGTAAATGGGGGAAAAACACTAAGGTTGTAATTGATTAAACAGTGTATTTGAGCCCCCTTACTGTAGGGTACTTTGCACATCATCTGATTGTCATGGAGGCTGCTCTGCTGTAAAGAAAATCTGGTGATTGCCTTTCAACACTTCTTTACTGGAACATGTGAGAACTGTTGAGACTGTAGGTGTAGTAACCACATTTTCATGTATGTTTAATTTACACTTAGAGAGTGATCAACCAGAATATTTCTCATGTTAACAGTGTTAGCTTCTTATCACTCACCCTTTGTACATAATGCCAGCATGGTTATCCACAAGGTATTTACAGAAGGTGCCGTATGGACCGAGGTACTCAAATGGGATTTTCTCTGGAGCAAACACAATGCACTGCAAAACACAGACGGAGCAACATTAGGCCATACAAACTATATAAATGCTGTGTATTTTGAGAAATGCTTCAGAATAAATAAATGGGTCTTTTGTAAGAATCTCTAACATTTCCAGCATTACTTTTTATAACTTTCTTAGACAATTACGCACCATTCAGAATTTCCAAGATGGCTAAACATAGTCATTAAGTCAAAGGACTGATTGTGTTCATAATGACTGTAATAATCTGCCAACCATTTCATGTCACAGAGCTAATCAAAAGAAGCATGATTGGATTTTCCTCTCAAAAATTACTTGTCCCAAATGTTTTGGTTCATTTTTTTCTGGAAATTCCAGGGCTGGTTTACATCATCTGTCTGCTCTTAGCCAATGAGTTGCTCTTTTGGATACACAGTTACCAACAAGAACTGTATGATATCAGATTTCCTGTTTGTGGAATGGCACCAAGAATGACCCTCTGCAGCAGTTGTGACAGTAACAGCTGTATGTAATGTACCACAAAGAGCAGCCTTCTAGAGAGATACACCACTGATATTAAATGTGACACAGTTCTAGGGAAGGATCAGTTCTGCATCACGATGGGGTTTTTTGGTGGCTTGTCATGTGAAAGTGCATGAGCCGATGTATTTGTAGGCTCTGAAGCTCTTCTATGTTACTGTCAGAATAAGTTTTACACAAATTAAAATCTGCTTACAACCATTTAACCTGATAACATCTGTACAGATAGAAACTGAATAGGAGACAGGGAGCAATCACTGCATCCTGTTTATGGTCATCCAAACATTTGTTCAGTTGTTATTTTTCAAAAGCTAAAAAATTCCGCAATAATAGTTAATTACCTTTATCATATCCGTAAATACAACAGAATAATGAAGCTCCAATTTGTTAATCCGGCCTATATACTTTGTCACATCTGTGTGTTGAACCAAAAGCAAAGGGTGACATGACTAAAATCTATATTTCTAAGCCACACTTACTAGCTTTATTTTTGCCTGATTACAAAACTATACCCCTAAATCCAACCAAATATCATACAAAGGAACACGTGAGCTGAGTATGAAAACACAAACAGACTCACACAAGAGACTACAAATCCCAGTGAAATCTAAATGACATAATGTAGCATTGTGCCATGCTGCCATTGTCCTCTTCTGTCCGCCTGACACGTCAGGTACGTGTCCATATGAACTAAGAAAACACAAAGGGATATGGTTGGACTGGCCCCTCTGCCTGGAGCCTGCAGTTCATTCATGGTTTGGATGTCAGACACGCAACTTAAGGCAGAGCTATGTTTCTTCAGCATTACTGATTATGAAATAACTTATAGACAGTGTAACTTAATGTAGCCATATTTGTCATTTATTTAGGGACTGTTCTTTACCCAAAAGGGGGGACGGAGTGGTGCAAAATGGAGGAGGCATGTTAAATCATTTTTTAAGCACTGGGGAGGGAATTTTAGCTTAGGAGGGACACACAACTTTAAATGCTGTATTTTGTATTTATTATAAATACCCTTTTTGTTTGTTTGTGAGTAGGATTTGCATTTTGCTTAGGAAATAATGTGTCTTTAGGTGATAACTCTCAAACCAGTACTGTCTGCTCCTTGCATTGGCTCCAATACCTTAATGTGATCTAAATATATATATTAAAAAAGATTAGGGCTTCTTCATGGTTCAATCAGTCACTAAGGGAAAACATTTATAGCCCTGGGGATAGTCAAGATTAAAAAAACAAACAAACAAACACAAACTCACACCTCAGCCACCCCCTTCCAGTGATAAGTACAGAACAGTCCCTTACTACAGTGAGGTCTACGTTACTGTGTACGTGGCAAGTGGTGGTAAATGCACGCTAACGTTATGTGAACCTGTCTCAGATACGTGACCATCTGTATCGGCTGTAACACCGAAGTCCATTTAAAATATAACGTGTTAGAGCATGTTACGTCTCGGCACAGCACCGCGGATGAAAACACTGTTCTCAAGTCACATGTCAAAAATATTTTGGTTCACTGGTCAATTCGGCATATATTTCATACACCCAGCACTATGACCTACATCAACTACACCTCGAAATCTACTGACTATCATTACCTGTTAGCTTTAATGTGTGTTTCGAGTATGTGCCAGTGAATAAGGGAGCATTAAGCTAAAGTTGCCACATTTTGAATGGAGTTTGGCATGTTACCTACTTTTTAAGGCAACCTCACTTACTTTTAAGGGGCGAGTTTAGCTAGAGATGGCTGCTACAGTGATCAGCTAAGTTGTTCAGTGGACTTCAGACAAAAGGATGAACGACCTATGCTCTGAATGATAAGATAAACTATCGACTGAATGGTAACTTGGCAGTGACATCGCAGGCTTTTTGCCAACGTGTTTATCAAATATCAAGTCTTAAATGGGAGTAAAGAAAACATTAAATGAAACTGAACATCCCGGCGTTCACGAAAGAACGGCTTGGATATTGAAAAAATTACGATAAACGACCCGGAGGACATTTTACGCAACACAACACGGTGGTATTTACAGTGCAGGGGGAGAAAATATGTGAAACACATGCCTTTATTCTGTTTATTTTGATTAAAACTAATATAACGAACTCACTGTGTAATATCCCATCCCGAGTGTCACGGCGACAATCCAGAACAAGCTGGTTCTTTTAAAGTAATCGCATCCATCACTTTTAGCCATAGCTGCTGCTGCTGCTGCTGCTCTGCGCTGGTCCCGCTGTCAAATAAGACCGTGTAGTCACAGAGGTGAGGCGAGATGTGACGGGAGGCAGGACAGGGTGGTGTGGTTTTAATATTCACGGTTGGTATTATATATATGTAAAAGTGTAATGAAAAAATACACAGTGAATCACTCTTTGATATGAACTTGTTAGGTATTCTCATTATGGAGTTTACTAGCTGCCATATATACATTTAAAGCACATATTAACCTGTAGTAAACACGTTAATAACAACACTACATTGCAATGTTGCCCCCTTGTGGCCGTTTTTGAAATCTTTTACGGTGTAGCTGTGTTTGTAACAGGATTGTTTGAGACGGAAAGGGACAAAGATTAATGTATGAAAGCGACGTTAAAATATATAGAGTGTTATTTTGGTATTTTAAAACAATAAAAAATAGAGTGAATATTCTTGTACTGTTTTTGTAGCTGTGTCCCAGTTCTATAATCACTATAATGCAGGTTACAACTGTATATAATACCACCATATAAACCATAAAGTACTATAATAACTGCTGATGTAGCCTATAATCCTATAAAGAATATACTATCTACTAGTCTTCATGGCACACTAAGACGATAGCTTTTCCATATTATATCAAATCATACATATAAGAAGGAGATTTTAGAAATCTATTGCTGATTGTTCAGACTTAAAGAGAAGGCAAAATGCTTTTCCGTGTATTTAATTCTTTATTGTCTGTCTCAAATATGTTAACTTTTTTTAAAATGACTTCCAGCTGTGAGTAGCTCCGCGATTCCTCTTGTGGGACACTTGTGATCACCATCACCATACTCAAAAATGAAGCAAATTTAGTAAAAATACTAACGTCTGTTATACTTAATTTTGTCACTTTTCCCCCAGAGTGAACCCACTGCTGTGAGGGGATGCATTAAGTAACAAACCCCTGTCTTTTAAGACTTCGTCCTATTATCCCTTTAAAGAGCTAATAATTGTAAGACAGCCTGATGCAGAACAGACATTATACCAGGGCAGTATCCAATGCTTCATTTATTTCTTAGAAACTGAATAATGAAACAGCAGACATTCAGTAATGATTTTGACTATTTCTCAGTGTTTTTCTACTCCTAAACAAATAATGACAACAATCTCATTTTGGATAAGGAGGTATGCAGCTGCACAAGCAAAGATCAAGAATGTGGATCTGTAAAAAGGACTTACCTTCCTCTCACCTTGTAATTTTGCACGATCTCTTACTACTACCAAATCACAAAGCAACAAATTATTATGTAACATTTATATTTTATATGCATGTCCTACTTCATCTCTGATAAGTGCTGAGAGCCAAGTGCTACTTAATCAAACTACGTGACTGCTTCTAAACTGTTTTGTTTATACATGCACCGGCAGCACAACAGTTCTCCTGTTTAAAGGATTATGCTTCATCATTTACATGAAGAAATAAGCTGATCAGATGAGTTTGGGCTTTTTTCAAATATGCAGATCTCTAAGCTAAACAAAGCTCTTTATAGTGATTTTTGCATTAGCTGAATGCCTGTATTCTGAACCAGCGCTGAGTTATCTTTAATCATTCGATCATTGTATGTAAACCTGGCTATGGCAAGTGTTTAATCTGCTGAAATGGTTTATTGATAAGACTCTTTCCCATTTTATTATTTTATCAGACTGATTTTAGATAATGAAATACATGGTACGTTCTGTCTAACATGAATATGAATATTTCCACAGTTGGCAAAGTGTTGTATAATGTCTTATAGGATTTGGATAAAGCACAGAGAGAGAGTTGGTGGGACTTTCAGGAGTCGTCTCCACACATGGAGACACTGATTCTGCAAGTTTTCCAGATAAAGATGAAAAGAAATGTTCTTTGTTTGTTTTGTTGCATTAGATAACTCTGGTAGACTTCAAGCTGCATTGTTGTCTACAGTTACTGTAAGTCTGTTTCTGCACTTTGCCCCTCTTCACTGTTTGACTCAGTTTGTAAGCATTTACATTTTCAATGCATTTCACATGTTGCAGCTCAGAAATGATTGAATGCAGCCACAGAGGTCAGGACTATAACTGAATAAGCATCAGAATGGACATATACAGTATAGCAAATATATATAAAACGCAACATTTCATTAGAGTAATCACAGGGTTGTTTTCTTTTTTCCAGCAGCATGTCAGAGCACAGCAGACAGACTTAACAAAATGTTCAAGGTCACAGCATCTGCATCCAGCTCAGTCAAGGCCTGGACATGTTAAACCATTTCCCACTTACTTTGATGCACCTACTCAGTGTGCTGAGGCTGCTGTGTAACTGTCCAATTCATCAGCGAATAATTACCCAGCTTTGTTTGTCCTCTTGTGATAGCAGGGAGCTGCTCTGCATATGAAAAGAAAACAGGAGGCGCTGATAAGCTTCAGCTCAGAATGCTGTTTTGGATTTTGCTAAGGTCTGCGAGTTAAATATTTCTTCAAGACTATTGTTGGTTGATCAGTGTTCAACAGTTTGCAAAGCTGCTGATGTTTGTGTTTAACACTAATCAGGTGACTCCTGGGTGCTACATTTGAATTAAAGGGCAGCTTCTTGGGAAAGACGTGATTATTATTCTTTAAATTAGAGCTTTGAGTTTGACATTTGTGCTTGGTGTCTGTGCTGTGAAAATACTGGCAGTAGGTCATATATTTGTACGCATTATAATAATACACATTAATGACAAATCATTTGCTCTAACTGCAAAATTGACTTTACAATACAATAATGTGTGCAATATTTCAACTGCTGCAATATTCTTTTTCAACTGATATTTGATTCTTGCTTTATAGTATGATGCATGTTGTGCATATTAACTATTTTTTTATAATGTATCTATTTTTTATCATCTTTCTATGCTTACATATAAGAGTTTACCCCTAGGATCAGTAAAGTAGCACACTTCTGATTTTGATTGTTAACCACAAAATGATGCATGATGCATTTGAATTTTCTTTATGCCATCATTAAAATAGTGTAGCAAAAAATACCAGCTATATATAAAAATGATACAACCACAACTTGTGTCCTTGGGTCTTCCTCTGTATGTGTACTATTGATATGTCACATATTCAGCAGCACAAAACACCACAACAACACAGTCACATGTAAGTCGTCTTCTCTTAGTTAAGTGGTATCGATGAGGCTAACAATCACAGGAAGACTTTCTTTTGTCTCTCCTGAGATCATTCTGCCGTGTGCCATATTTGCCATTGACCTTGCTGCTTCTGTGATAGGGATTAGGTGATAACGGGGCCGCTCTGGTCAGAGTCTTAACCACCCATCCTCAAAGTAAAACCACGCCCCACCCCAACACTCCTCTGGCTATACCATGGTCTTGTGGGGTCTTAGGTGGTCAATATAAAAGGTACCCTGACACAAGCAGGAGACACAGTCAGAGACCCTCAGTGAAGGAGCACAGTGTCATACTGAACTCTGTCACATCAGAAATCCATTTGTTTCCCAGAGATTCATTCATTTAACTGCTGCTATGTGGAAGGACTCAAGCAATGGTAAGAGATGCTTTATGATCTAACAGTCTGTTATCTTCATGTGTTCGTAATCTGCAGGCATGTCTTAGTTTTTGTAAACTTTTTGTATGATCTAGTCTTGGATTAAACAGTTCAGCATTTGTTTAGCTGGCCTGCAGTGCCAGGTGAATGGGTGCACCAGACTCAGACAGGCAGTGTCAGACAGTAACAGAGAAGCCACCTCATCTATTTTATGCATACATTTGGCACTGATTGCATATACTATAAGGCAACTCAATAACCTACTACCTCCAATAGGGAGGCTAATAACTAAAAGATTTGCCAATGTTGGAACCAGGTTTGGTCTCCCCGCTGGAAAAAACTCAGTGATAATAGGAATGATGGATAACCAGGACTGATAACTTTCTGTGTAAGATAAAAACAAATGTGTACTGTACTCTAACAGATTATTGGCTGGATACCAACACAATCCTTGCTCATTCCTTATCCGCAAACCTCAATTTTACTGAGTGTATTTGTTTAGATAGTCTAGTATCAGAACCTTGCAACAAGAAAAGGCAAAGGAGTTAATTATCTGCATCTACTCTCCATATTCAGCATTCTGAATTAAATATATCTGCTGTACAGTCCCTGGTTCAGAGCACAACAAGGCATCAGTGCAGATCCTCTAGAGAAATATGAAAAGAACAACTATTATGGACCCTGTCTGATGTGGAACCTGCTCTCTCCTCCCCCAGATGATGCCAGACCCGCAGCCTCCAGCGGCGGCTCCTCTCGCAGCGCCAGCCGCAGGAAGAGAACCAGCTTCTCCAAAGAGCACGTGGAGCTCCTGCGTGCCACCTTTGAGACCGACCCATACCCTGGCATCAGCCTCAGAGAGAGCCTGTCCCAGACCACAGGCCTGCCGGAGTCACGCATTCAGGTAACTGTCGCTCAGGCTGCCTTATTTAGCAAAATCCTTGTATCTGGGGAGTTGATATTATGATGAAATAAATTAAACTGAGCTGTTTAGAGTCAGTGAAATTGTCAGCTCAATAGGTTTAGGAATTATCTTTATTTGGGGAGTGGAAACTGGTGTTGTTCCAAGGTTAAATGCACACGTGCTTTTCACATAGTAGGTACAAACACACACACAGATTTAGAGCTGTGTTGAATAAGGCCTTTTTTCTCTTATCATAAAAGAGCTCTGTTTTCAAATGCATTCTGCATTGGATTGTAGATACTGCTATCCCTCTATCACTTCATTTCTTTATTTTTAAAGACGACAGCAGCTGTTTTTATCAGGATCTTGTTTGAGCTGACAGATAGACTTTACATCATGGCTCTGGCAGCTGACCACCACTAGATCTGCTGTCTCCCTACTCCATTGGTGCCTGTTTACCCCGGAGATGATTAACAGGACAGAATGTGTTGTTTTATCTGTACTGATTTTAATCTTAGCTCCTTTCTTCTTTCTTTCCTGTCCAGGTGTGGTTTCAGAACAGAAGAGCTCGCACCCTCAAGTGCAAAGGAGCCAAGAAAGCGCTATGGCAGTCCGATAGCCCCGTCCACGATGCTCTGCCTCCACCTCATGCTGTAGCCAGCAGGGGCATGCAGGTTGGGTCAGTCCATCTGCCGCCTCAAGGTCCACCACCAGCCTACCCCACCCAGGTGAAGGAGGAGATGAAGGAAGCTTGCTACTATGGACAGCATCCTCCAGCCTACTCCACCATTGAGGACCATGGACACTATGGCTCTGTGTATGGGCTCCAGCAGGGCAGACCGCTGGGAGGCAGCTCCAGCCCACCTTTGAGAGGCTTCTGGTCCCAGCCCGGCAACCAAGCCTCCACTGTCATGTCTCAGTGGTGCCACTCTCCCCTGGAGATGAGAAGCTACAGTTTAAACTCCAGCCATGCAGCCCACAAGTATCCAGGATCAGCAGAGCAGCAGATGCACATGCCGTGCTCCACCTCCCACTCCTCAAGTCCAACCACCCCTGATTCTGGATACTGGGATGCCAGTCTGGAGAACAGCCCACCATCAGAGGGTCAGTACTCCCAGCTGGATGATTCATGGAGCGGGGCTCCTCTGGGAGGATGTGGGGAGTCTGGTTACCCAGCGCTAGTCCAGCACAACCCCCTGCCGGAGCTGTCCCTGCAGGAGATTCTTGGGGAGCTGGATGAGGACTGGTTGGGAGGAGAGGCACTGGACAGCCATGCCTCTGGGGAAAAAATGGCTTTCTGCTAATGATTCTGTCATAAAGATTTACGATGGACAATTAGAAATCATTTGTATTACTTTGATTCTGTGTATTGCTTCTGAGATGTGTATATATAACAAGTCCAAAAACTCTGCCAACGACTGGAAATTTTTACACATTTTTCACATTTATTCCACACCGACCAAAGCTTCTACTGGTTAACATATTTATTCATTTATTATCTTTTATTTATACCCTGTTGTGATTTTCTGCACTTTTATACAAATAAATCAGTAGTAATAAACCATCAAGTGATTTTCTTTCCTTCTTTCTCTCTTTTTTTATTAAAAAAATTACCTTGGATTTATTTACAACAAATAAGATTAGGCTATTTTAATGTCAATGGGTTCTAGATGCATTGCATGGGTTCCTCTGCTATCCAGATGTGACAGATTTGCTATGAAGCTGAGAGGAAAAGTAGGTCATGCAATACAAACAGCAGATGGCGCCTGTGAGTTGAGAAAGGGCTTAGATCTGACCGAAACCTCCTCTGTGGCATGGATTGATTATTGAACAGGCCAACCGAGTAGGGGCCCAAAGTGTTAGGGGCCCCTCTGGCCTTCAACTACAAGATTTTCCAGGAGGAGTCTGAAAATGACCACAAAAAGATGCAAATGTACTGCAATAACTGCAAGAAGGGGGCAAAAACATCCGCAAATAAACACAAAATGCTGAAAAAAAAGACCCCAAAGAGAAGCAAAACCAACATACAGTCTGTGCGTCCTGCTCCTATGTAGGAGAGGTGATGGGCCTTTTGCATATCTGTTCCCAGGGGCCAATTATCTCATAATCAGTCCATGCTCTGTGGGAATACAAAAGCCAGAATAAAGGTTTTTGTCCCAAATTCAAGAACTCTCATTTGATTTTTTTTTAATTTTTTTTTTTGGTCAGCTTAAAAGAAAATTATTATTTCCCTCTTTTTACAGGATGAGATGATGTGTTGTACACTGGCATAACAGGAACAAGCTTGACACAGCAATTATAGCTAGCACTTTTATCAAGCAGAAACATTTAAAGTACATATTTTAAACTAAATGTATTTTTCTCTAAGAGTTAAGGCATTTTAAGTGCTTTCATATATTGAGATTTGACATGTATGACTGTATGGGGTTAATCCTATGTTCCACAGTTCCACATATATACTCCCCCAGGGCCCTATGTTTCTAGTATCCTACAATTCCAAGGACCTCTGTTCCCCTGCTCTGTATAACACATAATAAGAACCTGAGAAAAATGTCCCCAAGCTCTGTATTGGCTTAATATGACATGGGTTAGGTTAGGGGTCTAAAATCATAACTGAAAGTGATGAAATTGTACAAACACAGGTCTCTTTCTGTTTGCAGGAAAGTACCGAAATGAATTACAGCCCAAGAAATTGAACTAGTATAAGAAATAGTAAATAAAATTTAAAAAAAAACTATCCAATTAAGTAATGCAAAAGAGGTCAAAGGTCAGGTTTAATTCCCATTTTGAAAAAGGTTAAAGTTTAGAAAAATGACCTGTTGAGGGGGTTTAAAACCTTCTCACATAATCTTACTAGTCAATTTTAGTCTAACACTGTAATCTAGAGTATTTATGGCTCTTTGTCTGATATGTTTTTTTTTTTACTGATATGCAAAGTAAACAAAAGTTGTTTTAAGGATGGGGAGTGACAAGAAAGCATGTACACAATGGCTGATGTACGTCAACAGTATTCAAAATTGAGGAACTTAGGACCCTGGGAACATAGATAGCTCCCCTTTATACTCTGACAAGACAAGTCAGTTAAAAAAAGCTAAATAAGTCAATTATGGTTCTTGAAAAGCACAGACATGATGTCTTTGAACTTCCAAGTAGTGTTATCTAGCTATCCTTGTTCATGTTAGTTTGCCGGCTAAAATGCTTTAGCTACTGTTACACGAGTTTAGTGAGTGCTGCTACAGCAGTACAAACTGTGGTTAACATTACTTGCCGGAGCTAATGCAGTGTTGTGATAAAGATTTTAGCTAGTTGAGGAAGTTGGTGCTCAGTGTGTTTAGCCACCAGCATTGTGTTAGCTACACAGTCTGAAGTCATTTATTTTTATCCACCATTTTGAATATTATTTACAATATTATTTATTGATGTATTTCATTTTTCTGATACTTTTTACTACATTTCGCCAGCATCAGAGCTCCATTATGCTAGTGCTTTATTTCAATGACCTAGTTTCTGTACAAGTGCCATTTTGTAATTTTACACTTCAGTCTATAAATGATCGGTCTGTTTATACGTTACCCTAACTGACCCTCAGTCAGTCCCCCATCAGGTAGGCCTACTGAGGGTTAAAATGTCAGATCAGGACGAAAGAAATCTCATCTTTTTACCAACAAACAGCTCACAGTGTGCAGCAGCTGTATTTTCCAATGACCTTATCACCACATCATATTTCTTTATCAAACATGTAATGGAAAAAGCTTAAGACAGTACACAGGATGTTCCCCAACAATGAAATGTGCTTATGTTGTTAAGACTCTTTTGACGTCCTGCCTTTATCCTCAAGATGAGAGGAAGGGTGTAGTCCTTTTGTTGGTGTCCGACAATGTTTCCTGTTCCCAGAGAAAACACACTACGGGAAAACGCAGGGATGAACGTGGCTCTTGCCTCCTGTACAAACTAAAGATAGATCAGCAGAGGAAGTGTCGCAGACTGGCGGCGTCTGACGTGTGTCGGGCAGGTGCTCATGTGATGTTCAATAAACAAGATGACGACAGCTGGGTGTAAAGAATACTTGCAGCAAACAAAGTAGAATTTGATTAATTTGGAATATCTAGGGACTAAACATCATCAACTGTCATTTTGGACTAAAGATGTCAATAGTCAACTGGTTCATGTGACCATTGTCTTACATGCATACAATGTGGAACTACCCTGAAGTGTAAAGTGGTGGAAAGTAACTAGGCCTGAGAACATTTACTCAAATACTTTAGGTACTTGTGGCCTACTCTACTTCAGTATTTCCATTTACTGCTACTTTATACTTCTGCTGCACTACACTTCGTGGGCAAATGTTATACTTTTTGACTCCACTGCATTTATTTGACAACTTAAGTTCCTAATTTATTTGCATATCAAGATTAATAATACAAAACATGATCAACAAATAAATGATAATGATGTTTTATTATAGGTTAAGATAAGGGTACAGTGTTTTTGGTCTCTGAGGGAATTTTATAAGCTACCTACCAATGTAGAATCTAGGTAAAACCAGCTCCACCTTTGAACCAGAGGGAGAGCAGGTTGTCCACCAATTGGAAGATCAGCGGTTCAACCCTTGGCTCCTCCAGTCTGCATGTCGAAGTGTCCTTGAGCAAGTTACTGAACCCCAAATTGCTCCCGATGATGCTTCCATCGGTGTGTGAGTGTGTGTTAAAAACTGAGTAGCAGGTGGCACCTTGTATGGTAGCCTCGGCCACCAGTGTATGAACGTGTGTGTGAGTGTGAACTCATAGTGTAAGGAGCGCTTTGAGTGGTCGGATGACTAGAATTATGCTATACAAGTGCAGATCCATTTTCCAGCTGCCAGTCTACATCATTAGTACTTTTACTTTGGCACTATATTTTCATACTTTATTTACTACTTATTTACTACTTTAACTACTTAATTAACTACTGCCAAAACTTAATGCAGTCTGTTGTGTTATATTCCTGTACCTAACCTGAATGGGAAAAAGTTGGTCACAAAAAAAAGTAACCATTGCGAGTCAACAACTTAGTACTCATTGCTCCTTATAAAATGTTACTGGAGTTTGGAAAAGCCTCCTGATTTAGGCCATTTATGATAATAATTGAATGAAGTATGAGCAGTGCTCAACGGTAAAAGAATATGTGTAATAGCCTACTGTAAGTGATCAGAGATGGATGAGACAGTAATGAAAAAACAAATAAGTCATTTATCAGTATGCCTAAAGCTACAGTTGATAACTTCAATCAAAATACGTTTCTGTCATATTTGTTAAAATTTCACTACAGACACAAGTATTATATGAGATAAATAGTTTGTGAAAAAAAATGTCCCTCCTCTTCCTCCTCTTTACTCTCATAGCATTTGCAATAATCCATGCGGGTGAAGGAAAACAACCAATCAGAGCTGAGGAGGCCCTAACACAGCTGTCAATCACGTCCATAAATTGTCGCCAAACTGCAGTCAAACTGTCAAACTAGGCAGCGCTGATCAAATATGAATTAAGATTCTGTTACTGCATTGGCTGTTTCACGCCTCAAATGTTTTCAAACTAATTTTAGTGTACTGTTTAGCTGTAAAATGAGAACATTCATGACCGAACTGCCATGTTGGACACAGTCAAGTAAAGCACCAAGCTCCGCCCACTGGCCAGAGCAAACTTCCTGATTTTACAGCTAAACAGTACACTGAGATATGTTTCTGAAAACATTTGAGATGAGCAATACGCAATGTAATAACATAATCTTGATTTATATCGGATCAGCGCTGCCTAGTTTGACAGTTTGACTGCAGTTCGTTAACACTGACTGGCATAATTGACCGCTGCGTCAGTTGGTCGTTTTCATTCACTTGTGAAAAGGCCATTCAAGGAGGCTGAGAAACTTTTATTCCCCCTATAGATTATCGTTCTCATGTACTACTGTGTGGATATAGTGACAGCAAAAATGACAGCAAAAAGTTATTTAAAAAAACAAACAAAAAAAAACAGACCAGCTACAGCTTTAAAGTCAACATTTTATTTTAACAATGGAGATGTGGGCTGGAGTCAACTGGAGATGTAGGCCAAACATACAGTTATTGTACACATCATAGACACCCTGGGTGCTCTGAGAGTGTGATTTGAGCTCAGTGCTAATATTTGCATGCTAATATTCTTATTACAATGCTAACATGCTGGTGTTTAGTAAGTATAATGTTAACATGTTCACCATTTTAGGTTAGCATGGTATCATGCTACAGTTAGCTACTTGTCAGTAAACATAAAATACAACCAAGTTTCATAAGTGTTGTAGGTATTTGTTCATAAACCAAAGTACTGGACAAATTCATATTTTGACCTGATGATGGCACTAAATTAAAAGCAAGAAGATTAATGAAGTCATTAGGGACTGTGTACATCTGTACCAAATTTCATGGACATCCATTTCACAGTTTGTGTCTAAAAGGTCATTTACATTATGTCACAGTACAGATGACCATTTCTAGCACTGATCTGTTTCACATTCAGGCACTTTAGAGTGGTTTGAATCAAAGACAGTGGAAGACAGGCTTTAATTAATTTACACACACACACACACACACACACACACACACACACACACACACACACACACACACACACACACATACACACACACACACACACACACACACACACACACACACACACACACACGATTAAAACTAAAGCAGATGACTTGGAGTCAACGGGGTTACTGTGATCTGTTTCATAATTCCTCTTCAAACTGTCAACAACTTGAAATAATGTTGCCTGTGAACAATCTTTCCCAGAATTTAAAATATGTACAGTCTGCCAGAGGTGTAGATTTCCAGGGGAACGTGGGGGACCAGTCCTCTTCAGTATTTAAAACATGTGCATTTGCCCCCTCCCACCCCCCAATAAAAACATAATGGCAGCATAAGACTTTTATTTTGATGAATTTAATGACATTAGCATGATAAACTGATGCAGAGAAATTCACCAGAATGCAGGACATTATTAAAAGGTCCTAGGGGAGAACCCCAACCCCCTCATGTCATATGTGTTCTCCCAATGTTAGAAAATAACCTACGCACTTAATGTCTGCGGACATGTTCATTTTACAAGTTGGAAATGTTGTTGTTTGTTTACCTGAAAACCAAGCCAAATATGATGTGATCTTTTGACAGCTCCCACGCTGATCTGAAGTGTGTATGAGTCAGCTGTGAAAAGTCTAATTATCCATCGGACCTTTAGGTGTTGGTGTAAATGGGACCTTTCCCACCACACAGGCTTGAAGGAAATATTTCTGTTACTAATCAGTCATCTCTGTTTGCTGTAAATGTCTCCTCATCTCGCCCTTGTTACGGTCAGCAGTGATTGCGTAACAGAAACATTTCCTCTGAAACTACACTCACTTACTGCAAATCCAGCATTCGACGTGCAGTGTGTAACACCATGCGGTTTATCATGTGTTCCAGGGTTACTAAATAATACAAAGGTCTAGCCTCTTCACCCATTAGCCTACTTCCAGACATGTTGTCGTCCACTTGTAATCAGCTGATCTGGTTTTGTGTTTGTGTGTGTTGTTGGAGGTGTCTAGTGATGTTTTTGCTTGGCCAACATGTCTGACATGAGGCACCAACAATGTCTACACATTCGCCTTTTCTGCTTATCAGCTCATCTGTATCTGTAACACACACACACACACACACACACACACACACACACACACACACACACACACACACACACACACGATCTGAGGAACGAGTATCAAACTCCTCAGCCATAACATTTGAGTTGAATTATTATTGGTAATTACATACAGACACACTGAAACACACACACAAAGCAATAAACCAGTAAACTGTTTCTAGGAAATAGTTTCGTTATACTCCTGCTCACCAGCTGCACACATACACACACGCACATACACAAGTGTTAACAGCTCTAGTGTTGAACAAACTGGGGGCAGACAGGCGTGTGAGTGATGGTCCTCAGCTGCTGGCAGTTCCAGGGATGAAGCCTAGCCTTCACTAAAAATATGGCCTGTAATTTAACCAAACCCTCCCAGGGAGTCCACGCTGGCCACACGCTCTAATTTAGGAGCTCATCTGAGCGCTTTGTGATTGCACTGCGCCACTCTCACCCGTCTACAGCCTCATCCTCACTTTGCACGTCCACACTGTGATTGATGTTGTTCAGTGACAGGGAGGAAGTCTTTGTGTGTGTGCGTGTGTGTGTGTGTGTGTGTGTGTGTGTGCGCGCGCGCATCCCTGTCTGCATGATCATACATGCGTACTATAGTAGATACTATCTGGAAACTGAATAGGAGACATGGGAGTGAAGAGCTCTTGCATTTGTTTGCCTTTCCTAAAATAGAACAGTAAACCACTTGCTGGCCAGACTGCAGTCCTCTGCAAATAGACTGATGTAATACTATACCATTGAATATGTTTATTTTCATTCATATTCATTCAGCATGCATGATATACACATAAACACAATTTAATTTCAGCCACTGTCGATGTTACGAATACACAAGGTGACAACCGGGCGTGACTGGTGTTTACGTTTGTTTACAGGCGAATATGCTGAGATGCAGAATGTTGCAGACCAATATATTTTATTGAAGCCTCAACCTTTAAACTTAGCTCCATACAGAAATAGACAGTTGATATTAAATATCATCCACATGGGAAATAAGGTCAGCAGCTCACTAATGAACTCCTGGGCAGCAACATCTTCTATTACCTGCCAACGCTAACCTACACAAATAAACCAGATACGCGGCATGAACACAATATATGCCCTTCAAAGAATGTCCTTGAAATAACTTAAGTTCTAAATGTACAACTCCCTACAGAAATATAACATGACTGTTGCTGTGATAGCTAACATATGGATTGGTAAGGCAGAAACCTATTAAGCACCACAGACACTATATGAAACATACAGTATTGACACAGGGAGATAAAAAAAATGATGGGATAGCTACTATAACCATATTGTCTTGTTAAAAGCAGCTACAGTATAGAGCCTTATGTGAAGCAGAATTTAACTGAAGGTCAAAAAGATCTCTGTGTGCACATAGCACAGTTACATTTCAGTCCACAGCTGCTAGAAACAAGAAGGTTTAATGGCCTCCCTAAAGAAAGAGGGCTCTTTTGTTATGTGATTTAGGTGTGACTGAAGACAAAGTTCATGGTCTGTCATTGCTCATTATTTAACGATATAAGCGCTTCACCTTTTTGTAAAATGGCGGGGGTCTTTTTTTTTTTTAATAACTCTTCTGTTTACAATTTATGTTATGCATATTTAAAGGTGCTGTCTGCAGAAAGTGTCCTCAGGTTCTCAGCCAGATCCACCCCTCACTCCTCCACAGCTCCACTCTCTCATCCAAATGTGGCCCCTTCTGGGTCCAAAAAGCCTACATGGCAACAGCCGAAATGCTGAACTCGAAGATTCACAACAGCAGTCCACAAACCTATGGGTCACATCAAAGTAGCACTCTGCCTGTATTATCTTATTTTCTGTTTGGGACATTTATGGGCGTGTCCCCCCACAGGGCTCAGGTGAGGGCGGGGCTTTAGAAAAAGGTAGCAACCAGGTGCCAGACCGTTAGGAGCAGCATGTAAGAGACACAGTGCTGAAAAAAATGTGAATATAGCGAGGCAAAAATACCAAACGAGGGTGAATCTGGGGTTGACTTTTACTTTATCTGTTACTAGTGTTTACATGTTTACAAACAGTAACTGACAATCCTGCATGGTGTACCTTTAAGTTAAAAAATGATGACTGTCTACATCGAATTGCATGATAATCTATCCAACAGTTGTTGAGTTATTTCACTCTAAACCACAAATGTCACACCACTTCACTAATTCTCTGGGCACTATGACTGTATGTACCAACATTTTTGCTCATCCATACTATAGATCTCTTTCTGGAGTAGTGATGGACTGACCACTGTCACATAAGTCCCTTTGGGCTGGGCGCTTGAATGTGCCTAACAAAATAGTATAACGAGATACACTACAAATCCCTGTAAGAAAATAACATAATGCATCAGTGCTGGAAGGCATAATTTAAAATTATTGCTGGCAAAAAGTTGAAGAAGCCAAATCCTTTCCAAACTTAATATATTCTTCTTTCAATTAGCATCACTTACCCACCTTTTAAATCCTAATATTTTCTTTATAAGTTGCTCCACAGACATTTTTCTATCCAGTTTGACCAATCGAGAGGCTTCAGCAACATTATATCACAGTGAGTGAAATATTCAAACCCTAGATACATTTTTAATGGATGGATCCTCACATCAGATGACAAAATCTGGAAGTCGTATCATGATGAAAACAGGGATATCAGATGTCTCTATGGAATCGTTATATAACTTCCTGATCTTTCAGAATTCAGAATTTAAAATAAAGCTCTTTAGGTCTGCACGCCTTTTCACACAGCATGGGTACAGTTATGGGCACACCAAATGTAATGACACAGAAAGATGAAACACGTCAGAGTAAACAATATCAAACTGATGTGCATGTTATGATGGGCAGTAAAATAGTTGTAAAGTATGATTTTGTGAGGATATACAGCAGACTGGTGGCTGTTTGCCTCGTGATCAGCACTAACTGCAAGTGATAGCTCATTCACCTTTTTATTAAACGACACAGCACTTGCTATGGGAATAAAGTAATATCATAGTGATGGATGTTAGGAGTCTTACAGTGGGCTATCAGTGTAAAGAGCATCCATCAGAGATCATCCCAGCAGGCTGGCTTTTGTCATTTGAGCTGAGAGCCCCCTTGTTGCTCGCCTGCCCAACCCAGTGCAGGGAGCGCTGCCTCCAATGCAACACCTTCAGCAGGAGTACTACATGTATGAGGTAATTGTTGTTTGGTCATGTGAGCTGCTGCAGCAGCTGTCAAATGTGATGATAGCAGGAGAATCCTCAGCCCCGCCCCCTGCGCCTGATTGGACAACTCACATCCGACTAGGGACCATCAACCAAGAGATCAGCCTATAGATGCACTCAGAGATGAGTTTCAACCAGGAAACACAGAGAAAGAGTGAACAGCAGAAGCAGAATATTAGTAATTTATTTATTTATTAACCTTTATTTAACCAGGAAGATCCCATTGAGATTAACCACCTCTTTTTCAAGGGAGACCTGGCCAAGATAGGCAGCAACAAGTACGAAGCACAGTTACAAATTACACAGGTAGAACACAAACAAATTTACAAGCAGATTATGAAAAACAAGTACATGTAGTGGAGTCGGCCTCAAATATTCTTAGTTTGGATTTAAAGGCGTTCAAAGAAATTAACCCTGTTAGTTTAATGTGACTGTGCTGAAAGCTGACAGTAAACTGCTATTTCAGATAACACACACACACACACACACACACACACATGATAGCACTGCTCTTATTTCACTGTCTTTTATGTGCACTTATTTGCGGTTACCGGTTTCTTTTTATCTCAAAGAATCAGTAACCAGAGGAAGCTCAGTTTCCTGTCAACTGCAACTCTCTTGATTATCCTTGTGACATTATACAAGTTGTCTTCAGTATATTGTGCTGATTCAGACAGCTGTATTATGAAAACATCGTGGTAATAGTGATTCTCTACGATATTTGTGATGCCAAAAAGACCAAGCAGAGGCGTCATGTCTTCAATCTTCATGAACATGCAGTTACACCGATTGAAACAACAAATTAATAAGCAAATGATCTTTGAACTTATTTATATCTCCATAACAGGGTGGCATTTGTCTGCACAGGAGTCAAGTAAACTAGCTTCGATTGCCATGTGAAGACAAGACAAGTGGATTTTAATGGTGATGCATTTGTTTCTCAAATGTAACAATAATTTGTGTGTTTATGTTGTATTAGGTGAGGTTTAACAGGCATGTGGTGAGTGAGTATTGGTGATACTATATTAGATCACAAACAGGTCTCTTGCACAATATTGTACATTTTATGTGAAGGATATGACAAGAGAAGCTGACTCATTCCTGTGAAATGCCATCACTTGTTATCTTACTTTGCATGTTTCTGGACCTCTGGAGTTCAAGGCCCTCACTATAGGAACATTTGGCCTAGAGAGCAGAGAGATCGAGACAGAAAACTGATATGAGCCTGTGTGTGTGTGTGTGTGTGTGTGTGTGTGTGTGCGTATGCTCATCCTTTCCATTTGTAGGGAGCCAAGCTTTACGAAGATGGTTGCGGGTGCACTAATTTAAGGAGACAGCCCACACCTGGTCAACTGCAACACAGAGGTCAAATCTCTGTACCTCCCTTACTTCTCTCACAATCACATCCCTCCTCCTGTGGCGTCTCCATCTGCAGCTCCCCGGTCCCGTCTCACATATCTCATCCATCCTTAACACACACGTATACACACACACAAACACACGATAGCACAGTAGGGCTATGTATGTTTCTATGTCTATCTATTTATCTCAACCACAAAGGCATGTGCAAAGTAGACAGACACTGTGTCTAAACAAACAGGTGGGGTATACTCTTACATGTTAATCTCGACTGTCTGGTGGGACAGATGCATGTCTAGCCAAATTGAAATCAATATTCTATTGTCTTTATTTGGAGACAGAGTGATGGGCACCTTATAGTGGGTTTAGGGTGATGTTAAAGTCATGTTTTGAATATGACACCCTTATAATGTTCCCAGCATAGTCCTGTATGGATTTATTGTATCTTGCCTATAGGCTGTTGAATTTTGTAGCAACATCAGTATATATAGGCTAATAGTCCCACAGAGCCCTATGGTGTGTGTGGTAGTCCTACTCATTGGCATTTTACAGGCTGCCCCAAGGTATCGTTTTACTTCCTGCGGGTTCACATAGTGTGCTTCTTATATTTTCATACAGCGACTAAAAGAATGTGTTTTTGCATAAAATCTTCCTCACATTTATGATGTCATTTCTTACAGTCTTTGGTCCACACATCCCCACCAGGCGGAGTGTACTTTATCCAGAGCCCCTTGGTTTCAAAACCAAGCTCCGCCTCTCCAGCAAGCGCACCCACCTTGTCCACCAGCAGCACAGTGCGCCAGGCAGCGAGAGCACAGGCGTGGAGCACACCGGGGAGCGGGCACGACGGAGCGCCAGCAGCACGGACTTGCAGCGGCGGTACTTCACGGAGAAAAGACGGCCGGTTCTCGGTTAGGGAAACTCCGCATTAACATCTGTTAGGACTAGAAGAGGGGTCTTTTTCATATATTCAGCTGTGGAAAAGGGAACTCCTTCACGGCCAAATTTGGGAGTACTGTAACCGGTGGTGTGGAGAGAAAGATGCGGTTCCACTCCGACTCGGTGCGCCGCGCAGTCCGCCTCCGACGCTGGTGATGCCCGCCGTGCGGGGATCACCGCCCAGCAGCAGCAGCGGCAGCAGCAGCAGGAGGAGGAGGAGGGGGTCAGAACAACAGTGCGCCGGGGGGCCGGTGATGATGATGGTAAGGTCGGGATCATGGCTAACGGAACCGGTACCATCATGTTAAAATGCGTCGTGGTCGGGGACGGTGCAGTGGGAAAAACGTGTCTTCTGATGAGCTATGCCAATGACGCCTTTCCAGAGGAGTATGTGCCCACAGTCTTTGATCATTATGCAGGTATGGATACACATTTTCTATTATTCTGTCTATCATGAGCGTCTAATAATAACACCACGACACGCTGAACTGCTGCCATTGTGTGTTTTGTAATCCTTCCTCAGATTAAAATCTAATAGGAGAGAATATAATGTTGCCTGAGAGAAATCCCTGTTTCCTCTGCCTCCACTCTTTCTCCAACTGCATTGGCTTGCATCTGTTGCTATAATCAAAACCACTTGTTTGCCTTCCTCATAGCAGAGAGGGGTTGGGGACCCTGAGCACCCCCCCCCCCCCCCCCCCCCCCCCCCACACACACACACTCCCTTACTCCCTCCCTCCCTTTCTGCTCCCCACCCTCACCCTCTCTCCTTCCTCCTCTCAACTGCTCTTTGTCATTTCCTTGCAGTGAGTGTCAACGTTGGTGGGAAGCAGTACTTGCTGGGACTGTATGACACAGCTGGTCAGGTACAGTTTATTTTTTCCTCTGGCCAAGTGCCAAGCATGTCAAGGACACACACTCACATAGACTCTCTGGGTCTCTCACTCCATCTTTATCTCGGCCTCCCCATGCGCTCCTGGGACCAATAACTATCCGACGGTGCCTCCAACACGCCCACAGGCTTCATATTCAGGCCAGACACTAAGCTGCAACAGGTGATGGTTATTCGCACATGGGTTTACTGCCAGAGTCTGGTGTGCCATGGACAGTGATGGCAGTGAAGGGGTTTCAATAGTTCTATTATGTGGAGAACAGGGCTCCTATGTCCAGTAGTGATGTCACAGGTTTGTTAATAGGGCCGCCTAATGCCTGGGCTTTTTCTTTACAATGTGCCATTCAGCGGGCAAGAGTTAAAACTGAAAATGCACTGGCCTACACACACAATAATGCTTCCACTCAGCAGAAGAGCCAGTGTAAACACACATAGACAGAGGAAATCATGTTAACACAGGCTCACTGAGGGCATCAGCGCAGGATATAGTGCATTTATTGCCACCGGAACTTCCAGACTGAAGTTTAGAGCAAAAATGATTAATCACTTGGTCTCTGTGATAACTTCGATAATTACACTACAGCTGTTATGATTAGTCAAGTAAGTGATTAGTTGACACGAATGAATTAATCAACAGTTTTGATAATCAATAAACTGTTGGTTGAAAAATTTGGATTAACTGACAGTGAAAATAAGTGTTAGTGGCAGGCACAGATCATTAAAGTCAGGGTAAAGCAAAAATGAATATGCGTAATATGTCACGCCACAGAAAAATGTGTCACTAATCACCCAGCCGAATTTATATGTTACAAAAATCAGCAGTTGTATGAAATTAGATTTCAAAATTGTGAAGAAAATAAGCAGTATTCTCTGCTCTGAGACACCAGGGGCCAGTCTACTGAAGGAGCTAAAATGAAGAATGATCAGCTGACAGACTCCCGTTAGCAGCTAACCCAGTAGAACAAGCAGTCTGTGGTTGCACAGCACACATACTCCAAACTCAAGAATGAGAACTGCTGGGCGGCAATAGCCTCTTGGTTAGCAGCTAACAGCAGCTAATATTAGCAGTAAGCACACACCTACAGCAGTGAGCAGTAGGGATGGGAATTGCCAGAAGACCAAGATACGATATTATCACAATACTTAAGTCACAATACAATATTACTGCCATTTTAAACGTGTTGCGATATGCTGAATATTGCGCTAAAATGTATTACGATACATTGGGATTTATTACCTTTTGTCAACTTTAAATTATGTCCCAGAAGGAAAACTACATCCACATCTTTACAATCTAATAAGATAAAGTTTCAGTCTGTTCATCTCACTTCAATCTTTCTCTTTTTTTTTTTGCAACAAAATGTACGGAATGGATTTTAAAAGCAAGTAGGCTACCTAAAGTTTAATTTATATTTGTACTATTAATAATTTATATAATAAAGAAATCAATACTTGGTACTGTGTGACAGTTCGATATTGCCACATAAAAATATCGTGATACAATGCTATATCGATTTTTTCCCAGCTTTTTTTTTTTTTCAGCTCTGGGCCGAGCTGGGTAGCCGATTTGGGCTGAAAGACTGAAAGTTACGCTATTTAAGTCTATTAAACTTGTGTTTATATGATTGTGGCATTTAGTAGAGATGTTATTCATGTATTTGCAAAACTGGAAGAGCTAAGACAGCTGCTGAACGTGGCAAACTCCCAGGGGGTGAACTTAATGACACTGATGCTATACAATCTAATGTTAGTAGTAATGTAGTCTTGTTATAGTCGTGACGGGGTTTGTTAAAGATGGCTCCAATGCGTCATTGAGGCATGATTTCAGGCCCTCCCAGAAAATCTTGCACATAGAAACAGTGAATAAAGGCTTAGTGGTCTGACTTCATAATTGAATACTACCCAGTTCACAGTCTTTTCACATTTTCAATAAGTGTTTCCTGACGTGTAATATTTTTAGAAAGCAGTCACTGATTTTGATTTACCTGGACCTTAATACGAACATTTTAAAGGGCACATTAAACCTGGTATTTCATTGTTAAGAGCAGAAATGTTTAAAGGTGCTCTGTGGAGTTTTTGACCACTAGAAGTGCCATGGAGCAATGTTCTTTTCAAGTCGGCCCCGATTTGTTTGTATAGTGCACATGCTCAGCCGTTGGGGCAGGTTTTGAAGCAATTCCATTGATTGACAGTTGGCAACAGTATACAGTACTGGCAGCAGTGCTCACACACACACACACACACACACACACACAGTGTGTTTCACTGAGACATACTGATTATAAACACAACTTTTGTTTGTTTACAAGACACTCCACAGAGCACCTTTAAGTTTGGACTCCCTTCAGCTACACTGCAAGACCCCATAACCTTTAACCTCCTGTCTTTCCGGCAGCCTAAAACTGTCCTCATGTCAAATGTTGAATAGTTAACACTTTCCTCAGGGCCAGATTTAACTGCGTCAAGTCAGAATGAGTCACAATCTGTAATCTGATCCGTTCATCGGAAAGACAAAAACTAGGCGCTGAAAGGTCACCCGAGGAATACTCAGCCATTTCTCTGTTCTGCTCATTCATGAATGCCAAAATGCACAAGTCCATGAATAGTAAATCTCATTCATCCTCCCTCCTTCAGCTACCTGTGGCTGTGTTATATTTCTCAGAGAAAACAGATGGTAGAGGTGTTACGACTCGGTTGTAAAAAGGGGAACACAATCTTATTGTCTATTCTGGCGTGTTTGATATGGTGTGTATGTGTGTGTGTGTCAGAGGAGGGTTTGTTTTTAGCTGATTCAGAGTGTCTCTGAAATGGAGAAGTTCTCCCAGATGTCTGCCGTGGGTGCTGCCGGCCACCGAGAGTAGAGTTACTGCTCTTCAAAACGCAGCCCCCTCCGCCCCCGACTCTGCTGACCTCTTTATGTGGAGCACAAGGCCAGCTGGTAATGTTTATAGCTTCAGCCTCTGATCAAAGACCCGGCGCCCCAAAGAGAGACGGAGAGAGAGAGAGTGAAAGAAAGACAAAAAGAGGAAGAGAGAGAGACACACATGGGGGGAGGAGGAATTGCTCACAAAGTGGATAAATTCAGTCCTCTCAGTTTCATTTTCCTTTCTCTTACTTCTGTCACTGTGTCACTTAAACTCTCCCCTCATCATCTCCACCTCTGGCTTGTGCTACACATGTTCAATTGGCCTCAAGCTCCCTGTAATATTTATATTCCTGGCGTGGCTAGAGCTCCCACAATGCTTTGCTGTTCCGCGAGGGTATCGGCAGCATTACATGCCCTCATCAGATGCGATTTCATGCTGTCACGTTGGTGTTACATGTCAGGGTCGCATAATCACGGCTCGGCATTGAGCAGAGTACCACTATGATCTGTCTGCTTGTTGATACTGCTGCCCTGCCTGCTATTGTCTGCGTGCTGCCACGTCGCTCCCCCAGCCGCTGCCTATTGAATTATTCCATATGGAAGGTCTGCGAAGTCTGTTTTGCTGAATGTGACGAGGGAACAGAGGGGAAAGTCTTTACTTATTCATTCATTCTCCTGCTGCTGCTGCTGCTGCTGCTGCACTCAAGAAAATCTAGCATCACTGCCTGAGGAGGAGCAGGAGGAAACAGGAAGTGGATGCTAAGTGCTGTGGTACCCATGGAAACGCTTTAGGGAGAGGAACTCAAGAGTTGTGACCCCGTGGGATCTGTGCCCCGGTGCCCTAATAACCCCCACTTTGGTGTTGGTCTGTTCCTCATTTACTCAGCCTGTCAACTGCTCTCACACTTAACTGCACATCCTGTGATCACTTTTACCACTTGACTTCACCCATTCGCCCTCTCTCCTGACTGTCTGGTACAGTCTGATGAGTCTCTTTTGACTCAGCAAGCCAAAATGGCCCAGTGACCCCCAGACGTCCCAGTGGGGGTGGCAGGTGGGGATGGGGGTGAGGTCTGGAAGGGGAATACTGGAAATGGTTTCACCCAGCCGGGAGCCTGTCACCACTCAGCTGCTTGGACACTGACAAACAAGAATTCTGTAAACATGCCTCAGCTGACACTTTCAACTGGAGATGGCACCCTTTAGACTAGGGGTGGGCGACATGGCCAAAATCTGTTGTCATAGAGTATGCAATTTTATGTAACAGTAAATGAAAAATTTCACAACACAGTAATTGTTCAGTATATTGAATCAAGATGGTTTGAATTAACCATTCTGCACTTCAATTACATTTGATTATTTTCTTCTTTCTTCTAGTTTGGAACGTTGATACAAAAAAAAAAAAACGCCTTACACGAGACAACGCTTTAGTTAAAAAGCAAGACTCAAAACTGTAAAACTGAAATCTATCTAAATGGACGCTTTAATGGCAACAATATTTTCAGGTGTCTGCCCAAATCACCGTACCTTTTGAGGCAGCTGCATTCACAAAATCAGGAGATAACATTAAGATCCAGCGCTGGTTTGCTACATAGTCTGCCGCGATTGGCTCCTGCTGTAGAAACATTTCATTCAACATTTCAACGTTTAACAATGCAATTTTCAATTAATATATTAATCTGTCTATTTTGGGAAATAGTGAAAAAAGTGGCACTTCAAGTGAAGTGCACTTCAGATAGATTTTAAAAAAGAGTGGTCAAAATTGACACAATAACGCAGAGATAATCTGACTTTTAGGTTGCATTCATGCCAAATTAGGTGTTACAGGGTTGTGCGGCGACGTGGGAATGTCACTTAAAAAGCCTATGTTGGAGACCAGCTATAAAAAGCGAAACTCCCCATCTCAGTGACTGAGTATTTGTCTTTGGTAAGTTTGTTTATGTTGGCTTTAAAGATCTCTATAATTACTTTTGATTATCATCACTGTAGGATCTTTACTGCCACAAAAGACACAAGTGTGACACATAGACATAGCAAATTCTCTCCTTTGTAGGGTAGTACACATAAACTGTTATCAGATACCTTGTACTTCTTTATTTCTCTTACTCACTATAATATTAAATGATAGAAAGAGACTGCATTACTTGTTTCCTTGGACTGTGGGTGTGAAGTCGGGTGCGAAGTCGGGTGTGTGGTCGGGTTGCGTTTCTCTAGAAGTTGATTTTGTGTCAACTGTCCAACTTAGGCTGCTGACTCTTTTTTTGGCATGCCTTGCAACCCCACTACCGCAGCCTAGACGCACTATTCAAATGAACGGGCACTTTCACAGCAAAATCTGATTCGGTTTGAATGCAGCCTTAGTCCCTAGTATGGGTCGAGGTCCAAAACCACTGAATCCTCCATCTCCCTTGATGCAACCAATTCCTGATTGGTAAATGTACATTTTTAAGACTCCTCGTCCCAGATTGTAACACAAGTGTAACACAAGCTGTATTTTTCTTATTGTAAACAAACTCCTGTGAAAAAATATCAAACCAACAATGTGCTTCTCCATCGGCCAATACCTTCCAACTTTACCCCCTTGTCTACGGCTCTGAGCTCCAAGTGCACTGGTTCCCTCTGAAAACTTTTTACATTTTTTTTAAAAAGGCTTATCAATTTTCAGAAATAGCTGGGCGCTGTAGTTTCTAGCAAATTAGTAAACAGGAGTAAACAATGCATTTGTTGGAACTATTTTCAGCTGCGGATTCATACACAATCGGTCCTCTAGTGAGTGGGATTGAGTCAAAATAAACTACAGTGTGTGTGTTTATGGTAATGAAGAAAAACGTGACTCAGTGTAACAGTGTGGCTCATTGATGTGTTTTTAATAGCTTGGGACAACAATGGAGCTCCATGACACAGAGGAAGACGATATGTCAGGCTTCAGATACACAAACAAAACTTGTCAGTAGAATTAAGGTATTGTTATTTTCAGTCTTGTTATGAGAAAAAACATTGTGTATTATCAGTCTTAACCTTTAACAATTTTGTAATCTCCAAGGTGAGACTAAGATAAGGTCTGATGACCTCATAAGGAACTCAACAAAGCTCCTCTGGAGTCACAGAAGAAATTATACAGCTGTTTCCATAGGCAGAGTAGTACTGACTGTAGTGAGGAAAGCAACAATTTATTGGTAAAATCAGTGGAATTCCCCTTTAAATATTCCTCAAAGATTTAGTGATTGATTGACAATCAATCAACTAATCAATTTAAGAAGTTATCATTTCAGCAATACAATCTTTTGAAATTTCCTGGATCATCTTTTCCACCTGAAGTAGTATATTCAGATTTAGAAGGACCTATATGAAGAGTCCCCTCAAATGAGTCATAGGAGGCCTTAATTTATGTTGAACCATGCACAGTTTATGTGCCACTGCCATTAAAGGCATCATAAATCTGTCAGATCTGTGACTGGAGTATGGCAGGATGTTCTCACTATAGAGGCATGAATAGACAGAGTGCATCAAAGCTGGAGCTCTGATTAATGATCATTAATCACCATTAAAGGACCAGTAAAACAGAAATGAGCATTAATAGCTTTCTTTTTATTCCTGGGGTTAAATCCAGTTCTGCCAAATGTGCAGATTTGCAGATCAGAGACAGAACTTCGTGAATAGAAGCGTCTTGTGTCTGGGCTTGCGTTCCCACCCGGCGGCCATGTTAGAGCAGGCGTCTCTGACTCTGTTGACACTGCCAGTTTATAGAGCCCCGAGGAGGCGATGGGAGTAGAAGAGGAGAAAGATAGAAAAGAGAGAGCAGTAGGAGGAGGGAATGACTCACTGATATCATTGCACTCATATGTCACTGAGTCAACAGAGCACAGTCACACAGCAGAGCTGACACGCTGGCCAAATGAAGACGCAGAGTCGTGCCCTGATAGAAATGTATGGACATGTATGGAGAGAAGTTCGAGTTAATAGATCATCCACACACTAAGCCACTCTCATTTTTTTTTCTGTCATGCCTTTCTTCTACTGATCATAATATTTACTGCACTACCTTGGAAAGACTGTTATGAAATGTCTCAGTGATGTGCTCATGAACTGTTGAACTGCACTAATAAAACTGTGTGACATACTTCTGCTGGAAACTTTTATCCAAAGCACCTTAACAGCAGCATGAGTGTAAACATTTCTGGACCCGGCGCTGATCAAACATAAGATTGAGCATTGGAGCTACGTAGGAGTGCACACTCTGTCTGTGTCTCGCTATATACACTCGGATTGGCTAGTGGGCATACTGTCTTTGGTAATGTGTCAGGGGTGTACTGAGGAAACAGAGTGAGAGGCAGAGATGGGTCTCAGAGAAGCTCCGGGCCTGTTTACAGTAAACTGCTGAGTGGCTTACACTGTGTTCCTTTATGTCTGTGGCTCACAGGGGGATTGGAGGGTTCACTTGTGCAAGCAAAGGTCACACATACTAACACACACACATGCATCACACACACAGTGCATTTGATCCCATGTGACAGATATACTGTATCTTTGGTGGCAGAACAAAGCACATAATGTCTGAATGCAGAAACAGTATGTGCTGCTACACATTTTCCCAATTTTTGCTCCTATAGTCAGAGGTTTAAGTTAAAGATGGAAGACTTTTCTGAAGTGCTTAAAGCTCTCAATATATTTCTCTCAAATTTTGGTCACAAATTTGCTCAAATCTGTGTTAGTGAGCATCCACCTGACAAGTGTAGCTTATCATTATGATTAAATTGCATCATCCCTACACAGGTGTGCCTTGGGAAGGTAACAACAAAAGGCCATGCTAAAATGTGCAGTTTGATCACACAACACAATGACACTGATGTCCCAAGATTTGAGGGGGCGTGCCATTGGCATGTTGACTTCAAGACTGTCCACCAGAGTTGTTGCCTGTGCTTTGAATGTTTATTTCACTGCCATGAACCGTCTCCGGTGTCATTTCCGAGATGTTGGCAGTACATTCAACTGGATTGGTTTGCACAGCAGAAGAATTTCTGGACAAAACATCAGAAACTGTCTCGGTGAAGTCCATCTGCATGCTCATCGCCCTCATTAGGGTCTTGACCCGACAGCAATTTGTTGTTGTAACTGACTTTAGTGGGCCATTGCTCACCTTCGATGGAATCTGGCACTTTGGAGAAGATGAATCCCAGTTTACACTGTACAAGACAAATAGTAGATGTAGCGTGTATGACATTGTGTGGGCAAGCCGTTTGCTAACATTGTTAACAGAGTGCCCCATAATGAAGGTGGGGTTATAGTATTGGTTAGCATAAGCTTAAGTCAACGAACACAGATGCATTTTACTGATGGCAATGTGAATACACAGAGATGTGATGAGATCCTGAAACCCATTGTCATGCCATTTACCTGCCACAGTGACCTCATGTTGTAGCCTGATAATGCATGGCCCCATGTTGTAAGGATCTGTACACAATTACTGGAAGCTGGAAACATCCCAGTTCTTGCATGGCCTGCATACTTATTAGACATGTCACACAGTGAGCATGTTTGGGAGGCTCTGGATTGGCGTGTACAGCACACTCTAAAATGTGCAGTTTGATCACATAACACAATGCTACAGATGTCGCAAGTTTTAGAGAGCGTGCCATTGAAATCTTGACTGCAGGAATGTCCACCAAAGCTGTTGCCCGTGAACATAATGTTCATTTCACTACCATAAGATGTCTCCAAAGTAATTTCCCTGAATTCGGCAGTACATCCAACCAGCCTCACAAACACACAAAGCGGTTATTGTGACAAGCTGCTGTTAGGTCAAGACCCTGAGACAGTTTCTGACTATTTGGGCAGAAATTCTTCGGTTGTGCAAACCAGTTAAAGCATCAGCCGTACAGATCTTACAGGTGGATGTGGTTGTCTGAGCAAATGTGGTTACATGCGGCCTGTGGTTTCGAGGCAGGTTGGATGTACTGCCAAATTAACAGAAACAACATTGGAGATTTGGTCGCAAATTAGAACACATTTGGGAGAAATGTGTCTATTGAGTGCATGACAGTGTCTTAGATCTTTAACCTAAACCTATGAAAAATGGGAGCTAAAACAAAAGTTTTAAATTTTTGTTCAGTATAGATAAGATTGCCTGTTTTTGCCTGTTCCAGTGAATTAAATTCCTTCATCACATTGATGCAAGAATGTGGTACAAACCAAATATTTAGATAAAGCAGTCCTGCATTGATCATTGCCCACAATGCCCAACACAAGGATAGACACCATGCATAATTTTAACCAAATTATACAGCCCACAACTTCAGGGCTTTGTGTTGGTCTGTCAACATATTTTAAACTATACAACTAAAAACATACAGTCATGACATATTTTTTCAGCTTTCCCTGATCACCAGATGGCTTGCGTTCATAACTGATTTATCAAAAAGGGATACTCAGATATTGAATGACTGTGATTGTCAAAACACTCAATCATCTCATGCGATGAACCCCAACCTGCTGCCACTCAAGGAAGTTCAAAACAGCCACTAAGAATTATCTCAAATTCCTGCAGGAGCCAGGTCTGTGAAAACCTGTACTCATTTGGAAATAAGAGAATGGACAGCTCATACATTTTTGAATCATAACCACTTGAGCCACTCCAGTGGAGCGTACTTGAGTCATCTACAATACGAGCACAGGCGTGATGATTTATACTACTACTCCAGTGGAATATAAAGTCGGTATATCTTAAATTCATTACATGGGCAACAAAAGTTGACGTACTCTCTTGGCTTTTCTACTGATATTTGGAGAATCTTCAGACATTTAGCTCATGTGCATAACCATTCCCCTTGATGCATTTGCGTGAGAAGGACCCGTTTCTGGGGTTGTGGCAGTGTGATTGTATTGGACTCTGCCGTGTGTGTTTGGCAGAGAATGGGTCTCGCTGAAGGCATCAGAATGAAAGACTGTCACGCCAGCGCTGTGTTGTCCCACTGCAACTATCTCTGGCACAGTGGGACGTGGCATCCAGTTTGCTTTGATTTCAGGCATCTGAACGATACGTTTCCCCAGACAAGAGAGTGAGATTGATCCACTTGGTACGAGTTGGTCTGGTTGAGTCATATCTAATTACTGGAGATCCATTGATTGCCTGTGTCACTGAGCTAGCAGCAGAAAACCATCCTGATGTATGCCATCAGAAGAAGAAGTGAGATGGGTCATGAATATTCATATATGTGTGCAAGTCGGACACTCTGTCAAAAGGGTTTATCTTTGGTGAGAACAAGAGGGCGCTTGAGCCGACGCACAAAGGACAGTCTTGCGTCTGTGAATTAGCCATTTACACCACACATACAATATGGGAGTTGGCAGGGTGTCTGGTTTTCAGTGTCTTGTGGCGATGCCTTGTGCTCAGATCGCGTTAAAGGACTGCAAATGTGAAATAATCCCTTAACGTCGTTGTCAACCCTCATGTGAAGGTCATCCCCCTCACAGTCTCTTCTCTTCAATTCCAAGTGCAGTTCTTTACGCACATCATTCCTGTCATAATATTCCACATCACTCCTATAAAACAGCCAAGGAGCTAGCAAGCTAAGCACAGTGTAAAGTTAGATCTCCCGGCTCCGAAGAGGAGTAAAAGTCTATCTGTGTTTCAGAGCTCATTTTTCACACACTTTAATAATTCATGAGTAATAATTTCTCAGACGTTAAGAAACGGAAATGAATCATGTCTGCTCACCGTCCTGACCTCTCATCCTCCCCTGACCCCATATGTTAACTATTCCTGTCCTGTCTCCCTCCAGGAGGACTACGACCGCCTGAGACCGTTGTCCTATCCGATGACAGATGTCTTCCTCATATGCTTCTCTGTGGTAAACCCTGCCAGTTTCCAGAATGTGCGTGAGGAATGGGTGCCTGAGTTACAGGAGTATGCGCCCAGTGTCCCCTACCTGCTCATTGGTACCCAGGTTAGTCCATGATGCCAGAGGCCTTCACACTCTGCTTCAAATTACTCCATACATTCGATTTTTATTAACATATATGCCTAGATATTCTGGTCTACAATAAGAACATATATTAGCATTATATGATATAAACTGTCAGGTCCTGGCCTACATTTTCCATCCAGATTTTTAACGGAAAATCTAAGACTCTGTTGTGTTTTTGCTATTGTCTCTGTTGAGGGACACACACTTCAGCTACAATGTGAAGACAATGAGGCCACAAAGGCCAACAGAGCAATCTCTTTTTCAGAGACAAATATGCATTGAATGCACCTTGGTTGTGTTGCCATGGTCATGTTTCCAAACCCTGAAGGGGGATTGCATAATGTGCAGTAGACATAAATGGAGTATAACACAACCTCACAAAAGAAAAGAGCAGTTTCTCATTGTATAGACCGCAAAGTGTTAGTTGTCAGAACATTGTCAGACCTTTTATCATTTCAGTCAATTTTCAAGCAAAATTACCAAACTTTTGCTGTTACCAGCTTTTCAAATGAGAGGACTTAATTCTTTCTTTGTCATACATCATTATAAAAAGAATATCTTTGGACTGTTGGTCTTTACAAAATAACACATTTAGTTTGTCTTCTGAGCTTTGGCAAATATATTTGGCCTTATATTCTAATTTCTAATACTTTTGATGGTGACTCTCAGTAATGTTAATTGAAGTTTCATGGCACCAAACATCATATAAACACAGCAAAATTGAAGACACAGATTGAGCCTTAAGAGCAAACAACACAAAATAAATAAAACTCCATACAGGCAACAGGCAGTAAATTCACCAATTTATTCAACAAAACTTTCTGTAAACACTGATGAAGTGGCTCACTATCTATGCTACACTTGGGATGGTGCTCTAAAAATCTGCCCAGCAACACCAGAAGTAAATGTCTTGCCACTTTCAGCCACCTGATGGTGTATGTTACACCACCACCTTAGATGTTGTGTAAGTAACATTTGAGACAAGGTTTAGATTACCTTTTTTGCTGAATGAACTGTATGCATTAGGTTGGTTACATCAGCTATATGAAAAACACACATTCATCCATGATCAATGATTGTCTCCTATCAAATGAACACTGGCCAAAAAGTGTTTATAATAATAATACAACAGTATTACTGTAACGTGAGGGTTCGATAGGTGATATTTAGACACTCTTCATGAGAGGAAACAGCAAGATTGAGACAGATGACTGGTAAGCAGAACTTTACTGAGGCTCCCGGTATCAGAATCACAACAACCATTACACTTCCTTGTCTCTAACCCCCATGTGACTAACCCAACCAATCTGAGGCCAGGAATGACCTAGACCAGGGTAAATATAACTGAAATGAGGTAAAACCACAGAAGCAGGTTCAAGAGACTGTTTTGACTGTCTCAAAAGAACCTGGTGCAAATATCTGAACTGTAAATATGTAAATAATAAAGCACAAATATATGACTAATTGACAGCGTAAACATTGTAAATATAATTTTTTTACATTACTATTACTCCTGATATTACTACGGCAATAGACTGTGTATGTAATTCATGCTTAAATGTGCATTCATTAATTTTTTGGCTACTTTGGACAGGTGGAAGAGGCTTCGCAAAAAGTTACTGCTATTTAGCCATCCAGCAGACATGCAGCAGCATTAGCATTCATTTGGAGTGGCATTCTGTGCCACCCTGATGAATGTAAATCTGATATTCACTTTCCCTTTAGCTCTGTTTATATATGTTTTAATATATGGCTTTTTAGCTGATAAATGCTCAACAATGTCTACCAACTAGTCAGAGACTGAACTAGAACAATAAAGTTCTAGGCCTTAAAACCAAAACAATGAGCAGAAAGATGCTGAAATGCTTTGTAGGGCTGAGGGGCTCATGACTGTAAGTGAACCTTTTCAACACTGTAGTGTTTTTTGCTAATATAAAAAAAGTTAAGAAGTGCAAAATTACAATTTGTATATGTATATATGTTTGGGAAGTCCTGGGTATACCACTAGATAAATAAGACTTGGAGAGTTTGTAAACGCATGTTTTAATAAAATTTTGCTATTGTTAAACATGGTCCCCAGTGACATCAATTAATAAACAATGTTTACCTTTTTTGGATTCTCCGTTTACTGTGGAGGTATGTGAGAAAAATGAGAGTTTTCTTCACGCATTCAAGATAACTCAGCTAGTAACTGTTATACAAATGATCATTTTGCAGGTGAAGTATTCCTTTAAGTAGAAGTGATAAAGAAATAATTCAGCCACCACTTATCACAGCCTGAGTTCCCTGAACATTAGCCTTGGCAAAGAAGTGTTATTCATTAAAAAAAAAGAAATGGGACAGTCAGTACAAACCTGGCTGGGGACCTCAAGCTGATCTGGCTCACATGAGTTTAAAAGGTCTGTGGCTTAGTACAGGAGTCCTCACTGGCTGAAAGGTAATAATTAAATCAGATATGTTTAAAGCAGCAATTAACTTAGGCAAAGATGCTAAAGCTAGGCTTATGTCTTTTGATCTTCAATAGAGGCATCACTACATGGTGTTGATATTAAGAGACGACACTAATCCAAAGCATTAGCTCATTTCTAAAGCCTTAAAAGCCATTGCCAATACCATATGTCCTCTTGAAAATGAGCGCTGACTTGTGGGTGATTTTTGGTGTTCCCTGGCAACCAAATGCCAGTGCAGCCAAGGCCCAGCGGTGATGAGGAGGATGGAGTGGGTGTCTGATTTATCTCGTGTCAGCTGATGTTTACTGCCCTTTTATCAGTTCCTGTCATAACTCACTCGCTGCTCTTTGGCTGGATGCTGATATGTACACGAGCTTCATAACAGTGAGCTACGCTGACACAAATCACACCAATTGAGAAAAGAGTTAATGAAGGTTGCTCCCAGTGAGATTGTGCAGGTGGATGCATTTATCATAACTGGTTATTACTAAGCTGGGGATGAGTTGTGTGTGCTGAGCATTGCAATGAATAAAAGAAGAGTGAGGAACCTTGTGGTTGGCTGTGAAATGGCTTTGCACAAGAGCAGGAAGTGTGGGCCAACATGGCTTTGTTTCAAAATGAGAAAACACACTGTCAGTTATGCAGCTCTCGTGGCTATGTTTAGAAGCATGGAGAAAAGTGCTGTAATGCCTGAGTTGATGTTGACCAATCGGTAAAGTCAATATAAAACTATGAAAGAAGTATTTAATGGATGTTCGTACTAGAATTAATATCCACGTGAGAGTGACTTAGCTCAGAGGAAGTGTCCCTTATCTCTTTCAGATTGATCTTCGTGATGACCCCAAGACCATTGCCAAACTGAATGACATGAAGGAGAAGCCCATACCCACTGAGCAAGGACAGAAGCTGGCAAAGGAGGTTTGTATTTGTTCCTACTGAAGAAGTGAAGTAACAAGTAACTGGCCGAAGAGACTAGAGGCTTATATTTCCACTTTAAGTGTTGTAGAAGTTAGCTGTCAGGTCCAGTTAGATTCCTCTGTCTTGATTTGACCCAGGATCGTCTCTGTAGGAATGTCATTTCCTCACTGAAATGCCTGGAATCAGACCTCTGTACATTCTTCGCCTTGAAATGAATCCAGGAATACATTCTGGGTCAACATGGATGTCCAGAGGAGTTCCAGGCTGTAGGACGTAGATACCAAATGTGGTGTGTGATTAATCGCTCCTGTCAGGCAGAAACGCAGAATAAAAGTCAAATGTTCAAAACTGACAACCCAGCCTCCTTTAAAAGTTAATATTCATGCAAAATGGCAACATTAGATAGGATTAAGGTGGGATCATGTCTTGTGGAAGTCATTAAGTTTTCTTAAGATACGTTTAAGACAGCTGACAATCCCCCAAATTAGAGTCATTTCCTTTAGTGTGAGCAGTATTTTACCTTTTATTACCTACAACTTTGTTGTCGCCATAGATGACTTGTTTTTCTTAACATCCCTGTCGAAATTTTGATACATTTATGAGACTTGAATGATGAAATGTAACTAGCCCCAGTTTTTAGCCTTTTGTGTATAACCATTATGTTGGCATGACAGAGCCGAGCATCCGTTTATACGAAACCTGAATACTTGGCAGTATCATTATCATAGCTGTTTGCTAAATATTTAGCTGGAGCCAGTATGCTTAGCTTAGTATAAATGCTGGAAAAAGGGGGAAACAGCTAGCCTGGCTCTGTTCAAAGGTTGCAAAATAGCCTACCAGCACCTTGAGGCTCACTAATTAATACATTCTGTCTCATTTAGTCAATTTGTAAAACAAATAAATAAGTAAAAATGACTGCCAGGACGTCATTGCTCTGGCCAAGAAATATTCCCTGCTTCTAGTTTTTATGCAGGGAAACTTTAGATTTGTGCCAAAATGGAAAGGTTGCAGAAATATAATTGGTCAGAGGGAGTTGAGTCAGACTCAAGTCACAAATTTGATGACTGTAGACTCAGCTGTAGAAAAAACTTGAACCTCAACGTTGACTTTAATTCCAATTACTCGTTACATCAGTCAGACATGAACCTTTTGACTTGAAAATACCTGATACCTTCCCTAAACCTAAAGATTTAAAAGTATGTCAAGGTCAGTGATGCTGTGTACAACTTCAGCCTACTCTATTACTATTTTACAGCACTTACATTATATAAGACAGGACAGAAAAACAGAAAATTCATTCTGCTTTGATTTAGGTTAATAATGCTAAAATGCAATGTCAGCAAAAAATATTCATGATAAAGTTCAGTTGCACTTGTTTTAACAGATAAATACTATTCTTGAAAAGCAGTCATATTTTTGTAGGCAGATGCTCTTACCTTTAGATGTTAGCCAGGCTAACTGTTAACAGTCTTTATGCTAAGCTAAGCTAACCAGCTGCTGGCTGTGTCTTTACATTTACTACAGAAATGCTATTGATCGTCTCATATAACTCTTGGCAGGAAAGACAATCTTTTCCTTTATCTTAACCTATAATAACTGCTAGTTGACCGCTGTATTGTGCTGGATTTTTTTCTTGTCTGATGGTCTGTCTTCTCTTCTCATCAGATTGGTGCATGTTGCTATGTGGAATGTTCAGCTTTGACGCAGAAGGGCCTGAAGACAGTGTTTGACGAGGCCATCATCGCAATCCTGACTCCCAAGAAAAAAAAGGGAGCTCTGAAGAGAAGACTGGGACCCCGCTGCATCAACTGCTGTCTGATCACGTGATACATAAAACCAGAGATCATTCAGCAACAAACCATAAACCAAACCTCGACTGGAGGCAAAAGACAGACAAAAGAAAAAAATGCACAGACAGCAGAGTGAGACAAAAGAGAGGACTGAAAAGGACAAAACAAGAGCCACTTATAAGCTGCAGGGCTCTTGAAAGGCCATAACTCTCTCCTGCTGTCCAACACAGGTTGAGGATGCAGTTTACTACCAAAGGAGCACAAAACCCAAGTCAGTCTCTTCTTCTAAAAGACTTTTTGCCTCAAAAGTACCATCTTTTATAACCATTTTTAATCATTTTCCTGTACAAAATTGTTGTAAGCTATCATGCGAAAAAAAAAGACATTTTAAGAGAGATGCTACATTTAAAGAATTCATATCATTTCTCTGGTTTTCAAAGCTAGATTATTGATTTGTGCATTTCTCCATACAAGAGCAGAGAAAGTTTGCAGCTGATAAATAATGAGGGGCTGACTTAAGTGACACTGTGACAGTGGCCAGGATACATTTCTGGACATAAGGGCCCAGTTTTTTTTTCTGATGTAAAACTTGTGCTACAAAGGCTCTATTGGCCCACAAAGTCTGGCTCCAATTATTTGTCAATTGAAAATCTGCAAATGAAACCACACAAGGTGCTTTGCGTTGTGTGGGGGACAGCACAAATCAACAATGAGAGTAATGCTGTTCAGACAACATATTTTGGACCTAGAACTGTATTATTTTAAAGTTTTACAGTCTTGTTTTTGCCTTATGAAAACCCCATTATTTTATAGTGTGGCATGCCAAAACATACTGTAAGTTAGGGGCGGAGGTCTTCATCAGGAACTGGAGAGGTCTATTATCCATTTCTAAAATATATATTATCGAGAGTTTATAATTCTATATCTCTAAAATAGAGATGACAGTCCATGCAAATATTATTTTGTCAGCTGATGGCTTACTTTTTTTGCTTTTCTGCAATAATGTGTTAAACTTTCATCACCTAAAAGAAGGTTTAGAAGAACGGAAGCCGAGATCCAATCATTTTTTAAATTCCATTATATCGAGATCACAAGTGAATTGTTATCCCAAGATTACAAGATAATCAACCTGTTATCATGAGTAAACAAAAGGTTGTTTCCTCTTATTACTTATAGGCTAATGTTTATCAGTGCCATGCCAAATTATCTTGTTATCGAGAAATCTGTCTTTTGTTTTCTCAAGATAATGAGTTAATTATCTCGTGATCTCGAAATAACAAAGCTCATTTTCTCAAAATAATTAACTATTGATCTTAAATGAATGGAATTTAAAAAAAAATAAAAAAAAAATAGGAGTAAGGCTGCTCTTGGCTTCCATACGGAAGAGAGAAGAAAAGGGATCTCATTTCAGAAATGAAACTCTGATTCATATCCAGCATCCAAAGAATCAAATGCACACTTTCATCAAAATAAGGTGGCTAAGGTGACCCAATACTGTACATCAAATGCACAACATGAAGCACATGTCAGCGCCACTTCATTTGCCGGCACAACAAAGCACATTCCTCTGCTTTTAAACACAGTCCCTTTCCCAGAGATGGCTGATTGAAGCACAGAAGACGCACACTGTTCCATCAGGCACAAGTATGAGCATAGCTCACTATCTTAACACGCACAATCATAGTCCATCAAATCAAATCAGATTTTCACAAAATATTGGAACGACACTAATTCAAACTCTTTTGAAAGGGGTTGCAGCAGCTGTCCGTATGTTCAAACTTGGCCTAGTTTTAATCAAAGTGTTAAGTAAGTGGAGATCTACACATCACTAAATTAAATTGGGTTACACCACACAACATAGGTCTTACTTTGAGTTTAGTTTCTACTATTTACACCCAGTAACTCTCAGGAGTAGCCGTTTTATAGCATTAGCCAACTGAACCACCTAATGTTAGCTTGCAAAGATATACCTCGTTTTGAATGAAGAATAAAAGAGGTAGAACATCTGATTTGACACTTCTAAAATCTGTTTAATATTGATGTAAAGTGTCCATTAGAAAGTCTGTTTTACCAAAACAACACCATATACCTCAAATTAAAACATACTGTGCTAAAATATTAGACTAAGTGACTAGCTAACATTAAATGAAATTGGTTAGGTTAGCATAATGCAATATTTCCCACTCATTATACATTGTACTTATAACTGATAATTGGTGATGCTTCACTTCTGTATACTTACATTTAAAAAGTATCAGCTCTAAAGTTTGATATAGGTTATCACTTGGTCACCCAAACCTGTTATTTTTGGCAGTTTAGTTATAGCCTTGATGCTACAGTGAATTTGCAAATTCCCCTCATGGATAAAGAAAGCCAATTAATAGTTAAGATATTTCTTAAGTTTTAATGGTGTAACCCAATACAAATCTCTAATTTGAAACTAGCAACTATTCACCAAAAATTTATACTGGACTTTACACACAAATTTACTGATGGATTTATGAATAGCTTGTGCAACCCAGTTGTAGAAGTCGGTCTTTCCAGTCCAATTCAATAGAGTTTGAATCAAAAATAATTACCAAAGTCAAGTTATTAGGGCCTCTCACGTGACAGCTGTGAGAGGTTTTATATAATCTATGGAAAAAACATTAGTTCGACCACCACCCATAATCCCATCTTTATAGCACCACTGTAGAAACAAGTTATCCCCTGAGAATTCATTGATCCGTGTAATAAAGTCACATTCTATAACATTTCAAATAGAAATCAAGATGATACATGATGTTTACCAGGATTTAGAGAATAGTTAAAATATCTATGAGCTCCCAAAACAATTGTATGCAACAAAGGTATCCAGCCTACATGTCTGTAATACTGTAGGTAATAACTTCAAGGTTGTGATTGAACTTTATTGCAAACCAAACATCCGAAATATCAGCTCTTCTTATTTTTATGCATTTGTTATTGGCTTTTTCTAACCTTTTTTTTTTTTGAAGATATTAATCAAAGGTGCCAACTCTTGCTAAATGACTAATGTTAATTTTGTGTTGAGAGTCAGATATGATGATTGATTAAAGCTTTAATGTAAATGGTGCTCCTCCTCTCTGTCCCAGCCTGCATTGTATAACTGTCTTTCTGAGCAGCAGAGTGGATTTCGGGGTGAACAGCCTTCTCACTCGGACAGTCTTGCTTGCTTACATTGTGTGAAGGTCCACCCTCAGGATCCAGGACCTAAGTGCCGCAGCCACCAATGCATTCTCCTGTTGATGCTCCTCTCTTCTCAATAAATGTGTTTACTGTGTTAATAAGCTGGCTTGGAGGGTTTCACTTTAAAGCGTCAGATGTGCTGTGAAACGTATTTGTAAAATTAACTTTTGTGATGTTTATTCATGGAATTAAGGGCATTCATGTACATTATGGGTCAGACATCACTGGGTTGACTTGACACACAGGTCAATGGAATTAAACTCTGAGGCGTGTTTGAATGAATACACACAAATCCTTTATGTTTATCTAGATATGCTTTAATACGCTTTGTTTAAAAAGTTTACTTTGTCTTGTCAACCTCTTAAAGTTGGTGACATTTCATCAGTTCACTCCTAATGCTGCTGCTTGGTCTGAACAAGAATGAGTTGCGTTGATCTTTGGAGCACGAGCGCCACTTGCTGGCTACTCTTTTAATAACCTCCTTTACTGCATAATAATCTCCTTTACTGCAGGAATCTAGTATTGGATCAGGAGGCACCTAAACATGCACACTACTCTTGAAATCAGTTTCCAGTCTGAGAGATATATCAACCAAACACCCACTGTTACTACTACTTGTTTTACAGTTTAATTACTGTCAGGGCAGATAGCCACCCACCCAGAGCCTTGCTCTGTTCAAGGTTTCTACCTGTTCAAAGGAAGTTTTTCCTTGCTGCCTTCACCAGGTCCTTGCTCATGGGGGAACTGTTTGTTCTCTGTAAATGAAAGCGTTTGGTCTGGACCTGCTCAATATGAAAAGTGTCATCAGATAACTTTTGTTGGAATTTTGCACTATATAAATAAAAAATATTCAGTAATGTAACTAGTATTAGGGATTGGCAATACCATGAAATTCGGTTTCGTTCTGATACCAAGTTGTTCATTTTTTTGTTTTGTTTTGTTTTGTTTTACTATCCTTGTGCTAATGCTATCTAACCAGATGCATGTTGAAATATACGTTCTTTGTAAAATTTAAATCAGCATACAATGACACAGCATATTTTGGAAGAAAAATAAAAGGTAACAAAATGGGTATCTGCTGAAGAAAGACCACAACCATCCCCAAGTGGAGAAACCGCATTTCTCTGATGTAAATGGCAGATACATACATATAGAGATGCAAGATAATACATATTTAAAAAAGAGTGGATGCTTCCATTGCCTGTCTGCTTGATCGGGTACGCATTATGTCGAGGGATGAGCGCAAGCCCAGGATAGACATGGATGGATTACTGAATGAACCTACTGGGCACAGGCCCAGGGACCTTAAGTGTCAAGTGCAAAATGTCACTCAACACTTACTGACCAGGAAGAAACTCAAAACGAGAGATGGAAAGGAACTGCAAAGAGACACAAAAAAAAATAAAAACAGGCAAAACACCACAAAGAGAAACAAACTGACCCCCACAAAGCCATACAAAACCACAAAAATATGTGTTATGACTACAAAGACACACACACACACACACACTCACAAAAGAGGCACCACCACCAAGTCTGTGTTTCTCGCTCCTGAGTAGAAAAGGTGGCGGGGCCTTTTGCATTTGTACACCCAGGGACCCATTGTCTTATAATCTGCCCATGCTGGTAGATAATGTGCTCCAGGACATGCTATAAAAGTCTGTTTTGTATATTTGGATGACATTCTGATCTTTTCCAGGCCCAGCAGGAAAATATGCAACACATATCCTCTAAACACATGACTCTATGCATGATATGCTGGACCGCCCTGTGCATTTGGAACCTAACTTCTGGCTTATTAGACATATAAAGCTGATAAAAGAAGCATCAGACCACACAATCTGTTTGAGCTGAATCCAAATTTGGGCTCTGACTTACAGAGGCCAAACAATGTTAACTACTTGTTAATGTTATGTAAGTGCTGTAATTGTGTGAGATGTCAAATTCAAGAAAAATCAATAAATTAAAACAGTTTTCTTCAGCCAGCCTGGAATGAGGCCAGCTCTATATTTATCCCATCTAGATTTACACTTACTGGACCTCTTCAACATACGGCAGAGCCACTACCAGGACAGTATCAGGACATTATCAAAGTAGGAGGGCAGCAATAAGTCTCCTGAAGTGAAATTAAATGATATGACCACTACGCTTGTCTAATGTGTGTTATATGTGAGTTATAGGAAAAGGAAACATTAAAGTCACTGTGTACATCACTGGTCTTGTGTAGCACCTTGTTACAGCATGTGTGCGTCACAATGTCATGCTGAACCATATGACAACACATTATAACCAGGCCACGCATACTTTAAATCAATATGTTTGTTTCCAGTATGCTGGACTAAAATGTATTCTGTATTTTCACAATTTCAGAGTCAAAGCACAGTGGAGTGAACAAGCTGACACATTTAAAGGCTTGTGTTAGATGTTATCAGTATCACCTTGTTCTGACACTGACAATCATATCTGTGTCCAGTGAATACAGTCAGGTGGTGTTTCAGTATGCTGCTGGTCACCCGCTCCGCTCAGACTTTCTATATGCTGCTGTTATTGTATTGATTGATTTCTCCTCCGCAGCCTCACCTTCTCTTGTTCCCGTTTCTTATTACCATATATGGTGATAGCTTCTCTCGCTTATTGTGCATTTTGTGTATCTCAGTAATATGTGTCTGTTGCATTCTGAAGCCCTGCTGGGTTTACTGTGTTCTGAATTCTTTACTGCTTCTTGGATATACCGAGGACCACCCTTATGGGAAGAGCTGATTCTGCTAAATAAAAACATATAGCTGTTTGTTGAGATACATGGTCCTATATCATTTGATATAAATGTCTCTGACAGACATGAAGCACACAGAGACACTCTCTGGCCCTGGCAGTACAGCTGTGACACTGCCCTTAGTATATTGTAAAGCATGCATTTCTATGAAATTTACAATATAAATGGCTTACAGGATTATTTTTGAGTTTTAACAAGCAAGACACCATAATTTAAAGGTCCAGTTTGTAGGATTTATGAGGATATAACTATGTTTTCATTAGTGTATAATTATCTGTAACAAGAATCATTTTATTTTTGTTACCTTAAAATGAGTCGTTTATATCTACAGTACATATGGAGCAGATCCTTTTCCACGAAATCTGCCATGTTGTTCTACAGTAGCCCAGAATGGACAAACCAAACACTGGCTCTAGACCACTGGTTCTCAAGGTGTGTGGCAGCACGCTGGTGCCAATCCAGGCGTAGTGTGAGATTTTGTGAAAACCAAACATTATAATTGCAATTTCAACTGAGCCTATACAAAAAAGTTATGAATTAATCTTTAATTGACTGTATCAGTATGTTGTGCGCACCCTTTTCCCAATAAAAAGGCAAACTGTAGCTAAAAAATAGTAATTCAATTTCATTTAATTTAAAAAAATAAATAAAGAAATTTCATGGGGAACCTATTTGTCTCCATTGCTGCGTGGGAATCATAAGTGTGTGACACATCAAAAGCCCTGATTGGCAGCCAATGTGAGGGATCATAACAGTTAAAAGGAGAAAGCCATTGGTGGGACAATGGATTGCTTTATGTACACAGCAAATTACAACAAAGCACCAGCGAAGATGACCTACCACCGAAAGAAAAGAGAAAAAACGGTCAGTAGACAGTATCATGAAAGCTACCTATCTTCTTTTTCTTATTTTTATTGTGTTTCGTCGTGATAAGGGTGATAACACATGTTACAGAAGCTATTGCGTACATACATGTGTGCCCTGAGATTTTGCCCTTTGGTGTGCCTTGAGCACAAGAAGTTTGAAAACCACAACTCTAGACTGGGTTGTTTGTGTTAACATGTTTTCATGATTTCATGTTTCCCATTCATTTCTCCTTCATGCTTAGCACACAGGAAAAGTTTCAGTTGGTTGCAATTTGTCACCTCACTGCTAGGTGGCACTAAAACCTAGACAATAGACCTTTAAGAGATAATAGTGGCCAGGCTGAGCACATGGGAGAAGTTTTCCTTGTAGGCTTTCTCCAAGAAAGCCCTTCATCACCCCTTTCTGGAAGAAAGCCCTAGAGGAAAATTTCTCCCAACTGCCCAGGCTGATTTTCTAGGTGACATTAAGTTTGTTCTTAAAAACTGACTTCAGAAAATAAGCTATACAGGATCTGTTTTAATCCTATCCAGGGAAGCTTTGCTGAGACAGATGTTCAGGCATATTTTAAAAGAAAACTGTTCCAAATAGGACAAATGCAAAGAAAAATCTTAAGGGAATACAGATGAGGATTTGAAATGACATTCACAGAGTTGGTGTAAAGTGACTCTTTAACGTATGATGCTGTGGCTATCTCCGCATTCAAAGCCATGTCTGCTTGCATGGTGACCTCCATTGGTGACTGCTGTTTTCATGCCTGCATGTCTCATGCATGAGTGTAATTCTGCTCTCTAAACTTAATGGTAAAACATTTGCTTGCTGGAAACAACAATATAAATTCAATAAGTAATCTAAGAAAATGGGTCCTAAGAGTTTCAACTATACTTCATCCAGAGTATTTTCTACCTTTTCTGTTGTCCTCTAGCTATGCTATTGTGTTTTTTTAATGTCAGCTCAGCATGTATGGTCATTACTGTTCAAACATGAAGTATTTGCAATCATCATATAAAACAGTAACATAAATTACACTGTAAAATGTGAAGTTAAACACTTTACAGTTTCTTTGACAAAGAGCAGCCAGCTGACCAAAGACCTTTCTGTCCGTCAGTATAATCCCTTACTCTATTTGCCCAATGATATCAATGGGAGAATCACTTATTCATGTCTTGTGGACAGGATGGATTAATTTACTCATTTCCATTTGGGTTGGGCAGTATGATCTAATATAGACTCACTGGAGCTGCACTGGAGAAAGTTAGCACATGACTGGGATAAGTTGACCATTCTTCATGCTAACATCTAGTGTCATTAGCTTTTTACCACCGCCACAGGTCAGAGCAACTGCAAAACTGGTACGACATTAATTTGGTGTGCTTGATTTGCTAAATGAGGTCAGTTATTGTAAAACTGATAAACTCCCTTTAAACGCATAACTGCTGCATGATGCTAGACATGCAGCTTTGTGTGTGTATATGTTTACCTGATAATTAATATCCCTTACAGAACAAGTAACAGACAGTTAAATTTATAAGGGGTAAAAGACACATCAAACATCAACACAGTAAAAATGTGAAATGTGCAGCAGAGCAATGGCAATTAAATGGAATAGGCCTGTTTATTTGCTGTAATGAGTGTTACTTGGCTTTAGAGAATGAAAACCAGTGTATCAAATTTAGACTATGTATCCTGTTCAACATGAGATCAAACCTCACCCTGCTGACTGTCATGTGCTTTAAAGGGAAGCTGATATCTACCAGTCACATCATGTCTGTGTTCACTTAAAATGAACTTCTAAAGACATACTTGACTATGAAAAGTAGACCATTTCTCTAAATTGCCATGGTTCTAGACAAAGCTTTTCATAAATGTGTCTTGAGAGGCATGACTGTGTAGCTATTAAGGTAAGCTATTCTTTATTTCACTAATAATATTTCAGAGTTAGCCTAAAACTGATAACTGAGCTATTTGTATGATAATTAAAAGAAATCGTTATTGTGTTGATTATTGTTGAAATTTAAGTGCTGCCTGAAAAACAGGCATGCAGGCATGGGTATAAAATGGACACACACACACACACACACACACACACACACACACACACACACACACACACACACACACACACACACACACACACACACACAAAGACTCACTAGGTTGAAGCTGGTAATAAAGACAACAACAACAACAACAACAATAATAATAATAAACTGCAGACACTAATCTGAAATTAGTAAATCATATTCGAATGTTGATGCAATTATGTTTCCACCTTGCTGCCACAAGATGGCAACCTTGCCTTAATCACTACCTGGATAACGCCTCAGCACTGTCATGAGTCTGCATATATTCATACAATACGTTGAAAATATTTAGATTTTTACATCTTTCTTTTTATGTATACTGAATAAAAGATGTTGCTTTCTATTGTGATTCCTAGATGCCAGTATTATTGGGATGAAACTGAACATCCGTTTTGTCCTGAATTTGTTGAATTTATATTTTTTAGAGGCCCAAATGTAAGTCTGTTGTCCAAACAGAGTGACAAAATAAGAAAACATGGCAAATTGAATATGAACATGTAACTTGCTGCTGTAATAAATTCAAATTTATTATGTACTTTAAACACATTTTCTCACTTGAAACTTTCAAAAGGATCCTGGTAGAATACACTCCACCACTTGCTGCTTCAGTCATTTTCAAATTAGAAGTGTAAGTAGTCTAATTGTATCAAAATGTAAATACTTCTGCTTATAAACGAAGTCTAGGACACTGAACTCTCTTTAGCAAAAAACGTGTTTCTCATTTGAAGCAGAACTAACGTGATACTGTGGTATTGTCATCAGGCCTTTGTTTTTCAGAGCCAAGTGAATCACACTCAGTCACCCTGGACACAGTAGTAAGTTATCATATCCTCACTGTGGATTGTTTGCAGATGACACAGCATCGACCTGGTAGGAGAGGTCCATGTTGACTAAAATAGTGTGAATCACTCCTGGCAGAAGAATCAGTGCTAATGCAATTCTCTTTCATTTCCTCTCATAAGCACAAATTAGATCAGCGTCTCGGAGATGTAAAAGCTAATGTGTTCGGACTGCTGGTGATTTCCCCCTGAACTCACCCTCAGCCCCAGCTAACTACTACATTACTCACACCACTTCCACTTCCCATTACGCCCCGTGTCATGTGCTTATGAATGATCCGACTCCAGGAGATGACCTCATCTGTGGGTGCGAGTGACTTTGAATGCTCCTCTGAGACATTTTAATTGTTCTAAGATTTACTTTGGTACAAACTGTGACATATTCACTGGTCTGGGCTCTACAATGCCACATGTAATTCCATGGTACTTGAGGCCTTAAGAGGGTGTCTGACTGTATTAAGTGTTTTACTTTGTTTCATTTAGGGGGCACTACACCATCTTGCCATTGCCACAAGTAAGTTTGGTCTGCACTCTAAAACTTAGTTGAAATTGCAAGAAAAGTTTACTGGTATGATCATTGCCAGATTAACCTGACCCCCTTTTCTCCGAGTGGTCATCTTTTGTGGTCGTTTTTGTTGCTTTGTAGTCTTTTTTGTCTCCTTGTGGTTGTTTTATATCTATTTGTTGTTTGTGTCTCTTTGGTGTCCCTTTGTGGTTGTTTTGCCCATTTCTGTAGTAATACTCTGTCTCCTTGCAGTTTCTTTGCATCTCTTTGTGGTCTTTTTGTGTCTCTTCCTACCTGGTTGGTGTTAATTTGAAATCTGACATTTTGCAGGTGAGGGCCAGGGGGCCCACTGACACTCTGGACCCCTGGGCTGCCCGGTAGGCCTGCTCAGTTATCCACCCATGCTTGACCCCAAGTTTGCTGTGGAGTGATTTGATTAAATACAAATTATCTTACAAACATGAAATGTTAAAGCACAGAACGACATATGGACCTTCGTCAAGACAGGGCCTCTGTCTAGGGGCCCAATGTTGTGTTTTAGTGGTGTATACTCCAAAACATTTCCTCAAGTAATTAGCAGAAACCACTTGACAAACAGTAATTGTGGACCTTTCAGGAGCCACAGAGATTGCAAGATCCAGAGCAGTTGTCCAACTTTCCCCAGTGGTTATTTAGCCTTGGGTATGATCCTCATAGGGGGCGTTTAATGAAAATAACCTGACTACTGTAGATATTGTTGGGCATGCTTTACTTTTGAACCTATACAAAATGAAACAATCAGGAGCATTGTTGTGGGGGGAAAGTGGGACTGATTGCCAATTGCCCAAATGGGAAGGGAAACCTCGAAAAGCCTGGAATTGAAAGTTTTCTCTGAACTTAGTCGAAGCTTTCGGAGGGCCCCCCTAACCTGTTACAGGTTTACAATGGTTCAGTCCGGCCCTGCAATAGGATTTGTCTCCAAACACAGCTAGAGCCAAGTGATGCTCTGGCTGTTGGAGCACCAATATACAGTCATGTCTTCCCCCAAAAAGGAAAGCCGGGTTCCAAAAAAAAAGGCTCTTAAGAGAGACACAGATCAAGAGAGGTAGTTTGGGGGGCCCTCAGAGACTGCTTATACAATGCATAGGGCCCAGAATTTGGTGCTACAGCCCTGGTTATTGTATATTATATAGTCTTTACTTTTGAATCTATAAAAAAAAGAAAAAGCAGTGAAATAAACCTGCATTTTCTTCGCTCTGGGGTCCCCCTCACTTCTGATGCAGAGCCTTGCATGCTGGTTCTCTTACCTGGATGACATCAGTGAGTCAGTGGCCCTGCTGTAACACCACCAGCATCACTTCACCTCTCCACGTTTCCAAGTAGCTGCCTGTGGAGAGCCTCATCCTCCTCTCTCGTTCATTGGTGACACGAGACGCCCATCACTGGGAGCCAGCTGCAGGGCATTCCCTATCCGCGTGCCCGGTCGGAAATGGCCCCCTTTTCCCTTTCCTCCATTGGACTGAGCCGCTGTCAGTCGGTTTCCCTCACGCTCAACACCGTCCGCCTCTCCGGTTCTCTGTCTGCTGAGACCGCCGTCATATTGGCTGCTAGGAGCAGCAGCGACCACGGCAGAGAAGAAGACCCCCACCATGATGAAGAACGGGTTGTCGCGGCGCTTAAAGAATAATTTAGCTTTTTAAATAATTTGATTAGTATTTAACGAATGAATTTGAAAATATTCGGGATGATACCATCAAGTATCCGCGTACGTTTAGTGCTTTCATCCGACACCGTGGTCCGCAAGGGGGATGTATGCCTGACTTCTCTTAATAGCCATTTTTTGCAGACAAAGAGAGCTGTTGAATAGGGCTTTCAAAAGGCACACGGGTAAGATATGAATTCGAGAAACACGCCACTACTTGTCACGCATGTTACATTTATCTCCTCACCATCTTTAAGCAGCACTGCACCTCTTGATTTATTTGTGTAATTTTTTGTGTCGCTTTTTCACAAGCTAACACGCTAACCCCGCTAGCTGCCTGGTTAGCCACGGCTGGCTAAAACGCTAGAAACTCCCATTCTAGGAAATGCTAACAGTTAGCATTTTTGACAGCTCGTAAGCCTGAACCGCAAGTTAGCGAAGCAGTCTGCATTTAGCTCCAGGCTAGCTCGTATGTTGCCAGCCAACAGAGGACAGTTTCAAATTTGACTCTGAAAAATATTACACAGGTGACTAAAGTCAGTAAGCTAAGTTTATAAATCTGAACTCCGCTAACGTTATCTCCTGAGCTGTAGCAACATTTAGCGGTGTGCTGGGACTGGCTGTGGATGGTGAACATTAACGTGTTAGCAAGTCAGCTAACTTGGCTGGGACCAGTGAAAAGTGGGGCCTCCAGAAACGTTAAGGCCTCCCAACCGTTGCTGTATACCAGCTATAATAACGTTATAGCTCGATAGGTGTGTGTTTTCTATTGACATTGAAGTTAGCCTTAAAGCATATGTATAGTCGGTCATGGTAGTAAGCGTTAGTGTATTGAAACTGTACTGTCCACGTCAATCTGAATTACAAGATCATATTCAAACGAAGGCAGGTTTTGTATTGTAGTTAATGTAGTTAACTTTAACTCTGAAGAGCGTTTGTTCTGAAAATGCTGGTCAGGGTATGTTTTTCAATTAATTTAACTTGACTGAACTAAATTAAGATACTTATTGGGTCTGACTTGAGTGTTTTTTTGATTGAGTGTTGAGCACAAACCACTAACAACGAGCATAATAAATGTTATTCAAACAATATTGCAGTGTTAATACGCTGCTGAACAGCAATGTAATGTTGCGTTGCAGGGATATGTATTTTGTGCATATTCTGCTTCTATTAGAAAAGTTTATATTTCAGCCATTAATGCATCCTGGGGAGGAAAAACCTAGATAGTTTGCCATATCAACAACACTAGTAAAAGTTTAAATATTGCTAAGATTTGAAGGACGGGAAGAATCAGAGCGATTTATGAGTCATTTACAGACCCTGTGTGGCTTCTTGCCAACCCACATATCTTTCAGAATGCAAAACGCTGCAAATATCTCATTAACTTTGGTCTGGTCTGAGCAGAGAAGGCGTCCTCCCTTAATCTTGTCTTCTCTACAGCCCTCTCTAGATCAGTATGATCCCAGGAGAATGGGTGTGTTGGGCTGCCGGAGAGCATAAGTAGCCTAGTTCTGTTTCAGGGCGGCTTTGAATGGTGGTGGACTGGCTCGCGCTATTGGTGTGGCTATTGTTATCAATGGCAGCAGTCATAGAGAATTATATAGGACGATTACAGTTTTAAATAATTGAATTAGCTAAGCAGAGGTCATTCTAGGAGGAAATCTGCAATGTGTGATGCCTTAGTGTTGTGTGTCCTGTTGTAGGCATAAAATTGAACTTCTAGGTTATAATGGTCACTACATTTATGTAGTGACAAATCTCATCACCAATATGCTATTATTGTTGTCTGTTTTTGAATAGCTCTTCAAGTTTATTTTACATGTAATCAGAATGAAGCCAAGTTATCAAGGACACAGGGCAGATTAGCTAACTAACACACGGTCAGTTTTTGGTTTTCAGTCGTCATTCCTTCACATTTATAGTATTTCATATATCTTCATAGTACCACTCCTAGCATTCTGTCTCTTTGTTTGTAACGTTAATCTTCTGAGTCCTTGGTAAGTGAATATTACTAAAATGAATAGTCAAACAAATAACACATGTATATTTTTTCTAATGTATGCATAATTTTGTGGTGATCGAGCATGTGGTGGATAGGAGTGCACTAGTTAGCATGTTTTATTTCCTGTCAATGGACTTCCATTATTGTCTGTACTTTTTGGTTAAATTGTGGCAACAGTCACAGAGTCAAGTCATAGACATGTTTCTATCATACTTGGGCAAACTTAACACAGTTTTGGAGATCCTGGCCTCTTCAAGCCATGTGTCTTAGTTACTGGAACTTTTCATTGTTTGTGTTTTTGAGGCGTTTAGCAAGCTGAGGGATAAAACACACCAACCCGGATGGAAAATCCAGCCTCTCAAGATGTAGCTGATATAACATTAGCCTCACAATTCCAGTTCATCTTGGAGAGAAAACAGCAGGGTGTGAACATGCAGTTTTAGTTTGTAGATCAGTGTTTTCATGTTGGCAGTACAATTGCAGAATCAAGACAAATGGCAAATTTAGGTTGTGGCTGGTAAGACTTTGTGCTCCAACAAAAACTTTGACGAGTGAGAGACGGTTGTTTGCATGTTTTGCTTTCTAAAATCGAATTGGCTGTACAAATGGTTCAAGTACATTTTGAGCCATGTTGCTGCTTTGGTGAAACCTTTGATTGCCTGTCCAAGTTAGACAGTTTGAACCCCAAAGGTTTTTATAAGGGATTGTCAGGAAGACTGTTGGTATGCCATTGAGCCACCATACTGAAATCATACTCAAATAACAAAACAGCAGTAAATATGCATCATGTGGTATTGTGGTAGACGCATTGATTAAATTTTAGTTTAGCAGATTTGATAATATTGTACTACATGGTTTATAAAAGTGTATTGGCACATATTTACAAAAACAATGTGTAAGAAGCGTAATGTACTTTTTTAAACTCATAAGTATCTTTTCTTTAAATCGTCAGTCACACTGTCAGATAATTGTAAGAACTTTTAAACCAAATGGTTAAAATAATTTATAACTTGAAGGAGTTTACCGTAAATGGTAACTGTTAAGAATGGGACAGCAAGTAGCCTAATAATTATTTTCACCATCGATTAATGCCTTGGAAAATAGTAGTATCTGATACCATTTTCAATACCATGGGAAAAAATTGACATTGGGGACATTCAAGTTATTTTTTTATTAAGAGATAAATATAACAAGGCTATACTATGTCAAGAACTTTTTTTGGTTTGTGGCACAGAACAGCAGAATAACTGTAGTAAACACTGATAAGAGAGAGAAAGAAAGCAGAGCTGGTACTGTTGTAGACTCACAAGTCAGTCTTTAGACGCTTTGCTTAACTAAAGACTGGTGTCTTTCTCCCTGATTTTGTGTTTAGATCGGTGGATACAATTTCAGAGTAAAAGAGAAAAAAAAACAAACTCTACATTGCAGAACCAATAGTAAATCTGCAGGGCGGTCCTTCGGTGGCTCGCTGAACTCTTGTGCTCGTAAACATAGTCCGACTGTGTTAAAAGTTTTAAATTGTAAGTCCTTCATTTCCACAATATTGTGGACTGAGCACACGTTTGATAAAACGGAGTTAAATTTCTCGGCATATATTTTCAATTTCTCTGCGTGTTTGTTTCCTTGCGGATGAGAAAAGGGGGAGGGCGTGTCCTTTTCAAAAATGCAAGAGGCGTTGCTTTGTTGCTGGCCATTCTCTCCGATGTGTTAAACACACTTTAGAAAGGAGTGCCCCCAGGCTATCAGAAGGCGGAGATCTCTGATTGTCTGGTGGCGAGACTAGTACTGGTGTATCGACCAAGAAGAGCAGCAAATTCTCAATATGAGAACAATCAAATGGTGTTTTTTCCATTATCAGAATAGTTGGCAATTCATTTTTTCTTTATTGATCGTCTGATTAATTGACTACTTGTTGCAGCTCTCATTACATTTTCAATAACAGCTCATTCAAGATTTACTTAGTTGGCACAACATACTTTGTGCATGCCAATGACAGCTGAAGTTGGGTACACTGTGAAGTTTCCTTAACATGAGGAACTAAGATCAGAGCCTGTGGTGCTGGCACAGTGCCAGTAGTTTTCTATACAACAAGAATGACCAAAAAAAAGGTGTTGCTTATCTCGATGGCATGTTGAAGGTTTGAGTTCAGCCAAACTATTGTTGCCTCCTCTTACCTGTAGCATGTAATCAAAACAGTTTACAGTGAGAGTGCTGCTTTCTCTGTTGCGCAGTATCCCACAATTTTTTATCACGTCGCGGCCTTTGTGTACGATGATTTACGTTTGCGAATGTAAATATTCTCATGTTCTTGAATTATAAGAAAATCTGTTGTCAGGACTTAAAGGCACCCCTTTTTCTTTACCTGAATAAATGCATTTAAAGGAGCAGTGTGAAGGATTTAGTGGCATCTAGCGGTGAGATAATGGATGGCAACTAGGCATTGGACGATATTAAAGTTTCACATTAGGATTTTCCTGGCCACGATAAATGTCCAGATAACTGCCAAAACATGCTTAATACTCCTTAAATAAAACTAAAACATACTGGAATTACTTAACCTTATTATTACTTGTGTTCACTTTATTGTGAATGTTTTTTGTTTTGATTTGCAGTAAAATCGTATATCATCCCATCCCTAATTGCAGCCAACTGAATACCCCTTCCCTCACCTCTCCCTACGGTGGCCTTCAGGTAACGTAAAAATGTGAAAGGTCCTCTGTAGTGCCAGTGTTTGATTTGTCTCTCCTGGGCTACTGTAGAAACATGCCAGTGCAACATGGCAGACTTTGTGAAAAAAGACCCACTCTCTAGATATGAAGGGCTCATTCTAAGCTAACCAAAACACAATTCTTAGTTTCACTGAGATTACACACTAATGAAAACATTGTTACGAATATTATATTCCATTTCTGCCAATCAATCCTTGAATCCTTCACACTGCACCTTTAAAGGCTATGGTCCTTTAAATGCACCAATGCAGCACTGATCAGTTGACGATAATCTTTTTCTTTTTTTGATTTAGTAAGGCCACATGTAAAATGAATGTTGTGTCATTCATGGAATTGCTATGTTTTGGTATTTAAATCGTAAATTCAAGTATTTAATTGTGCATGCCAAGAAGATGGCCCATGCCACAAGTTCAATTGAAGCTTCAGTAATAGAAACAAATATTTGTATGATTAGTTACGAATATGCTCACCAATTAGATAATAAGCCTTTGCAAGTTTTTATTATGAAAGCTCTGAGACATCACACCAACAATTTTTGCCTGAAATTGCAGACCTTGGAAATGACTTTCACAGTTAACCCCAAAATTAAAAACACATTTTCCTCTCACCTGTAGTGCCATTTATCAATCGAGATTGTTTTGGTGTACGTTGCTGAGTGTTGGAGTTATTGGCCGTAGAGATGTCTGTCTTCTCTCCAATATAATGGAACTAGATGGCACTCGGCTTGTGGTGCTCAAAGTGCCAAAAAATACATTAATAAAACACAACAGTAATTTGTTTTTCTAGGAATCATGACCACTTTCCTCAAAATAATCCACAGACCTTTATTTCTATCGAACTACACCTGCTGACTGGATCACTGTGCAGAAGGAATCATGCATCTGCTGCTAGCTCACCTGTTGCCACTAAGCTGGCTAATATTATAGCTCAGCCAAGGAGGACGCCATTAATGTTTACATCTCGTACTGTTTTGAGAAAAAGCCTCTCTTTTATGTGTAGATGCACGCTTCCTTCTGTGCCGTGATACAGTTGGTGGGTGTAGTTTTTAAGAGAGAAAGTAGTTCCTACATGAAACTGCTCACAACAACGTCTGTGGATTATCTTGAGTAACCAGGGACCTGTTGTTCGAAACCTAGATAAGGGATTAAGCAGGGATATGTTGGTTATCCTGGCTTAATTTAGCGTTGATTTGGTTGTTCGAAAGCAGAGGCACATATGTTGCCATGGAGATTTATTCTGCGCACTTAGCCTGGTCCCGACCAGTCACTTACTTCTTTCTGTAGTTTCTTAATTTCTAAGTCCAGTTTCCTTAAGGTCTTTCTTTTGTCTGTCAAGATCCACGTCCTGCAGCTTTCTCTTTTCACACTGGAGCTTGACACAGGGCTCCAGATTGCGCCTAATTGGTTGCATTTTGCAACCTTTTTTGGAGGCCGTGTAACATAGTTTTTTTAACTAGGCGCACCAGCGCGACTTACGAATCCACCCCTCTCCCCTTTTTTCTTTCTTTTTTTTTTTTTTTTTTTATAATTGCATTTCATGGAAGAGCGGAAGCAAGTGTCTCTGTGTGTGCGCATTGCGAGGCGGGGGGCCGCCAGTAACCATACGTGTGTACTGTACACGGGGTTAGACAGGGAGGGGTCACAGAGCCGGTGTTGAGTAGAAAGTGCTGTGTCGTTTGACCATAAAGTGACACTATGAAACGAACTATAGATTCATTTTTCACAAGAAAAAATTATCCAGAAACTCCTGTCGGTCCTGTGCCAGTTTCCCAACCTTCAGATAGTTCAGAGGACGAGTCAGCAATGTCCCGCCCACAGCCCCCCATTGATATTATTTTGCGCGACGGACGCTTCATATAATAACAGAACAATATACTATTTATGGTGTTATGTCATTGTGTAATTTCTGTCTCTACATGGTCACGCGTTAGCAATTCTCCTCTGCTCTCTGTATCGCGCACGACGGAGTTCCGCCACACACACAGGTGAGCACGCTAGAGCGGCTTGGGCCGCATTTTCCTGATAAACCTGACCTGAGCCTGGTGCAGTTTGTCAGCTGACAACGTTATTGTTATGGACAGTGTGTAAATAACAACAGACTGCTGTTACGCACAGACAAACACGCTGCTCGCACAGCAGCGCAGCACCGCACTCATGCTGAGCTTGTGTTGTGTTGCCTTCAGGCGTTGTCACGTAATTAACAACTTCCAGAACTTAAATAGGTCATAGCACAAAACAGCAGCATGTCAAGTGACTTTTATTATGTTCAATAAAATTGTATTTTCCTAAATCTTGAGACACCTCATATGTAAGCTAGACAGACATTTCACCTGCTCATTACTGTGCACACATGTACTGTATGTACTTAGTCCTAAAGAGCCCTTCTGGTGCCAGTATACATAGAAACATCCCAGCAGGCTGTGCTTTGCAAGCATACAAAAAAAGTTTCACGCATGTGAAAATTATTTTTCATGTGTGTGCTTCACCTCTGCTGCTACAACTCCATCCTAGGGGAAACACTGCTGTGTGCGTTTTGTGCAGCAGGTGGATGTGGTAGTCTACTGGTAGAGTATAGAGAGAGCTAAGTAGCGTTGAAATAGAGAAGAGGCGGGCAGAGAGATAGAGGCAAAATATATTAAACCCGGTGTTAATGCAGTAGAACTGGAGAGAGGGGTGAAAAATAAATAGAGGTGGGCATGGCTCGAGTAGGGCGCAAAATTATAGAGAGAGAACAATTGACAAAGATTGCCGCTGCCCTGACACTGTCATTTTTGTGTATGAATTAAGTTACAATACATGACATATGTTGTTTTAATTAATAAATACGGTGTGAATAAAGATTACATAACATAAAAATAACTGCAGTCTTTGTTATTTGATAGCCACTTAAATTAAACAATTTTTATAGGGCAAGTAAAAACTGACTTTGGGCAAGTAAATTTCTGACCAACTTGCCCGACTGGGCAAGTGAAAAAAAACCTTAGCATTGAACCCTGCAGGGTTGTCTGTGTTTATTGCTAAATTATCAGTAATGCAGTTAATCTCGCCAAAATTATGAATATGTTGTGTCGATATAGATAGTGCTCCTAAATTTTGTGTTGGTGCTCCTAAACTTTTAACTAAAGAGCGCTGGTGCTCCTAGTGGAAAAAGTTAGTCTGGAGCCCTGTGACATCTGCCAGGGCTATTTGCTTCCTCAGATGAGTAACATATAGCTGTCTGACAGTTTGTGAATTCTGTAAAACACATATCTATTAGCACAGCAATTATGGACACCGTGAATGTCCTTCAGGCAATACTCACTACATTTCCAGGCAGGCTGTCAGGCTGTTCATCTGTGTCCTGTTACAAATATATTTTCTATGAGCACCACATCACTGACTTCTTATACATTAAGGAATAAATTATCTCCACAAGACTGGTAGGTTACCTCAAACCTTCTGGAGTCCAGAGAAAGTGTCTCCTCCTTATCTGCTGCATCCTCTGCTGCAGATGTGCCTTCACCCTGCCACATTAAATAGAATTTATATTGACCTAATGTAAACTTGCAAGACCTGTCAAGCAAATGCCTCTAATAAATAACACTCACCGGATCATCTTCCGGTGGCTCCAGATAGGGATGTCACGATTTTCTTGGTACGATTATTGTCAGAGAAATAATCGCGGTTTTACAATCATCACGATTATTATTATTGCTGCATCGGTGAATCTGTGATCGATCTCGGGGTCTATTTAAGAAAGCCAAGGACGCGCACTTATCCGAATGAGTTAGACCTAGCTTGACAAAGCCGCACCTCCTCAGCCTGGCTTGGTGTTCGAACAACCAATTAAGCCAGGATGGATTTAGGGGAATTTGTCCAGCCTCGCTTTTCTATTTATCCTGGATTGGTTAATTCTACATTTGAACAACAGGCCCAGGTCATGATTCCTGGAAAGAGACATTGCTATTGAGTTTCTCACATGTATGTTTGTTGGTGCTTTGAACACCAGAATCCGAGTGCCATCTAGCTCCATTATACTGGAGAGAAGGCAGACATCTCTACAGCTGATATCTCCAAAACTCACACCAAAACAATCAACAACAACAATCTATAAGAGGACGAATGTGTTTTTGATTTGGGGTGAAATGTCCATTAAAATAATATGATCTAAAATGTAATGAAATTCATCTGACATTTTTTCATGCAGGAGATGAAAATCAAATTCCTATGCATCAAAAATGATGATAATTTGGTAATCAAATCTAGTTGCAGAATAACCCCCGGCCACAGCTTGGAGCACTTAACAACTTGCTAAGGAGTATTCTGAGGCGGTGTGTGCTGCAGTGATGATACTGGGCTCACTGTTTATAGCAGGGATGAAATTTTAAACACAGGTTAAAGCAAGTTTAGTCATTGTAATTTGTACCAGACATATTGTTATAAGTGTAATTAACTTTAAATAGTGGCATACATATGTTACTACTATCCAGTCCATGAGGAAAGTGATTTCTAACACTTAGAAGTTTGCTGAATTATCATTTACTGATGAAAAGCATTTGGGTGCTTTGCTTTGGATGATGTTTGTTAGGAGTGTAGTTTATGACTGGAGCTCCAGCTCAAGCCAGGGATAATCAGATTGGGAGTATAGTCAGTTACTGTGAATTTTTGTACTGACACTTCCCCTTGAGAAAATTTAAAAAAGACATCTAACAGACCAGACAATGCCCAACACTTACTCAGGCTTATTGTGCAGATACACATGGAGCGCAGAACAGGAGATGAACCACAGCAAGTGAGTCATTTGGTGATGCATCTTAACTGTGTGAATAAGAGAGATTTTTTTCATTGCAGCAAAATTATTGCAGGCTGTTTTGTAGGCGTATGTATTGCAAACATGGAAAGACAGTCAAGCAGAGAGACGTCATCTTTTGTAAGTACACAGCATGTCAATAAGGGGGATGACACTGACGTCATTTGTTAGTGATAGCCTTGGAACTGCCCTCAGCAAATCAACTTAATCAGTTGCGTGCTGTGGACCAGTCTGGTTTCCTGTGCATCACAGAACCCTTGTCTGTCACAGCTGACTGTGCAAAGCCATAATGTTTATACCAATGTTACGAGGCAAACTTAAATCTGTAGGCAGGTCGACACGAAGCCTGGTAGTCAGATAGGTGCTTTTGGCCCAGAGGCAGACAGAAAAGAAAAGAAGTGGGTGGGAGGGAGAGAGACAAGCTACAGTGGGTCCAACATCCTTCACTGTGTGCCTCTAGCTTAGTAAATCGCACGTGCAATTAAATTTTCAACAAGAACACCCATAATAGGAGTACATGTTCTTATAAGTATTGTAAAATGTACTGCCTACAGCTTGTACTCATGGGTAAAGTCAATGTTAGATGATTTAATCGGGTACAGTACACTTTAGTTTCCTTCAAAATTTGAATAAAACTTGTTTCAGAGATAAATGTCCAAACAGTGAGTATTGTAATTTACTTTAAGACCTAAAGAGCTAAAACACCATTGTGAAGACTTGCATATGTGTTTGGGTTTGGATATTTTGTAGACTGGTAAATTAATCAAGTATCTGACTTAGAGTTTTAGAGGTATTCTGGTTTCACGGCATACCTTGATATGAAAAGCAGCTGTCATCATGCCATGTACAGTTGCTTATCTATGATATGAAGGAAAGAAATGCAACCAGACGAAGAATCTCAAATAGATATGCATCTCCCTTCCTCCTTGATTGCCTGTCAGACTTTTTACACATACTTTTATTTAAAAAATGGTTTCAAGACTCACTTAAAGGAGAGTTCAACCAACAAAAAAAAAGTATATTTTCATTCCACTCAGGGTCAAATAATTTACTGCATACGTGATACCAGGAAACCTTGATATTTTCTGAGACAGTTATTGTACTGCGAAAATCCCATACCTTTGTAATCCTAACCTTGTCTGCTGTAGTGATTTGGATTCCCCCGCAACACCAGAATGTGTACCCTCATAAATCCATGAAATCCAGTGTCTGAAACTTCTGCATTTTGGAATCCTTCCATGATTTGTGTTTGGCAAGCCACCTACCTGTGGTGACTGCTAACTGTAAAATTTGCACCATTCGCCTGCAATTTGGTGCTGCTACCTCCAAATCCCTGTCAAATTCTAGTAGAGTGATAAATCAATGGCATATGTGAGTGTGTATGTGCATGTCCATGTGCCCTGTCTGCTGCTGTTACAGGGAAAGTTTTTGGTCAGGTCTAGACTGGCTCTGTAATACAGTACATACCAGCAGATCAGCTGTGAGCAGATCCTGGGTTCATTTATAGCTGTGGCCTTGTGTCCCTGCACGTCTGCCTGGCAACTCCTAACTCTGCTGTTCCAACTACTCAAGCTCACCCACCTCTCAGACACTTTGGCCCCGTTATACTCGCACCATGTCTAATTACTAGATACACAGCAGTCTGGGGAATTTAAATGTAGGGCATTCTTTATGCAGCTTGTGCTTCAGTGTTAAATGTAGGCGCCATTGCTGTTGCAAGATTTCTCCACCTGTGACTTAATCAGTTTTGTCTCCTGTTATCTGCAGGTCCCAGGGGCTCCTATTGATGAAGAAAGTGGGCAACATGTGGAGCAACCTGAAGAGCAAATGCCAGACACTCTTTCACAACAGCAGTTCAGGACCCAGTGAAAGCAGGGTTGAGGCCGATGCCGTCCACTGTGTGGTGGATATTGGCCAAGGCAGCTCAGGTGAACCTCAGGCATCAGGAGCCTCTAGTCCAACTCGGAGCCTTCTGCCAGTGCCAATGGTGACAGCGGGACGCCGCCATCATAACTGTGTGTCGGATATCCCACAGATTGTAGAGATTACAATCGACAAGGACACTGAGGATGTGCGGGGGGGATCAGGGGGTGTTCCCCTGGCCCGGAGAGACTCCTATTCCCGTCATGCTCCTTGGGGGGGCAAGAAAAAACACTCATGTTCCACTAAAACCCAGAGCTCTCTGGAAGCAGATAGGCGGTCTGGGCGCTTACGGGGGAGTGGGAACCGTAGGGACAGGCGCTATGGAGTCAGCTCCATCCAGGAGATGAGCGACTCTGTATCTGGAGGACGCAGTCTGAATGCTCGGTCTTTGCGCCAGCGGCTAAGTGATACAGTAGGGCTGTGCTTACCCCTCCCTGCTCGCAGACGCTCCCGCTCATCTAAGAACCCGGTCTCCTCCAAACGTAAGATTCACCTGACAGAGCTCATGCTGGAGACCTGCCCCTTCCCACCAGGCTCAGACCTTGCTCACAAGTGGCACTTGATCAAGCAACACACGGCACCGGTCAGCCCGCATTCCTCCACTGCTCTGCTGGATGCCTTTGACCCGGCCCACCCCTCTCCTGAGGATGAGGAGGAACGTCTGCGTGAGCGTCGCAGACTAAGCATCGAGGAAGGTGTAGACCCACCACCTAATGCACAGATCCACACCCTGGAGGCCTCAGTGCCGGGCTCCTCTCTCTACAAACTGGGACCAAAGATGGCTCCCGGCATGGGAGAGGCCTCTGGGGATGGCCGGGCCTCAGGCGCTGGCAGCTCTGTTGGTGCTGGATTATCAGGGGCCTGTGCGCAGGTGTTGGGGGCTGCAGCATCAGCTCAGGACTGTGACTCTGAGGAGGATTCGACCACCCTCTGTCTGCAGGCCAGGAGGCCCAAGCAGAGGCATGCCTCTGGGGACGGTCACCTGAGCAGGCAGCAACCTGGGCCCTGGAAGGTTCACACCCAGATAGACTACATCCACTGCCTGGTGCCAGACCTATTGCAGATCACAGCTCTGCCCTGCTACTGGGGCGTGATGGACCGCTACGAGGCTGAGGCACTGCTGGATGGACGGCCAGAGGGCACCTTTCTGCTCCGTGACTCAGCCCAGGAGGACTACCTCTTCTCTGTTAGCTTCCGCCGTTACAACCGCTCACTGCACGCCCGCATTGAGCAGTGGAACCACAACTTCAGCTTTGACGCTCATGACCCTTGTGTTTTCCACTCTTCCACCGTGACAGGACTGCTGGAGCACTACAAGGATCCCAGCGCCTGCATGTTTTTTGAACCGCTGCTTACGGCGCCTCTCCATCGGACCTTTCCCTTCGGCCTGCAGCACCTGGCACGAGCCGCCATCTGCCGCTGGACCACTTACGATGGTATAGGCTCTCTGCCGCTGCCCCCTGCCTTGCAGGACTTCCTCAAGGAGTATCACTATAAACAGAAAGTACGAGTTCGCTGGCTGGAGAGGGAACCGCCACTCAAGGTCAAATAGGGTGGGCTTCTCCATTGCCTGTACACACACTGCAGGAGGATTACAGAACTTAAAAAATTCCTCATTAGCCAGTTAGAGGCTATACTGACATGGCTCTCTGTCTGGTGGGGGATGGAATTTAAATGTAACAAGCTATACAAGATTCATTCTAATCTTTGTTTTAGTTATTACTTACATCACAGAAAATACATATGATTATATTCAGTATAACGCTGTCTGGCAAGCACATGTTTTTGTGTTGAACAGGTTGTTTTGACAGGGAGGGAAGGCACAAATATCAGTGCTTTGTGTCTTTTCTCTCCTGCTTTGTGCTAAATGTCTGCCTGATCCCACAACATCACCCTGCCTGTAGACCTGCCTGCATGCCTCCCTTATTCATCCCAAATTGCTATTTAGGCCCACATGGCTACATTGTACAGTTCACTTAGTGCTTTCTCTATTATTTTTTTTCTTCCTTAGCTTGTCAAAGCACCTAGTGGAGCACCTTCCCAAGAGGGTTTTAATATGTGTGTGGGTTGAGAGGGCATCTGGAGATGCTATTGTTATATTGCAGTCAGAGCTTGTCCCATGGATTGAGCTACATAAGGCACATTCTTTGCCATCTCTTTGCACGCGTGAGCATCAGCTAAGCCAGGGACAGATTCTGAGAGGGTCCATAGAGTTCAGGACAGCACATCAGGGAAATGAAGTGCTTTCTAAGGACCATTGTTACAGTTGTCGCAGCAGTCAGTTAGTTCTTCATTGGCCATAGACTCTTGAGCTAATTGCACACTTTTGTGCATGTATGCACACAGCTCATTACAACCTGTATGAAATTAAGCTCCTAGGCTAACATTTTGAGCAGTCTGGTGTCTTTATGAAATTCTGTTATGATTTTATAATGTTTAGTTTTACACCTGCTTCCTTCAGTTAGCATCTTTTGGTGGCATCTAGCACACAGAAAGCTTCGGCCCTGCGTATCCCGGTTGGTTATTTTTCTTCACCAGACTCTTGTAACATTGATGCAGATAGCTTTGCACTTTGGTTACTGTAAGGGAAGCTAACAAGTCTTCTCAAAGGAATTGTGGGCACATGTGACAAGCTGTAGGTGAAGACAAAAGCTGAAAATTCAAAATGCCAGCGCCCCTTTAAACATGACAAGGCTGGATTCTAAATGGGCAGGAGAGCTAGCCTCTAATGATACTTCAAAGACTTAACAAGAATCTGCTTGTTAAAATTGTAAATGGCAACTCCCATGATTAGATTACAGCACCCTTTTCCTCCATAATTTAGATTTCTTTTAAAAAATCATGTAAAATGTGATGAGCTGTTTTTAAGAAAAGCATTATTGTCACCATCAGGAAAGATGTGATGTAGCCTTTTCTTTGGTGTTGATGTTGTCCATCTTACAACTATAAAACTATAAGGTCTCAACCCAAAGATATCCCCTCATTGCCTGGTTGCATTTATAGTCATAGTGAAAGCATTGAGTGCAGGCAACACTCAACTCTCGAGAGGTTGGCATATCTTTGAGAGCTTTAGTTATGTAATCTGAATGATTTCATTTTTGTTGCATGGGACAAAAGCACTGCTGGCTAGCCGGTCATTTCTGTTTTGTTCTCATTGTGAAGAGAAAATAAGTGTAACCTATGTGCCTTTTTATAGAAATTGTTCCATAATCAGTTGCTTTGTAGTCCAAACCTGCAACAGGAGGTGCTTCAACACAGTCCACTTAGACACCATCAAATGAGACTAAAGAGGATAATAACACAGAGGTGCATGAGCTGTAAGCTCTCTTACTCATGGTGCACGTTAAAATTTTTCTAACGGATAAAATTTCAGTGGTGCTATGTTGGTTAAGCTATGACAGATTATTGAAATGATGAGTTGTACATTAGTTACATCTGTTCTCACTCACTAATGCATGCATGCATTAGTCTCTCGCCACATTATGGCCTGTATGATAGTATTAGGTTGTTAGTGGGTCCAATGCCAGCCCTACTGTAGCATATTTCAGTTAAATATATTGATGTCCAGCCCTCACATGTCTGGGTTGTAGTGTGCAGCTTGACATACAGATCCTAATGAGAGGGCATGAAGGTTAACTCTTTACAGTGAGAGTTTTGATCCATCTTCCAATGGCATTGCCCCAAGGTGGACATCAGCAGCAGTGTATAATCTAACTCATCAGCAACAGCGTTTGTTCTATCTCTTAGTAATAATACACATTACCTGACTTTGAAAAAAAAAAAAAAAGACTGGAAAGTATGTGATGAAAACCCAGCTGATAATGTGTAAAACTAAAATAAGCTGAAACACACAAGATCATGATCAATGGAAGGCTTAATTTATAAAGGTGTCAAACTAGTTCATATTTTAGTTAGTGTGCATGTGCGCTCATGTGTCTGTCAGCCCACACATGTGTTAAAGGTTATTGTAGTTCTCATTAGTAAGGATGAATCATGAACAAATGTCAGTGTGTTTCTTTGCCCCTGAATATCTGAGCCTGTGACCAAAGCTCTTGTACACACCTATGTGTAATAACTAGTAGGCTAAAGCTTGTTTATGTGCTCAATGGTGTTAGAATTACGCTAAATTATATTTTCGATTTACAAACTAGTGAAAGCTAGTTCCGTACTACAGTATGTTAAACTGCTCTTCTTTGTTAATATATTCATGGGGGTGAACATGGCCCTGTTGAGCTCACACCTACACCCTGAAATTTAACGCTGAACACCCTCTCTCTGCCAAACTATTGTCATATTTTCACTTATTCATCAGGCAGGAAACATTTCTTATGCAGGTGGTTAAACATAATTATAAGTATAAGGATTAAAGATTCTCATTTCTCAATGACCAATTTTTACTTTCGCTACTGCATTGTGAACTGATCAGAATATAGCAAACATTTCTTCACATAAAAATCCCAAACATTTTCCACTGCCCTGCACTTTGTTCTCAGAAAGCTTGAATATGGCATATTAAATCACCTTTTATTTGTTAGAGTGGCAGGAGTGTGTGTTAAGTGGAGGGGAATAAGGTTGGCATTTGAGTTGCTTGTATGTGCACTTTGATGTTTCAGGATTTTTAGCGTCCACACTGTCAAATAGAAGAAATATATGTCTATTTGAGAACCCACACACATCATACTATCTTGCTCACTGTCACCTGTCTACCATGCTACTGCCAGTGCCTAGCAATAGCATACAACTCCTTACAGTGCCCCACCCCACTCGCAGGCACTAATCACAGGCTAATTTTACCATGTTGGGATATAAATTTACTGGGAACTAAAAGGGCCACTCTGTGTTGCCTTATGGCTGCTGTGTGGCTGAGGGAGGCCTTTTTTATTATTGTATCCAACTGCTCTCCATCTGCCCACATCCCTAACATCACTGTGCTGATGTGGAGGTGACTGTGGTGGAGGGTGAACTAAGGCCTGTTTGTCCTCCCCTCTACTCCCTACCCAACCCTGTTAGGGCAATGTTAGCCTGAAGTTAACTTTAAGGAGCCAGGAGGTGGAGAGATGGAGCTGGCTTCCTGTTGTGGCAACGGCTTGCTCACAGAGATGGCTAGGGATTTGTTGAAGTAAATAGCACTTTAATTGTGTATTTGTGTTATACAGCGTAGTCTGCAAGTATAAGGACAGGGACAGGTTTTTGGCTCTTTACTCCAGCATATTGGATTTAAAATGACAGTTGGGCTAAGTGACAACTTAAGGCTTTGATTTGCAGACATATTAGGTGTACATGGTGGGAATTGTACTGCTTATGTACAAAGGCCCCCCACTTTTAAAAACTTACAAACTTTAATCAACCTAAATCATTCATCAGGGGTGGGCGATATGATCAAAATTTTGTATTACGGTATATGTAATATTATGTCACGAATACAGTCAGTTTTTTAACTGGCCTCACTTATTTAGCCCTAACTTTTTTTGTCCACCTCCCACTGTGGCTGATGGATTCCAATACCAGCTTCTCAGTAGATTATTATTGATTTTTTTGGCTGGTATTTTAACACCATTTAGCTGGGGGCTGGTGCTTATTTTCAATGCTGGTAACAGAATATATCATGAGACAACAATTGTACCATAGATTTGATGTAGAAATGGTTTAAAATTACCATACTTCATTACATTTGAATTTTTTATTTGGAACTTGCATACAAGCATAATAAAACTGCCTAACAGTTTACTCAAGAGTAAAACTAATTTTTTTTTGCAAATGAATGCTTTAAGGTTCTGAACAGTTAAGTTTTCTCTATTGACAACTTCACTCTCTTCCTCCATGTCTGCCCAAATCACATTTCCTAGTGAGGCAGCTAAATTTGCAAAATCCAGCCCTGATTTGTTACATGGCCTGATAGCTCCCGAGGTAGAAACAGTATTGCCAAATCTTTGGACGCATTTCTACCGTCACAAAGTATACCATCATATCGCCAAACCCTAAGATTTAGTATTTGGTTAAACATCTTTTGCAATCATAGCTGAATTCTATGAAGCACATCCCCATGAGTTGACACTATGGTGATGTTGTGCAAGGCATGTCAGTGCAGTCATCTCTATTCTTGCTTGTTTTGGTAATTTTTTGCCAATCTGGTCTTAAGCAAGTAGAACGCTCAGTCGCACTGAGGTCAGGCCAGTCAAGCTAATTCTGTTTTGGCCCTCACTGATTGATTTGTCTGTATGTTACAGATTATTGTTTGTCTGTTTTAACTAAAGTTTGCATATGAAAAGATCTGTGATTGTCACTCTGTACATCCAACATGGATTTAAATGCTCAAATTAAAAGCTGTGAGTTGGTACTTTAACCTTATCGTAATCGTTTCACAATCAATATGCTGCACTACAGAGCCAAAACTGAAAAGTTCCTACTGTCCAAATATTGATGGATAGCACTGTTTGTGTTTTAGCTCAAAATGGTGAGACTTGTGTGAGTGTTAACAAAAAGCCGGCGGTCCTGAAATATTTCACTTATATTCGGGCGTTGTAAGCTGTGTCGATGGAGTTGCGTTCTCCTCCATGCTGCAGACTCGGTGCATGCGTGTGTGTTGTGCGGGAGTATATTAGTGTATGGACAGAGCCACACGGAGGGTTCCAGTGGAGGGGATGCAGAGTCGACTCAACTGTGAGGGGTGATGACAGTGACTCCTATGAACAATGCTTCTCTGCCCCCGACCCCAACCCCTTATTCTCAGGCAGGCCCATTGCAAGGAGAGTCCCAGGACCCTCTCAACCCAGTTTTCCCCATGGGAAATATCTGACATTAACCGTAGCACATGTTTGCCATATAACCTGTAGATTTAGGAGAGGAAAAAAAAAAACATTGTATGTATGATGAATGATGGAGTTATGTAATAGGAGCCTGATGAAAAGATGTTTTATTCTTCTGTGGTGCATTAACTGTCTGGAACACATACATTTGCACACACTTGCTATCACACTTCTTCTGACACCTGCACTACCCCAGGTATTGACACACATCCACACCCTCCCACCACCACCCCACCCTAAGCCAGGGATGTGTAAACATGGACCACATTTAGCCAGCACCACCTTTCTGTGTTACTCCCCCCAAAAAGGGAACGCAAAGATGGGTGTTTATGTGTATATTCTATGTTCTTAAGAAAAACAAAATGCCGTGATTTGAACTATTTTGACCTTATATTGTCATTAGTATGACACTATTTAGCTGCACTATGAGAGCCTCGTTTGTGGCGAGAAACCACTGGGTCTGATCTGGATGAGAGGCAGGCTGGTTGTGTCACTAGCTGTCCCACTAAACTACAGCAACACCTCTGGATGAAGGACATCTACACCCCCCACCTCGGTACGACTCATGGTTTCAGCTCTTAGAGGACAAACAAAAAAAAAGATATTTTAAACATTTTTTTTTCATGTTCCCATATATATTTTAGAAAGCTGGGTTAAGTGCTATATGCAAACAGAAAAAGATGTATGAAAGAATTATTTTCCATTATTACTTCTCCCTAATATGCAATGGAGTGTAGTGTAACAATGGTTGCAATCCTCTGTCACTTTAATGCTGTATGTGCACATTGGTTGCTGTGTGGATGTGGGTGCCGAGGCAACAGGACTTGACAATGATGGGAACTAATGGTTGTCACTCTGCAGCACCGCCCGTGTTCCCAGACTGCCTTATTCGTTCTGACCAATCACTAGAGCCCCCCTTTAAGTCCCGGGCCGCAGCCACTGCCACAGGCTGACCAAGCTGCCGTCAGACGAATATCGCTGTTCCATTTTCTTCTGCTTTTCCTCGCTTTTTCTTTTTTCTTTCTTTCTTTTTTTAATTTCTTCAGGTAGGATTTGGAGCGTGTAAATGGCATAATCATGTTCACATTTCACTGTCTGTTCTGTGTATCTGCTTCACCATTCAAGAGAAAAAAAAAACAGTTGTTTTCCAGTATAACCTGTTCATTTTTAAGAGCCGTATGATGCGACACTTGTAGCTGTCACTCTTGGTGCTTGGCTTATGCTTCATTGTCTTAATATTCCAAATAAAACTGTTAAGTGTAATCCACACTGGCCCATGATATAATATTGAGTTTGTTTTTTCTTTATCATCCCGTAATACACGCCTTGTAGCGTTCTAGCAATGAGCCAGGGTGTGATTTGGTCAGAGTTTAGCGGGGACATGTGGGTGTTTGATTTCAGTTAATGTTCAAGAGACAATTGTGGCTCAGCATTCAGTACATACCGAATATCTTTTTCTAAATGGTACTGGGAGTGTATTCAAGTTGCCCACCTAACATGTCTGTTGTCACACCTAAATCATAATTTGACTCGTGGCAGCAAAACATGGATGCAACAACACAAACTTCTGTTCCCTTTGGCTGTTTGCAAAAAGCAATATAACTTTAGAAAGTCAAATATGACTACAGGTTAACATGCAAATTTAAAGCATTTAGCAATGGGTTCGTACACACCAGAGTACATTCAATCTGCAGCGGAAGTAAAGACTATTTGTTTTGATGCGAAACACACAGCTGCAGGCCTGAGTCGGGGCTTGGAAGCTATCAGGCCACTTAACTTAAGCAAATTACCAAAATAAAACATAAGGATCTCAGTCTGTGAATTTCAAAACAGCTTCACCAGTGGGCTGCTCAAGATGTTTATTGGATAAAGCTCTTATGGCCAGCCCGTAAGGTGCTGACCCAGAGGGTGGTGGGATGACACTGCGCCTCCTGCCTGAATCAGGGCCGTGGGCAGCACCAGAAAAATGCTTGCAACAAATGTAACTCCACTGCATATGATTTAGAGTCAAAGAAATCAACTGCTAATGGACAAAAGTACTTAAATTAACTCAGTCATTGTCGCTCTTGTATTATTTCATATTTTGTATTATTACAAATTATTTTAGGGCTTCACATCACTAATGGGAAATGGAAAACAAATGTGTGAACAAAGAATGTATAAAACAAACAGCTTTCATTTAGAGCAACACAATTAATTTATAGAAAGATGAGCACAGAAGAGAATTAAAATCTCTGGAGTCACAGGTGGTACAGTATCTCCTGAGTTCTGCCTTGTAGTCTCACCTACAGTGTGCAGCTGCTGGCTCAGCCTTTCTCCCCAATGGACAGATGACCCCCTGCTCCTCCTGACCGCCCGCTCAGCCATACCCACAGTCTAACTCCCTCACTGTGCCCAGCAGCAGCAGCTATGCAGACAGACACGACCAAGCTGCCTGGAACTTCACAGTTAAGTATTTGTTCATTTGAAATGAAGTATAAATAGCATGTGGGTTATCGGTTTCAAGTTAGCTACCCAAGGCTTATGAATAATTGACGCTCACCCAGGAGGAGGGAGAGGGTGAGGGTAAGGGTAAGCTACCATACAGGGCAGGAAACTTTCTGTGGGCTCAAAGAGAGGACGAGAAACCAGCAAAACTGAGGAACTACAGCACACTCGTATCCATGCTCTCAAAACATAGCCTCAAGTCTCCTGTTAAATCCTCTGGCACACCATAGAAAGCAAGCAATAACTCCCCAGCAATAAGTTGTGGAATCTAGAGTTGGATGTGGGTCACTGACGACAGGAGGAGGGGGAGGAGGATGAAAGTACAGATGATGAAGTTCTTGTCAGTTTATCAGCAGGCCAAACCCACCAGATTTCATCTCAGTGTGGCCCAGTCAGCTCTGTCTGAGACGCCTCCTTATCAGCCCTGTGCGCTGGCCTCCTCTGTACGCTCCGCTCTATCTCCGGTTGGCACATTGAGCCGCAATAAGCAGTTGTTGTTGGCAGCAGCATCAAAAGACACGGCAAGGGTGAGAACTATCACACCGCTATCAAGATAGGAGTTTTTTTTGTCTGCTGCTCCTTGCCAAGAACATTATTTTGTGTTATGTGTCATTTGATAATGAGGGTTCGCACAATAAATACGCTGCTTTTTGGTAAGACACACTCATAATACACACTCAAATAGCCTTGTTCCACTTAAGTGTTCTCACATGCAATGTACCCTCTTTGATTTTTTTTTTGCTTTGGTGTGTGAAAAGTGCACCACTTTGATAAAGTAAAATGTATCATGAATGTCCCAAAAGTGAAATTTTGGGAAATACTATCATTCACTTTGTTGCAAGGAGTTCAATACGATGATGATACCACTCTCATATCTGTCTGCTAAATATATATAGACAGCTAGCAGCCTTTTAGCTTAGCTTAGCAACTGGAAATTAGGAAACAGCTACAGAGGTAACAGAATCTGCCTACATGCACCTTTATAGCTCACTAATATAAAGTAAAGAGCTTCCAGGATCTGTTCCAGAAATGATAAAACCTTATTAAAAATCTAAGTGATGTTTGTTTCAATAACTATAACTCCAGCCTTGGAACGGAGCCTCTCTCAACAGTATGGAGGAGTCGTCTGGTTCACTCCATGTATGTCAAGATAAGGATGGTAACTTTTTAAAAAACAATGGTTGTTTAGTTGAGGCTCCACAGAAGAGGCGTGTCCATGGTCAGGTGAGTCTGTCTGAACCTTTAGTGTGTTGGATATTATAAGCAAAACCAAGTTACAATGACATGCCCATGTACCCACACTGCTGGTACACTTTCATGGGAGCTGCAGTGCTTTTTGAATACTTACGAATATATTATTATTTAATGAATGTTGTAAAAATCACTTTATCTTTTGTCTAGGAATATAAAGAGAAAACCTTTGCAAAGCTTGTTTTTTGCCGTAAGAAAAGAAGAGGAAAGAAAATTGCTTAGTGAGAAATTACATTACAGAAGCAAGAGGAACAAAGGTATGAACAGAAGTCATGACTTTGGCTCTCTTTACAAATACGGAGCCAACAGCTGGTTAGCAGTGCTGTATGAGGGATGGAAGCAACAAATATTAACTGATTAAGAAAGAGGAGGTGATGAAAATGCACGTGAACTGGAAAAAATACGTAAACATTGATGTAATGAAACAGTATGATTAATTATTTGATGAATTTGATTTGATTAAATCAGTCATGATATGATATCACATACATTTAATCAAGTCCATCATTAATTCGTTAGCATTTCAATTATCTGTTTCAATAATTTCTTGTTACTTCCATCCTTGAGGCCACTTTCTTATTTTATAAATAGTAATTTTGTGTTGAATGATGAATGTAAGACGGGGAAAATTACACATGGCTTTATTTTCACCATATCAGGATTGGTATAATCAAATTGGCTTTAAACTGATAATGTATCATTCACGTGCATTTTCATCATCTCCATTTTAAACAGTTAATGTTTGTTACTTACACCCCTCATAGGAATGTGCATGTTCACACTTCACAAGGCCTAGCTCAGAGTTCAGCTCACAGAGATTATAAATGAACTAGTTCACATTCATAGTTCACAAGTTCATAGTCACAAAAAAATAGCTTCCTTTTTTTTCTCTTCAATGAATTAGATAAAATCTTGTGATCATTATTCCCTTGCAGATATTTCCCAAGACTGGTCAGAAGATTCAACTCAGTGTATTGTTTCAAATTTACTGCAGATGTGGCTGATGTTCAGACCACAGTCACAGTTTGTCTAAAAATGTGAGATTTTTTCCCATTGGAATCTGTACTGATTTGCTCATGAAACTCCTATGTGAACCGGCTTCAGCAGAATCGGTATCTGCATTGTCTGAATTGCCAGCTGCACTTGCCATGCAGGTGATGGCTCCATGTCAAAAAAATTTCCCTCCTGTTAAAATGTGCAGCCTCTGTGGTAAGGTGAAGGCAAAGGTTTGGTTCAGATCGTGGAAAACATATCAGCAGGCAAACTGTCTTCAACACAACCACGACACGCCGGGTGACATAACCCTCGGGTACTGTAAAACACAGTGCGTGTTCATGTTCATTAGTTCCAGATACGCTCAGTTCACCTCTCACCAAAAACATGAGCACGCTCAGTGAATGCGCTCCTGCACATTAGTGCTGCGTAGCTTAGCTTAGTGCAAAGATGGGAAACAAGGCGTAACAGCTACCCAAGCTCCGTCAGAGATAACAACATGCAGCCACCAGCATCTCTGAAGCTCACTAATCAACATGTTTTATTACATTGTTTAATCTGTACAATAACTGAAGTGACAGCTGATTTCACAGGGGGGTTATGTGCCAAATTACTTTGTGCAGGTTTTGTACAGATTTAATAAAGAACATTCAAGGTGTTAAAGAGTGAGTGTTATCAGGTGCTGGTTGTACCTTTGGACCAAGCCAGGCTAGCTTTTCCAAACTGAAAGTTAAGCTAAGCTAACCAGCTGCTGGCTAAAGCTTCATGTTTAGTGCACTCTCTCTGCAAGAAAACAAATATACATATTTCTATTATTTTTACTGTTTTTTTTAAATTGCAAGTAATCAGCTCAGTATTATCTTGTGTTTTTAGCATACAGGCTTTACAGCTCCGTTTTCTGAAACAGCAGTGTGTGTGGGGCAAACTTTCCTCCCGTTAGATTTTCTTGGGCTCATCTGACTCCTGTCTCACTTGTGAACTAGTTAGGCTTTTCATTTCCTTCACTTCTCCTGCTCTGAGCCCACATTTCTCCCCACACCCACGGTGCTAAGCCCAGAGCTCAGTGCAGATACACACCACATGGCTCCCTGCATGTTATCTGCACGCAAACTCCAGTAACACTGGAGAGAAGAAGAGGACGAGGAGGAAGAGCAGAGAGAGAGGGACAGGACAGAGTGCGAGTAAGAGACACTGCTACTGCTTTTCCAGCATTGGAGTGCCGCCAAGTCTGTGGCGGCAAAGTGAGCGTTGACCTCCAGTTAACCTTACGCGGATGCACGTACAAAGCTGGGCGCGCGCTCACACAACACTTACATCCATATTTCATTGCAGAAATATATCCGCCCGACAGTATTTTACACCCACTGTGGAGCTCACCTCCCAGTGGCTGAAAGGGCCGTGAAGGGCCAGGCCTGGAGGCTGCTCCTCTTCCACCGACCGAGCCAAGAGCAACACGGCCAATCATCTGAACAGGAGAGTCAAGGCAGCTTCAGAGGCTTAAAGAGAAAGATCCATGAGTCCATTCTCCAGCTTTGTCTTGCCTTGCTACTTGTCAAATTAATTGATCAATAACTCAGCTCTGACTGGACCTACAGCTGGATCTTCATCATGAAAGCTTCTCAACAGTCTACAGTAAGCCGTAGCTTCACCTCGCGACCTTGGCTTTGCCCCCTACAGAGCTCCTGCAAAGTTGACTCCCCACCTGTCCAACATCTGCTCGCCAAATGAAGTCCAGGTTCTGCTTCACATAATCTGATTAAAGTCAAACCGCCATTTATAACCCAACCCCCCATCTCAGCCACGCTTAACCCCCTCCTTCGACACCCCTCTTCTTCACAAATCTCTCCACCCCTCCGCTCCAGGGAAGTTGGACCACATGTGAACAGTCAGTGAACGGCATCTGGACTGACCTCTCTTTTTTTGTTGTTCTCTGGCAGAGACACTGGAAAATTTCAGTGGGCATGTCTTTTTAATTCCTCTGCTTTCCCCCCCTCCTTCGATCTTTCTCATTCTCCATTACTGTCTCCCTCCCTGATCCTATCTCAGTCTATTTCTGGATGTATGCACTACATATGTACATACATACATACATACATACCAGGGGGATGTTTTGGTCGTGGACCTATTCAGCTCAGATTGCAGGGTTTTAATGTGTCCTATCTATCGTTTTCTTTCCCTTTCATTCTGGTTCTCTGCTCTCATTTCTACCACTTTTCTTCTCTCCCATTCCCCTGTGTCCTTCTCCTCCAGTGCAGTGTATCATTGCTGCTTGGCTGGCCTCTGCGTAAACCCTGGGCTCGTTCAGCAGCCCTGCTTACTCTCACCCTCGGCCTCCCCGTCGCTCAGCGAGCCTCCGGAAAGTTCTCCTTGCTCCGAGCGCTGGCATCGGGAGCCGAATCCATGTATGTGTTTATGGAGTTCTGACAAATTCCTTCCTCCTCACTCCCTCTCTTGCATTGCAGACTTGACATGCGAGCATTATATTTAATCCCTCATTCCCCGTGCAGGCAGAGGCAGTGTGGTGGAGGAGCTATGGGGCCTGGAGCTGGAGCTATGGCCTCTGCGGTGGCTGGTGCACCATTATGGAGGCAGCAGGACAGGCGAGCGATGGGTTTAGATAGGCCTTGTGGTAGAACTATGGGATGTGTGGTGGAGCTGTATTTTCTTATGGCGGGGTACTGCCTGGGTCATTGGCATTGGGAATACTGGTCACTCTTTAATTAATTGAATTATGAATAAGCGCCACAGAGTATTAGGTTCTCCAGCAGATATTGAAAAAACAACAGGGGCTGTTTTGCTTTTGTGTTAACTAGACCCAGTGGTACCAAGCCACATTACGGCTAAAGTAAAACATAAAAATGCACAGTAAAGTTACCACACATAACCACATATAGTACTTTAAGTATAACTCACTGTTCATAGACAGTTCTGTGATTACTGTTGCAGACAAAACATTTTGAGCACTTCATCTGTAGTTTAACAGATTGGGTTGATTCAGAGATGTCACATGACCTCTGAAAAGCAGTGAAATAAATGTACTTTTAAATGTTTGAAACAAGAGTGTGAGCATCAATAAGCTTCAAACAAAGTGCTGGATCCAGTGGCTGTATATAAAGATGGATGACACATATTCACTTCCTCCCACTGTACAGAAATGAAGCTAAAATATCACAGATACGGCTGCTGCCATCTGTGCTGGTGATGTCCCTTGGAGCCAGTGTCTGCGCAGTAGCAATCCCCTCATTCTTGAGTTCCACATGTCCCCCATATGCCCATCCAACCAATCACGAGCAGCAGTATTGAGCACAATGATTCGCACACACAGCTGTCAATCATAACATCAAACTCCTTTTTGTAGCATCAAATAACTAGTTATAACCAAACTTGTCAGAAAAATGAATCCTCGAACATACATCAGGGTGAGAGCAACTACCTGAAATTTATTTGCCATGTTCTTTGAGTTGAGTTAACGTGGATATTTTGGCTTCACTTTTGTGGAGCTGTCGGCTTGTGAGCATGTTGGTGGATGGGTGATCCAGATATACGTATATGCTTGTTAGGGATGCACGATGATATCGGCATGTCATTGGTACTGGCTGATGTTGGCTTTAAAGTGAAATACCGGAATTGGCCAACATGCTGACAGAATTGTTACATCATTGTAATTAGCCAACATGCTTTTTCTTATTTTGAGCAATGAATGAATATTACATACATTGAAAAGCATAGTATTTCATGTTGCCATCTGCTGGTGGGTCATCATGATAAGATTGTGCATGCATAATATGATGTTAATTCAACTACAAAAAGGACTCGATGATCACTAAAACTAGGTATCGGCCAAATAAGTTGTGATATATCAATATACTGGATATCGACAAAAAATCCAGTATTGTGTGTTACTTCCCTAGCACATGCATTTCTACTAAATCTACTATTTAAAACTGTTTTACATAAACAGGCTCATGCACAGACAAGTATTGTAACTGGGCAATCTACCTTTTTTGGATTCACCTTTTACCGTGGAGGCATGCGAGAACAGTTTTCCTCATAAATACAATGAAAGTCGGGGTATACAAAAGGTCATTTTATGGGTTAAGTATACCTTTAAGGAATAAGTGACCATGTGTGCAGAGGTGTGAAAGTTTACAGAGTTTGCATTTCTTTCTCTTGAAGTCTCTTTTAATTCCTCTCATAACTACTCCCATACTACGTGCAACGACATGAAGGCTTTCATGGAGAGTCTGTGTGAAAGCGTGCGGTGTTATCCTCATTCATAATTCATCACATTCAGACTACATACACGAAAAAGATGGATTGCGATGCAGCTGTGGGTTCATCACTGTGAGTGACACCTTTTACGTTACTCATTGTCATCTGACCCATTAAATACTATAAACATATTGATTAGAGCAGCTTTAAACTGACTGAATAACCACATGGCTGCTGCTTAAAGCCTTGCTTCTGTGGCAGTGCTTAAAAATGCAATAATAATTTGTTAATAACTGTAACACAGGGATGAAAAAGAACCTGTACACCCTGAACAATGTAAAACCACAGCAGCTCTGTCTCTTAACTGTCATGGTGCCTGCAAGGCGTGAAGCTAAACAACAAGAAAGAAAAAGACACAAAGGAATGAGAGGGGGTCAACACAAGGCATTGAGCAACAAGGCTGTTCTGAGGTTTCCTGTCCAAGCCGGCTTTCCCAGAAGAGTGAATCAGCTTCGGGTGACCACAAAGGAGCCCAGAGGCTCTTCTTTAGTCCCCAAGGGTCTCTTCCAGGATGAGCAAGGGGGGAGAACTGTCACACTGGTCCTTCTCTCTTTGTTCCCCGGTGACTCACACAGCTGTCGTCATACCACCAGGTACCAGCTATACGACCACAACCCACCCAGGTGGTGGAAGGCTCACTTGTTTTGTTAATGTGTTGACATATATTCTCTGGCAGATCTGGTCCTGAGTCCCTATACGCTGCTTACATGCTGCTGATGTTTTATTTTGTCTGGCAACTATGACACATGTAACTCTGCTCCAGGGATAGAAACATTATATATGAGTGTCTGTGGTGATGAATGATCTTCTTTGACATACTATAAATGTTGAAGGGATGTTGTAAAGGAATGCTTACATTACTCTAAGTTGAGCACTGTGCCAAGCTGCAGTTTCATGCTACTTTTAGCGAATATTTTCACTCTGACTCCACACTGTCGACCATATTCTGTGGAAGAGCCTTTATTATCAAGAATGGCAATAGTTTTAGCTTCAGTTGAAATTTGAACTGAGTAATTTTAGACACTTTTTCTTGTAATCTTTGTTTCCCTAGAAAAGGTTCTTGGAGCTCCTTCTTCTTTTCTCAGCAAGGCTCGGCTTCACATCCTGCATGGGAGCTGCCCAAATCAACCACAGGTCATTGAGCAACTCCACTGGAGCTGTTGCTTGTTGGGTAACTTGCTCGAGGGCATCTGCAGATTTGAACCTGTGGTCTCTGGTCACAACTATTCCATCTACCCACCCGGTTATACCAAGGTAATCTGACTCAAGCTTTTGTTTTGTCCGATGCTGGGAGCAAATTTCCAGACTTCATGCTATTTATTTCAAGCTTTAAATTTAAAGCAGTGCTGCTAAAAGTGTGGCCTGCAGGCCAGCGGCGGCCATCAGAAACATTTTGTGCATCCGCTGAACATGACATGAAATGCATGCATTACAATTTAATCATTTGAAGTCCATTTCAGTATTTTCACCCTCAGTAGCTCCACATCTATGCTAGTGCTGTCAGCTGTCGTTAGCTATTTTGACGGACAACGTGCAACTGCACTTTTCCTGTGCAAATTCTCGATCATATGCTGGCTCCCTAAATTACACTCAGTCATCAAAACTTTGTGCACCCCGAATTCAAAGGAATTCTTGGTTATTGCAACCAGTAGCGCCGCCAAGGGGTGGTCACTGATTGCAGCTTGGGTCTTTTCTTTAGTTTTGGCCATTTATATAATACTATTGTTATTATTCCCATAATAGAACTTGGTAGTCACTAAGTTACTGTAATTACTGAGATTTTGGAACATGTTGACGTCCCTAAAAAGAAGTCCAATGGGGCAAGAAACAGAGGCAGTCAGGTGATCGTGCAGATTTTAAAGGATAAATGTGGTGATATATTTATTTTTTTATTCTTGTTACCAATGATCCATGAATGTCTTCCACTAACACGTACTGCCTGTGTGCCTAAAGCCTGTGTGATCCACATTGTTGCACTTGGTGACATGTTTCTTGATCACCATGAACACACACACTGTAGATTATTTTGAGCCAATCCCACATTTACACCATCCTGCTGCCCCAAATACTCACCAGAGTGCCAAATGTGTAATAATACACAGATGAAAATAGTCCTCAACAAATGCACCATTTACTGCTATTTAAGTAATTTGTGCTAAAAACTACAGGGGCCAGCTGTTTTATGAAATTATTTAGTCTTCTTAAACATGAAATTATATAGTTGTGTGATTTGAGTTTTTAAAGATTTGTGTCTTCAGTAGGAATGAATGTGGGGTCTGAGAGACATAAATAGGCTTAGAAGGACTAGCATGTCATTGTTTTGGGTATTTTCATAGGTTCTGTTATAAGTAACAAAAATGGCACCAGCTTTACAAAGCCCCAAATAGCCTGTTTGGCTAAATCTGTGTTCATTTAGGTCACACACAATAAAATTATTGCCCTAACTGTCCATTCTAAACATCCATTATGGTTTACAGACTGACTTTTCATGTCAACTTCAACCATTTGTCCTTACCATAATCGTGCATACTTACAGTTTTCCTGTGCAATGCGTGGACTGTGGCCAGGTCCATGTTCACCGTGACTGTGAAAGTGAGATTCAGTTTTACGTTCAGTTTTGCCTTCAAATTAAGTTATTGACATAATCTGGCTAAACTATTGGCTTGTCAGCACTGCCTGACCTCATTGTGGCGATATCACCGTGCTCCCAGATCTCAGCTCTCACTTTGATGGGTACACTGTCATATCAACTGATGAAAACGAAAACAGGACCACTGTGCCTCATTATTGTTAACTTCTCATTACTTATGCTATTTCCAAAATGTTTAAACATTAAAAGCAGCACTTCCTGCAGGATTTACCTACCCAAAGAGTGCTAAATGTATACTTCTAACACACTTACTGTAGTAGCGTTGTCAGATGACGTGTATATGAATGAACATGAACTAAGATGCTCTAGCTCTCACTACAGTGTTCCTTCTCATATCATAACCATGTATACAGTATACTTCAGGCGTATCCCTTCACATGAATGTGGAACACTCACCATGTATTTCACTGTATTGTCTTTAGTCTCTGATGACCGATGGATCTGTGCACAGGTCTGTCAGTCATTGCACTTGGCTCTGCAGCTGCAGCTGTGCTGTGAGCCACACTGCTTGAATGCACGCAGCCATTCTGCTGCCTGTTGAATGTATATTTGTGGAGTGATCTGTATAGTCTACTGTCCAAACTTTGTCTTGCACTGTCTCTTTGCACTGCATGTGAGGTCCTCGTGTCTTTGTACCGCCTGAATATTGTACCATACATTCTGCCTTTGTACCTGAAGGATTTCTGTGCATTAATGAATTCATTCTGAATCAAAATAAAGGCAATGGAGTGTGTAATTTTCTTTAATGGTTGTTAGACTTTCAAGAGCACAACAAAATTCATTGTTAAAAACAGTGTTGCTTTGTCAGTTGAAGTGCTGATTTGCATAAGGTACATGTAAATTATTTTACCGGCTTTCTGCACTTGTTCGAAGATTGTAGGTGTCAGACCTAAATCAAATGCAGTGCTGAATCACAGCCCAAGCGTATTATGGTTTATCTCCGTGGTGGATGTGAAGACACAGACAGTTCACTGGGGACCCGCTGTGCTCGGGTGTGTGAGCGATGGTGTGATGGTGGAAGCAAAGCACACAGCGTTTGAGTCTGCTTGTGGTCGAAAGCAGCAGCGAGCCCTGCAACAGGAAATGACAGAACTCGGCGCAGAGGCTAAAAATAATGCCCGTTGTTAAGGGAGAATAGAGCCGGGGAGGCAGCGGAGTACAGCAAATATTATTTCAATTAAACCGCAGGCCCAAAACCACTGCCTTCTTTTCAGAGAAAAACCCAGGTGGCTGCCAGTGGAAAAAAATAAAGTGAGGAGAGGGTGAGGTGAGGAGGTGAAGCTCTCACAAAGGGAGTCAAAGGTTGGGTGCTGGTGAGGGTGATGATGGGTGGAGTGAGAGGGGTTTCTTAGTAAAATTCCTGTGAAGTTATGCCACAGTGCACTGACTCAGAGAAGACAACATGCTTTTTTTTTGGAGGTTTTGCAATGACTTCCAGCACCTCCTTCCCTGACTTCACTATTGTTACCAAGAGAGGGAGGAGGAAGGAGGAGGGGGCATCGAGGGCTGTAATGTTGGCATCCACTGACACTAACGCCACTCCAATTCACCTCCCCCTTTTCTAACCCCACTCACACACACATACACACTGGCAAGCTCAACACACCCTGGCACTCAGCGGTGCCGAGCTAAGAATGGAGCACTCCTTCGGCTCACGCAATGTGGTGTGCTGAAATTTCCTGCAATAAAAACGTGATTGGGAAGATACCCATTAAAATGTGTGAGGAAAGAGGCGAGAGCCTGCCAGCCAACAAAGAATGAGAAAGCAAAGAGGAGGAGGAGGAGGAGAGGTTGATGAAGAGGGGGGAGTCTTGTAGAGAAAAGTTAGAGGAAGAGAAGGATCAGGGAGGGGAGGTTAAGGGATATACTCCGTGTTGACCACTGGATACCCTGCCACCTCTCTGCAAGAAAAAAAAAACACTTCTTTTGTGTTCTTCTCTCTTTCTTCTTCTTCTTTTTTTTCAAATCCTGTTTTCATTTAGCACATGGCAGCGCTCCCTCAAACTCTTGAGTTTCCCAAACCAAAAGCTATTTCCTGATTCACTCCCTCTCTCATATAATTATTCTGCTGGACTGTGTTCATCACTTCTTTTTTCAGGGCTTCTTTTCCAGCACTGCCTGTTCTGTACTTGGGGTGACATCACAGCCTCAATAGGGCAAAGGCGGCCCAGCTTGTACTCTGTAGGTCAGAGGTCAAGGCTGCTCCCACTCCTTCACACATACTCAATCCCTGTTTGTGCTAGCAATAGACCTGATGTAATTTTATGAAACACTTTTGCACAGGATAATTAAATTGGCTGTATGTCATTGAATTGCTGCAGTCATTTAAAGGGATAGTTCAGGTTTTTTGATGTGGGGTTGTATGGGGTACTTATCCATAGACTGTATATTATATTCAGTAGATGTCAGTCGGTGCACCCCCAGTTTGGAGAAGCAGGCTGGCGTTTGACATGGAAGCTAAGCAATCTACTGCTGTGGAGGGGCCAGCAACAAAATGTATAGCCACCTAAAAAAAGTCACACCGAAAAAAATCTGTATCTGCATTTAGAATAATTTCACCACTTAACCTTACGGTCAGACCGTGATTTCCAACAGGAAAATGAAACCTTCATAGCGTAGCTTTCTTCAATGCCAGACTCCATTGGAAAAAACAGTAATTTAACACTGCTGAACACAGGAGCTGCTGGTCTATCACTGCCTCGATCAGTCATTTTGCTGTGTTATTTTGTGACCTTGGTATTTAAGAGGGTTAGTTAAAATTCATCAAAGTCACACAACAGCACAAACAAACTGACTTATCGAAGCAGCAGTAGCCCTGCAGCTCCTGTGTTCAGCGAGCTTAAATGACTGATTTTGTCAATGGAGTCTGGTGGCTTTGACAAGAGGGTAGGTGGGGAAGATGAGGCCCTTAACTGCTTTACTGTTCGAACGCATATAGTGTACACTTAAACTGATACTGACTTTTTTGGGTGGTTAAAATAAGTTTTTTGCTGACTCAATCCACAGCACTAAGTTGCTTAGCTTCCATTTTGGACTCCAGCCTGCCTCTCCAATCTGGGGGGGGCGCCGACTGACATCTACCATATGTTATACACTGACTGCTAATAACTATCTCATAGGACCCCACTTCAAAAAATCCAGACAACCCCTTCAAGGTTAAGAACTTGACTTTAGGGAAGAATAACTTGCAGTGGAAAAAACACTGAAACATGCAGTACTGTATTAACTGTACTTTTGTATCTTTTTGGGTGTAGGGGTGTATGAAGGGAGCTGGGGCTCTCAAGACATTTTCTGAGCTCAAGCGGGTCACATGGTTAATATGTTAAGGGCCCTTGTTAAAGGCTGCGGTATTCACCTCATAAATGGCCTCATTGTTCCCGTTCACACACACACTCGCGCTTACACTGAGGCTTTTTATGCCATAACTATTCTGAATCACTCGTAATGTGCCCTCAAATCTGCTGTTAAAAGTGCACACTCAGTGGCACAGGGCATTAGTGGTGCATTTTAACTCAACCTGTGTAGTGTATGTTTTTCAGCCCCTCTCCGTGTGTTTCTGCTGTCAGTGTTAGCAGTGTCAAACTGCACTGACACTCATCTCTTTCTCACTCTCTCCCTCCCAGCTGTGTGCCTCTGTCCTCGTTCCAGCTGTTCGGGTGTGGCTGCTGCTGGCACCACGAGAAACCTCCACAAACTCGGGGAAGTTGTGCTCATTAATTGACTGCTGGGGACGAGGCCGGGAGAGGAGAGGAAGGCTGCAGATAGACATGCAGGCCACATGCTCGTATGTCTGTGTTATTGTGTGAACGGTATCACAATGATTAGTTCACGGAACCCATGTTTGCTTTAGATTGTTATCTACCGCTGCAGGGTAGAGGGTGATAACATGCAACAATTAAAGTTCAGCTAAGTACCAACAAATTTAAACACCATGTGTCAAACTGCTGACAATGAAATAAGGATGATGGTATTTCAAGCTGCACTTATCAGTGTTGTTCATAATGATGAACTCACACAGCATTATCACCCAGCTTGGTAGTTCTCTTTTGCATCTTTCAGCTCATTGCTTTGGTTTTGGTTCACACTGTGTGCTCTCATCAGCCTCGTTTGCAGCAGCAGCAGCAGCAGGAAGCTGTTTTCAGCTATAACCCAACCATGCAAAAAAACACTCAGCAAACAGCACACAGACAAAATTAGCAAATAGCTGGTGAAAATAATGAGGCGTTAAGCAGTTAAAGAGTGAGGTACATTTCTTAAGAGCTGCTTGGGTACAAAACAGAGCTAAAATGAGAGTGAATATGGGACTAACATGCATCATGTGGACACAGACGTGACCCCAAATAAATGTGCCTGCTGGATGTGTTTTTAGGTATGTGTTGTTGTTTTTTTGTTTTGTTTTGCCTTTTTAAATTTTGTTTTGTTTTCGTTATTTTTTGCTAATTTGTTTGCAGAGAACCCCACGGAACAACAACAACAGCAAAAAGAACAAAACACATCGTTTGCCTCTGAATTTGCTGAAATAAAATGGCCTAAAATGAGCAAAATGATTATTTAAAAAACGAAACATTTAATCAAAGAATGATTTTGATTTTATTTTTTAATTCATTCATTTTAGTTGATGAGAGCAGGACAGTAAAATTAGGTGAGACCAGCGAAAAATACCAGTGACGGTAATGGCAGATGTCACAGCCATCCAGATTTTGCCGTCCTTTGCGATGAAACTACAAGCAGATGTTATCCAGCTCCCTCACACTAGAAAATACATGGGCCATCTGGACATTACTAGAATATTACATCAAATCTATCATCACAGAATAATTATATTTGATATATTTTATTCAATTTTTTTGTAAATAATACAACATCACAACATATCATCATGCATGTTCGTCTTACCTCCGGCCATTCCATCAGGCTGTTTGTTTGTTTTTCCTGTGCCATCCACAACGTGCCGTCCATCTGCCATCTACCGTCTGCCTGATTCCATCTGACAATGCCAAATGTTGGTACTTGACAGTTTTTGAAATTTTGGTCGGTGTCCAAAAACGATTGACGTTTGATACCCAGCCTTTCATATGTGATTCATCGACGTGAATGCTAAACATAAACAGTAGCTGCAGGGTAACACAGGGACAGCAGATTATATTTAGGACCCATCGTACCATTATTTACGACAGCAATATTTGACACTGGATTCAGTTATTTGAATGGAATCGTAGTATTGCTTTCATGTCAGGTCCAACTCTGCTGAACGTTTTGCATGCAAATGTATGAGCGATAGCAAAGCTGCTTTGTTAACCACATAATGGGTGGTCAAACTGAGTCCAAAATGCTAGAAGCTATCCAGCTTAGTTTTATATGATTCTCCTCTGGCAGAGTAAAGTTACAAGAGAGTCGTGGCATGGTTTGCAGTCAGATTTGATACAGGGTCAGATAAATGGCATTAATGGGTGTTCTTTTTTTACTGTGTTCTTTTTATTTTTATTTTTGGAGTTTCCCCTATGAGTCCCAACTTGTAAACGGCCAGTTCCCCTCATACTGCACGCTCCACTCCTCCCTTCCATGGCCACTACTTTTGCATCCTGGATTTGCAACCCTGGGTGTTTTTAATTGTGGTTTGATATGTGTGATGTAGCTAGTTTGAGAGATATAGCCTCTAGAGCTATAATGCCAGTAAAGGAGGCTAGTATACAATGTTGGAAACAAAGTTATATCTTCATTTGACTTGGAATTTCTTCAGTCAACAGCTGCCAGGAGTGTCTTTGACAAAAACAAGCGGAAATGGAGTAAGACAGCATATGAATATGTCTGTCCTGGTCCATCATATGTTTAAGTTGATGTTGAAGTATGCAGCATATATCAAGCTCATGTTTTCACTTATGGCGGTGCTAAGAATAGCTTGCAGACGAGACTACAATCTGCACTGTAATAGCAGTAGAAATCCTATAGCCCAACAGCCTAGAGGTCATAAAAGTAACTGCTGATGATCTGACTTGAGTGAGCACATATGAGTTTGCGAGGCAAAATATAGTTTACATGTGTGTTAAGTCGGTAAGCATGCATGTCTACATGAGTCTAAGTGTGTGCGTGTGTGGCTTTGCAGTATATGATTGGCTGCTGATGAACGGACATCTGCTCAGTGGGGTTAGTGTAGCGTGCCGGGGGTCAGAACAGGGCTTAGCACAGATGACCGTGGTATAACGGCAAGAGTATAGTACAGACATGCAGGAGAGGCAGCAAGCAGCGTTTTTAGACCAGCTGCCATCACCATGGTTACGACCACCAAGATGCTGACACACCCTATGAAAAGCAAGTTGTTGCACAAGAGGAAGTGCTTAACAATCAATGCAAATAGATGCTCATAAACAAGGTTGCACAAGCAAAAACAAAATAACTAGAGCATTGTGAAGGAATGTTTGGGATGCAGTGAGTTCAATGTGATCTCCTTAACAGGTCATTTTAGCTGCTAGTTTTTGAACTACCGTTTGCTAAACCCTCACCCGAGTTTGATCATAGCTCAGCAGGCCTGTCAGGGTTTGGATTTCTTTACATGTTGAATGCAGCACAGGTATGACACGAGACTGTAGATACAGAAATAGTCCATATAGTGAGTTCAGAGGGTGTAAGAAATTGATGAAACAGTCTGCTCTGCTCCTAGTGTAAGCTGCAAACCGTTATCATATGCAGCTAACTATAGCTTTGTGGGGGTTTTTTTCTGTCATCTGAGTGTTACGTTCACCAAACCAATTAGTCCTAAAAGTCTTTTCACTTGAAACTGCGTCTCTTCAAACAGTGACCTGTAGCATAAATCCACCATGTTTTGCTTGCTAGAGTATGTAAGCCGAACAGCCCAACATTGTTAGCCCATGAGCCAGTGTTAGGCAGTAACGCATTGCAGTAACTACATTACTTTTTCCAGTGATGAGTAGTGTAACTGATTACTAAAAAAAAAAAAACAGTAACGATATTACAGTTACCCCAGAACCAAATAGCTCGTTACAACCTTACTTTTGTTTTCATCCCACTACTGACTTGAAATACAACAATCACATCAGCAGATTCATTTTCAAAATCATTGTGCTATGCATGCATGTCACAAAGCAGCTATCTAGTTTGGATGATGGAAACACTAACCTTAGCAGCTGGAAATATTACTATTGCTTTGATTTTGTTTGGAGGAAAGATGACAAGATCTTCTTTGTTCCAAGTAGTTGCACTAAGATGCTCTACACCCTCTTCGGCTGAGGAGGATGGCTGTAGGCCTACAATTGCTAAACAGCCAAAACTAGATTTTAATCATGGACAGCTGTAGGCTACAAAAAAGTACTGAAGCTTGTGGCTGGATATGTGGTGGATGAATTGTTACCTATCTCCATGATTCATTCTCTATCTCTCAGGCAGATCCTTGGCAGTCACAGGCAACAACCCCAGGTGAAAAAAGAAAGAAACATTAGCAAGCTATCTAGCCTTATCTACACACTGGCAATTACTTTGACATTCACACAGAGGCGCACAAGCGAAGTCTGAATTTTGAGGAGAAGGATGCAATTTCTACCAGTTATAACAGAAAAATAATACATCAAGTAGCTTCGGGAATTACTGTTGGCAGGGAGTGATAAGTAAAGTGATACTATTACTTTTAAGCAATGAGTAATAAATCGCATTTTTATTGTAACGAGACAAACACTGCAAAGAACATTTTCCTTTTTCAAACTTACAATAAATTCCGACTAATTAAACTAAACTGTAACACAAGAACTTTTTTTTGAATAGCATATTTACTATACGTACTATCAGGTGGTGAGGAAGCTAACTTTTTGCCTGGGATGTTACATGAAGCTTTAGCCTCAGTCGTCTTGTATGATATCATGCACATAGCTATCAGGTGTATATCTAAGATCACCTAACAGGGTTGTCATTTCAAGTGGCAACTCTGTTTTTAACAAACTCGCTTAAAGCTTTGTATACGACATTTAGAGCATTAATACAGCACCAAACAACTATTTGCTATGTAAATACAGTGGAGTAATGCCGTCCTGAGCAGAGAACGAAGTCATGCCACTTCTGTGTATGGTGTAATCCGAGCTTCTCTGTGGTTTGTTGTGGTAAACTAGTCTGGACAAGTGTACATGTTAGTGCAGGTGTGTGTACACTCGCTAGCTCATCGCTGTCACTTTGCACCACGCTCATATGGCGGTTACCGCTGATATCGGGAGGACGTTGTCGTGAAAGCATAGCGCCCACCATGCTGTTTCCCCTGGTTTACACCATTGGCTCTGTCAAGGCTGTTGCCGTTGTCTAGCGCTGCTTTTGGGGTTAGCACTGTTAGCTGCTAGCCACCTCAATGTTGAGAACCATGTCTAGATAACTTATAGGTTCTTAATTTCGCATTGAGACCTTTTAAATAGTTAGGCAGCCACAGCTGATAGTCTGTTGGCAACGTCATGTCAGTCCACAAAACCAATCTACAAAGGGTCTATTATTCCAAAAAATACTACAGTAAATAATATTACATTATAACAGCAGCTAAGTAATATCCTGTCAATCCGTTATTGCTTTAATTTGTCTCTGGATAATTGGATATAAGCAGCTTTTGGTAGCAGCAGTAAATTATACTTCATCTTTGCCATAGCTTAGAGTTTATTGAGTTGACGTCTGTGGTAAGTATACTGACCCTGTTAGGTGCACAGTTGAGCCACAGAGGTGTCATAGGAGGTGTTGTGAGGAAACCAAGGTGAAGAAAGAGATGTAGATAGATAATTATATCATGCCACTCTCTAGCTCCTCCAGGCCATTTCCTCCCCTGTGGCAGCAGATAAGGGCGGGGTTGGGGAAAGAGTATCATGCATGAGTTTGGGGAGTGCCTTTGAAGACCACAGGAGGCCCGGGGAGCCAATAAAAGGCAGTCGGAGGGGGGGAAAGAGGACACCACCGAGGGAGTCTGGAGCAGGAGGAGGCATCCAGACAACAGCTCTGCAAATCCACCAGCCCTCCCTGCCAAACAGCTGAACCTCGAAAACCTCATGCAGGGCAAGCTGCCACACGCCACCATTATCTCAATCACTCTTCAAAAAAACTGACATTTTCATGGAAGTGTGACAAAAACAACCAAAAAAATATTCATAGAATTACATTTAAAGCTGCAGGCAAAAAATTATTTCATGTTTACAATATTTGAGGTTGGAGAAATCAAAGCTGCATTGTGTAACGTGCTGAATGGGACGTCTTTGCAGTGCCCGGGACAACCTGTCCAGTTCAAACCTGGCATTCTTGGCTTTATATCTGGAGCTGGGAAAGATGAGATTCCCACGGCGCGGGGTAATATGACGGCCTAGATGAGTTAAATGTCATGCACAGAGCACTGCTGCAGGCACATGGGCACTGAGGGTGGTGCTGCATACCGCACTGTCTGCTGAGTCATAATGGGCGCAGTGGTTCCCACTTCACACTGCAGACTGACCCAGTGCTCAAAAAGACAGCTCTATGTGCAGAATGACCCAGGTTATAACTGTATTGGGATGAACAGAAATACTTTGCTGCAGAAACCATGTGTAGTGTCCAAAACTGTAAATCTGTCTGAGTAAAATGGAAAGTAAAGGTGATTTAAGCTGAAAGGCTTTTAAAGAACAAAACTTAATGTACTTAAAAGCACAAACTAATGAGGCCGTAATGATCAGAAAACAAAACTGAGATAAAACTTTTCTATACTTAGATTCCACTTGGCAAACAGACTAAAGTTTGGCCTAATGGTGGCGCCAGAAAGACAATGTTACTTAAATATCTTAATCAAATCAATGTTTTGTCAGGCTCATGGTTCTTATGCTGCATATATTTAATTTGGGGTGACAGATGATGATTAGAAGGATTCCAATGGAAAGCATTCATGCCACTGGACACCTCAAGGTTGCCTTTGTTAGGCATGAGTAACACACTCAATGATTATCTGTGGTTGTGACACATTGAAAATATGCATTTCAGCCTGAGTTAATTTAAACAATCATGACTATATAATGACTATAACTAGTAACATTAAGGTTAAAAACAAAAATTATTAATCTGCTTCATGAGGACTGTGTAGGTGTAATCTGACTACATTATACTGACAATGTCTGAACAACTTACTAACTGTCATCATCACTGGTGCACAGAGGTTAAAGCTGCAGTGACTATTTATGGTTTCGTCATTAGGTATGACAACTGTCACCTTATACATAGTCATTTCATCCACTGTGTATATTTAAGTATTGATTAGTGCAGCAACATTAAAGATCCCCCTCCACTCAGAAATGTGTTTTTCTTCCGTTTATGACCTCCTAAAATATCACGTGACCTCGACTATACTGATTTGTGTCTGTGCAAAGTTTGTCAGAAAGGGCTGGACCCCTGAAAAGGTCCGGAGCATTTTTTAAAATTGTTTTTTTTTTTTTCTGCAACAATTGTGTACAAAATAAATGAATAAATGCTTTCCCCTTTTTACCTCCTTATCAGGGGCCCTGTCTGAGATTCAAATATACCCCGGGCAAGCTAGATTAGGTACATCACTAATTTGAAAGCCAATCACTGTGCAATTTGAAACCTCCAACACAGAGCAGACTTAGTACACGTAATATAAAATCTTAGCCAGATGGAATATATCTTTCTGCAACCTTTAATTGGGCCTCTGGTACATAACTATGAAATAACAATAGGACCATGTGAACACATTTTAACATCCTACCAGATGTTATTACATGTTTCACAGCTACTAATGCTGTATTAGACACTACCAGTTACAAGCTAACAGACAACATAAACAAATAAAAGATGCTAACTACACGTACCATTCTGATGATAGCCGATTTTGGTGCACAACGGATTCCTTATCTGAGTCTGGGTCTGACTCAAACATGTATGACTGAATCCCTCTGGTGTTTCCTCTCACACTAACACTAGCCATCCTGATGCACAGTGCTCTTTCATAGGTCAACCAAACGACAGTCTCGCAGTCAAGCAGCTGTGGTGGGCCGGGTTGAGGCCAGATCCAGAATCTCTCAACACAGTGCTGCAGGAATAAATCCTAAAACTTGGAACCAATTTAGCATTTTAGCACCTCCAGTTCCCTTGTTTTGAAGTCAATGGATTTTTGAAGGGTTTTTGGATAGATGCCTAAACATAAGGTCTGTGATTAACACAAGCTCAAAAGATTCTCACATTTTGGTGAATGACATAAAAATTGTCAGTACATACCCCAGTCATCAACATTGAAGCTTTCACGTCTTAAAAATGAGTTGCTAGCAAGTGGCTTAATGATACTTTAGACTATCATCATGACAAACACGGCTTTGAAGCCACAGAGCTTCTATTCAGCAGTTATTCAGAATCCAATGGAAAATCCCATTGGCTCTCTGTGGAGGGAAGGTGTTGTAGGCGAGGCCAACATCCAGGTCAGCCTACAAATAAACGTCATCCATGCTTTTTTAGCTTTTTATTTAGGAAAACCATGTTAACCAAAATAATAATCATTATTTATTAGTATTTGCGTTGCAGTTTATTTTTTACATAGGCCTACTTTAAAACATGTCTAGAGGGGAACTTTAATTTAATTTCAGTTGTGAATAAATATAGGTATTTATATCTATTCACAAGTTAATTGCTCAGAGTCATGAGCTGGTCTGGGAGCAGCCTGAGATGCTTTGCTCTCTGCTGTCACAACCAGTTGACATTGGCACACCAGGAATGGCAGTGGATCATCTCTGCTGCCATGACGGGGCTGGAACATGACACAGCTCTGGTTGTGGATTTTGGGGGTAAGACACTTGAGGAATAGTGTTCACGGACAAACATAGTGGGTTATATATTGGTAGAAATAGTGTCCATTTACCAAATTAGCTTCAAATGAGAGCATTGGTACCTCAATATAGCTCATTCAAGCTATATTTCCCATCATAATTACCACTTGGATGATGATATGAGTTGTAAATGGTTTAAAACCTTCATGACGTTAACACGACATTAACATTAGCTCTGTTTTGAGCTTAGTGCTAAACTTAACATGCTATTCCTTTTACTGTTTCCATTGTTGTATTGGTGTTTGGAGTTATAAATGATTATGTGGTGGCTTTTGTTTCTTTGTTTTTGCTGGTTTTATTGTGGAGTTTCTTTTCCTGCACCGTGTAATGGCTAACTATGTTTTCTTCTTTTTAACTCTTGCTGCTGCTTTGCTGCATCGTTCCTGTTGCAGCTGTTGCTACTCTTTTCTGAGTTGCATAAGAAAGAATAAAACATATGCGTTGGACTGTCTGTTGGCGCTTCAGTGATGCCCAGAGACCTGATGTCAAACAGAGATGAATCTTTTACACAATGAACACTTGCCAGACTCCACAATGATGAATATTCACCATAGTATTGTGAGGAGTTTCATGAACTGGTAGGAGATGAAAGACGTCCTTCTCACCCTACAGTGCCTTATGTTTCTCTCTCTGTCCGCACACAGCTGGGCCTGCAGACTGCTGGATGGATGAGGGGGGTGCTGAGGGTGAGGCGGGGGGAGTTGAGTTACATTCCTTCCATCGGGGCTGTGTGTCTGCCAACCAGGTCACTCCCAGTTCAGTCCCGGGAAATTGGGAGGGAAGAATTTCCTCTATGTGTCCATACTGGACACAGCCACAACCACACAGAGGCCCGTGTGCACCCAGGGCACGTGTGTGTGTATGTGTGTGTATGCTTGAAACTTAGCACCCAGTGTAATATTACTTGCATGTTATTTTCTTATGAGTGCATTGTAGGAGAGGTGGGGTGTGTAAGCGTGGTGTGTATTGTATTGTGCAGGCATGTGTGTCAACGTGCGTGTGTGTAAAACAGAAAGAGAAGCTGAGTTAGAGAGAGATAAGAAAGTTATTCCCTCCAAATCTACAATATTTTTCACATTTTACTGATTCTGTTGCAGATTGAATTACACTGTACAAGAAGATATCAGTTCACAGGTCAATGACAATTCTATCGGACATACCGGCTGCTGCATTGATCAAACCTGTGACCTTTAATGATCTCTGTAATGAGACGGTTTCATTGTCACTGATGAAAGCAAGATCAATTGCTGTATATTTATTGCACTTTCCTATGAAAAGAAATCAGACCCACGTACTGGAGCAATGCTTTAACCTCCCTCCAGACATCCTCCTGTCCTGTTCATCACTTACAGACCACGTACAACAGACAGATGATAGATGCTTCCAGAAGATTCCAGGTCCTCTCGCCCTCGCTGCAGACTAATAATAGAAAGATGGAAACTTGCAGGAACAGAAATAGACTGAAGTTTATTCATGTGCTGTTGGTTTGTGCTGCATTACACTCATTATATAGATCATGGCGGGATGGCTCAGCGTACATTGGTAGGGCTGAGATGGTAGCGTGTTTTCTGTGTACTCATGTATCATGTAGTGCATGCAAACAACGAGGACATGTTTGCAGATAAGGTGTACATTAGCCTCCAAAGTGTGCCTGTCTATCTAAAACAGACAAATTATTTCATAAACACGCCTGCAGTGTAGCATGACTGTGATGCGTTTAAGTGCCATCACTTCCTTTTTCAGTTTATGGCCTCTATTTGCATCTCCATGAACAACTCAGTGCAGTCATTTGCAGAACATTTGACCGACTACCTATAAAACTGATGACATTCCCATCGCCCTCATGCATACTTTGAGGTTAGTGCTAATTAGCAAAAATAGCATGCTAAGCTAAGATAGTGCTAATGGTCAACCTACTTTCAAAATATCAGCATGTTAACATTGTCAATGTTAGCATGGCGACATTAGCCTTGAGCTAAGCCCGACTGTATAAAAACAATGGATGTAGCCACTGCGTCACCCATTGATTGTGTACTTTCATTTTGTTTTTTGATGTTGACCGTTGCCATCTTGGATTATTTGGAGCCAGAACTGAACAAATTCACACAACAGGCAAGAGGTGTGGAAGAGTGAGGGGTAGATCTCTGACGCCTCACAGACAGCCTGTCACTCAAAGTGGCCAAGCCTCTTCATTATGTATAATTTTAAGCCTTGATAAATTATAAACAGGTTATCTACCAATGTCTTCAGACAATTTTCATTCCAACCAAAATTTATTGTCTGTCCATGTGTGACCCATGCGACTCAAGCAAGTCCAGTTCTATGCGAAATAGCACCTAAGATTTTTAGTCTCCACCACCTCTTGAGGGAAATGTCTTGTTCTTTAGCTGCTAAATGCTTCACTATGTTCACTAGCTAATCACTAACTTTGCCTGTTGTTGCTTACTGGTGCTGGGCTGATTTTGCTGGGTGAAAGTGAATCAAAACAGCAAACTAAAACATATTGCTGAGGGAAAGTGCTGTCAAGGAATAGTTACCCATGTTGGTATATTATACAGTGATTATAGCAGCTTTAAAGGTTCAGTATGTAACACAGAGGCCATTAATGTAGCAGCAAACCACTAGCCTATTTGCTATGTAAAGCTATAGTGACATAGCGTCTTGGGCAGAGAATGTAACACTCCCTCTGTTAGTGTTGTAATCCGAGCTTCTCTGTGGTTGTGTTGTGGTAAGCTGGTCTGGCTGCATGTGCAGGTTAGTGAATGTGTGTATCCCACTGGCTAGCTCGTTGCAGCCACGTTTGGCAGTTTGGCGTTGTCACAGAGGCGTAGCATCCACTCTCCAGTTCCTCCCAGGTTATCACTGTTAGCTCTGACAGCACCGTCGTTGTTGTTTAGCACTGTTAATGGAGTTAACACTGTTAGCTGCTAGCCACCAACTCAGCCACCTCCATGTTGAGAACCATATCTATACAACTGATATGGTTTGAATTTTGTATAGAGCTTCTTAAAAGCAACATAACATTACCAGGTAAATTCTGAGACAGGAGGGTTGCTGTAAACACGGGCTGATCTTTAAAAAGCCTCATCACTGCATTCTATTGTGCCAGCAGGTTTTTGCAGGAAAAACTGCTGTGGTGCATTGTAGCACAAAGAAGAATCACTGCATGGCAGCTACCGATCCAAATTTTACTTCAGTTCCACTACTCTAATGCCAAATGTTACCCTCATGCTTTGTGTGCTTTCAACCAAATTCCTGTGGACCCACATCTGGGATGAAAAAGAAGACATATGGTAACATCCTCTCTGAGACAGGAAATCTGGGGTCTCTGCGAAATATGGTCCTGATTTTGAAATATAAAAATTCTATACATTGATCCAACTTAGTAGCTGTTTTTTCCTTGATGAAGAGCTAAAATCTCTCAGTAAGGTGAGGCAACTCCTCAAAATATTTATCCTTATAACGAATATAAAAAGACTTTAAGAATTTTAAGAGTGGTGACTTTTGCTGTATATGGTATTTATTAGGGGACAGAACAGAAGTGGAGTCACAGACAGAAAACACAGACAGGCTCAGTGTGCTTTGCTGGGGGGGTTATGACACACACACACACACACACACACACACACACACACACACACACACACACACACAGAGAGAGTGCTGGAAAGATGGAAGCTCTTCCAGGACACACAGGACTGACTTGGCCCTCGCAGACGACGTGTCACAAGGAATCAAATTAGATGTTGCCGTGCAGAGCGGCCAGAACAAGGCCAGGGATTTTCTCCTGGAATCTTCAGTAAAGTTGGTTCGGTCTCAAGGATAATTTGTCAACAAGAGCTCTCATATGTTAAATATGCTATACAGCAGGACTGCGTCTAATGCAGGTCTTTCAATCACGGCATTTTGTCTATTACACTTTCCTGGCAAGGATCCTTGGCCGGGGAGGGCGGGGAGGGGGGTGGACAATCTACTGTATCAGTGTGACACATCTCCAGTCCGCGTTTGAACTTATAATTTACTGGTTCTTGGGAGTCGCATGAATCGCTGAGGTCAAATGGCTTATGATATGTTACACAAGACGGAGAGCAGCTACTTAGACTCAAACACAGCCTACTGTTAGAAATTAGATCAAATTAGAAATCTGATCTACCAACTAGCCTCTTTGGATAAGCTGTGTGTGCCCAACACACATTAGTAGAGTTTTCAAGTACACATTGCTGCCACTTTCTAGATATATACACATATACACACAGAGGCAAATAGCATTGTTTAATAAATATAGTCCTGGATGAATTACTGTCCTGTTTGAGCCCTGATAAAAAGGCCAGCTGCTGCTCACTAACTATGTGAGCTGCTTTCCATGCTGTCCTGTCATGACTCAGTGCTGAGTGGGACATTAATGGGTCTCTTCCCAGTATCCAGCCCAGTGTGAGAGGGCCATTCCTCTGTGCATCAGCCCTGGACTGAGTTTAGCATCATGGGAACCACTGATAGCAGCCGGGGTCCTGAGAGGTCACGCAGGAGTTCAGCTGAGTTAATCCAGCCGACAGCGTGCCCTGTCAGTCAAGGTACGGTGGACCGAACGCTTGGACGGATCTGAGAGAGGTTGTGTTTGTAGAAGACTGGGGAGCATACTCAGCTGGGGAGGTCTCCACGCTCACCCTTCTGTGTCAAAATAGAGACAGATGAGGATTCGGCCTTTTGCCTATGTACGATTTTGCAGTCAGTTTACAGTTAATCTCTGCCTGGAATCACAGAGCCATCTGGTGGCGATGTAGGGAGTTACATCCCACCAGAAACAACCCATGAAGTGAACAGTATTCTTTCATACTGATGTATGAAGATGCAATATACAAACTTAGAACACTTCTACACCTATGTGTCAGTCTAAATGCAGACATAAGCACCAGTGGAAAGAGGCTATTATGGTCCTTTAATCACGTAGTAATCAGTGTTAGGAAGGCACTCTTAAAATATAATAGGATATAGATTACTATTTACCCTGTTATAATACAATATAATAAGTTTTGTAAATATATTAATCACTTCATCAAAGTAATGTAACTAATTATATTTGATTACTTTCGATTACTTTTCTGACAAATGTTTTAAACTGAGCTTTAAAGCTGAAACAGTACAGTAAAAAGATGCAAAGCAACAAAATGAATATTATATTCCACATATACAGCAAAGAATATATTAAGATGTAACCTTTTTGTAATCGCCAACATTTTGATTATTAGTGTAATTTAATTACATGTAACTAGTTACCCCCAAGTTATACCACAATGTAAAAATACTTCATTACAACTAAAGGTCCCGCACTTAAAATCTCCTAAAAAGTCCTGTCAGCAAAATGTAATAAAAGTACCAAAAAGTACTCAATATGCAACAGAATGTTTCCTGTTACTGATACATTATTATGTATTATATTATTGTTTAATCATTACTAAAGCTCTGATGTACAGTATATACAGGACACACATAGACACATGCATGTAAATTTAAAGGCTTTTTTGTCTGATCAGATTTGTTTTGTTTTTTTTAGCCTCATTTATTCAATGTTTCTTTCAGGCTGAATTATAAGATAAGATAAGATTCACCTTTATTGATCCCACAATTGAGAAATTCCAGTGTTACAGCAGTCAAGGGTAAAGAGTCAAATTAAAGATTTCAATATTTAAAAAAAAAAAATTAAAAATAAATAAATAAATAAAATAAAACTAGGCATGCAGAAAAAAATACAAAAAATACAAGAAACAGCAATAAATAATAATAATAATAATAATAATAATAATAATAATAATAATAATAATAATAGTAATAATAATAATAATAATAATAATAATAATAATAATAATAATAATGAGCAGTGGATAAAAAGTGAGCAGTGGATTAAAGTGAACATATTTAGTGCAAGTGAATGTGCAAATAAACAACAACATGGGGGACAACAATGCTTATTGTGGTGTTTAAAGCCATAACCAAGGAGTGAGGATGCAAATGTATCTCTGTGGAATAGAGAAAACAAAGGAATAAATAAAATTTGTATTTCTGTATCTCCATAATTAAACAGAAAAAGTCTACACTAAGACATTTTTAAAATAGCAGCTATTTGCTCTACTTTGTTATACATGACGGCCATTTAATATGGAAAATGGATGCAACAAAGACCCTGGACAAATATAGATATCTTAAACATCTAAATAAAACCCCTTGGTGACATTTCCACCTGCAGGAGAAGAAGTCAGACCTGTATGAAATGCATGGTGACGTTTGCAGCAGAGACTCAGATTCAGATTTCTTTATTGTCATTGTAAGTAAGTAGATAATGTAATAAATAGTAATAAAATGATACAAATAACAGATAAATGTCTCCATTCCACTCACATTCTACACATTTGTACATACACTTCATACACTCATTGCCAACATATGCAGTTAAAATGGGATAATAATGCATGGATGCACATAAATTAAGTTACTGCACCTCATAAAGAAGAACTGTAATGTGTTTTAGTGAGTTTGCCTCAGTTCTTTAGCACCCGCCAATGTTTCATAAACTTGTCCAGACTGATGTATTTCTATGCATTTACCACCAGAATAGTCAAAAAGCAATACGTTTGTCGTTCCATCTCCTCGTGTCTTAAAAAGGCATTCTGCAAAATGAAGGAAATGTAGAAAGTGCCAGTAATGACGCAGACACTCACACAGGTAAAGGTAAATCAGGTGGGTGGGACATGGGGCACGACATATGTCTGTTGGGGGGTTCAGACGGTGCAGGTTGTCCCATCAGTGAGCAGACCTGAAGTGATGGCCCAGGTAAAGGTAGCAGGAGGCGCAGCAAGGAGCCACCAGGACTGTGCAGAGCTTTACTCTGACATGGCTACTGTCAGCTCCACCGCAGGTGAGTAAAGAAAAATACTATATGTAAATGTTATATTAGTCTGTTTATTATCAGTCCATCATGTCATCCATTTCCACCTGCAGAAAAAGTGAATTTCTGGCAGTTTTTGTTGCATGTTTCCAGTAATATTTCTTGAAAATTATTTAAGTTACTTTTTTGCAGTTGTTGTCTCATTCAACTAGTATGAAGTTATAGTGTTGCATGATGGTTTCCAAGCTGTAAACATGGTTTTGTAGAGGACTGTAAACCATATTGAATTTATTTAACATCAAAACTGTTATATATGTCACTTTTGATACTAGCACAACATGTTGCCTCGTAGATGCTTTAAAATTAAGCTTTTAGCCTTACATAATAGTTTATTAATTAGCCAAGTTGCCAATTAGCAATGTAAAATGTTTACTTTGTTAAGAGTATTCAAGTCCTTTAGTTTTGTTCTAAATAATCAAATTCAACCATATGGATATGTAACCAGGTTTGGTTAAAGTAACTAACAGAATAAAAGTCTTTATAAGACAGATTAGTTTCCAATTTTAATACCTATCATCAAATCAGCCCTCTCTGACTGCTCTTACCGATGTGAACAGACAAGGTCAACTCAATACATCAATTTGTCAGATTAGTCACTTTGTGGTAATAATCTTGGTCAAATCCTCCAGTTTCTGGTATCTTTTTCTCACGAGCTCGTCTTTAGCAGCTAAAGCTCTGAGGCTCTCAGGTTGCCTGGTGGCAGTGGGAACCATAAAGTCAGCATAATCCCTCTTTTTTAAGACAGTCATCGGTGAAATGCGTCCTTACAGGTCCTGGCCATTTTTTGTACCATGCCAAGTAATTCAAGAAACAGGAGCTGGAGAATTTTCTCTATAAGAATAAAAGTCTTTTCAGCATCTATGCAAACTCTTTTTCTTCCTCCTGAAAACAGATATAGGAGAGTCGGTGAGGAAAGGGTCATTGTGTGAGACCTCCATGGGTGTCAGCCTTGGCAGGCGGAGCAGGGCCTACCCTTCCCCAGCCAGGAGACGACACCGCACCACCTTCAGCCACAAGCAGCTGGAACAGCTGGAAGTGGCCTTTGGACAAAACCAGTATCCTGACATCTACTGCAGAGAGGAGCTGGCTCGTATCACCAAGCTTAACGAAGCTCGCATACAGGTGGGATACAGCTCTCAAATTACAAAGTCAAGTTTTTGACAGCCATGAAGTGCAGCTGTGACTTAAAAGTCACTCCTATGTTCAGAGGAAATGAGACCAAAACAATGAAAATCTCAAATTTCAGTTTTGCTAATACTAAGTGCCAACCTTCGGAGCTGAAAAATGAAGCCAACACAGAAGTGCCAATATCTTCAATTCCTCCAATTAGTAAGTTAATCCCCACAGACCCCCATGTTAAAATGGCCAACTTTATAGTCGAAAAAAAACATGTTTAATTCAGTATTTATTAAGACTAAAAGTTATGCATGTAGGACGTGGCTGCTTTGAGGGACCAAGACAACACTGTTGGTTAGGTAATGTAACCATGGCGTAACCCCCAGTTTCATAGGGAATAGTCACAGCCATAGCTGTGGCTATTTCAGTGCGTTTTCAGATCATGAAAGTTCATTGTGACGGTTTGGTTGCCTACGAAAAGTCTTGTGCAGCCTTTAGTAAGTAGCCTACATTGTGTTTTAATGGTTTTAGGAATGTTTTTTGCTAGCGAATTAGCATTGGCATTATCACTAACCAATCTAGCAGCTAGCGTAAAAGTTAGCGCCAGACTCTGGTCCAAATACTTTCACTTCTGGCTCCAAAAATCCAACATGGGGACGGTCAAAATGCCAAACTTGAGTTTCCGAACGGAAGTCCACAAACCAGTGGTCATGGTGGTTGCCTTTTATAAAGTCTATGGATAACACCTGAAAGGAATACTCACCCACAAAATGATCATTTGTGATATACTTTATATCATTTTCCTCACATGCCTCCACAGTGAACGGAGAATCCAAAAACTGACACAGTTCTTGATGAAATGAAGTAAAAGAGAGCCGTGTGTAACAACACCAAAACGATATCAAAACAACCATGTACAAATTCTCACACAACTTTTTGTGTTTGAATTCTGCTCATGCATGAATAGAGTTCAAACGTGGCCTTCCTTTTGCTCCAATTTCCTAAGAATTTTCTGTTTTTTGGATTCTTCGTTCACCGCAGAGGCAAAACAAGATTTTCCTCACTAATTCAACATATCATGGGGTGAGTAACAGATACACATACAATTTGTGGGTAAAGTTCTTCTTTAATGAAACCTGGTTGGACAGCACTCAAAGTACAGTTTCCAAGCAAAGGAAATATGATATTGTGCATTTTATTTTGAAATGTGAGTAGAATCAACATGACTTAATTAAAACACATCTGTAATTGTTGGATAATTTGTATTTAGTGTTAAATTCATTTGGAGGAGTGTTGTTTTTGCTTCAATGGCAAAATAAATGCTTAATTGTTCCACTTGTGCTAAACTCACACTTTTAAATTGAATTGTATTGACAGGTGTTAGTTGTACCAAGAGGTGCAGGCCAGTTAACCTTGGCTTTGTCTTTAATTCGTGCTTGTCTCAGCAGGTTTGGTTTCAGAACAGAAGAGCCAAACAGCGGAAGCAGGAGCGGGCTTCACACAAAGTTCTCCCAGTGGGTGTGTTGCAGGGGCACAGGGCGCTGCTGGGAGGCATGCACATCCAGCCGCCCAGCATGGCTCGACAGTACTACACTCAGCCTCTGGCTCACATCCCCCGTCTCCCCCCAATGCTGCCCTCTGGAGCATACTCCCACCACCCAGGTCCGGCGGCCCAGTGCCCCTGCCCCAGCATCCCACCACAACCAGCTGCCCAGCGGCAGCATGAGGACTGGTACAGCCCGCTGAGGAGCAACATCACCTCGCCCATGTTCTCACTGGCCTCCATGCAGCCTCTGGAGCCGGCCTCGCACTGGAGCTGAGAAGTTACAGAGGCCAATTTAAACAGTCAAATATTGCATGAAAATCATTTTTAATCTCTATTCAGCTGCAGAAAATTGAGTGATCGTGCACAATCCTTTTCAGCTTGTTTTACATTCACACAATGTTATTCATTTAAATAAAGTGTTGACACACATTTATGTTACAAGTACAAATTCTACCCCTGGTTTTGGCTGTAAAAGTAACTTCACTGCCATACACAGCGTAGGAACTTTGACTATTGTCTAAAGACAATAGTTAAGGAAAATTAAAATGTTTTGTTGTTATCTGTTAAATGTGTGCACCATCTTGTGCGTGATGAGGGAAGCACTGGCATTTTTCAACCTGGATCCAAAATTTTGCCATGCTTTTATATCTAAGTGACTTGTAGAAACAACACTTAGCTACAGTGCTGTAGCCCACAGCAGCGAAAAAGACTGCAATGTAACCACTTGGGGCAGGAGTACCCCTAAATTTACATCCATTAAAAGAGCTTGTTTTTGCCACTGATAGGCTCAAATTGTTGTTATGAGTGTGGGTATTATGAGTGTCTGTTATTATGAGGGTCTGTTTTGTGTCCAAGGCTCACTAAAGGAGAAATCTGCTGAACTCCTGCAGACTTTTTCATGTTGTAGGAATCAGCTACATATTCAGCCATGACACTGAACGTCTTTTAGATACTGTAAGACTCTCTCTTACAACTTTCCCTCCTGTTTCTACTGTTTTCTTGCTGCAACACTTCCTCTGAGATTTCAGAACACGACTTCTCCTTTAATGAGACTAGGAATCAAAACAGACAAGAACACACAAAAGGTATGGAAACATTTTTCATTTCTCTCTGGTGTCCTTTCAGTAATGTAGTCAGACACTTATAAAACCAATCTGAGCCAATCAGTGGCAAAAACAAGCACTTTCAGTGAGCGTAAATTGAAGGGGCGAACCTGCCATAAGTGGCTACAGCTGCAGCGCTCTCTCTCAATGCTGGACCAATTTCAAAAATGTTTGTTCCCACGAGTCACTAAGACACAAAAATATAGCAAAAAATTATCCAGGCTGAAAAACCACCAGTTCCCCTGGTACCTCTACTATTTCTTTCTTGGTGCATCTAACAAATAAAGATTTAAGATTCCCAAAGCCTTTTTCACGTGATTTCACGAATGCAACATTGTAGGACTCCACACACCAATCCATTAAAAAGACATCACCAATAGGAGCCTGTAGATTACAGTTTTTATTATTTCACATTCCAGAGACAACACAGTTGCATCTGTTATGCTTTCAGTTTTTTGTTTTTTTTAAATATAATTAACAACCTGAACTGATTGAAGAATCAATACTGAACGGCAGAAATATAGAATTCATCCACACTTTAGACACAATCAAAGATGGATTCAACAAATGTTGAGACACTCACACACACTCAGACATGACAGTTGATTCGGATCTGTTTTAAAGGCAGCTAATGATTTGAAGCACAAACATGTTGAGTTCGATGGTTCCTAACACTTCGACTGGAAACCTGTGACGCTTTTAAACTGCGGTGGCAGCAGCATCAACCAGTGTGCTTTGAGTCGAGATTATCCAGTGATAAAGAATCAGCAGCACAGCGCTGTGATACATTCAGTCTACGACATTAGATTTATGTCAAGTATCAGCTGGCTCACAGACTGCACAGTGACGATGATGGTGATTTGCTCATGTCATATCTTTATGGAAATAACAGCAAATACAACCCCAGGAAGAGACATGCTGGGCTGATGAACCACTGCTGAATGGAGTCTCTGCAGGCAACATACAGTACAGTGCTCTACCTGTGACCTCATCAGTTCAGCATGGTTCTCTCCTCTCTACACACACACACACACACACACAGACACACACTACATCAGGCTACTGTACATCTGATTAAGTCAAGGCCACTTTCTAATGTCACGAGAACGACCCGTTTGTCCCATCCTCATCACAGACAGCGAATGAAATGGATTCACAAAAGGAATCATTTGGTCCACAACGCTGAGTGTCACACAGCCACAGTGTGTTCATGTAAATGAGTGTGTGTCTGCTTGGGTCCAGTATGCACACTGTACAGAGTGAAACCAGTTTTAAATGGAAACTGGGGTCCAAAAAAGTGATGACATTCTGTTTAGATGCTATTGCGCTACTACAGTGAATAAAGTGTAGCACCGTCAAAAGAAGCACACACAATATTAGAGTGTTTAGGTTGTACGTATAAAGGGCCAGTTCACCCAAAACCTACCAAAATTAGAAGCTGAAGATCGTTTGGGTTTTATTTGCCACGGTCTTCCAACACGTCTAAAAATGACACTGAGTTATGTCCAGGTGACTCTGAGGAGTTTGTACTGATAGTTGTATTAGTTCCCAGTGAAGGTATTGGACTTTTACTGCATACGCATTTTGGGAAAAGTGACCTCAGAGATCACTGAAACCTCACCAAACTGAATTAGCAGTATACATCCATGGTAAGATATTATGAGGGGTTAAGTAGAGAATGGTGTTTGAGAGTCCTTCTTTTGTGTTGCTTATTAAATTATTGGTATTATCACTTTTGCTGCTACCAGCTTGGACATCACTTTAAAAAAACAATGTGTCACAAGCTTATTATTAATTACAAAAATTTCCAAAACTTGGACATTAATCACCAATAACCCTGACTGATCACCAGCAGCGCTTAGACGATGGTTTCTAGACAGCTTGGTGGCTTCTCTTCTCTGCAGAACCTTCTTGTTGTTGTTGTTGTTGTTGTTGTGGACATGAAGAATGCCAGTGCTCCGGTGACATCTTACTCTAGAGATTTGGCAAACTCTGCATAATCTATATACCCGTCATTGTTTTTGTCATCATCCTTCAGAACATCGTCAATAAGAGTTATAAGGTCCTCCTCTTTCATTGGCGCGCTGTTCTCTCCTCTCTCCTGAGAAGGAAACAAGATAATAAAACAAAAATAGTTTGTATGTGTGACAACAATAAATACTGTTCATTACATACACTATTTATATGGCACATAAAGTAAGTTTAGTTTCTGTTCAGTTTTGCTTGATCCTCGCCCCTCTTATATAAGGCTTATATACTTTCCTCTCTCGCACTTATTTGCTAATGCGGTACTGTTGCTTTGTGGCTTTGTGTTTGGTCTGACAAATCAAGAGCAAGACGTTGTACCTGAACCAAAACATACATGATTTGTGGACAAGCACCTGAACCACAGATGGACTCCATTTGGAATGTGCAACTCTACTGTATGACATAACTTCATTGTACAGTGTCCGCACAGATGAGGCGTGATGGGGGCACTTTTCCTCAGCAGGTGTGCAACAGTTTACATCAGCTCTAGGTGTAATATAATGTGTCATGCCTTAAAAAGCTGCTAAATGCTGCTTAAAGGAGGAAACAGTCTGAAAGTCAGGTTCCTACTGCTTTAGTGCTTCATTTCAGTTTCCTTTAGCTTGAACAACACTCGGCCACTCTTAATGAAATGAGTTTCTGCCATCACAGAGTTTTCGTTTGAGGTGAAAGAAAGGTGTTGGGAAGGCAAAAGGTGGAATTACTTAGAAAATGTGGATCCATTGATTATTGAGAAGTATCTTGCATATTGTATTCTGACATGTTTCTGACACAAGGGCTGCATTTCATTTGTTGTTCAATATGCCCTTGATGACTTCCTTTTCATTGGCACTGGCTCTTGGGAGAATCCCACTCGCCATCTTAAGTGCCGTTTCATTTGTGTGAAAAACTGAAGGGAACTTGGTGAGCTTAACTCTCAGAGGGCTGAGGAAGGGAGTAAAAAACAACTGTCACTCCAGCGTTCATATCACCCGCAATGCACTGCAGTTATATGTTTAATGCAAGAAAAAATACATCCATGGTTAGGTGGCAGTAATCTATGTAAAACTCCTGTTGCACCACCAAGGATGGAGAAGATGAATAAATTGGAAATAAAACATTGAATAAAATGAATAAATTCACTATCTGACATGATTTTAAATTTAAGTTTTTCTTATATGTCATATATATATATCTGTATAGGCAAGCTTACATGTGTATAGCTTCACTGCCCATCAGAAAAATCTCATAGATAGCTGCATATTTTACTGGAAAAATGTCATATAACTGACTGCAGTTAATATTTACTTTTATTGTTGTATTGTTCAGTTTGTGAGATTTAGCTATTCCTAACATTATCTGTAAATGCATGATATCATAAAACTGTAGCAACATTAGATATGATAATCATGATACAGATCACAAACAGAGATTTGTAAATCAGAAACTGATGCAGCTAATTACCTAGTTCAGTAATTGCAAGTATCCACAGAAGATGCTTTTGCCTTATTTAAAGGAGTCTGCAAATACTCCCCTATACTTCCTACTACACTACTTCTGAGCAGTGATTGGGGGGGATTTTAAAAAATAGTTTACAAGAAAATAATCACTAAAATGTGTTTCCAAGAATAGTAAAAGCAATGTGTGTGCGTGTGTTTGTGTGTGTGTGTGTGTGTGCAGTGTTCATTTTTACCAATAAGTACACAGCCTACAAAGCTATAAGCACACAGGCCATCTTTACTCCATCCTTAAGCAGTTACTAAAATGGTTACTGGTATTTAAGTAAACACCTAAAAGAACAGAAACAAATATATACACACTTTCATATGTGTTTACTTACCTCTCTGTGTACATGTGTGATAGCTGTTGCGAGCTCCAGCCCATCCAGCAGGTTGTTGCCATCATAATCGTGCATCTTGAAATAGTGCAGCTGAAGCTCCTGAGGTGACATGTCTGTCTCTGGTTTGTCTATCACTCCCTCTAAATGCTCCATGATGTGGCTGGAAGACAAAAGATGACTGAAAACCCACAGAACGCTGCCACTGACTGAGTTCAAAGTTCACCATTCTGTGCAAATAAGTCTGGAACTGTGGCAGAGAGCAGGATGAATTCGGAGACATCACTCACTCTTTGTCCTGGACCATGTTTCTGTCCAGGCGACCATGACCGGTTATATGAGCTCCACTCTCTACGCCCGCTGGTGGGGGCTGCTGTGGATCCACCTGGGAGTGAACACACAACAGATAGCAGGACAGGAGGAGGAGCAGAGCCCCCCACTGTTCACTACACCTGCTGCTCCTCATTCTGCTGGACACACAGACAAGACACACACAGAGAAAAAGACACAGACAGAAAGTTAAGAACTCCTGGGCTGTATTATATAACTCTTATTATATGACTCTTACTCACATTGAGCTCATGTCTAATGCAAACTCACTTGTGAAAATAAACTATTCCCCATTTTTCCAGGGAACACTGGAGCTCCATCAAGGGCCCCTGGGGGTCCCTGGTTGAGAACCACTGCACTAAACGTACATATTTGTTTCTACAACATTTTGTAATTCATATTTCCCACACAATTTTCATTCATTTGAAACACTGATGATGACTGTTTGCCCTTTAAACGTCGTATTAGAGCTACATTAGTGAGTCAGCTGGCTCTATCTGATAACTGCGCCATATTGCCAACAGCGGAGAAACCAATCAGTGAAGTCATGACTGTAAATCAAAGTGTTGTCGATACTCAGCCATATGGGCACCTTATTCACAGGTACCGTTAAAACATTGGCTATCTTAGTAAAAATACTGGCTGGATAGCGATATTAAACCGCTGTGAAAATATCACATAGAGCTTCACACTGTGTACCACGAGGTTACAGAACTAACGTTATCTTAGTATGAGACCAAAGTTAACGGAAACACTAACGTTAGCAAAGGGCTGACAGTAATAACATCTGCTAGCATGGAGCTTTGTTTCAGGGCTGCGCTGAGAAACCGTGACCTGTTTAATGCACAAACAATACGAGACGTTTAATTATATAATTATTTGAAAGGTCGTTTTAATACTTGCCTGATAATATTTTGCACCCTCGCTTGACTCCGCAGACAGTTATGTTGTTTTCGTAGTTGGCTGGCAACAATGATCAGTCACAGCCTTTAAGGACCAAACGGCTTGCCGTAGCTCCACTTTGACACGACAGCTCATTATGATTGGTTAGAATTATCAAAGAGTATAAAACCGGAGCGAGAGTATTAACTGCGACAACGTCCGTATTCGCTGAAATCTTGCGAGACAGACTACTTTGTTATTTTAGCCGTCCACGACTGAGTTACAATTTTATTATACTCCGTACATGTTACATTGGGTGGCTGTGCCCAAGGCAGGGGCGTTGTAGTGGGTGGAAATGTGGGACTGATTACCCAGGGCCCCGATTAGAGGGTGGCCCTCAAAAAGCCTGGAATGAAAAGTTTTGTTTTGTTTGCATTATTTCAGTAATTAGTGCCATAATCAGTTCAAAATTGGCTGAATTAATCAGTTAAAAGACTGTTAAAAATTATCTTAAAGGCTCCTCTTGCCCCTTAATCTGCCCCTGCACCAAGAGTCATCTTTAAACACAGCTAGAGCTGAATGAGTGATTGCTTATGCTGCTGGAGCACCAGTGTACACTGTTGCGTCTCTCATTCTCAGTCAAAATCAGTTGCACAAGGAAGTAAACATAAATTCAAGGTGTTTTACCTACGTTGTAAGGTTATTTTTGAAAAGACTGTGTGCATCCATCGAGCAGAAACTGTACATTTTCCGTGAAAACAGAAGTCTATTTTGAAACAAACACAATGCACGTAAGAAGCATCAATTCATATGGCATCCCGGAGTGACAACAACAGATGCAGCGATTCACACTTAGATGTGAAAGTCCACAGACAAAGTGGCGATATTTGTCAAGCTGGGATGATATAGGAAAGGGAAATTGGGGTTGCAAAAAAGAAAAGAAAGAAAGAGAGGAAAGGGAAAGAAAGCAAACTGACTATATACGAAAAAGAAAATCAAAAGGTATGTGAGACATCGATCAAAAGAGGAAGAGAAGGGGCCCCCAGACACTGCTTATGCATGGGGCCCAGATATTTGTGCAACACCCCTGAGCCCTGTTGAAATTGTTTTAGTTTGTAAGCACTAGCAAGCACTGACACAAGCTGACGTTTAGATTATTTGACAAAATATTTGCACTCCCACGTTGTAATTTGTGCTCAGTTTACGCATAGCACTTTCCTGAGGACATTTTCCAAAGTATTTGACGGTGTGACTCATCTTGACGGAGACAAACATCTTTGAGGTGACACGTTGATTACGTCACCAGGGGGGAGTGAAGCAGCGGCTCAGCTGTCAAATCTTCACCGCGCAGGAGCACGCTGTGTGCTGGAGCATACAGAGGGGAAGGAGAAGCGTCGATCTGTGCAAATGTCAAGTTTCCAGAGAGAAAATGACGCTGCTAAATCTCTGTTCAGGAGGCTCGAGGTTTTATTTTTACGTCATAAAGTAGACTCAGTGAAACCCATCAGTAGTCAGTGACCCCTGTCTCCCCCTTATTTACACCCTGTGTTGTGGATGTGAAGACAAGTGTTTATTGTTGATCAGCTGGAGCACTGGTTTGCAGCATATAGCCCAGTTCTCTCTGCCTGGTTTGTAGCCTACAGCCCTGCTGCTTATAGGCTACATGTCACAGTGCAATAGCTGACAGATGTATTATTTTGTATCTGAGCCAGGAGGTTAGCCGGCCAGTGCTGCTGAACCCAGATCAGGGAGCAAGCCATGCAATTACAGATGGGTTTTTCCAATGAACTCATTTATGAAATGAACACTATTAAAAGTAAAACAAACACCACCATATATGCATGCCTCCTGTCTCTTTTTGGCTCCCTCTCTGCTGCAGAAGAGCATTGCTTTCTCCGCATTACTGTTTAAGCCCTACCTGATCCAGTTAAAGTGTTAACGGGAATGATTAAGGACATGGCAGGACACCCGTCATTTTACTTCCGGCAGCTACAGATCAAGCCCTCTGAAAATGCCACAATCATTTCAAGAAATGCACCTTTACTGACATAAGTCACTAATGCACTGACAAATGCTATGCGTAGACTAATAGTGGGCATTGTGTTTAATATGCATTGTAAGTGCTGCAGGATGAGAGTAAAGAAATAACAAGAGGGTTCATGATGGAAAAAGATGAGTTTACTTTGGTAAATATTGCATAAATATCCTTGTTAAATGAAGATTCAGGCCAACTCTTGGTTTTATTATAAATTAATCAAGTAGTTTCTATAATAACAATAACATTTTAATGGTGAAACATATTTCCACAGTGCAAATAAAATCAAATTCCTGTATTTACTTTCGCGCTCCTGTGTGTGGTGACCTTTTGTGCCTGTAACCCACACCCCACCCCTCCGCACTCAAAGATTACACATTTATTTCTCCTGCTAGTCTGCAGTTACTCCCATCGTGTCCGGAGAGTACAGTCACCACCGGGACAGAGCGGCGATGGCATCCCGGGTCTCCTTCACCCAAGTCCGCCTGGAAGCGGAGTTGGAGCGCTACCGGGCCGAGTGCCAGTGGGACAAGATGCCGATGATGATCGAACAGATGAAGCTTGCGCGGATCCACGAGGACGGTGAGTGATCTCTGTGCACCTGGAGGGTTTGAAGCTGAGGTGTCCCCTGTCGCCTAACTGATCTGCACACTGCAAAAAATAACGATCAAGAAGAAGCCACAGGTTGAATCTCGTGTCTCCTTTAATAAGTGACAAAAGTTGTTTGAAGTCCACTTGTTTTAGAGAAGTTTCAGGAAGTTGTTTCCAGAGTGAGTATCTTAGTTGTCAGCTCTGGAAACAATGAGGATTGGTTGTGTCTGGATTTGTTCAGATGATTTGTAAAAAAAAAAAAAAAAAAAGTATGATCATAAGACTCAGTAAGAATCTAAAGTGTTTGTCAAGGATGGATATGTGTTGCAGTGCACGGGTTTCACTGCATGTATACACAAGCTGGACTTTGGACTCTCAACAAGATAGTGTGTGTTAGTGTACTGTAGGTTTCCTCAGCAAATTTATTACACAAATAACAATAATCAGAATCATTTTAAAGACATGTTGCTTACATCTGTCCCACTGGGTGAGACCAGGGGTCAGAGAGGGGTTGCCGGATGGCTCCAACAATCACATGTCACTCCCTGGAAGTTTACAGTATACACACTGAAAGAGTGTGAGCACGATCAAAGGTATCTACACATTGTAAACAGCCCTCATACAGGATGTATCTGGCATAACCTCCTATATCTTACACAAAACATGGTTTTCCAGTGCGCAACCTTGAACTCATTCCACACTGTACGCGTGCTCGAAGAAATGCAAACACACTTATCACTGTGTAGCTATACTTTGCCAAGTCACTAATGGACCTGCCTCCACCTCTCACCTTAGCAGAGTAAATATGGGTTCAGGTGACTGGACTGCATGTCCGCTGTTATTGTACCCATAACAGGCTGATAGTGCCGAGCAGCAGTTTCTCCCTGCCTGCACATGCACTGAAGTGTTAAATCAATGTGGTATTACTATGCGCATGCATGGGTCACATTAGCTGATCTGACAATGAGTGTGCATGGAGGGCACGGTGCACCAGGACAGGAGCAGTGGTTTTAGATTGGAGATAGAGGAACTTCATGGTAGGTAAAGTAATAAGGAATCAAACTTAGTGAAATCCACCCCACTGTAAAACAGTTAACAGCCCTCTGCATTCTTAGGTCTCATGTTGTGTGAATTATTTTACTTTAGATAATTAAAAGTAATTTGATGTCAGTCAAAGAGAAAGGGTCCTTGCTCACCTCTGGTAAACCATCTCATGAGGATAAATCAAATGTTGTTTTGGCAAATACATATTTCAGTAGTAGCTACTATTTAGGATGCTGAGGTCATCAGTGCCAGTTCTCTTGTTCTGGGAATGTGGGGGGTTTAGTAACCCGTGGGGAATTTCGTTCTACAGTTAAAATGGCTATTTTATAGGCCAGTTAGACTCAGTGCATTTAAGGATAATCTGTTTTCTTGTAAACAAAAAATGTAAGTTTGAATCAGTGTCTCTTTTAAAAAATGTATTGCGTGTGTTTGAAGGTCTAGTAAACATCATGAATGCATTGCCTTTCTCATAACACATTTGCACACATTTCTTGAGAATTTTAAAGCTCCAACAGAGTTTTTTTTTTATGTTTACTGTCTCCTTCATTCAATTCAGTGTTTCCCCACAATAATTTTAACATTAAAAGGGCTCTATGCAAAATTCAGAGTGTATGAGTTGTCACAGTTCTCAGCATGGAGGTAGCTGAGCTGGTGGCTAGCAGCTAATGGTGCTAACTCCTTAAACAGCACTAAACAATAACAACAGTGCTGACAGGGTTAACAGTGTTGACCATGGATGTATTAAAGGGATAGTGCACCCATTATCTATTAAATTTTGTAGTTAAATTATGTGTTTCTGGACATTTTAATCTGTGGAGGTGTGTTGCTACCCCCTCTCCCCTTGGATCTCTGCAAGGGATGTGAGGACTCTAAAACTTCACCTGAGCCTCCCTCGGCATATGGGCGGGTAGATAATGGCTGAATTTTTATTTTTGGGTGCACTATCCCTTTAAGAGACCTCATAGGAGGTGGGACCCCGTTCATTCCTGTCAATGTTGCTCAGTGGTGCATGAAGCCAAAAAAGCTCTATTTCTGCTCTATGAAATTCCCCGGATGATCTGTGCTGCCTCTGGATCATCGAGCCCATACAGCAGGCGCACTAGAGACTTCTGCCAGCCAAGACGGCTAACTTGAATTTGCATAAAATGATTTAATCTTGTGGCTCTTCTTGACTGTCCAAATGTTATCAGACTGAATGGATTAAATCCTGATAATGAAACGGGTAATTTCGTGGGGGTTGTGATGCTCAAAGAAATGTATCCACTGATTTACAGATGTCCCCTGCCCAATGTAAGTCTACAGGAAAAAGCCTTTTTGGGCCCAATGACATCATGTGACTCACCCAGGAGTTGTAATTCCACTGTTTTGCCGTTACAAAAACTGGCTTCAAAGCCTGGTGCACTTCCCTGAGCGTAATGTTGACCAGGGGGCAACCAGAGGATGGGTGCTATGCTTCTGAACAACGCCATCCTGATATAAGCGGTAACCGCTGTATGAGCGTGGAGCAAAGCAGCAGCAGTGATGAACTAGATACACACATGAAGTAACATGCTTGTGCAGCCTGACTGGCTCACCACAACAAACTAAAGAGAGGCTCAACACACACAGAGGTGGCGTGACTTTATTCTTTGATCAGGACGCCATTACTCCACTATATCTACATAGCATTGCTTCTGAATTAATGCTTTGAATATCATATACAAAACCTTAATTAGTGGGAAATAAAATCTACGGAAACAGTATTTAAAGAATTATTTCAATAAATAAGTTGCGGTATCAGGTCATGATAGTTTGACCATAGGTTTTTGTATGGTTGCCTCCTGCCTAGGCATTTATAAAATCCTGCATCTATTTCTCCACCTGCAGCAGACTTTAAACCAGCAATAACAAATGTTGGCCACAGGGGGGCAGCTGAGAAGCTCAGCACTGACATATTATCTGTCATCTTTCAAGTTGATGCAGCTAATACATGTGCGTATTTACAAAATCAGCAGATATTCAGCATTCATTTTGAGCTTTCATTTGCAGTCATTTTTCTGTCCATTTGAATCTAAGTCAAATATTTACTCTCCTTTTAGCTCTGTTACCCAGCTCTTTAGCTGCTAAATGCCCTAGTATTTTACCTAGCTAGTTGCTCACATTGTGTGCTGTTTGGTGCTGGGCATGAGTTCGCATGTTTTGCAAAACTTGCCAAGGTTGATGAGATGTTGGACTGAACCAAAACAAATAAAATGTGGGCTGCAAAACCAAATACCTGAAACATGCTATAATTATTTTCAAGTTCAAGTTCAAGTGACCCATTTTATAAATAGCAACATGATCCACTGATAATATAAAGAAGTGATTGTAGCTACATAAACTTTTCTCAGTCAGAAAGCTGTTGCACAATTATAGTTCCTGCTTGTCTCCGCATACATACACGGGTGCATCACAGAATGACTGCAGAGATTCAAAGATAAATGAATGTTTGAGAAAGCTGTTTTTCTTTGACCACTTTATCTTCTTCCATTGAAACAAAATGGCCAACTACACAGTACTGTTACCTCCTGGTTACATATTGCAACACCGACTCTTTCCAAAGTCTAGGCTCCAACTTGTGTGAAATCATTAAATAACTCTTACTGTAGTTATGGGCTGAGGCACATCCTGCTGTTTATCCCTCACCTTCCCCTCTGATAGGTTTAGCCTTGGCTGTGCAAATAAAACTAACTGGCAAATATGTCAAGCATATCAGGAGGACATAAACACCGCTCACAGAGTTTGTGACAGAACACACACACACACAGAGTGCAAAAGCTAAACAGGAAGGCTTTGATCGAGTGAGTGTGTACACAGAAACTGAGGTTCACTACTGGACTTTGAAGGCCAGTCAGAACTGACTTTAAGTAATATCTTCAGTGTACAGTACATGGACGTGGAGTGCTTATCATATGATTACAATGATAAAGCTATTTAAGGAAAGCATGAGGGAAATGGAAACTGTAGCTTTTAAATAGATGTCAGGGCTGTGGCATATTTGAACTCCTCTCCCTGAGCTGGTGGGAAATGTTGTTTTTAATGGACCGAGTGAGGTTTGCTTTGGCTACTCAGACAAATGACCTGTGACCCTAAGCTCTGACCTACTCCCAACAAACTCAGTTTACTCCTGACTTTTTCAATCCCACCCCCTAGATGACTATGGGATGCTGCTGCTGGCTGAGGCGCTGCTGGAGGAGTGCATGCAAGAAAACATGGACCTGTTACGAAGCTCCACACCTTTGATGGACAAGACCCAGCCCAGGCTGTCCCGGGCGAAAGGCCACCTCAATGCCATCCTCAGCCGAGGCCGTCTCACAGTCAGTCTGATCTAGGTTTCTTCAGGTCACCATGTAGATGCAGATTCCTCCCTCACAGGAAGCTTTTATACAAATGTTTTCCTTTGTGTCACTTTTCGGCAAACCATTGATTTCCTCTTGTCCTCCAGCCCAGATATTTGAACGAGGCTCTGCTGCTGATGGCCAAAGTGCACTATGTGCAGGGTCGCTACCGGGACGCCCAGGGAATGTGTGCCAGGGTAGGACTGGAGGAGCTGACGCGGGATGAGCAGCCGACCTACCACCTCCGCCTGCTGGCTGAAGCTTTCGTCATCAAAGGTACCTATAGGGAAATTTTAGTTTCTTACAGCTTGGTTTGTATTTTCATTTTTTTCCATTATCACAGTAAGTATAAATGCTCTCTGTGCTCCGTAAGTAATGCTGGGACCTGCAAAAATGGTGAACCTCCAGGTTAGCCCAATTTATTTGGAAAAAAAGAAGGCTAAAGGTAAAATTACTTCTCAAACTTTCAGTTGTAAATGTCCATCACAGTTTATATACAGACTTTCTAGTTCAGTTCGACCTACACTACTTAAAGGGATAGTTCTGGGGCTGTATTCATGAACATTCTCTCAGTACACTCTCAGAGAGCTCCTAACTTAGCCTGAACATTTTTAGTAAGGCGTCCTAACTCAGGAGTGATTTAGGAAAGTTCTCAGAGCAACTCTGAGCAAAGAAGGGACAGAAAGTGAGGGGGTGTGGTTACCCCTTTTGCTAGGTATGATGCGTTCTTTAACAGATATTGGTTGTCAGAGACACAGCCTGTAAGATGTGTGGACACCCAGTGGAAATGAAATTAATTGCTGACTGTGAAAGTGCTGTCATTGTTAGTGTGATCACTGATGATGGAAAGTTGAGGCAGACAGAAGACATCACTGCTGCACTGTTGCATTTTTCCAGTTTTTCAAAAATCTTAGTGTTGTGATCAATTTATTTCTGAAGTTATAGGATTTATGCCCTGGGCGAGAAATGTGTGCGTATCCCTCACGAGATCGACCACAAATATTAGCGCTGCACGGTCTAATCTGTAGCATTTCGTTTACTCAGTGTCATCCAGTGTTTGGAGATTTTTTCTCTTTCTTTTTTCTCTACCTCTTTGTGTTTATGCTATTTTCTCCTCTGCTTAAGAAACTCTTAAGCCTCTCAAAAGTCCTCCTCCCTCCTCCCAACAGTTTTCACTTTAGGAGCCTTTTTAAGGTCTAAGATGCTATGTGAATAACCATAAGTGCTCTGTTGTAGGCAAATGGACTTGCTTGAGTTACTTGACATTGCTTGATGTTTTGCCTCTCATTCAAGAAGCTTCTTCAGTTCTTAAGGACTGGTGCTGAGTCACGAGCTTCAAACTCTGTGATGGTGTGAACCCTTACAGAGTTGTTGAGGTCACATGTGAGTCCTTGACCCACTTGCCCATCTTGTGTGTCGTTAGGGTTAGATTGGTCCATCTAACCATGACCTGGATGACTGAGAATCTTTACCTTTTGTAAACAACTTTCATCTTTACAAGGACCTAGTCTTAACTTAAGAGGAAATTCTGAGAAAATGTCACAATTTTTATAATTCTCTTAGAATTTCATCACAAGGAGCAACTCTTAGCATAAGGTAGCTTTGTTAATACAGCCCCTGATCTTTTGAAATGGGATTGTATGAGGTACTTATCCATAGTCAGTGTATATGACATACAAAAGATGGTAGTCGGCCCGTCCACAGTTTGGAGAAGCAGGCTGGAGTCCGACCTGGAAGCTAAGCTATGTCCAGAGGTCGGTAGCAGTATGTATTTTAGCCACCTGAAAAAAGTCCCATCTAAAAAAAAAAACAATTCAATAACAGTTTAAAGCCTCTGGAAACCCAAATCCACAATAGCCTTCTAACTATGTAATTTAGGATCTTATGTACATAATATTAAACATGAAAAAACAATTATAAAAATTAGAAATCTGCCTCCAGCGGGCTCCCAGCAGCACTCGAATCAGGTAGACTGGCTCCAGAGCCTGGACAATCCGAGCCTTTGCAGCTCATGGAGCTGCAGGAAGAGGCGGACGTAATGTGCACCCTTCCTCACCACTAACCCCAACCCCAAGCAGTTAGCTTTGTTACGCATAAACATATCCCCAATCATGGAGGTGATGCTGCGGGAAACAACACAATTTTAGCTGGAGGGGAACATTATTCGAGGCGGGCAAATACTTCTACACAACGCCAGAGAGACGGCCAGCCAACACCAGTCTCTCCCGCTTTGAGGGTCGGTGTGTGTGTCAGAGTAAAGACATATTTAATCTATTAAGACTGGATGTGTTTGAATGAAAAAGGCTATTATCAGAAAAACGGAGCAGATTTATGTTTTCAATGAAAACGTATCTCAGTGAAAATGAGCTGTTTTTAAACCAGGTTTTCTAATAGTTATGAATGGTTATTTTCACTCAGACTTTTGTGGATGATTAATGAGACACTCGACTTTGATATAATATATGCATTTTTACTATTTCAAGCTGTGTTTCCAAAGACTTTAAGTGTATGCTATATTGAGAGTATTTCCCCCACTTAAACTGTCAGACAGCGATTTCTGACAGGGTACTGAAGCTGTTATATTGCTCCCTTGAAAGCCAGACTCTATTTAAAAAAAGTAATTTGACATCACTGAACACAGGAGTTGCTGGTCTACTGCTGTCTTGATCGTATGGTTTGTTTCAGGAAGTGACTCTGGTGTTTAAAGTGTTTAGTTCAGATTCACCAAAGTCAGGCACCCTTCATGTCCAACAGAAAACAGGCCTACTCTGAGTCACTCATCATTCCCATGCTCTTGTTCACTGCTCGCTAGCAAAAGTGAAAATGAAAGCCAACCCCAGATTCTGGAGCAAGCTTTGTCCTCTTGGCATTTCACCTCACTATATTTGTATGTTTTTTTTGTTGTTGTGTTTGTGATTTTTGTAGCTGTAGGGACAGATAGGGGGCAAAGTTGCAATGACATGAAGCAGTAGGTTTCATCAGGTATTGAGTTCGAATTTTTGGAAGTGCTCGCGTAAACAACACCAGCAATACAATGCAGTTCTCAACATGTTCAAACATTGTGTTTGCTCATGCTTTATGAGGATGTCAATGTGTTCAACACGTTTTTATAGGCTTTAAGATTATACATAGCATTTTGGTGGGTAAAACTGAATGTAAAGATAAACCGCAGCCTTGTGTTACCTGTCGCTGGGATTTCAGTCTGTTTGAACGTCCATTACAGAGCTGCACAGTTTACATTTACAGCAGATCTCCTACCTGCCAGCCTGAGCCTTCAGTAAGCCAAGGCAGCACTGAGGACTGGCACGTTTCCCTGAAAAACACTGCAGGCAAGACAGAACAGCTCCCTGCGTACATTTCCTTGATGATTCCATTCCTAATCCCTTTGCTAGGAGTTATCACAGCCCTAAAATCACAATGACCTTTTATGGGGTTTAGAAGTGGAAGTGGAAGGGAGGAGGTGGGGAGACTGATGAAATTCAATCTGTGGAAATGAATGTAACATGGCTGGAAAACATCAGCTTGATTGGACACATGCTTCTGTCAGTGACCCCTGGAAACTGTTTTTGTTTGAGTCTTAACCTCAGCTTGTGGATGACACTGGTGATGTGAAAGTGTGGTCCATGTGGTGTTTTGTCTCCAGCTGCCTCTCCTGAAGAAATCTTGAGTAACAACACCTAAGTAATAACGTCTAAAATGGGATGGACTCAGAGTGAAGTGACGACATGAAGCTCTTGTGGGAACAGATTTAGAGCAAGTGGCAGATTTCTGTACAGATGCTGTTTTAAAAACCTGATGATTGTGAGTCATATGTCGAGGAAGCATTTACTGTTTACTCACAGTCACACATGCTCACAAGCTGTCTGAAGTCCAAAAATGTAGTTTTGCTTTGGCAGAGTATGTTGGGTTCACTTTAAAAATGTGCTTTTTTTCCAGTCGGATACGATCAAGCATTTTGTCTATTCTGAGACGATGAGTAGCAGCATTATTGGAGGTCAAAGGTCACATCCACACAGCATTACAGTGTCTGTAGTTCTTTGAGCTCTGGATAATTGTGTTACACCCATCATCATCATCAACATCATCATCATGTTATTAAATTCCCTGTTTCCTGATTATCGGACATGACCTCATGTTCATGGAACTGAGGAGAATTTTATTACAGTAACTATAAGATTTTGATTTCCTTTGATTGTTTTTAAATGATATTTACAGTGGACTCTCACATGCTATATGACATAACAGATCAGGTCCTCTGGGGGTTGTGTGGCTCCTTCCCGTAATGTTTTGTGTGCATATTGTTTTGGGAATGAAATCAGATGTGAATATTTGGATGATGATGTCTTGTCTATCGGCAGCTGTCTGCTTATTTGATTAGACCTGGCGTCTGGCCTGAGGCTGCTGCGGTCTAGAAATGTTCCTGTAAGCTCTGTTTATTTGTACCAATAAGTCCGATAACAGGCATCAGAGCCGGCATCTGGACCAGGAGCGCCCTGCTCACTTCTTCCTCCATATTCAAGCATCAGCAGCGCATCCATCTGTGCAGCACAAGCTGCCTCCTGACTCCAGATAGTGCCAGATCAATATATATTTTATCATGTGGACCCCACCCATCCTGCAGTGGTGGAATGTAATTAAGTACATTCACTAAAACACTGTTAAGTTTTAGGGTACTTGTACTTTACTTGTGTATCTCCATTTTATGCTACTTTCTATTTCTACTTCACTACAACTACAGAACGTGTTGACATTGTGCTTTTCTGCAAACCATGGATTCTTTAAGCCACAACATGTTTTCCTAATGATAACCAAGTGCTTTTTGTGCCTAAACATAACTATATTTTGACCACAGTGTTGTTCAAATGTAAAAAAAACAAAACAAAACAGTTTCATTGTATCCACTACATAATAAAAGGTATACTCTTACAACAGTTTGTATGGTATCCTGTGTTAAGGATACCATACCTTAAGTTACTGTGGCTAGGTTTAGGAAAAGAGACACTGTGAGGATGTACCTTAAAATGACTTAAAGTTCACTCAAAGTTCACACAGTTCCAAACACCTTCTGTCTTTTGCAGAAACTCCCGGGGAATGTTTTGTGACCCATCCACCACCCCAACCTGCCTCCTAACTTCCTTCCAAAATATGGTGTGGGATATATACGAATTCTGGGGCACTGTTTTTCTCAGGAAAATGTACAAACACTGCATGAGAAAAGCCTGTATAATAACGAACAAATGTAACATATTATTATTACGTACCTTTATTGTTACAAGATATAAATGAACTAATTGTAATGTATTATTATAGGTTAAGCCACCCTATAATTCAATCTCACTATATAATGACGAAAACTCTGTCTGTGGGTGTGTGTGTGTGTGTGTGTCTGTTCCATGTTTTTTTCCTCACTGACTTGGTCAATCCATGTGAAATGTGGCACAGTGGTAGAGGGTCATGGGAGGATGCGAATGAAGCAATATTACATCAATTGGCCAAAGGGGGGGCGCTATAGAAACTGATTGAAATTGCAAACTTTGAATGGGCATATCTAATGCCCCATATGTTGTAGCGACATGAAACGTTGCACAGAGATGCCTCTCCTCATGAGGAACAAAACTGCCTCAAGAACCCATAACTTCCAGTTACATAGATTTTCTGCCATTTTGAATTTTTTGAAAAACACTTAAAATCGATCTCTTCCTAGGAAGTTTGACCAATCTGCATGAAACTCGGTGAACATAATCTAGGGAGCAATATCTAAAGTTCCCTCTTGGCAAAAGTTGGAAAACTTACTAAAACTGAGCTTCTAAAAGGCAATGAATATTGCGGAGGGCGTGGCTCATCACATAAAGGTGTATAACATCTCAAGGGTTTCACCGATCACCACGCAACTTTGTAGGCATATGACCACACATAATCTGAGGGGACCCCTCCATTATTGACCCCATCAAACAAAATGGGGGCGCTAGAGAGCTCATTTCTTATCTAGGCCTAACCGCCATATTGATTTTTACTAAACTTGGTAGATATGTAGAACAGGACGCTTCAAGGTGACTGGAGAAATTTAACTCTAATTGGCAACAGGGTGGCGCTCTAACAACAGAAAAATGCTCAAAAATGGCTAAAATGTGACCGATCGCTGTGGCTCCCCCTGTGGCTGAATGTTTGTTTTTTCCCCCTAATTTTTGGTATGATTAAGTCATGGCATGGTATGCTGTACATAATCATAGAATCTGTCAGTGTATCATTCTACCAGTGCGCCCCACTTTTTAGTCAATACAACATATAAACACTTTAACTATCTTCCTTTCAACGTGCTACCTCAACTAATGTACAGTTTTGGCCCACTAACTATCCCACTATTGGCAATGGTACTACTGTACTTTCAATAAAGCAATTGTACTATAAAATTCACAAAAACTCTGTCTGAATACATTGCTCTTCTTAATGGGTTCAGTTGACTGTTTAATCTGCAATTTCCTATGACCTGTATCCCAAACACACACCATGTGAAACTGTACGTGGGCAACTGTGCACTCAATGGGTATGGACTAGTAATATAATATATATGATTCCGACCACACTTTTTTTTTAACTTTAAAACTTAAAGTTCTTTAAGACAAAAATATCAAAATATACTTCAAGTTCAAAGTATATTGTGATGCTAATAAATTTGTACTTTCATCCAAAGTAAGATTTTTAAATGCTGTATTTTTACACTGTAGTATGGCGACTTTATCTCAAGTAAGAATACTTCTCTCTCCAGTGTCATCCTCTCTATTAGTAGCAGCTTTTTGTTGGCGGATGGTAGCAGGTGGTGGTTTCATGGTCTCTGCTTGTGTTTCAGGTCTGTCTCTGGACCACCAGACCGTCTCTGCAGTGTCTCGTGTCCGTCTGTCGGAGAGGGAGGAGGAGAGTCTGTCCTGTTACCTGAAGGCCTGTGATGCTTCTCTGTCCTACCTGCAGGAGCTCGATAAGGTGGAGTTTCATACATGTAGCATTTGCATGCAGTGTTCATCAGTTCCCTTCTTGTTTATGGGTCTGAGTTCACAGTTTACCCTTTGTTAATGTAGGTTTTATTTTTTCTATTTACTGGACTCTAGCACTGTTTAGTTCTTTAACATTTTCCAAAACAAATATTAAGTACTAGTTTGTGGTTTTGTATCTGTCAGTGGTGTAAAGTAACTAAGTACATTTAGGATACTTGTACTTGACTTTTATTTCCATTTCCATTTTATGCGATGTCATATATTATACATATACAAAACATTTATGGAAAACATTTATGGAATATGATGCATTGATGTAGATTAAACTGATCAGATGAATATAGGGTAGTTATAATTAGTTCCACCACAACCACTTTCAAAATTAAATTATTGCTTACATGTGACTACATCAATAATAATAATAACGATCTGATAAAATAATAATTAGGGCCATTCTGATTTTATCTATGTTCATTCACTCTGAAACTAATTTGCTGTGCTTCTTCACTGACAATATTGTGGAGCAACAGTCAAAAGACAAAACCCAAAGCATTTAAAGGGATGGTTCAAACTAATTCTAGACTGATAAATAGCACTACAGGTGAGAGGAAAAATATGTATTTTTGATTTTGGGGTGAACTGACCCTTTAACAGTACTAAAGGTTTTAGAAATAGTGAGCATAAACTTTGTTGTGTTTTCAGATGGTAACAACACCCAGCACCAAGACAGCCAAAGCCGGTCTGTTTCCTCCACCTGTGGAGATCGAACTGGGCTACTTTGTACAGGCTTCCTTACAGAGTGCTTACCTTTGTCTGCTGCAGAGAGGGTGAGTCCACCAAACCTACAGTATGTCAAACACTTCATGCTGTCAGCATTATTATTGTCTTTCATTACAGTAAATTGAATCACAATTTGCACAAAACAGTATATTTGAATATAATCTCTTTAATTATAATTATGATATATTATAAATGGTGTGATATTGGTATTGTATTTCACCACCACTGTCCTACACACACTCAACACATAGACATATACAATGTCTGCCTTTTCTGCTATATGCTTCCTCTGTTTAAAGTAGAAGAAGAAGTACTTTTAAAAACAAATGACCTATGAGCTTTAATACCAAGGATGCACATTCAGTCATAATAAAATACCAACTGCCTTCAAATTGATTTCTGTTATGTAGTCTGTAGTTGGCTGGAAGTCCTAATTTATCTCCCTGTGTTTACATTACATCACCGCTTATGCACTGTGATTAATGGTTGCAGTCTTTGCTTACTCAACCTGAACTGTAATGGAGGGAACCTTGAGCTTTTTCATCTGTTTTACAAAGTGAGGAGGAGAAAAAATTAAAGAAAAGCTTTTAAGCACCCCCTGACCTCAGTGCAGCACAGATGCATTTTGATTTGTGACCAGCAGGTGTCAGTGTTGCTCTTGGACTTGCAGAAGCATAGTGTTGGACTGTCACTCAGATTCCAGTTTATTAGGGACACCCAAGCTTGACTAATGCTGTCTAATGCAACAGCTTTGCAGTAACTTATGACATTACATCAGGGTTGTAGCGATCAGTTTTTCTTAAATATATACACTATAAACACTGAGATCAAGATCTTATCAAGTGACACCTGGGTAAAGCCTAAAAATTAAAGAGATATGATAATAATTAACGATGATTATTGTGATAATAGTAATAATGACATAGAAATTTATTTTGAAAATAACAAGGATTTAAATATACATTCATATGTAATATAGATTACAACATAACAAATTAAAAATACCTAAATAGATTCTAAAATATCCAGGACTCTCCATTAAACTATTATTAAGGTCAAATCTTTTACCATCAATGACGTAAATAGGTTGGGCAAAGTTTTAGTCAGAAGTGGTGTTTTTTATGGCTTCTTATCATTCTGTACGTGCGTCTGTAAACAGTCTGAGGTTAACAGTTTATTATCTGTTCTTCTATCTACCATACAACATGTTTGTTAGCTTTTTCTTCTGCATATTTATTTTTTCAATGTTACACCTTCACAACCTATACATCATACAGATATACGCCTACTGTGTGTGTGTGTGTGTGTGTGTGTGTGTGTGTGTGTGTTAGTCATCTTGCGCAGGGTGCTCACCAACTGCGTAGGGTGCTCAGGGTGGTGGAGTCACGAGGGTCTCAGAGCTTCAGGAAGGTGAGCTGTCATACACACACACAAACACACACACACAACACACACACACACACACACACACACACACACACACAGTTACTGTTTGCATTTCTAGCTGCTAAACATTCGTCATTCTATAGTGTATCAGGGCAAGTGTACATCCGTATGCCTACACTTTATACAAGTTAACCCAGCCGGCAATTTAATGATTCATGTTTTTAAAAAAAATCTACACAATAATGATGGAAAAATAATACTGTACACTGCTTTGAGAACAGAACTATTACATCGTAATAAGTACTCTCATCTATATCCTCATCGACACAGAATTTAGAGTATTACAGTAATAAACAGTTGTTTCCTTCTAGTCTGCAGCAAAGAAGCTAGCAGAGGTGCTGCTGAGCTCGGTGAGTGAGGACAGCTACTGGCCCCCGTTGGGCCCCCCACCCTCAGCCTGGCTCCACAGAGAGGGAGCTGCCGCCTCCAAAGACGCCATCTACCCCACTGTTAAACCTCCGCAACGTTACAGCACTGACTGGTTTGTTTGTTTCATTTCTATGTCACTGCCTGTTTTTTGCTGTTGTTGTTGTTGTTGTTTTTGATCGTGTTTCATCTTGTTTCTCGCCCAACTGTCAGTCTACTGAGTGCAGTGGATTTACCCAAGTCTAAAATTAAGGAGGGTGATGCCTCCCGGGATTACGTTTTGTTATTCCTTTGTGTCAGCTCACTATTGTGCCCACAGCAGTTCTCTCTAGGTGTCAGTTTCCTTTGTCGAAGTTGCACTTTCAGCCATTGTGCTATCAGTTTTGTCCAAAATACTTCCCTGCTAATAACTGTAGCACTTGGCAGTTGGCGCCAAACCTCTTTGTCAAGTGTTTTTTGTACTAAATGAGTCATCATCGGAGAGGCTTGAATCTGAGTCACGTCTCTACAAAGTAAAAGTACGCCTGTTCACATGGACAGTCAGGTAACAGACTTTCCCGAGAGTGCTCGTAGGCTAGCAGTTTACATTGGGTCATCCAGGGTGAGGAATCCCAGCACACCCAAATTATCTCACACACCTCTCCTCCTCTTATCACTGTGATGTAGAGCTGTACTTGTATCAACAAGAAGAAAACAACAACTACTACACAGCTTAACACCCACCTACAACCTACCTGTGAAAATTCATAGGGCAATGAATTGGATTTTTCAATCGTGGTCTGACACACACCTGATTATGTAGTCTCCTAACTGATTAACTGCCATCATTGCAGGTGTAGTTTTCAGGGGGGTTATAGTCCCCTCAATAGCCCCGATTACATACAGACAAAATACAGATACTGTAAAAAAATATATATATAATGAGTGGTTTAAGGTTTAAAACAGCCTGTGCATTGTAATAAACAAGCATGTAAAAGAGCATGCATGCTCAGTCAACTCACCCTGTTTAAATACAGAAATAAGAAAATAAACATCAGACTGATAAAAAATGTGATACTGTAAGTTTAACTAGACTAAGAATGATAAAACATGCACTGACCAATGTGCCAGTGATTTCCTTAAATTCTCTCCTCAGCAGTTCGTGATGTGTTCGGCTGGACTGGGAAAACAGAAATCTGAAGCTAAAACCAATTACCTTAATTAACCTGTAATCACCTGTGCGAGGTCAAGGAACACAGCACACAGCTGTGTTTAAAACCTTTTACAGTTTTGGACTAGCTGAACCCTTTCTACTTCACTGCTACAGCCTGTCAGATGTGAAGTGACACAGCAGCCTCTGAATCTTTTCCATAAACTGTATAAGAAAATGGACGTAGCTGCCCAGACATCACCCACTGGTTTGTGGACTCCTGTTTTGAAACCTTGAGGTCAGTATTTCGGCCATCACCATCTTGTTTTTTTGGAGCCAGAAGTGGCCATATTTTGATGAGAAGGTGGAGCTGTGGAGGAGAGTGGGGTGAATCTGACTCACAGACTTTGGTGAAGCATCACAGACAGCGTGCCACTCAAGGCAGCTGCACCCTTGGTCACATGCAACTTAAAGCCTTGATTAAATGTAAATTTAGATTAAATTAGCTGTAGACCAAAACCATTTTTTTGTACAGGCTGTAAACATGTTTGTTCCTGTTGTGAAGTTGAGCATTATAACATGGAGGCCTACATAGATTTCTGGAGCCAGCCTCAAGTGGCCATTGAAAGGTACTGCAGTTTTTGGCACTTCCACGTTGGCTTCTTCTCCTTTTTATTTCTTTTTTTTTTGCCGCTTCTCACATGTTGAAAGTGTAAATCACATATCACAAAAAGCAGAATAGCATTATATAACATAACATAACATAACATAACATACAGAACGCAACATAACAAGACATGACATTGCACAGCATATGACATGACATGACATGACATGACATGACATACATAAAGGGACATAATATTCACAAGGGATGTGAATGTCCTGACATGACAGGCCGGTTATCTGCATCAGCACACCAAATTGTATCAGCGTTTTTTCTCTCCCTTCTGCTTTTCCCTCTCAACAGGGATCCTGCGCTCGTTGCTCAGGCCCTGCGAGCCATACTTAGTCACCACCACATGACTAATCCTGCCCACACTATCATAAGTGAAGATCTAAATCCATGTCTGAGATTAGAAGGAGAGGGGGAACAGGAGACTTCACCTCTGAGTAAAAGCTGTACTTGAGTATTGTTCATGGCTTTTGTCACCAGTTACCTCTTTTAAAAAGGCCACAGCGGTGTCTGGTAAATGTGTCCTTTAATAGGACACGGAGCCGAGCAGAGAGGGAGGAGAGGCAAAGAAAGTGATGAATGAGAGGGATGGGAGAGGTAGAGATGGAAGAAATGAAGGAGCCAGTGTGTGTGTATGTGTGTGTGTGACATCTGAGATAGAGCTGTGTAGTGATACACCCAGGGTGGTCCAGATTGTGTTACAGTGCCACAAGTGAGACAGAAACTGGACACTCCCAGCAATCTGACAATCTACCTCTGGACAAGCCGTGTGTGTATGTGTGTGTGTGTGTGTGTGTGTGTGCGTGTGAGAGAGAGAGAGAGAGAGAGAGAGAGAGAGAGAGAGAGAGAGAGAGGGAGAGGAATAGACTTCCTGTTATTGGTACTATTTCCTGTTTCCTGTGTCCTGGCAGTTGCTTCTGTCCTCAGGACGTGGTGGAGGAGGCTGTGTTGCTGCTGCTCATCACAGAGTCCATGGTGAGACACACACATACACACATACACACGTACACACGTACACACACTGCCTTCTCTAGTACTTCCCTTACACTCCACAATTTGAACCTATTTGTTTTCAAAACACATACAAGGAATAGACGCTCCCTTTAATAGAGGACCTTTCTGCTGAGACTATTAGCACCACCACCTTTCCCTTCCTTAGTTTTCCTCCTCCTCCTCCTCCTTTGTCCTCCTCTTCCTCACTCAGCATCTCTGTCTATCCAGGCCAGTGGAGAGGCGGTGATCAGTCGTCTGCCAGACCAGGCCGAAGCTCGTCAGGCCAGCCTGCAGGATGCCACCTCTGTCTATGACCTGCTCACCATTGGCATGGCCAGGAGGGGGCAGTATGGCATGCTTTCCGAGGTGCCGTGACACACACACACACACACACACACACACACACACACACCATGCTGGAGGTCTGAGGGGAGGAGAGCAAAAGCGTGAGAGATGAGATGTGTTAGTGAGAGCTTTGCCTTTGCCAAACTTTTTAATGAATGTCCTTATCACTTTGAGCAAGGGGATTATGTGTCTTTTTCTACTTCTTTCTCCAATTTTTCTTTCAGTATCTCACTTCAAATTCCTCCTCCATTCTTTCTCTAACTTTTTATTTTTTTTCCACAAACTCTATTATCCCCCTACTGTGACCTCTACCCAGATGTAGGAAGCTGGGGAGGCGGAGGTTAGAGGGGCTGTCTAAAATTAGGTTTGTCTACCTGTCTGACTGATTCATAGATAGCATCAGTCATCCTATAAGGAAGACCACACACACACTCATACACACCGATGTAGTTCCACTCAGACCAGTGGATCAGTTTGCTGATATATGAGGACAGTATGGGCCATTTATTAAGAATTAGATGTCAGCTGGTCAGTGCCATCCATCTCTGATGTGATGAATAAAATTCACATTGATTGATTACAGACTTACTAAAGCATTAATCAATCTATGAGATGTCTGCACTCAGTTCTGATTTTGATATCAAATTTAAGTTGGAAGATACACAGGTATGTGTATAAGTATTATTATATGGTTGGATTATGCAGATGCATACATCTTACTGTACATCCTTGTAAGAATATAATTAAAGGGAAATACTGGAGGCTTGTATGGTGAAAAATTCAATGGTTTTACATTTTTGCAGAATAAAGTTAGCTAATTGCAATAATGGGTGTATTCAAATCCTGTAATTAAATAAAAGCAGTAAAACCACAGTGGAAAAAATAATCCATTATGAGTAAAAGCCCTGCACTCAGAATGTATTTAATAAAAGTAAACTCTGTTACTTCTTTTAGTGTCATGAATTATTGTATGTGCTAAATTATTCATTTGAAATTTCAGTTGCATTCATGTGGCAGTAACTGGTTAAGGGTCAGGACTCAGGACATTTTTAACTCTGCTGGCAGCGTGGCACCCGGGATGGCAGTGTCAGTCAGTCAATCCACCAGTTTGGTCCATGGGATGGATTAAAGGAGAGTAATTGTTCGGAAACATGTAGGTGCAAGGCTATAAAAAAAACGGCATAGGCTACATGAAGAAAAACACCTGAACACTTACTTCATAGACAAAAATGTAATCAAGTCAACCACCTTGAGGTTGGAATTCTGCCATCAAGTTAAATATTTTGGCAATTATACAATGGATTGCCACGAAAATTGGCACACACATTCATATTTTCCACAAAGTGAATTGTCAGAATTTTGGGGATCCCAAAATTGTTACTCTTGTGCCATGATCGTGGTAAATATATAGGCTATTGAATGCCTTTGTTCATGAAAACATACATGCAAAAAGGCTTCCCCTCGTTCTCTGCTGTATTTTGTGTTTACAGCTAATTAACAAATGTTAGCATGATGCTTACAAACTACAAACTCACCTGAGTAGATATAGCTGTGGCTGAAGCCGTTAAGTGACCCACCCATCAGCTGCATGACTCGCCCACCATACCGACACGATCAGCCCTCTTTGCCCCTTGGTCCATAAGCGGAAGCCCTGAAGAAAATGCTAAGTTAGCATTTAGCTAACTAAGAAGTGTTGGGTTAAAATAGAGTTGGTTAAGGGTTCACGTTAAGGGTTACAACCCGTTACTTCTAAAAGTCAGTCACGTCTTTATATAATGAATGAAGTAAATTAATACAGCAGATTATTGCGACGTTTGGCCCCACAAGAATGTTGCGTTGTAAACTGTAAACCTGTCATTTTGAGCATGCAAGCATAGTTCAAAGAAGCACTGTGAGATAGACTTCTGGTCCTGTTAGCGATGCTGTTTGCTAGCTTTTTACCTGTGGGTAGTTCAACCATGAAAATACCTTGAAATTGCAGAAAATTTGCAAGAAGTATAATTGTAGTATAGCTGTCAAGTACCCTTAATGTAGAGTAGAAAGATCCTGTACCTTAGTGGAGTAGAGGCATCCATCCATCCACCTATCTATCCATCCACTTTTCCTATTCAGGATCATGAGGGGGGCTAGAGCTCAGTACAGATTCCCAGACTATCACAGGGCTGATACAAAGAGATAGACAACCATTCAGGCTCACATTCAAACTTACAGGCAATTTGCAGTTTGCTGTTTCCTGCATCCTGATTTGTCTGAGCTAGTTTCAGCTCTGCACATTAACCCCCTAATCAGGGGTTCAATTGGTATTTGTTATGTGTGATTTAGCAGGGTTAACCAGGGACAGCTCCATTAACTATATCTAGTAGCCGCAGTGACAATTGCAGTTTCATAATAGCAGACTTTTTAACTGTTTGTGTATGTTTAATTGATACTCAGCTTGATTCATTTATTGTGTCGTTAAAGAAATACCCACAGTATTCACAGTAGTACAATTAGCTGCATTGAGCTCTATACAGCAGGATGTATTTGTTTGCATGTTAAATGGTCAGCAGCCTTTCTAATAAGTGCACATTATTTAATCAGGATATTAAGCAGACCTTTTTCCTGGTTTAGCTCACTTCTGCATGACTGACAACATCTGACTGAGCGGCGCTCCACGCCATCCTCTGCTCGTCCACACACACATCAATCACATCATTATGTACTGGAACAGCACTGAGTGGGTGGTGAGTGGTGACTGACAGTCATTTCAAGCTAGAAAAATGTATTCAAGAAGAGTGGCCATTCAGTTTACTGACTATGTAAATGAAGGAAAATGAGGGAATAAATTTAATGTTCCTAACCCTGGCTTTCCTGACTTGAAGACTGGTCTGCTAATGGCTTAGGACAGTTTGAGCACACATTTTTCATGCATTTTGCATCTTTTTTTCAGCTTAGTTTGGGTTTACCCAGCCAGACGCTGCCTGAACCTGTACCTACGCATCCCACTTGTATGAATTATATCACTAAAACATATTTATGTGTCTGTATTTCACCCTGCAGTGTCTGGAACGAGCCATGAAGTTTTCATTTAACGAGTTCCACCTCTGGCACCAGCTGGGCCTGTCACTCATGGCGGCTGGGAAGGTGAGCTCATTTCTAGTTATATACCAGCAACAGCCCCTCACACACACCACGCCACACCCGAAGGCGACATCCATCTTCAGCCATACCTCTGTCCTGTACACTGCTGTGCTTCTTCCTCACCCTCATGTCCAGACGTGCAGCAAATAGAATTCACAGATGAGTGTGCAGACTGCTTGGAGAGGACGATGGGTTCAGTTTTATATGATGTGGACAATTCAAATGTTGCCAAGTAAATTAATGGCAAAAGAAAGTACACTAAAAGGGCATTTAACTACCTTAAACCATCTACTACAGAACGCATCGTCCTTCATGGCAACTCCGAAACGCAACTGCATAAAAACAGCTTTGATTGATGGGGAAATACTATTGAATCCATTTGCTGCTAAATAAAGAAAATATTCTTTTAATGTTAAAAAACTGTACATTCTTCAAATGGGAGTCATCAAAGGGAGCTGGAATAGCTTTCAATCCCCTCTCTTTCTCTCTCTCCTCCTCACTAAGTGTGTGTTTGCACCCATGTGTGTGTGTGACAGAAAAATTGATCTGGGTTGCAGGATAAAGTGACACTGCAGATCAATGGAGAGCTCTAGAAATAGGCTGCTCCCTAGAAGGAGAAGGGGCCGCCTCAGTGTCGTCAGATCCGCTTCTATTTAGGGCCAGCCGGGTGTGTGTGTGTGTGTGTGTGTGTGTGTGTGTGTGTGTGTGTGTGTGTGTGTGTGTGTGTGCATGTGTGTGAGTGCACGTGCGCGTGTACGTGGTCCATTAATGATTGACCTACATGTATTAAGTGACTGTGTGTCTAAATGGGTCTATTAGGGCTGTGTAAGGACAGTTGATGTGTGTTTGATACACTCGCTTAAAAGCGATTTATGTCATCTGTGACTGCATGATAACTGGCTGCTGCGTGCACATGAATCACAATTTGTCAGTGACATTTTGTGTGTGTGTTATTTTCAGGGGGTTGGTGCTGTGTCTGTATTTAAAGAGTGTGCCAGGATGAGACCAGAGGATCCCTCATTGCCCCTATTGGCTGCGAAAGTCTGCATTGGTCAGCTGCAATGGGTGAATACACACAAAACCTTCACATAGACTTGTATACACAACAATGTGCGGGAGTCAGATACATGCACATGCAATTGAATGTCAGAGCTGTGAGCCCAAGCCATGTATAGACATTAAGATTAGAATTTTTTTTTGCTAACAGGGCTCTTTCTGTGATATTTTGCTCTACCTTTCCCAGAGATACTTGTTGCAGTGATACCTTTGAATTTTCTGTGGATGAGTTTTCTGTAGGTGGAGCTGTTTCCCCTGTCTGTTCAGCTATGTGATGGCTTTTGCTGCTCCTGCCTACAGTGGATACAGATTAGCAGATGATTGAAGGGCTCCCTAGATAATTCTAAGGGTTCAGGAGATGATCAAAGTAAAAAGGCACAAAATGTATAGTTGCAGCACAAAATTAGTTTTTTTCTGACTCGCCAATGCATTTTTTCTTGTGAAATCTTCTACACGTTCACCAGTTCATCCCTTTGGAAATCCTTCAAAACTATCTAAGAAAGGAAAAATCCCTCTTTGCTCAAATTGCTCGCAACCTAGTGCATCAACTCTTAAAACAGTGGTTCCAAACCTGAGGATCAGGATCCCCACAACGGGTCCTGAGGTGATTAATGTGCTACAAAATACGAAGAAATGAAATTCTGTTACAGTTTATTTTTCCAACTTTTATCTCATGTTTGCTTATTTTTAGTCATGTCAGCAACTCTGGGCCTCTGTGGATGGCAGTGTTGATCCATCTGTCCGTCAGTCTGACATTCAGTCTACTACTCTGTTTCAGACTGAAATATTTCAACTTTTATAAGATGCGCAATGAAATTTAATACACACATTCATGCATGGTTAATTACAAAATAACTGCAAAACTGATGAAATTCCCGTCAGCTTCAGCTGTTTTTTGTATTTAGTGCTAATTAGCAAATGTTAGTGTGCTAACATGCTAAATAAAGATATGGTGAACACAGTGGTGCCCATCAGGAAGTTTTCATAGCGGTGGCCAGATGGGGCCTCTGAATATCTTGGGGTGACACACCAAAACCAAAAGCCAGTTTCAGGAATTTGACAGTCATAGATGTCAATATGAAGAGTGAAGAAATCACATACTGATAGACTGTGATTTCTTTGATATGGTTGGTACCAATGGATGCCTTAGGTTGTCTAGTTGCACAAAATACCACTACCTTGATGTTTGTTTAAAAATTGATCATGCCACACTACAGCCTCTTATATTATTATTTTCGCCAGTGGGGGCCAGTATTTGTATCGGGGAGGCATAGCCTAAACAACATAGTAAACACTATGCATGATAAACATCAGTTTATAAGCATTACGATTGTGAGCATGTAAGCATGTTGATGTTAACATTTAGCTCAAAGCACCACTGTGTCTAAGTGCAGCCTCACAGAGCTGCCAGCATGGCTGTTGACTCTTACTCTTGTTTCTTGTGTGGTACCGTATAGTTTTACCTCTTTGGGCGGGTTTAAATGACAGTCTGTGAGCGGAAAACCACTCATCAGTGTAACTGTGTTAAATTCATTGACATGCACCCTGTGACAATGGCTCAGAAGTAGATGTACCAGTCAGTGTCAGCAGAATAAAGACTTGTCTCAAAGCCAAACAAATATATATATAAAGCTTAAAACTGTATAGTTTACAGTCTGAGTAGCAAGGATCCAGTGTTCATCTGCAGACAAACACAGTATCCTGGATGATCAGTTTTTGTAATCCGTGCATGTTCATTTTTATTTAGTTAGAGTACACCTGCTACCTCTGCTTCAGGGAACACTCATTAGATGATAAGCTGAAAGGTGATGTTGGGTCATATAATTCTGTACCACATGGACGTCAGCTTTAAAGAACATTTAATGTGTACACAGAAAGTCATAACACAGCAGCACTGTGTCGCTAATGTTTCAGGATTGACACTGGGGTCACACAGGGAGATATGCATCACCGTGAAGCCCCGGCTGGCTTGGATAGTCCTGCTGTTCGTGATCTGTGCAAGAGGGAGAGAGTCACATCAGCAGCGGTATTTAGGATGGACAAAAAGAGAGAGAGAGAATGAGAGAGTGTGGGGGGTGAGTGAGACAGACAGAGAGAGAGAGAGAGAAAGGGGTCAGAGATTAGAAAAGAGGAGCTAACAGGGGCGAAAGGAGAGAGCACATCTGTCAGTGGCTGGAGATCACGGCAGGCCGGAGACACTAAGGAGCTTACAGCCTTAATCACAATGGGACACTATGGCCATAGTGCAGTGGGGCATTACATAAAATGGGCCACCATTATCCACCATCAGCTCCACTGGACAGTCTGAACTATAATCTACCTGGTAACATTTTGTTACTCACTGCATTGGCCCACTAGCCCACAGACCAGACCAAACCTTCATGATGATTTATCATATCGTTCAGAGAGCTCCTACACATGTATATGAAAAATGATTTTAGGACACATGAAACCCAATCCCAACGTGACATCACTGCAAACTGCATGACTGGCGATCTGAAAGCAAAGCTGCTTTTATAAATTCTTGAAGAGCATTTTTGCAGATGCAAGGTTTTCACCCGACAACAGAGACACGTTCTTCTTTCACACCATTCAACTGAGAAAAAAAACTTAATCCTCCTAAGATGTGCATGGACAGGCTGTGTGTTTAAATGACTGGCTATTGTGTGCAGGCTTTGAACTCGCAAGGGCTGGATTCAGAGAAAGAGACAGAGAGAGAGAGAGCGCAGAGGAGGATGAAGGGAGGAAGAAGAGGAGGAGGAGGAGGAGGGTGAGGAGGGGGAGGGTGTCAGAGCAGTTGGCTCGCTGTTGCGCTGGCGTGCCGTCAAAGGCATTACCCCCCTACGCCCACCTACCCACCTGCCCGCCCGCCCGGCACCAGCCATACCTCACACAGAGTGACACACTTTCTCCTCGGCTCAGAGCACCTCGGCTCGGCTCTGCCACACACCACCTGCAGTCGACTGCTGTGTGTGTGGGCGAGCCTGTGTGCATGTGTGTGTGTGTCCTTCAGCCAACTCTGCGTCGTCCTTGAGTCTGCTCGGACTGTCCTTACACTAAACTCACACCAGGCTCAGCCATCAATACTCCATTCCCCTGCTGCACCTTAGCCACATTTACGGCTCGGTGCCGCAAAGTTTTTTCTTCTCACACACTCATGTACGAGAGGATGTCGCAGGTTCTGCTTTACAGTGCAAGAGTTTCTCACAATGCTCCTGAGAGATTTTTTTGTTTCAAAATACAGGTTACTGGGCACAATTCCACTTCTGATTATTACCCCTAATTCTCATTTTTGAGTGTCCCTTTTCCCCATGGAACAGAATTATAAGGGGTAGTGGATGAAATCTTCCCCTATAAAATGAGACAATTCTTCAAAACCCTCATTCATCACCAGAAGTCTATGATGGCATTTATGTAAACAGACGCAATTGTGGCAATACTGCTTGTGATTTGTTCACAACCTAAGTTTCACACTATCAATCGATCAAATAAGATATCAAATACAGAAGAGAACTTTATTAACAGGCCACCAGTGGTGCTGTGTAGACTGACGTGAGCAACCTGTGCTCCTGTCCTGTCAGTCTGCACTGGTAGAGTGCAGTGATAAGTGCAGCAACTTGGCTGCTTGTTAAGTTAATTTTCGAGTGTCACATGCCATTGAAGGAGGGGAATATGATATGAAACTATGTCAAAATGTGGGACTATCATGCACATATCAGCACTAACGATGTAACTTTAGCTAGCTAGCTACTTAGCGACTGAGACGTCAGCATACCATAGCACTTTTTTTGTAATGCTTGTTATGAAGGAAAGGACCATATTACCTCCAAACAACATTAAACTAAGATGATACAATGTTTATTTTCATTTGTAAATCTTTATTAGAGAACTAAATACATTTGTGGGTTTCTCCTGTTGCTTGTGCAGCTTTCTTGCTGCTGATATCTCATAACACTGGAGTGTGCCTCTGGAAAACCTTGGTTTGAAGGGTCATGTGGCTCTTACACTTCACCATACGCCTCTATCCCAACAAGAATCCAGACATTCTTCCCTTAGCAGGGAACACGCAAGACAAAGGGGCAGGACTAAGTGGTAGGAGCAAAGGGTGTATTAGGACTGAGTCTTGGTCTCATGACCAGAATAATTCAGTATTTGACCTGCTTGTTGAAGTATAAACAGTTAAACTTCTTAAGTGACTTATTGGGCGTATATTAATGTGTGTGTCCAGTTCGAGGAGGCTGAGGCTCTGTCGCAGAGTGTGGCATCTATGGGGGAAGAAGCTGGAGAATTTCTACCTCGGGCCTACCTGTCACTGGGTCTCTGCTGCAGTTTACAGGCCTCTGATGGTAAGGACAGACAAACCAACCAAAAGTTAAAAGGTAAAAACAATCTTGTCCAATAGCTTTGGACAGAGCCAGCCAGGCTGGTTGTTTCCCCATACTTCCAGTCTTTATGCTAAGCTAAGCTAAGCTAAGCTAAATGTCACCTGGCTGAAGCTTAGGCTAATAGTTAACAAACAGTGAGTGAGTTGAACCCTCTTTGCTTTCATTTGACGTATTTTGCATAACATATAGCCTACTTTTACTGCTGAAATATAGCAAAGCCAAAATGGTGGCGATAAAGTGTTTGGTTCTGTCCTTTGCTCTCCAGCGCCTCTTAAAGCTGATCGTGACGAATTCAACAAAAAGGCACTACATGCTTTGAGCAAGTAGGTTCCTGTTCTTCCACTCTCCATGACATGTTTCTGTTTCGTTGTAGCTTTGCTCAAATCATCCTTGTATGTAGCATTTAATTTTTAGCCATGCTAGCTAAACCAAGGTGGTTACCATGTTTGCATGGGATTGCCATATTAGCACTGTTGCTGTCAGCATGTTAGCAACTTCAAAGAGCTGCTAGTGTGGTTCCTGTCTTTTTTTTTTTGTTTTGTTTCATTCAACAATCCAAAATGTTTGCTCTCCTGGCACAACCCTAACCCTGAACCACCAATCTTTTATCTTTCCTCCACAGGGCTCATTCATTAGACCCCCAGGATGCTCAGATTGCTATGTACCTGGCTCTCCAGCTGGCCCTTGTACGCCAGGTATAGGCAAATAAGTCCGGCAATTGTTATATGTTTTGTACATAAACATGAATGATTAGAAAAAATTGCAGATTGTAAGTTATACCTGAGAATGGGTGTGTGTGTGGCAGGTATCCGCAGCCATAGAGCCCCTGCAGGAGGCTTTATCTCTCCGTGGGGACGACTTACACTCCCTCCACCTGCTGACTCTGCTGATGAGCGCCCAGAAACACCACCGTCATGCCCTGGACACCCTGAACCTGGCCCTCAGCCAGCACCCCAGCAACTTCAAGTAAAACCCACTACACCATCCCACTCACACAGGTCACAGAAAATGTTGGTGGAAGTGTTGGTGAATTGGTGATAAGGCACCAATCGATTGCTGTACAGATGGACTTTTTAGACTGTGGTGTTTTTTATGTGGGTTTGAGTAAGAGTAACTCCAGTGAGTGGTGCAGCGAGGCCCCATCCTAACACCAGTCCTCTCCGTAGGGATAGGGTGTCTCGGCTTGACTGTGTTGGAGGCCAAGCGCACACACACACACACACACACACACACACACACACACACACACACACGCACACACACACAAACTTGACGCCTTATTTAGACGTGCCAGAGTGGAGGCCTGCATTGCGGTACCTATGCCCGTCATACACCCTTACCCTTTTAACACTGCAGCTCTGACCCGAGCCCTAGCGCTGCTTCCCTGACAGAAATGAGTCATCTGACAAATAAAGCCACCCGTCTGCTACCCTAAGCAGGTCTGAACACTTGAAAATTCATTCGGACATTTACACTCTGATCATTTTGGGGCAGACAGGGATTCAGTGATTTGCTTTGGGCACTTTGAAAGGCAACGTTGCAAGGATTGAATGAACCTTTGACCTTTTTGTTACAGGCTGGCATTTCTCAACATGCATCCACTTCGCTGTCACCTTTGGTTTCATGATTGACCAAGGTTTAAAATCTATATACATGTTATATATTATATTATTGCATAATATGATTGAATATGAATATGATATGAATATGACTTTTAAAGTATATCAGAGTTACTAAAAATTACCTAGAAAATTTAGGCTTATGTATGTGCAAATGGCTTTTGAAACGCACATCAGAATATTAACTATATAGAAATGTTTTATCATGTGTTTGTATCTGATTTAATGACAAACAATTTCAAAGACAATGAAAATTATTGAGTTTTTTCCCCCAAATTATATTCTTGTCTTGGCTGAAAAGACTCAAAGAAGTAAACTGATATGTCACTTTTTTGAAATAACAATCCAGCTTGAAATGAAATCATTGAAGGCAGGTCAGCAGCAGTATAGCCCCCAAGCTTTGGATTAAGATGCTCCCATTATCTCACAGGAAAGACTCCAGTCCGTCATCCTGAACAAACACAAAACATTCATTAGCTGTGCAGGAAGCTCCATGGTACCATGTGTGGATAACATCAACTATCCAGGCCAATTATTTCACACTAACCATAATATGGAAGCGTGTTGCATCATCTTTCTGATGTTTTTTTCTCTCCATTTCAAAGCCCAGTAAAGCATTTCATAATGCAGCCATTTGGGGTCAGTGTTGGCCTCCACGGTCCCAGCACAGACAGATGGGGTACAACCATACATCAGGAGGGAGAGGAAGAGAGAGGAAATGCAGAAAAACAAGCAAATTGATGAAACAACGAAGGGAAGGAAGAATGTAAGAGCCTGACAGGAAGAAGAAAACACAGAGACAGAGTGGGTGGATGCAGGAATGGCTTTGTAATTACACAAGCTTTACTGATCAGTACTGTATGTACAAATGAAATCTGTTCTCTCTCTGTCTCTTTCTGTCTAGATGCACAATCACACACTTAGACACACACACACACACCTCCTCCATAGAGACACTTGACTGCTTTGACCCATTTAAGAGCTCTTTTCCAGGCTCAGCCAATCATATTGCTCCCTGCGCCAGGAATCCCCATCGCCCCGGTAACCATGAGGTCATATGGGTAGAGCAGGCAGCATCAGTTGTTGTTCCCAAACTGTTGTTATGGAGCGGTAGAGAGACACTGAGTCACAGAGAAAGAGAGAGAGAGAGATACAAATCTATAAAGTGGTAATTCACTGAATGGAACAGCTGAATTCAAATGAGTTCCTACTGACTGTCAAACAACTGTGTTATTACCTCTAAGATTCACTGATTTGTCTTTTTGATAATAATGTCACTGATCTGTCATGCCAGTAAAGCATATTTAAAGCACTAAACTGAAAGCTGAAGAGAGAAAGACAGTTCTGCTCAGGCCTGAAATGTTAGCCTTAGCCTGACCTGGCCCAATTCATCTGGGCCCAACTGGCCTGGGACCGACAGCTAGCACACTTTTTCATCCCTTTCTCTCTCTCTCAAAGTAGCAGCACAGGTTTGAGTGTAGCACTGTAACACACACACACACGGTCTAGTCTGCTGCTTTACTAAACTGCCGATAAAGATTGAATAACTTAGTGTGAATATTACTGAAAGTATCATATAATGTACTATATAACATAGAAACTTTATCAGGGGTGATGTCACCATAAGCAATAGTTAGACAACATCCCTCCTCATTGATAGTTCTGTTAGTATATCTTTAAGTCAGTCATAACAGTGTTTCCCAGCAATCACTCAAAGCCACACTAATCAATATTTTTATATTATATAAATGGTTTAAATTACTGTGTATGTAAAAGGTGTCATTTAGAGTGAACCCACACAAAGTGATCAAGGGACTCTGCAGTTCCCCTCAGCTCTATAGCATGTTTAACATCTTTTAGCTCATTCTTTTGGTGTTTAACCTAAATATCTTTGTTCAGTCTCAAGGCTCTCATCAATCTTATTTCAAACAACAGCAGGCTGGTTTGATGGTCTGAATCGTAGAATGTAAAAATAATGGATGTAGCTACCACGACATCGCCCAGTGATTTGTGGACTTCCGTTCTGAAATCTTGATTTCGGCATCTCAACTGTGGCCATCTTGATTTTTTGGCCATATGTGTGACCATGTGACCATATTTGGTAGAGAGACTTGCGCTGTGGAGGAGTGAGGGGTGAAGCAGACTGAGAAGCAGACAACACTATCGTCATTGAAAGTGGCCCGACCTTAATTTGCGTAGCTTTAATCCTAAATAAAATGTAAATGGGTTAGTTATTTAAAAAGTCACCCCATAAAGTTGTCATGACAGTCGACATTAGTTGTAGAGATCAAAAACATTTTTTTGTACCAGGCTGTAAACATGTTTTTTTGTGCTTTAAAGTTGAGCATTTTAACACTGAGGTCTGTGGGGATTGACCGACTTCTGGAGCCAGCCTCAAGTGGTCATTAGTGGAACTGCAGTTTGTGCACTTCCTTGTTGGTTTCATTTTTCAGGTTCGGAGGGTGCCACTTGGAAAACAAACTATTTCACACTACGTGCCTTGCCCCAAACATCAAACAGATGAAGCTAGCAACTAGCTGGTGAGCACAGTTGAGCATTTAGCAGCTAAAGACCCAGATATTTCCTTCAGGAGTTGGTGGAGACCAAAACAGAGTAAATACTGAAAGGAGTAAATATCTGACTTACATTCATCTGTGACCAAAAGCCACAGTTCTAATTAGTGATAATATAAATACAGGTCTGCTGTTTGTGTGAAAACACACATCTTTGCTAACACATTATCCATTAGCAATTAATGCAGCTTTTATAAACTAAAACTGAACTGCAGAAGAACACTAGTACAATGAAAGTACTGAACAGTAGTTACCCAAATCTTAGCGAAGCTGGCTATTTTCTCAAAGAACAGTAAAAACTGACAAAGTGGGGATTAATAAAAGTCTTGACACTCACCATGACACACAGTCAACATTGTTAGCAAGCCAGTAAGTTGTGACCTGTTAGCTTGATGCCAAGTTGTGTGTTTGCTGGAATTACTAAGATTCAAGTAAACATCTTCCAAAAAAGAAGAGTGTTTTTTTAACCACACATATTTCTCTGACCTCTACAACACAACACCATGGTTAATCCATCAGCCTGTTGGGAGGTAAGTTTGAAACAGACATGCTAACATTATGTCCAAAATCTGTACAAAAGTATGAAATAAAAACAGTTACCTGTGGTCTCTGAAAGACATCTGTGAATGTTTGCTTACATGCAAACAGTGAAGAATGTTCCAAGTGAGAAAAGTACAAGAAGTACATAATTCTAACATTTAACTGTCAGCAATATTTTAGCCCTAAAATCGAATGAAACATGTAACTTGCACATGAGAATGAATCCAAACAAGGCCAGAATATATCTCTGCCCTTGGGACCCGTCGGGCTGAGGCCGAGTTGCAGACCTCAGTCAGAGAATGATCGAGACGGAGAGATAGATGAAGAAAGAGAGAGAGAGTGAAAGGAGGTGTTTTCTCAGTAACAAGCTCATTGAATATCATTTGCTTTGGATGTGTGAGCAAGCATCAGAGATCAAAGCTTGTATCGTGCATGGTGCTGGGCATGCCGCGACAGTCGCGTGTGTGTTTGTGTAGTGTTGTGAGGATGGGGGGATGTGGGTGTACGTGTGTGCTAGATTGTAATCTGGCACATACACGTTTGTGTGTCACTGTGTGTGTGTGTGTGTGTGTGTGTGTGTGTGTGTGTGTGTGTGTGTGTGTGTGCGTGTGTATGCCTGTGTGCGTGTGTGTGTGTGTGTGTGTGTGTGCATGCATGTGTGTGATTCTTGTTAGCCACTGCCTCTCTGCACCACAGCAAACTGTCAGCTCACTGTAGCACACTGAATTTCTCCTTCCTCCCTTTCTCCCACATCCTCTACCCCCGGCTCCTGTCTCTCTTTCTCTTCCTCTTCTTCGTTCTCTCTCCCTTTCTCTTTCTCACCCTCTCTTTCTTTCTTTGCCTCTCATCTTTTTTATCTCTCCGTCTCCGTTTCTCCCCTTTCTTTGAAATTTTAATCACCCAGTAAACAGGCATGCATTTCAATGTGAAATGGGATTCTGCTACAGATTGAGAGAGCTGAGGCGAGAGAGGGAGAGAGGGGGAGGGTTGTGTGTGTGTGTGTGTGTGTGTGTGTGTTTGTGTGTGTTTGTGTGTGTGTTTGTGTGTGTGTGTGTGTGTGTGTGTGTGTGTGTGTGTGTGTGTGTGTGTGTGTGTGTGTGTGTGTGTGAAAGAGAGAGGGGGAGAGAGAAGAGAGAGGGAGTGATCGTGGTCTCGCAGTTTGTACTAAAGAGAATGATTAATCCCAGCCTTTGATTCTGCATTCATCTGACGGGATGTTGCAGCATGAGCAAGTGTGTTTGCGTATGTGCATGTGTGTGCATCTGTACGAGTGTGTGTATCAACGTGCACATGCATGCCTGGCTTATGCTCTGCAACACAAAGCAAGCATGTCTGCACAGGCTTGTGTGTGTTAATCTCTATGCACTCTATGCATGCACTGTACATACAGTGTGTGTGTGTGTGTGTGTGTGCATATGCATACATATATCTATATATATATATTTATATATATATATATATACATATATATATATATATGTATATATATGCATGTGTCCATGTGCCTGCAGAGAATACAAACTCTGATCTGTGGGAGTGCAGAATGAGTAGTACTGTAGATGTACCACTTTTTCAAGGGAACATTATTAGCTATTTTTATATGGAGTTTACGCTGGCACTCACTGCTCTTAGCTGGCCACCGCCGAGCGTTTACACCGAGCTACACTGCTCACTGCCATCCATCCTCAAACACTACGCTTTGCACTCACCATGCTCATTCTCAGGAGCCTAGAAATGACAGCCTTTGTAATCTGATGTGTAGTTTTGAGTGCTGTAATCTTGATGAAATCTATCTTCTGTGACGCTGCAAGGGAAACACTGGCTGTGATCGAGTGTTGAATAACAAAGTGGAAAATACTCTATACCTAGATGACTCAGATCAGTTTGATATTGCTTACTATAATGTGCGTAATTTTCAAAGACTCAAGGGGGTTTAAATGTGCGATCAAACTGCAAAGACACTAACTACAAAGGCGCTAGTCAAAACAACCTTAAATCACTGTTCTATTTGTAATTTTTCCAGTTTTTATGAATCTATCTTACTATATTTTAGCACAGCCTACCCTGTTTTCTGATTAGCTTCTGACAAAATTGTTTACTGTTAATGCAAACCTAGGTTTTTCTCCCTGTTTCCTCATTTACACTTGGTTGTACTTCACTGTTTTTCAGTGGGCCGCCAGCTCCTGAAGTATTTTCAATTTTTTTCAACAACATCCTTAATGTTGCTTAACACAGAAACACTGAAGTCTCCCAGATAACATACTGATTATGTAAGTTTATGTCTGGTGTTTCAATTATTCCAACTTTGATTAGGAGAAATGGTGTTTTAGCTGTCATTTCAGCATGAGCTGTTGCCATGGAGAAGAATCCAGTCGGACGCAGCACGATGGTTGCTGAATTCAACAAAAGTTGACTCCAAAGTTAAAGATGGATTGATTCAACAGCATAATCTTTTGCTTCCACCCATCAATATTCCCGCTATGTGTTTGGATATTTCTTGTCAAAATGTACTTACCCCAAAATGTTTAGGTACACAAGTTTATACCTTTTGCTTTTTATGACAGGAAAAATCAGCAGGAAGCGCAGAGTTTCACTGACTTTAGCTTAACAAAAACCCAGCAAAGCTAATATGATTGGAGTTCATTTGTGATTGAGACCAGTATTTGTGCTAAACAGACACAAGTACATACATTCTTTGAGACCATTAAATACAAACTTTTATTTGAGAAAAGTAAAGTAAAACGCAGTTTAGGTCATTCTTTATGTTGCATATCCAGGGTACACAGCAAGAGTAGTCAGGTCTTTGTATGAATGATACACACCCACGCACATACACCTTGTCACATTTCAACACTAGGATGGGTTTCTACCATCACAGTGCTTTTAAATGCTTTGCCACACTGGTAATGGGTAGCCTAGAGACACACACACAATCACACACTCTGGTGGACCCCTACTGGCAGGCGTATCCTTAACACAGCGTCCCTCGGCAGCACTTGTCATCCACACGTCAGAATATCCAACCTCCTCCCTCCTACACACACACATGCACTTTCAATTTTTTTCCTCTTCCAACATCCCTCTATCTTCTCCTCACACCCTTCGCGCACACACACACACACACCCTGCCCCCAATCGCCCACCGACCCATGAGTCGGTAACGAGGCGCGTTTCACTGAGAGTTTTCTCCCCTGACATGGGCTCGTCTCGCTCTGCTATTGATCCTCGCTCTCCCTCCATCCCGTCATCCATTTCTTCGTCCTTCCTTTCCTCCTTCCCTCTATTCCCCCTGGACCTGGAGGAGCCTTCAACAAGAGGGAGGCAGTGGACAGCGAGGCAGGCGGTCGTCGGATGTGCCCAACGCCATAGTCTCTCTGCCTCTCTCACTCTCTCTCTCCTCACACTCATGGATGAGTGATGCCTATGACGGACTGCATCCTCTGAGAGCCCCTTCTGGCAATTACCACACACAAACACACACACACACACACACACACACACGCTCACATCAGAGACTCCCGCATCACTTAACCAGTTGTCTTCAACTAAAAGGGCAGAGCGGAAACACTCTATGGCCTCTACTCATCAACCTCTCAACACACTGCAAAACACACACACACACACACACACACACACACACATACACAGTACATCCACTCTCAAAGCTTGTTGTAGATGACTATCTCTACCCCCTCTGTTTGTATCGATCCATGTGTGCCTCTGTCCGCATGCATCAGTGAGATGTTTATGGGCCCTGAGCATTTACACAGCTACTGTAGAAGCTCAAACACTTGGACATGGACGTGACTATGTACATTTATGCTTATTTCTATGCTTCTTTATTTTTCATAACACAATCACCCACTGTCATCTGCATGGGATAATATCAGATAGTCTCCAGTGCTGTTCCACAGGGCAGAAAGCCCGCCTTCATTGCAGTACAATTGTTCGTCTTTTCATCACGTTGAATTATGTTATATCATGTTGTGTGTACATATTGTAGACAATGTGATCAGTGATAATAAGAACAGGTTTGACTGGGTTTGGCCCCACATAAACATTGCTCCAGGCTCATTCACTCAGTTTACAGTTTAATATCTGTACGGGTACAAAAACAGCAGATACTGTTTTGGTCCACTTTTATGTGTGTGTATACAAGCACCTGCATGATGTGGAAATGCAACATGAAAAAGCAGCATAAGATTAAACCAGGATGACTAATGTGTTTCTGCTTTCTGGTCCAGTCTGCTGTTCACAAAGGTGAAGCTTGAAGAGGCCCTCTTTGGCCCGGCTGCTGCCCTGCAGACCTGTGAAGAGATGCTGCAACACTGGCAGAGCCGCTATGATGTCAGCCGCTCCAGGTGAGTGAGTGCATGCGAGATGTGCGTTTGTATGGAATGCCATTTAAGTCTATATTAAATAAATAAATAAATATGCCTATGAAAAAAGAGTGGAGCAAGAGATAGACATTCAGTGCTGTTAAGGTGCTGTTGCTATGGTCTGAATCTGTGAGATAACCACACCCCATTCATTTGAACATGAGCTGGAAAATAAATGTGGCATTACAAAATAAAAATCCCCTGAAATAGATTAAAGTGGATTATAAAATGAAAGTCCCCTGAAATAAATAAAACTGACCATATTAACAGAAAGACCACCTTAAATACATAACACTGGAATCATAAAATGAGAGTCGCCTGAAATGAATAAAAGTGGAATTATAAATTAAAAGTCATCTGAAATAAATAAAAGTGGAATTATGAAATAAAAGTCAGCTGAAATAAATTAAATTGAATTGTAAAAAAAAAAGGTTCCCTGAAATAAATAAAAGTGGACATATTAACAACAAGACCCTCTAGAATACACAAAAGTGGAATTATAACATTAAGGTCCCTTGAAATAAATAAAAGTAGTAGTTGTATTTTTATTTACATTTTTATTATAACCTAATTTATTTACTTAAGACTTTATTTTATAGCCATATTTATATTATTTTTAGGCATGTTTATTTATTTATATATCTATTTACTTAATATTGACTTAAAGAACATTTCCATACATTTGGGCTACTGTGCTTATCATGCACTGGAGAATGTGGTGTGTTTTTTTATGGCCTGTGAATGATGAAACTGGGAGGTACAATCATTTTGCTGCTTTAGTATTGATTCCCCATAGTTTGTTAGATTACGTGTGTATTCATGCACTCATGCATTTTTGACATATCATGACAATCAATTATCAGGTTCTTTCTGAGTGGTTTTCAGATATTGAGCTTCAGAGTTTTCACATCTTATATCGTAAATCTGACATTCTCTATTATTCATCATCATAACTGGAGCCCTAGAGATAGCCTAAATATTTTATATTCATATCCTATAACATTTTAAGTTATAGATTTTCTAGTTTTCTAGCACAAGGCTTGCCGGTAAAACCTACAATATATGCACATTTTTTGCTTGGAGTTGTAAGGATTCATTTTTTAGACAGTTAAAACTCTTTGTTATAATACCCAAAATCAGTGTAGTGCACAAGCCACAAGCTACGTTTCTGGTGTTCAAGCCAACACGAACAGTTAGAAGTTGAAAGCTGCAAAGAATCAAGACCTTTGACAGTTTCCTGCACCTGCAGTTAACTAACCGGTTTTATGACTGACGCTCATTCGTTAACAACGAAATTCATGTCGACACTCTTGTTCTGCATCACCGTCACCCCTGTTGGTCAGTAACACAAACATTTTGGGGACATGATTCGGTAGCCTAATTAAAAATATCCATCCAGCTTGGTGATGTTTTGCTGCTGCCCGTGTCCACAGCAGGACATTGCTTAGCTTCTATAGTGGTAGTCCTGCTGGCTTCTCCAAACTGGGGACATGCTGACTACCATCTACTGTAGGTAACACTATATATTATGGATAAGTACCTCATATAACCCCACTTTAAAAGATCTGAAGTATCCCTTTAAACGTAGTCACAAACAGTGACTTTCACATTCTGAGCACTGATTGGCTTCACAGATCAACCGTTAATAATATAAGTTAGAGGGTGGCTTGGTGGGATAGAACTTTTTTTTATTCCAAATTAAATGGCCATTGATGTATTAATGTAAAAACAAACTGCAAACATCAAGAATCATTGGATGGGAAGTATTTACAGAGCCTTATGATTCCTATGTCAGTACTGTATACGTAGTATCTGTGCTTGTGAGTGTGTTTCTTCATTATGTTTGTATTGTACTGTACATGTGTGAATGTGTGTTGCAGTGAGACAGATGACAGCAGCAGTATACCGATGGCTGAGAGGGCAGAGGTCAGCCCTACAGCCAGGAAACCCTCCATCCACCTCACCCTGCCTGACTTCCAGGACGCCTCCACTGGTCTGCTCCCTCACTTGTTAAAGCCTTTCTACATGTTTGGATTGCAGCATACTGAATTGATTGGCATATTTTAAATTAAACACATCCTCCCTTTTCTCTGGTGTTGTGTAAATACCAGTGAGGAAGGTGAGTGTGTCGGTCAGAGTTTGACCTTTTGAGGATTAAAGCTAAATACCAGTGATCTGACTCACCTCCACACCTGTGAGTTGAGCAAGGTCAGGGGTCGGTTCGATTGCCATCCAGTCTCAGGAAATCTATTGATGTTCAGAAAATGAACAGAGAATTAAAGTCATGTTTGTTTTTCTCAGAATGGCTCTCATCTGTCATCGCATATTTTCTGATGGCAAATGAACTCTGTTACACTGGCCTATTTGAAGGCCTCTGAATTCAATTTAAATGTTTCTACTGCATATTTGGTACAAAACATTGTTTCCATGTGTTTATCATTCAGTATCTGTAACCTATTACAGTGTTCATTGTGTTGCAGTGTAATCACTTTGCCAAGCAGGACAGGATTTCCTTCTGTCAATTAAAAAGGCACAGTAATTTTCAGCTCAAATGGTTGCCATTTCTTATCCCCTCACTTCCCCTCACAGGTTCGCTGAGCCCTTCATCAGTTGCAGTATCTCGTCTGGAAGCAGCACTCTCTGAGGTGTCGGACCTAAGCTCAACTCGTCGCCAAGGGCCCACCTATATCTGGACCACCCTGGAACGCATTTGGCTGCAGGCTGGTATGATAACAACTCAACTATGACAACATTTTTTCAGGCCTTTGGGTTTGAATCTCTTGTAAAATTCAATTTTCTATTTTTTATATGTTAACAGGATTTTTTTCTCACTTTTGTTTGTGGTGCAAGTCAGCCAGCTGCCATGCAAAAACTTGACTATGCAGAAATGTTTGTTTGACAGCTGGCAATCAGGTTCCAAGGTTTTGTGTTTTCCAGTGTTAGTAAGCCTTTTGAATAATAATCATATTGGCGAGTGCAAAATAGACAAGACAGTGATGTCAGACAATTAAAGCTTTCCAGTTCTTCACTTTTTAATCTTACATTTTGCAGCAATAAATATCTTACAAGACTAACAGTCTACAGCCATGCTATCAACTGTATACTGACCCACACTATGAGATGAATGCTAATATCAGCATGCTAACATGATTACAATGACAGTGCTAAGAAGCCAATTTTGTCATGCAGGTATAATGTTTGCTATGTTGACCATATTAGTTTAGCATAATTGCATGCACTAAACGAAAACATGCAAAAATGAAACATATGGTGTACCTCAGGGATCGATCCTTAGACCACACCTATGTATGGTTTAGCATAGTGAATTGATCAAATACATCCCGACAGTTACGGCCTCAGTAAGGATGGAAACTCAAACAAATGCAGAAGTGCTGAAAACTGCAGTTCCTTTAATGGCCACTTGTGGCCAGTGCCAAAAGTGTAAAGCACAATCCCCATAGACCCCCATATTAAAATGGTCAACTTAACAGTGGAAATAAACATGTTTACAGCCTGGTACAGAAAACAGTTTGGGTCCCTATAGCTATTTTTTCCTGTTGATGACAACTTTATGGCAGTGAATTTTTATGTAACACACCTGTTTAAATGTTATTAAGTCTTAAAGTTAAGTATAATTAAGAGCATGGATGCTTTGAGTGACAGGTGGGCGCCATCTGTTGATAAAAGGCTACCACAGTGACGCAAGGGTTAGATGACACAACCATGTCATAAAACCCAGATTCACAAACCAGTAGGTGACATCACGGATGCGAAGTTCATTATTTTGTACAGTCTATGACACAGATTGAACTAGATTAAAAATAACAATATCAGATGGCAACTTTTGAATGAGTATCTTCTCCACACAGCCTGTGCTGTGCAGATGCTACTGTGTGACTGTCTTACACAGCTTACTGACCTGCTTACAAGCTCAGTTGAATCTCAATCTCTCTGGGGAGTGAGATATCGTTTATTCACTTGGCACAACGTGAGCACACATTTTATCACGTTTTGAGCACTGCAGTCAGAGAAATTCACTTCAGGTCACCTATATATGAAAGGCATGAAAACCCTGCAGCATAAGGGATGTAGAGGAGGTGTCTGCTCACCAGATGTAGATATACAACAAAACAATTTCTGCTGGAGATGATAAAGTTACTGTGTGAAACAATGTAATTTAATGTGATTACTGCAGCCATTTTCTGCCTTCACATACAACAGTATACAAGGACATGTTTAACAATTTAGTGGGTAGAACCATTTCAGCGCCGATAAAGATTGCATACCTTATGCTGGAATGTGCGCTGTACCTGCATACATGTAGCCACTGTTCTATTAAGGGCAGAATGGCAGTGATGCATACTGCTATTACTTCCACCCCTTCAGCCTCAGTCTGCCTGTGGAAGTTTACAGGAGAGCAGAGCATTAGCAGGAAATGAAGGGAGAGGAGTGCAGAGATGCTCCACACAAATAAACACTCCATCCTTCCACTCAGCTGGAGTGGATGAGGCATGAGAATGGGAACGGGAATCCATACAGCGGCCAAGCAAAAGCAGTGATGCAACCAGCATACCAGCGTGTAATAGCACAGGATGGGATGGTTGAAGGGGCTTTGGGGTCGTGTCCCCTGTGGCCTACTGTAATTCGAAGGTTATTTTCTACGTCTAACCTTTGAACTGTGCGATTCCTCTGCTGAGAACAGGCAAAATAGAATCCGCTTGCTGCTGATTTAAACTAAATTACGTGTGTGTGTGTGTGTGTGTGTGTGTACGATGAGAGCAGGGGTGGGTCTCTAAACTCTAAACCAGTTGTACCCCCTCTCTCCTTCCCAGCATTCCTCTTCTCAGCGGTCACTTCCTCTCACAATCTCTCATCCTCATTGGCCACACAGGGGAAAAAAACTGGTAGCCATATGTAACCTTACAATCATAAGCATATACCTGCAAACATATAGATGGGCTGCAAGCACTGAAATAATATTTTTTCTCTGGGAGCTCAGGTGAGGAGCAGTAAAAGGCCTTACATAACCAGGGAGCATTCACTGAATCCTTTTTCCCCGAAGTAGAGCTATGAAAAGGAACCCTGAGGCTGGGAAATGGCTCTTTTTCATCTCGCCGAGGTAGCATGCATGCACTAAGTATTTCCCATCTGTGCATCTATGAGACACAGGTAAACAAACAAAACATCCGCTACCAAACACACACATGGGTTCACACAGCGCTCAGGAGCAGACGGCGTGTGCAATATATTTACGCAACACAGTTCACTATCTCTCTCTGTAACACACGCACACTGACTGCTGTCAGAGCTGAAGACTTTCTTTCTCAGGGTTTCTCTGGGTGTTGACCTAACGTCCACTCAGGAGGATGATTGACAGCTCCCTGCGTCAGCATCCCGTCCTGATATCGGTCTGCTCCCGTCCCAGGGGCGGACCCCCTGGTCAGCTCTGTGTCCAAGTCTTATTGGACGATGACTTGCATGTAGGCGTGATTGAGTGTGTGTGTGTGTGTGTGTGTGTGTGTGTGTGTGTGTGTGTGTGTGTGTGCCTGGGGTCTGTCCTCATCTTCCCAGCGGCAGCAAAGAAAGCAGGCAGGCAGTGCTAGTATGCGATGGCCATATTTAGGCAAGACTTTCATGACTTCCCAGGCACTTCATTGCACCCACTCTCTCTTTCACACTGTCTTTGTGTGTGTGTGTGTGTGTGTGTGTGTGTGTGTGTGTGTGTGTGTGTGTGTGTGTGTGTGTGTGTGTGTGTGTGTGTTGGGGGTCCATCCAAGAGCAGTGTTTTGTGTTTGTATTTGAGTGCTGTACAGTTTACATTAACATAATGCTGCTGAACTCACAGTTAAGTCATCTCAGTCACTCTCATGGGATGGGATTGATGGGATTAATATATTTCTGTCCTTTCCTTCTCTCGCTGATCCTTCCTCCATCTTTCCTTCATCTCTCATTTTCTCACCCCCTTTTCCTTCCTTTGACTCCCTTTTCCTCTCCTTCCTTGCTTTCTATCCTTCTTCACCTCTTACTATCCTGCTTCATCCTCCCTGCATCACTCTCTTTCCTTTCTCCCTCCTGTACCTCCTCTTTCTTTTCTCCTCCTTCTCCATTTTCTCCTTCAGGGGAGTTGTTCATGGCGGACAGTCGGCTAAAGGAGGCCCAGTTCTGCATATCCGAGGCCAGCTCGCTCTTCCCCAACTCGTACTCTGTGCTGCTGCAGCGGGGCCGCCTGGCCGAGCTCCGGGGCCAACTGGACGAAGCCAAAGGCCTGTACGATGAGGCCCTGGCCATCCATCCCACAGGAGAGCGCATTCTTGTGCACATGGTGAGAGACAGCGAAATCTTTAGAGGCTGCCAAATTAAATTTAATGTAATATTCTGCTCAGTGGTCATTGTGCTCATACTGACCTAACCACAACATGCGTGAATACACTAACACATTTTAATTGATTTACTTGAGTCTATTAAATTACCGTTGAATTCTGAACATGTGCATACACACATCCGTGCACACAGTTTTAATGCTTTACTTGAATTCACTAAATTACATTACAGTGTATTTGGCTAAAGAACCTAAGAATCGCGTCAGGCTCACACACGCAGTCATGTAGGAATGCAAAAAAACTTGAGTGTTTTTCTGAAATCTACAAAATTAAATCAGAACTTAAAAAAAATAATATTCTGTCAGCTCTTTGTAACTGCACACAAACACAGAGTTGGAGGAAGTCCTCGGTCAGTTACTTAAGTAAAAGTAGCAAATCTACAGTGTAGAAATACTGTTACAAGTAATCCTGCACTCAAAATTGTACTCAGTTAAAGTACAAAAGTGTTGGCATCAACATATGCTAAAGTACCAAAAGTAAAAGTACTCATTGTGCAAAATGTCCCATCCCAGAATAATATATATGAAATTACTGAATTATAATTATTGATGCATAATGTGTACATCACTGTAAAGACTGTTGACATAAAATTGAATTACTAATCTAAAGAACAAGTGTTTCAAAACTGTCCTGGAATACAGTATTTGAATAAATGTTGGTTACATTCCAGCATTGCACAAACATGACACACAAACAGTGAGAGCGCACACACACACACACACACACACGCACACACACACACACACACACACACACACACACACACACACACACACACACACACACACACACACACACACACACACACACCCAGTTGGGCTAATGATGTCATCCCATGAAATCTTTGTCTTTTCATGCCAAGTGATTGCATCTCAACAGGTTAAAATCTGGCGTCTTAAGACATCAATGACATCCCATAGTCCCACAGTCTTATTGCTTAAAAATAATATAAAAGAAAAGAGAAGTGGTCTATCGCACTAGTCTTTCCTAGAAAAGATAGTAAAGGTTACTGCTCCCAGTTTTTACTGCAGTAAAATGTTAATAAATACCTAAACACCTATCCTAATTTTAAACAGTATAATACGGACTAAACAAGTTCATGAATAAATCATACAGATAACAATGTCTTTGCTTTGAAAGGATTCAGCAATCAATACCAGCTGGAATATCTGTGATTCTTCATCACAGCATTAATGTATTCCGGCATGTTTAATCAATATCTAATCAATACCTCATTAGGCTGAATCAGGTGTGTTGGCAGAGCTGAACAGATCTCTCCTTTCTGAAAAGGCTGTGCACTAAGTTGACCTCAAATAATCAACTATACTGTATACAGCAGTGTTGATCCATCCTGAGAAGACAGCAATATTAGCAGATGACATTTGTGTTTTTGTTGTGTAACAATGCTATGTGGTTATTAGTGGCTAATAGTAGCTTGCTACATTGAGGTAGTTATGGCAGCAGCTTATAATCAATGCTCTTTTTGAAATGAACAAATTATTTCTGGCTATATAGAGTAAGTTAGCCTCATATACTGGTGACAAAGGTACGCAGGCATTTCAAGCTGTACCAATGGTACATAATGGTATACACTCCGGTCTCCTTAGGCCCTGATCACACAGAGAGCGTTTAAGTTGTTGGATTTGGCTTTTTGTAATTGTTTTAAATGAGAATGAAGCGTTTTGCTCGCGGTGTTTGCATTGTGACGCGCCTCACGTCTCTGAGCTCTAAGCGCCTGCCGTTTTTACCAAAGCGTTCAATTTGAAAAAAACTTCAACTCAGAGCGGGAAAACTCCCCATGTCATCTCTTTTTTTGGTCACAATTGCAAGTTTACATTTGGTAAACAATGGAAGAGAAACTGGTGGTAGCAGTTGCTGGATACCCAGAGCTATACGGCCCGACAATAGACAGCGGATTGTCAAGCTGCCCCTGAGTCATTCTACAATATGTCTGGAAACAGTCGTCATCGAGGCAAAGCTCCTGGACTAACAGGTGCTCCCCTTGATCCACCCTCTTTTTTAGTGTCTCATGTACATACACAGATCTCCGTTTCCCTGTGCCCAACAAACTATTTGCTGACAGCCTTTCATTCTCAACCAGAGCTAGAACAAGTTCCCTCTGCCTGAACATTTTAGGAACTAGATACTAATTAGTGTGAAATAACCCCCACCAGTGTTGTGAATGTTGTGTGGATGGATGAAATCAGTTTCAAAACAATATAACACTATGTACAGTATAATTTGTTTGCTTGTATGTGCTACCTTAATGTCTGATATCAGCTGAGTGTAAGATCACGTCAGTTATTGCCAGATCTTGCAAGAGTATGTTGATAAAGCAGAGACATGTCTCAAACAAAGTTAATAGTCACCTGATTTGTCTGTCTGAAAAACTTGCCATTTTGGTGTCAGAATGTGTAGAAGGCTTGGGGTTTGTGAAAAATGGGTCCAATATTTACTTCAGTGACCATGGGGCCAAGGAAATGGTCATAACCTGTACTCATGTTGACTTTTCCCATTGGAATACACACACTTAGTACTGCTGCTAGTCTCCTAAAGGGGCCTGGCAGTGGCAATACCCATGTGACACTTAAGTGGGCTGTCTCAGTTTATCAACAGACTGTGGTTGTATGATAAAGAATAAACAGAAAGGTAAGCTAATAAAATCAGCTTTTTTCCCCCGTTTAATTCAACAGAAAGGTTTAAGCTAGCTTGCTATTAGCTGCTAATATTAGCTCTCAATTTGGCAGTAGTGATGGCAGCTGCTCATAATGGTTACTCTTTTCTCCCATGTGCCATGCTGTACTGTCAGTGTCAGGATTTTGGTCATTATAGTCTTAATTATCACATCATGGCTCCGTCATATTCTGAGATATGTTGATTTGTTGTGGGCAAAACTTCAAATTTCATAAAATAGAAACAAACAGTTTGGTCCATAACCAACAAATGACAAATACTGCTCAAAGACTTCCTTTCTCTCTCCTGATCACTCCCCCACATTTCTTTCATCTCAGCAGATCCCCTCTCTCTCACTTTCGCTCTAGAAAGATCCTCTCTCGCCCACTTCCACCCACTGCCTCACTCAGGCTCTCTCCCAGTCTGTCTTCCAGATGATCCACTGGATTAACCACAGCCGCTCTGACCTTTGAACTCTCTCTGTTGTCATGGTGAAAGGACCAGAGAGGGATATTCCTAAAGCCAAGGCTCACACTGCCCGACACACGCTCACACACACAAATGCACTAATGTCTGTGGTCTCCATAGTGACCATAGATGTGCTGTTTGATATCTCTTTGACTTGAGTACTGGCCACCTTGTGACCACATAAGGCTAATGCTTTTGCTCCTAATGTGCACTTTAGTGTGGATGTGTGTATCCGTGTATCTGTGTGTGTGTACGTGTGTGGAAGTGCAGTCCCATTGGGGTGGACAGAGGTACGCGTCTCTTCCATATTTGGCCTGTGGGAGAACCAATCCCAGGGGGTGAAAAGTTGAAACAAAGCCAGCTGGCAGTGTCCTACTCTGGGTCTCTTACAGGGCAGATGTGTTCTCAGTCTGAAAGTGTGAGTGTGTGTATGTGCATGTGTTGTGTTTGTGCCTTCCTCCGTGGATTTGGCGCATATGGACCTTTTTTTCTTTTTTCTTTTTTGACTTTGTTGAACTTGGATTACGGTCCATGTTGTAGTAGGCACTAATAGACTCAAATACAAAAACGCTGCTATCTAGAGTACTATTTGTTGTGGATTAAACAGTATATTAGGCATGCTAATGGAGCAATGTGGTAAATACTTCATTGCATTGTGATGGAGCCTAAGTGGGACAGTGTGTGGGACATTTTTATTTGGAGCGCTACCCATTTTTCTGGCTTGCATCAGCCTGCCAGAATACAACCTACAGTTGCTGCTACTCTGTGGCTCTAGATTCATGCATTTATTTTTATACTGTATCTGCCGTGGACACTTTGTGTGCCGGTGGCCCATTTATTCTGCTCTGCCTTAAGGGGAATTCTGATGATATTCTTGGTTGGTATTCTTACACTTGAGCTATTATTCTGCAAAAGTACATACTGTACTTTCCTTGAATGTCCTTAAGATCTTTTTTTTTTTGTTATTAGGGCTACACATAAAAAAGAGGATGTACTCCTGCTGTGGCTTGCAATGAAATCCGTTTAATTTTCTTTGTGGAGTATTTTTTATGGATACACATTATTATGAGACAATATCAACAATCTTAAGCCTCAAGGGCTTTAAAAAAAGGACATGTTATTCAGATTTTTATTTGGGCATGTTGCCTTTATTCAATAGTTTACAATGTAGATATAGACAGGAAATATATACAGAGAAAGATTTAAGTATATTATGTATAAATATAGGTTTGATATGCAACAAAGGTCTCAGAGTCCACATTGCAGTAATTTGGTATGCATCTTAACCACTACGCCACTGCCATTTTTACAGGACCTTGAATGCAACAATTATGTTGCATTATTTGACAATATTGGCAACTGATTACAATGATTTCATAATAAGTAAGGGATAATGCCTTTGAGTTGTCTATTATGAGGAATTAATGCTAATGAGGAGGTGCGGCCCATGCGACACGCAGCGGAGGCCATTCATTCCTGGTAATGGACAACTCATACCATGCTCACTTGCCAGAAAGAAAAAAAACTATTCATATATATTACTTTGTACATTTTGCAATCAAAATTAAACATTTTTATCATGCCATATTTGGTTTCCCTGTTAACACCGTAGGGTTTACCTAATAGCTGGAACAATCGTTACGGCCCAATAAGGTTCTTATGCAATGGAAACGTTGTTCAGTACTCCAGTAAATAGGACGCAACCTTTGTTACGACTTGGCAGTGGGAGATACTTCAAGTCCGCTCAGCTCATAGAGCCCTTTGGCTCAGCTGTGAGTCAGAAGGCTAATGTTATGCTCACAAGGCAATAACATTACGTATGGTTCATAAACAGGAAATATAACTTGACAGTATCTTTAACAACAAGACTGGTTAGCTATCCAGCCAAGTCATTGTCCCCAATTCAATATCAGTATTATCAGAAATGAATGATACCCTAGGTGTAATGTTACTGTCAGTCACAGCATGAAGTAGGGAGTTAAATAGCGAATTTGTTGTGAGATGATCTCTGATGTGATTCAAAGCATCAATAAGTTCAGAGGGCCAGTGTACTTCTTGCAGCTTGTGTGTTACGGTCTTCGTCCTGTAGTGTTCTGAGGATTAGAGTTGGACCAGAGTTGGAAATAAACTGTAAACATAAACAATAATGATCTAACATCCCAACTACAACAGTGCTGTATATCCGTGCTCGGCGTGATGGCGTTCTATAGGCCCATTTAACTACTCGTTGGCAACAGACTTTTTTAAAATACATAAAAGCTATAAAACTCACAAGAGGGGTATTTACAGACATATTTTATGTCGTAAAACAAAACATGAAAATCTCTTAAGCTTTTGTTAACCACACACCTTATTTCAGGCATCTAACCAAAAATGCATTCAAAACCCACTGACATCAAGATGAGGGAACCAGGAGTGCACACATGCTAACTCATTTCCACGTTGTAGGACTCCTACAACTCTAGATAATCCACAGTAATTGTTGCAAGAACTTTCATGGAGGAACTGTTTTCTTTTAACCAAACTACATCCACCAACCAAATCACTGCAAAGCAAGCGTGGACTAATGGAGGAGAGACTGCTTGTGACAGCGGTGCTAGGTGAGCTAGCAGTAGATGCACACTTCCTTCTGCGAGGTGATACATGTTGGCAGGTGAAGTTTAGTTGAAAGGAAAATAGTTTGTACCTGGAACCTTCCATTATATTCTAAAGAAAGGCTGACATCCCCTGAGCCAATATCTCCAACACTTGGCAACCAAAACAATCGGGATTGATACATAGCACTACAGGTAAGAGGGAAAACATGTATTTTTGATTTAAGGTTGAACAGTCCCTTTATTTTTAAACATGTAGTGTCTTTTATAGCCATTGTAAAGGAATTGCATGTTCCTTCATCATTAGTCAGTATTGTCAGCTGCCTGCCCATGAAACCACAACACAAAAAAGTATTTTTTAAAGCTTTCTCTACAATAGTTGATTATCTGCTTAAAAATCCAATTTCCTCTGAACTGAATAGTTTGACATTCTTGGAAACATGTTTATTAGCTCACTTGCTGAGAGTTAGATGAGAACATCTATACCATTCATTAGCCTGCTGCTGGCTCTTTTAATACAGTGGGCTTTTTTTTTTTGCCCTTGACAACCAAATTTCTTGTAGATTTTAGAGCATTTTGACTGACATTGACAGCTACATTTACTCCCATAAAAGCAGAACAAGTATTGAAGCAAAGGTTTTTTTCTTTTTGAGGTTTATGCACAGCGTCACCCAAGCCAGCCAGAGTGGAGGGAAGTTGTAATTTTCTCCACAGTCGCCACAGCAGATGAGGAAAGGGAAATGTGAGTAAGGGAAACCCATAACTGGAAGCCATACAGAAGCTCAGCAGCCCCTGCGGTGTGGTTCATAATAACACAGCACCACCATCTTCCCTTATTTACCGCACACCACTTTACTCACTCCACCTCTACATATTAGCATCAACCGTGGCCACATGGTCTTTTGAGTGTGTGTGTGTGTGTGTGTGTGTGTGTGTGTGTGTGTGTGTGTGTGTGTGTGTGTGTGTGTGTGTGTGTGTGTGTGTGTGTGTGTGAGGGAAAGAAATGCAATGATCAGACAGTGACTCACAGCTCTGGTCAGCTGCTGGTTTCAGAGTATTTTTGGATGAATAAGGGTGTGGTAGTTAGGGGAAACCAGTATAGGACATTGGCATGCTGTATGTGTGTATGTAAGATATCTGTGTGTGCTAATAGTTAGCTACAGATTTATGGTTTAATGTCACTGGCCGGTTGTTTTAGTCCACAAGCGTCTAATTCGTTCATCTATCACGGTATTAGCAATGTCAGCCTTTACACATTTGTCTATCTGTACTGTTAACCTCATTATGGTAAGTGGTTGACGTGTGTGTATTTGTGGCATGTGGTGCATGTGTGTGTGTGTGTGTGTGTGTGTGTTCTGATGGGTAGCTGATCCTGAAACACAGCCCAACGTGGCTTCCGGCGATGGCATGAAATGAATCTGACCCACTCCCAACATCCTCCACATCTCATCCCTCCTGTTCTGTAGCCGAGCCTGCTCTGAGTCAGCCTCACACACACACACACACACACACACACACACACACACACACACACACACACACACACACCCACACACACATACACACACACACACTTTACTTTTCCTCCTCTCCCACAGAAGCATATTCATACACTGCTTCACATATGCATGTATACTCTCAAGGACGAGGACTTATGCTCATTGAATTAATCGCGTTCCAATTATCAAATGCCCCCCATCTCTCTCCTTCTCTCTGTCTGTCTGTCTTTTTCTGTCTCTCTCTCTCTCCTCCCTGTGTGGATGGGGGTGGTTGTCAGCTGATTAGATAATGCAAATACATTATTTATAACACTTTGCACGTTCTTGCCGCTTTATGGGATTGCCTAGCAACCAGGGAAATATATTCTATTGAGAAAGACCTCTGATAACCACGGAGAGAGAGAGAGAAGGAGTGTGTGTGTGTGTGTGTGTGTGTGTGTGTGTGTGTGTGTGTGTGTGTGTGTGTGTGTGTGTGTGTCTGTGTGTGTGTGAGAGAGAGAGAGGGAGAGAGAGAGAGAGGGAGAGAGAGAGAGAGAGAGCAAGGAAGAAGAAAATGGGGGGGGGGGGGGGCAAACAGAGAGACGATTGGGAGTTGGCTGGTGCCTCCGTTGCTATGTATGGCTCATCTGGGCTCACTTATTTTTTCCGTTTTCTTTGACACCTCTCTCCTTTTTTCTCTCCATCCCCCTCTCTCACTATTCATTGTTCCCAGTTTAGCTCTTTCTCGCTTGCTCACACTCTTGTCTTTCCTTGCTTTCTTCCTTTTCCTTTCCTGTGGCTCCTGTATCGCCCCTTTCTTTCATTCCATCATCCTTCTTCTTCCCCTTCCTGTTGCTATATCCCCTTGTGTGTGTACAAGTATGTGTGTCATGCTGTGTTTTATACTGTTGTATATTTATATAGCTGCTGTAATCTTAAGAGACATAAGAATGTACTTTGCAATTCAGGACTCGATTCTAGATGCATTGCATATGCTACTTCTTTTCTCTCACACGCACCACAGCAGTAGGTATACATACAAATTATTTTTTGCCATGTAAACATGCCATCCAGGTGCAATAGATGGTGGAGGTAGTTAACATGTTAGCATGGTCTTTATCATATGCTGACAAAAACATAACATACAAGAAAATGTTAGCATTGCACATCCCTGCAAACTATAAATATGTTACATTTGCACATTTCATATGTATCATTTCAGCATTTCTAAAGTAATGTAGTATATTAGCTGTTTTATCATCATAAGGTGGAGGGGATGGTGGATGGTATGTCACCTAGGTGAGATACATACCAAGCTTAAGACCACTGCAGACCACTGTTCGAGACCAACAAACAACCAAAACCATAGTGATGTAGCGAGGCTGTGTTTCCAGCTGCTTTTTAGTTACCATTGCTGCTTTCCTGCAAGAATAGTGCCACAAAAAGTGGTTGTGTTATACCAAGACATCGCTGTGTTTCCAGTGGCAATGGTGCCCTCAAAGCTGGGTATTTTAAGCCAAAACAAATGTATCCTAAGCGAAACCCAGTGTTTTTTGTGTCTAAACCTATCCACATGTTCACCACAGTCTTGTTGAAATGTAAAGTTTCAACATTTCCACTACCTAATAACATGTAAATGTGACGTATCTGTGGTTTGCAGAAACGTACATTGCCAACATTATTCAGGCGATTGCGTTTAACATACTGTAGACACTTGTGTGTCACAGTGGTGACGTGGTTAGCATTGTTGCCTCACAGCAAGAGGGTTCTGCGTTCTTCCTGGGGCTTCCTCCCACAGTCCAAAGACATGCAGGTTAGATTAACTGGTGACTCTAAATTGGCCATAGGTGTGAATGTGAGCATGAATGGTTGTCTGTCTCTCTGTATCAGCCCTATGATAGTCTGGGGACCTGTCCAGGGTGTACCCTGTCTCTCGCCCAATGTCTCGCCCAGACTCCATTAACAAAAACAGCAATTTAACTTTGCTGAATAGAGAAGTTACTGGTCTACTGCTGCCATGATTGGTTAGTGTGTATATTAGTAAGGTAAAGTGGAGAAAATATACCAAATACAGCGTACACCTAATCTGATACTGATTTTCTTAGTTGGGTCTTTTAAGGTGGCTAAAATACATTTTGCTATAGTCTCATCACATCGCCACTTAAGAAACAGCTTAATATGCCTGTCAACACCTCTAAAGATCTCCAATTAACACATTGTATCTGGTGTCGGACAAGCTGTTTCCCCATTTCCAGTCTTTATGCTTAGCTAAAATAATCAGCTGCTGGTTGTGGCTTTATATTTTACAAAAACAGAGTGGCATCATGCTTCTCTAGTAACTCTCAGCAACAATGGGAGTAAGCATACTCCCAAAAAATGTCAAACTAACACTATAAGGAAACATGAGAGCGAAACTGTATATGAATAGGTTAATAAGTAGGGAAAGTTCAAGCCAACATGACTGAAGTAAATACAGCAGCCTTGGCTCACCTCTCCCTGCCAGCTCAGACTCAACCACTGATGGGATTAAAGGTTCAGGTAAAGGCTCTCGACCTGGTTCAATGGCAGGGCATTGGGCCACTGGGTTACACTGTCTGTCTGAGAGTACTAGATGTTAGCCTACAGCGGTTTAACAGACAGCTTTTGGATGACATAACATGCCCTCTGGTTGCCATATTGTATGATTATGGACCTCATGGATTTAAACCATGCCAAGCACACACTTAACCATCTCTAGTCTAAAGCTGTTACACTTAGAATTTTTTCTAACACCTAACACCTAACCATATTCTTATTGTTCAGTTTGTCTGGTTAGTTACAGCTCTTCAGCTCCCTCAGTAGCATGGCTGACAACAGCAGATTGCAAGTCTAAATTTAGAGTTCAGCTGTCTCTACACTGTCTAGAAGACATTAATTTCTGGGAACTAATCCATATGACCATTTTGTCGCTGAGTGATGTTGTAGTTATGTCATGTATGTATGTATGTATGTTTCAAGATAACCAGCAGTCTGGTCAATATTGGATTAATTCCATTTGGATCAACATCCAATCACACATTTGTTTAAAGCCCATACTGTAGCTTTTAATCAGTGTGCAGCTTTATACATTAGCTGGATTTGCATCCAAGTTTTAAATAATGCAAACTATAATGAAAAGTTTTAATTCTCGCTTAAAGCAGAAAAAAGTTTTTGGGTAATAAAGAAGTTATCCAATAAATATTATTCCCATAAATAAATCTTTGTGGTGGCTGCTTAGCTGTAGTTGGTACGTTCAAATATTACAAAGTACTCTTTTGTATTTGCACAGTATGAAATATGAATAATATCAGCTGACACTGAAGAACAAAAACTCATTTCCCCAATGCTAATCAATTCCATAATCAAATCTCTGTTGGGTGTGTTTGTTTGTGACATTCAGGAAGCTTTTCTCAGTCTCTTCAATCTAGCTGATGGAAATGCCCTTAATTAAGCGTTGTGTATTGTTTGCAGCGCTTCAAAAGTTTGCTTAAATGTAGCTTGATAGATGGATGAAAACACCACTGCCCACTTGCTCGGTTTGGCTCAGCTCAGTTCAGTTGTGCTTTAATGGCACGACAAGAAACAAACCTGCGCTGCCAAGCACCATGGGATCAGCTGAGGTAGAACTGGAGACAGATGGCTGGGAGTAATTAAAGCAAAACCAATAGATACCAGTTTTATCAGTGTATTGCCAGAAACACTCGGTAGCAAACTAAATGTTCTTGAACACACATTTGGTCACTCACTTCCTCTCCTATCTGCTCACTCTCCTACTCCCTCAGACATTTTGTTCCTCGCTGTGTCACTCTCAGTGATCTTCGGTTCTCATCCCAATTGGAAATCTTTCTCATTTTTCCTGCCTGTCTTGTTCAACTTTCTCTGGAAATGGTTTGTCTCAAACTTAAAGGAATAGTACAACATTTTGGCTAATATACCCTTTGCTTTTTTGCTATGGTTGAGATAAGAAGATCAATGTCAATCTCATTTCTGTGGTTTAAGTACCAAGCTGAAATCAGGACACTGTTCACCTAGCTTAGCATAAAGACTGGAGGAAGCTAGGGGGAAAGACCTAACCTGGCTCTGACTAAAATGGAAGAAGCACCTACCAAAACATCTAAAGCTGACTTACATGTTGTACCGTCTCCCAGTCTTGTCACAATAAAGGCCTTGTCTCACCAGACAATGGCACACTGAATTTAATCCACCTGCTATTGCGAAATATGTGGTCCTAGAAGCTTGGTGATGTAGTAATTACTTGCAGATCTGGGGCTGGTATTGGGAGCACTAGTCGATGCCATGCTATTGTTCCAATGGCTCATAATGCCGAAGCCCTAAAGGTCCAAAATATGCCCAATAGGACTGAAAGGCCATATGTCCGACATTATGCCAAAAACAAACCCACATCTCTCCAAAGGCATGACTCACCCTGCTCTGCCTCTGATTAGCTTAAATTGATAGTCTTACGCTAAGCCTAACTAATATGACTCCTTATGCCTAAATCTAACCAACCCAACCAATGAAGAAAACAAATACTAGCCTATGACGTCATTCTGCATAATAATTAGCCATGTGCTTGGGAGAACATGTAGCCTATATCTGGAGCAATTCACCTTTTTTTTTTAAATGTTGGACAAATGGGCCTTCAGTCCAAAAAGCTTTGACACATACCTTTCCCAATAAATATTAAATCATACTTTTTTATATCTCTGTCCATGTAAAGATTAAACAAGCAAGATAATATTGTGAGATTAACATAATGTGAGATTAATCATTTCTTTCTCAAAAATAAAATGTTGACCTCCTCCTTTACAGGCAGTGTGTGCTTTCCTGTCAGCTTGTCTTGTTCGGCCTCTCCTGTGTTTCTGTCATACCACAGTATACAGTAGTGTTTATTTGATTGAGCTGCTGGCCTAGAAGGATCAACTTTTCCATGGTTACCAGCATAACTGACATGTGGCACAGATGGAAGGGGATGAGTGCTGGTGTGTGTGTGTGTGTGTGTGTGTGTGTGTGTGTGTGTGTGTGTGTGTGTGTGTGTGTGTGTGTGTGTGTGTGTGTAGGTGTGTGTGTGTGTGTGTGTGTGTGTGTGTGTGTCCCAGTAGCCGGCTTGTTTATGCTAGAAACACTGGAACAATGTAACCCCTGTGAGTCTAGAGACAACAGCACAGACAGTAAGATGTGTAAGCTAGTGGCCAAACCGGCAGCAAGGAATACATCATCCACCTCGAGCATACACCCACACACTCTCATGCATGCATACACACACACACTCATGTAGACACAAATGCACACACACAAGCTTGTAACCCTGTTTGCACATCCTGTGACAGGTTTTCTCCGTACCCAAGAGTTTCGATCTTCCTCTGCGTTTTCCTCACAGCAGCAGTGAGGAAAAGGAGAGCGAAGAAAGGGAAGAAGAGAGAAAGAGAGAGAGTGTGTGTGTGTGTGTGTGTATGTGCTTTTATTGAAAGTTGCATCAGAGCCCCTAGACAGCTATGTGAATTTCAGCCCAATTAATCTGGAGCTTGTGAGCAGAGACTGCATAACAAGACTCGTCTGTCTGACCTCAGGCCAGCTCAGTGTGTGTGTGTGTGTGTGTGTGTGTGTGTGTGTGTGTGTGTGTGTGTGATACAGATAGTCAAAGTAAGGGAGAGAATGCTAGTGTGCATGAGAGGCTGCCTGTTGTCACCTTGAGTGTGCATGTGACACTGTTGTTTATATGTGTGAGTGCAGCGTGCTTGTGTGTGAGACAGATTTGACTCCATGCTGTTGGTCAGTTGCGTGACAGCCTCTTCTGCTGGGCTCTCAAACACACCGCACCCCAACTGAGCTGAGCTCCAAAGAGACACAACACACTTCCACATTCACACGAAGTTCTGCATGACCTTTAACATGGTGACAACAGATATCATCCATGATATCCCTCTCTGTCTCCATATACTTTTTTTTACACACACACACACACCCTGACAGACACTTATTTATCCTATGTATCAGCTTTAACAACCATTTATTCAATTTGTATATCAATACCGTTTACATGAAATTCCAGTTACATACATCTTATTCCCTCCTTTCATATATTTTAATGCCACAGTCATGCATATAGAGTGTATACTGTACATACATACAGTATAAAATCAGTGAATGATGAGATTGCATGCATACCCACCACACTCCCTGGCAGAGCCCTGGGCAGTAGTCACCCAGCACGCCACTACAAATGAAGACTAAAGAATATCATGACCTGCAAAGAAACATACCAATGTCTGAATGTTTTGGGGCATATAGCACAAACCCTGTAAACTAACAAGCACCAACCATTTTTATATCATTGTTAGGAGATTTTTCTGCCTCCTAACAGAGCTACAGAGTTCAATTCATTTCAATATGTAAGAAAATACATTTACAGAGTTTTGAAACTTTCTCGAGGCGGGTAGTGAGCAGTGTTGGGCAATGCCACATTTGTTAGTAATGAGTAGTGTAAGGGATTACTATTTGAAATTCAATAATTACATCACATTTCGCTCCTCGACTTTGACAATCTGGGCGTCAGCTTTTTTACCGTCTCGCTGGGAGATTCATGAATGGTGGATATCAGTTTGGTCTCTCTGAGTCTACTAGCTACTTGTTGTGTGTTCTTAGCTGGCTTGCTAACTTTGGCCACTGGTAAGCCTACATTTTGGAATCTCTAGGTTTGGTTCAAAGTTGGATAGTGAACATAAATCATGGTTGTATAAAGACAGCTGCATCTGCGTTTGAGGTGGCACCCTGTTAATTTTTCATGAAAGTTGCTCAGTGGCGCATTAAGCCAAAAATGTTGCTGTGTATAAAATTACCCGGGTGATTGACACTGCTTCCGCATCACTGGGCCCATAGAGCAGGTGTACTAGACACTTCCACTGGCCAAGCCGGCTACTTCCAGTTTAGTGCTCATTAATTTGAATGGGGATAAAATGATTCAGTTGTGCAACTCTAATAGACTTTCCAAATGTTTTCAGACCGAATGGATCAAATTCTAATTGTGAAAGTCATTTGACAGTGACTGTCAAATAGATATAGGTCTATGGTATGATATAACAACTTGGAAGTTGCAATTCCACTGTTTGGTCACTACAAAAATTGCCTTCAAAGCACGGCACACTTCACTGTGGCTAATTTTAAGCTAAATACAGAATATGTGAGTGGGTGTGGAGGCTTTAGAGTTGGTGGACAGCACCTTTGTGCTAGGCTGAGTGACGTAAGTAACTAATTAGTTTTTACTTAGATACTTTATGACTAATGTTTAATAACAGTGACAGTGATTTTAGTAATTTCCCTCTGATAAATTTAATGGACAAATGTGTTTTATTGTAGCTCAGGGTCTTTTGGTTATAATAACATTGTGCTCACAGAGTTAATTGCTGAGATCTGGGACGCACCAACATTGCTGAAAATAGGTCCAACACGGCAACAAGCCCGAGCAGTCAGACGATCATGCAGATTGAAAACAAGCCGCCGGGTAGCTTAATTTATTTTGGAAAGAACAGTAAAACAGTAAAATTACAAACTACAGGATGCTACATGTGCAATGCGTTGCTTTTTGGCAGCTGGTTCCCAAATCACAGATTTTGCCAATAAGATTTTACTGTAACAACATAATTTTGACAAAAAAAGAGGGTACAGTGTAATCTGAAATTGATTTTCATTCTTCATTTGCATTACACATTGACACTAGTCTTGACCAGTAAAACCGAACACCTTTCCCTCTGTCTGAAGGTCAGAAAAACACAGTTTACCAATTTTAAGAAGCAAGGATATGCTTTGGCAAATCAGCAGTGATGTAAAGTGTACATGACAATAACTACATTGCACTTAACCAGTCCCTTTGACCAGCAGTCTCTCCTCCGACCCGAGCAGGTTAAACACAGCATCAGCTTTCATTACCGTGAGTGTATCTGTGTGCACAACTCTGAACATCACCTCTCAGCAGAGGACTGCTCCTAATCTCACGATTTGTGGATTTTCTCCCTTCAGTTGTACAATCCCAGTTGAATATGACTCGAGTATAGTACAGTTGGCCGTTGTTGCTGTTTCTGTTGGGTTTGTTTTTTTTGTGGTCTAAACTAGTCCACAGGACAGCAGGCATCATAATCCAAGGTTTGGATTTTTTTTTTCTTTGCAAAAAGCCACCATCTGCTAACTTGATCTTATCATGCCATGAAAAATGTTTTAATGGTAGATATTTGGGATGAAAAAAAGTAGCTGCAGATAAATGCAATGTCACCATTCTGTATTGTGAAAATAAGAGCATGTCAAAGGTCAACCTTTAGCTCAGTGGAGTTAATTCAGCAAGTAGATTTTCTCAACAAAAAAAAGACACAAAAAAAATTAAAAAACAAATTAAATAACACTTTGTTCCATTTAAACCACTTGCTGTTTATTACTTTTCAAGAACTACAAAAATCATTCTTTTCTATAAATACTTAAAGTTAAAGTTGAACATGACTTGATGAGCCTTACAATAGTATACATATGGTATATAATAATACAGACCTAAATTTCTTATATTTCCTTTGTCTTTATCAATCTGTCCATCCAGGGCCGTCTGCTGGTGAAAACTGGGCGTGTCCACCTTGGGGAGAAGGTCCTGCGTGATGCAGTTCAGGTCCACAGCACCTCCCATGAGGCGTGGAGTGGCCTGGGCGAGGCCCTGCAGTCTCGTGGTGCCAGCCAGGCCCCCGACTGCTTCTTGACAGCCCTGGAGTTAGAGGCTTCCTGCCCCATTCGGCCCTTCAGCATCATCCCCAGGGAGCTTTGAGGGGCCTGGGCTGGGTTGGAGGTTTGGGTTAGGGTTAAGCAAATGGCCTCTTGATGTATTATTATACATATTTGCAGAAATATTGAAAAGCGGTGCTGGTTGGAAAATCATCCTTAAATGAAAAGTTTGACATTTTGGGAAAGAGGGCCTGTTTGCTTTCTCGCCAAAAGCCTGATGAGGAGATTGATACCACTCACATCTCTCAAATAAATATAAAGCTACAGCCAAAAGATGGTTAGCTTAGTGTAAACGGGACCTATTATTGCTTTTCCTTATTTTCTGTCATGTATATATAATGTCGCAATGTCAGATAGTCATAAAAAATATGGTGAAAGTTTTGAATAATGAGGTAAACATATGTGAACATAATCCCTGTGAACAGATTCCTCAGGCTTCAAACCATTTTAAATACTGTTACCAATGTTCTACTTTCGAGACAAGCTGACATCAACCCATGATGGATTACTTTATATGATCTTCAGCTACACGAACACTACTGCAAGCATTAACATTACATAGCCCACACTGCTACATGTAGCTCTATGCTAATTTCAGGGAAACATGTATTCTTGGTTGCTGATGTCGTTGATGTCTCCCAGATTTCGGATCATATTCCTGCTGGAACATGTCCAGTTGTGAAGGTTTTATTTTAAAAGCTTCTGGTGATTTTTCAAGGTAGAAAGTGCCGCTACTCTCTGTTACAGTCATTCCCTGGTTGCAATGATGGTGCAGTGTAAAGACACCAAGATACGAAAGACCTGGAAACACTGACCAATCAGAGCTGACTGGGCTTTTTCAGGAGATGGACACTGAAATGGAGCGTTTCGTGCAGAAAGTAAATACAGGTCTATTTACAGTATAAGGATAATAAACTGTAATAAAACCCCAAATACAGGTATGGACCTGAAAATGAGCATAACAAGTCCCCTTTAAGAAATACTCAAGCACAGAAGCCTGGTAAAACCACAAGTTCTTTTGTAGCCTTTCGTCAGAGCTAAGTTTAGTGTTTCCCCGTTTCCATTTTTTATGCTAAGCTAAGCTAATCAACTCCTGGATGTAGCTTCATATTTAGCAAGCAAATATGAATGTGGTATCAATCTAATTATCTAACTATTAGCAAGAAAGCATTTGGAATGCATCTCCCAAACTTCAAAGTATTCCTTTAACAAGTATTTCTTGATTATTGTTAAATCTCAATGAGTTTCATTGTCACCCTCTTAATTATTAGTCTAACTGTCCAAATACTATATGAGAATTCCTGAGTTATCAGATGAAGAATTGCAAAAAAATGTCCCTTAGTGTTGCATATTTACACAAAAACAGTGACAATCATATTGGATATTAATACTGTGTGTGCAGGAAAAGCAACAGTGGCAGATTTCAGAGCAGTGTAAAGAAAGAATCATGTTTATAAATGTAAGTACTGTGAGGATGTACATCTCCTATGGAGTTATAAGCACAGAAGTAATAGCTCTTTTGCAATTTGTGACAAATGAGTAATATTTTAAATAATCAGAATTATCAGGTATCAGTTTATTGCTTCATAAATCACAGAGATGTGCTGGTTACATCTTGAGATAGAATGTATGTTATGTAGAAATGCAGACATGTAGATTATGTGTAGGCTGTCAGTTACAACAGCGGCTCCACTTCATCTTTATTTTAGCCCTTGATGTATTTTTGATGATCATGTTGATTGACGCAGCTTTCATGTACACACACACCCTCTCATCTTCAAATAAGAGCTCATACATTTTCTAGCAAGGACAATCACATATCATTCAATATGTCTTCATTATTTATGTGTGTGCCTGTGCGTTTTCATGCAGTGTATCTTCTTATTGTGTAACTTCATGTATGTGTGTTTGTTTTAAACCGTCCCTCTGGGATGTTATCAGTCCCTATTCTGTTTGTTCAGTACAGTAGGCGACTCATCCGCTTATAATGTGTGTGTGCGTGTGTTATTTTTTTCTTTTTGACTCATCTGTTCGTAATGCTCTCCATTATAAACAACAATGGCTTTTAAAAATCACTGCTGGATGCCGCGTCTTCACCTGCCTTGTCACTTGTGACTAATGGACATCACTTCCGAGTGCCTAACCACATTAATGTGAGCAGTGGGACTGGGCTGCCGGCTTATGTAATACTGCCAGCACAGTTTTCTGCCTCCAAACTCCCTCCTCCTCCTATTTCTCTCTCTCCTTCTCTATCTCTCTGTGTCTCTCGCTCTCTCCCAGCTTGCCTGATGTGATGTGATGTGGCTTGGTTGCCTAGCAGCCATCCCCTTGTTTGAGTAACTGGGGAAGCAGAGAGATATCTGGTCTGCTGAACAACACACACACACACACACACACACACACACACACACACTCGGCGAGCGGCAGATAATGCCCCCGTTGTGTGGTTTTACAGGCTTGACAGTGTCTGTTTGATGTCTGCTGTTACCATGTGAGGTATGAGCCAGCTATAATCAATGTCTCAGGATGGTGTAAATTGATTTGTGTTATGGGAAGAGTCACTGCCTTTGCTCTCAGCAAAACCCCTATTTCTTAACCCTTTCCCTCCCTGCAGGGCTACAAGCACTAATCCTCTGCCCTCTCTGTCTTTTCTTAAAACTCCACAATCGCCCACGTCCCTGTCGCTCCTGGCATGAAAATCCCCCATCCGCCAATACTTCGATTCTCGCGCAGGAATTATCGATCACTGTCGCCTCTTTTTTGCCATCCGAAAAGAAATCTATTTTTACTTTTTTCCCTCCTTGCTCACTGGCTCTCCCTTGTTCCATCCTCTCCTCATTAGCGCTGTGTGTGACACCTACACAGGGGCTTCGGGAGATGAATGGTCTAATCCCTGTGGGTAAGGAGTGAAATATTACATGGTGTGCTCACACATGCACAAATACACACACACACTGACAATGAGAGGCACATGAACACATTGTGTGGTACAGTACACATGCTTGAATACACTCGCGCGCACACACACACACACACACACATGCCATGGTCTTGACAGCTCTGGTCAAAGGAGACAGATTAATGGAGGAAGTGGCCCGCTGCAAAGCCTCTCAGAATGACAACGGGCAGAGGAAGCTCTGTTCACTGGACCGAGTGTCACCACACACACACACACATAAATATATACAGTATATACACCTGGGATCAATGAGCAGATCTTATTGTGTATGTGCGTCTGCGTCATCGTGATGTCAGAGCACCCAGGCATGTCGCTCTGGTTACGCTGGAGCATCACAAGACTGTCTGTGTGTGTGATATGCGAGTTGGGAGCAACTGGTATCAAGTGTTCAGGTACACTTACTGTACATTAATGGTTGCCTCAGACAAACACACAACCTCTTTACACAGCATCATGGAAGAAGTGGCAGCCATATTAGATAGAATACTGATCAATAACAAACAACTGACAATCAAAGGTGGTGACCACGTTGAGTGAGGTGTGTGTGTGTGTGTGTGTGAGTGCATGTGTGTGGGCCTGGTATTCAGGTCACAGTGGTGTGTGTGGATGCCAGTCCTGCAGGGGCATATGGAGGGCACAGGCTGGGTGGTGTCAGTACAGGGCGCCAAGAAGGAAACCATAAACCATCATTGTGATGTCCAAACAAGGCCGGGGAGTCATGGATGGGTGAGGGGTGTTATGGAGGTTACAAGGATCAGATGTGGTTCCATAATCTCATTTATAAATAAAATGACTGGTACAGTAGACGTATACATAGTTCATGCCCAAGGGGCAAATGTGTTCCAGCAGAGCTCAAAGCACATGTTGATGAAAGAAAGTATTGAGAACGCTGTGAGAACTGCTTAAAGGTCAGAAATAAATGCAGGACGTTGTCATAAATACTTGTCAACATGTCAGAATGTAAAGCCTTGTTTACCAAAGATTTTACAGTAAATATCTTCAATAAATGCTTTTTTTTGGCTGGAATTTCATAAACATACTTTATAGCTGCTGTTTATAAAGTATGTGAAGTTAAGTCAAGCCGCGTGGGACGGGGCTGCCGTGTTCCAAGAATTGCACTTCTATTACCATGGTGCGTGCACTCAGTCCGACAACAAAATAGTTTACAATGTTCAGAGATGTGAGTAGACGTAGTGTGCCAGGGCCTGTAATCAATCCCTTGGCTGCAAAATAATTTGGATCAGTGTTGTTTATCTTGATTAGCTTGTCCAAATACCATTACTACTGTAGCAGGATCAATAACACAGCATGGCCCTCGGAACATAAACAAATTTAACATGGCATGACATCAACTTCACATTCTTTAGGGCCAATGTGTAGGGCTACGACATTTAATATAGGCAGAAATTGAATACAATATAAGTAGTGTGTTTTCTTTAGTAAATAATCATCTGAAAATGAGAAGCTATGTTTTTGTTATCTTACAATGAGCATTTATGTCTAGGTAGTGAGCGGAGTCTGTCATGTTGGAGTGCTGTGTTTCCACAGTGGCTCAGAATGAACAAATAAAACACTGGCTCTGGATCAGGTCATTTGCACTGTCGCGTCGGCCCCCGTGGTTAGCAGCCCCATCCACAACAAGCTGAACAGCATGAGAAAAACATTGATTTTTAATTTGGAACAACTTCATTCAGTCTTTTTACCGGTTTAAATCACCAGGTTTATTTGTTTTGGGGACGAAGAGACCTCTGTGGGTAGTTCGGCTGCTGGTAAAAAGTTTCCTGAATGTCTGGATCTTTAGTTATGAGGGGGGAAAAAAGAGCACACATAAGGAGGTGCTGGGCTAGTAGCCTGTCTGCGACATGCCAAACAGCTTTGGAGAAACACTGATTTATAATGTGAAACTGGTTTATTCCAGATACGACTATATCCTACACACTGCTCCTTTAATGGATACAGGTTATGATAAAATTCATCATCATAAAATCCATGAATATAATTTCTATTTGTGGGAATGGTTAAAAAAAATAGTTTGACATTTGGGAAATTACTTTTCTTTCTTGTTCATGTATACTAAATATGAAGTTAGAGCCACTTAGCTTACATGTATCATAGCAGAAGTGGAGATACATCTAGCCTGGCTCTATCCTGAGGTAACAAAATCTTCCCACCAGCATTTCTAAAGCTTACACACAATAGTACCTCACATTAAACAACAACTTGTTGGTTTAACACTTCAGTTTTGTACAGGCTGAACAAACAGATTTATAACATGTTAATTAGGGAGCTTAAGAGGTTCTGGTCGGGGTGTTTTGTTGGTTTTGGACAGAGCCGAGCTAACATTAGCTGTTACCCCATTTCTAGTCTTTACGCTAAGCTAACTGAAAAACAGAAAATAAGGGCAAAAGGTCATTTTCTCAGACAATGCAGCCATTTGTTGTGCAACTCACATGCAGCTCTGATAACCCTGTGTAATGATATGAAATAAGTGTTGGCTTATTCTCACATTGTTGCCATGCCATCATCAGCCTCATTTTTGGACTTGCTCTGATGCTCATTTATGAGGTTGGCATTGTCCAGCACCATGCCTAATAACACCGCAGTAAACAGCAGCTTGGCCGGCAGTGTGTTCTCTTCCATCAATCACTCCAGCTCACCTGATCGGCCTCCAGCGCTCTTGGTCCACTTCCACACATATCACAACGGTGCCAGCACCATTACCCACTTAAACAATGACCCCCTTGTTCGCTAACAGTCGCCCATTGGAGCTGATTAAACTTTTAAATGTCATTTAATAGAAGCGTAATGTTGCTCCGATGCGTCTGTCAGCAGCTTGAGGGGGGTAAAAGGATACCTGGTCACCCTCCTGGTGTGTCACGCTGCCAGCTAAATTGTTCAGCTGGCTAGTCATCACCCTTAGTGTGTGGATGTGGTGATGAGAGTGAATGTGACCTGGACTTAAAGGAGACACGAGCGAGCAGCACCTCTGAACCTGCCACCTCTTTGTTTGACCCTCTTGCTGCTGGCTGGAGTCTCGCAAGGTGCTCATGTTATACAGCGAGGGAGAAAGGGAGACAGCTTTCTGTGATACTGGGAGGCCATTTTAGTTCAGCACAATGTCAATGACGAACAAAGCCCTCTCTGTTCGAGGGGTTGTTTGTTTGGCGACCTTAAGCTGGGACTCAGCAACTGATAATGGCATTTGTCCCACACCAGTACTGGATTATGGGTATTTCTGTGCAACTTCACATTCTTAGGAAATTCCAGCAGTCTGCCTTCGTCATTATTCTGGAGCAGGGTCACATTTTCTCAGCATGTTGCCCCGAGTTAGCTGTTAATTTGACGTCCTTGACTCTGGCCCAGCTGTGCCACTGAGTAGCAGGGTCACCGCTGCCAGAAACACAGATTTACTCCAGACCCCACTGATGTGCTACACTGCTTCCTGAATGTTGACCGGATCTCATTAAGCTGTTTCTGAAAACCAAGGTTGATATTTGGGCTGCTGGTGCGACCTGCCCTGACACCAGATGTTCTTGTGACCTTTAAATGATATAATTCCACTGTGCCAGCACAACTCACATCTTGAATCACACTTAAACTGCTTTCTCACCACTCTAGACAGGAAACACTACCACAGATGAGAAGATATCGTGTGTGTGGTAGGCTTTCTGCAGTATCCTGATCGTGTTTTCGGCAGTGTTGATGCAAGATCCACTTTCATTTGGCAGTAGAGCTTTTATTTATTACATTTTAAACACTGATAGCAAAAAGGAAGTAGTAGTTTATTGACGAGCCCATGGAACCTTTAAGAAGTGAGTGTATGTGTGCACATGTTTGCAGGTTTGCGCGTCAGTTTGCAAGTGCGCTTTTAAAAAGCAAAGGATCACAAGTGCATGCGTGCATGTGCATTCATCGCATTGTGCGGCTGCGTGCGTGTTCTTTGAAGCAATGTGTGTCTACGAGGGGGGAGCTTGATTGACAGCGAAAGAGCGGGTGCCTAGCCGTGCCTGTGGTCGAGGCAGGCTGTGGGAGATGGAGGGTGTTAAGTCGTCAGTATGAGGCATATGTCAGAGATCAGTGCTGGACCGTGGAGATCACTGAGATGAGAATGGAGGAAGATCGCTGGGGGTTGAGAGAGAGACAAGAGATTACTGGGGGCTTGGTGCCTTGACCACAGGCAGAATGGCTGCTCATCACACACAAACACACACACACATCTCTCTCATTTTTTCTTCCTCACAAGCAGTGGATACACATGCCCAGCCCTCTAGAGGCTCCATGCAAAGCCCCGTGTTAATAAGATTGTCTTCCTCTCCGGGTGGAAGTGTGCGCTCCTTTGTTTCCAGAATAATGACAGGGGGAATAAGAGCCTGGCTCTTGAACCTCCTCGAGCTCTTAAGTGTCTGCAACTGAAGGAAAACAGAGTGGTGGGTATTAAAGTCGGCCAAGTAGATGTGCCGTGATAATGTCCGTACGGCTCAACTGACTGTTGTCCTAAACAAAACACTTCACTGATGTCAATAGGGGTGAAAACATGATTGCCTCATAATGTACAATATATCACAAGTTCCAAATTACCCTTACCACAAACACATTGTTATTGAAATAAGCCTCTACTCTTAATCCAGCCTATGTTTTATGGCTACACCAGTCCCTACCAGTTTTAGGGAAGCTGCTCTGTCAGCTGACCCTCAGTGTTGACACAATAGTGAAGGTGGTTTGAGGTGTTTTGTAGATATGAACAACACTTTTCAGCTAAGCTAGAATGTAGCAAGCCCACCTGTGACCTCATCACTAATTCCCTAACATGGCTATCCTAACTCAAACACTCAGGTAAAAAAAAAAGTCACCTGTTATTCATGGATTGTTTAAAAAAAATGGACAAAACCATTGTGATGTCATCCATAGTTTTTTAGACTCCTGTTGTGGCATTTTGGTTGTCACCATCTTGGATTTATGGAGCCACAAGTGACCATATTTGGGTAAGAAGGTGGCGATAACCCTAATGCTAGCTGTTAGCTTGGTTAGCACAGCCCACTTACAGCTGTGGTTGACTTTGATAATGCCAATGCAAATTTTTGCGAGCAAAAAAGGAGCAAAATGTACTCACAGAAAAAAACTGAACTTCTGACTCAGTTAACTTTCATGAACTATAAATACACTGAAAAAGCAATAGCTACAGCTATGCATACACTCTGTGAATCTGGGGTTACACCATGGTTATGTTACCAAACTAACATTGTTACCATGGTAGTGACTTAGTCTTGCCTTAATAACCTTTTAATGGATGAGTTATATAAAAAATGTTCTCCTGTACAAATGTCATGCACAGGGACATAAGCTATCGAGACCAAAACGTTCTTAATGCCAGGCTGTAAACATGGTTCATTCTGCTATGACATTTTAAAATGAGGGTTTATGGGGAGCCAGCCAGTAGCCAGTAGAGCCAGCCTTAAGTGGCCATTAGAAGAACTGCAGTTTGTTTCACTGCCACGTTGGCTTCATCTGTCAGCCCCGGAGACTGCTGCTTGGTTCAAGCCAACATTTAAACCCATTGTTTCCACGAAGAATGCCGGCTATTCCAGTAACATCATAACAAACACAACCCCACGTCTTCCCTGTGTGAGGTGTTCACTGTTATGGTACACAATATGCTCGGGCAGCAGAACAAGCTGTACACAAAAGTGATGTACTTTCACATTCCAGGATACTAGGAAAGTACAAGCTGCTCCACTGACGATGCCTTGGGAAGAGAATTTGTAGATTCTTGACACGTTAGCACAGTGTCTACATTCAAATGAGCTCAAAAATAAATCCATTAAGTCATACAACCTTTCTATTAATGAAGCAGCTATAATGTTGTTTGCTAATAGCATTATGATGACTCCTTGCTACATTATGTGTTGCTATGGGTGATTATTCATCCTCTAAAATCAATATAACACTAAAATAAAGGCTTAAGAAAGTGGGCTCTAATTACCGTTGTCCATATTTTCATCTTTGGATCTGTTAACAGAATCTGGGTGGGCAGAATGGATGACTACAAGTCTCCACTCCCTGGACAACTGTCTAACTGGCAGTGGCACAAAATTCTGCTGCTCTTAGGCGTGAGTGTCTAACTCTATGAATATGAAGCAGTGCTGACAAAGTGCATGCATGCTCAGCAAAACTCTTCTCTGAGTAAATAAACAATAAAAGAAACACTGTCCAGGAACAAATCTGCAGTGTGTTTGTTTTTATTTCTGTGCCTATCCCCTGTTGCGCTGTAATCTACACCGCCATTATGTTCCACACGGAGGGGATTCCTATCGCCGCTGTTCTCTGTGTCCCGACATTATTGGCCATGTTTGTTTGTTTCGTGAAAAGAAAGAGTATGCGGAGTAGGTAGCGATAAGAATAGCTGTTTTATTGTGTGCCACTGCCTTGGCCCCTAATACTGAATGTGTTATCTGAGGGTGCAGCATGCCACACTAAGCTATGTGCATGTGACGCATGGCTGAGCAGCATTCCTCCTCCTGAGTGCATCGCAGGGCAGAGATAGTAGGAAGGCAAAGCAGCCTGACTGCTGACAGAGAGGGAGAGAGGAGTGAGAGCAGGAGAAAGGAGAGATGAAGGGAGAGAGCAATACCGGGAACATGTAGTTAAGTGGAATGAAGTACCCTTTGTTGCAGATAAGATCATTCTGCTTCCCTGGCCGGCGTCACTAAAGCGATTTGAGCACAGCGAATGTAGCTTATTATGTCGTTGGCAGACCAAAAAAATCCCTCACTGACATGCAGATATAGTACATTGGTCCAAATAATAAGAGACTGAAATATTGCTTTCTTTTGTGCATTCCTTATTTTACTGTTATTTCATAAACAGCCATCATGTGTGGTCTGCCACCAAGCTGACAGGATGAGGAGGTGATGGTGGGATCAAGACATAGCTGGAATTAAAGTCCACACTAGAGAATGTTGCGGAAGAAGAGGCTGAATGATGGGTCTATGGCTTCTGTGTTCAGACGGTCGCCCAACTTCCAGCAAGGTTCGTAGGCCCCTGGTCCTGGGGTCTTCTGTAGAATACACAGACAATAGCACACACACACACACACACACACACACACACACACACACACACACACACACACACACACACACACACACACACACACACAAATGTGCCTTTTATTAATGTCATCACTGTGAAATCCAAGTTCTCTTTTAATAATTAAGAAATGTTCAAAGTCTTCACAGAAGATGATCTGAAGTCTGTGTTTATCATGTGAGGGATGTTTTCTTTGCTGCACTCTGTTGTTCCATTTTAGTTTCAGGATTTATCTAATTAATAGCCTTTTTTTAACATTGATAAATTTACATCAAAATCATGATACTGAATCCAATCAAAACATTACTTTTATGCAGATTTCCTGACTCATCATGAAGCTAACTGCCACAGTGCAGCTGAGAGGATATAAAACTGTATAAATTATAAATTTATAGATGACACACAGCTATAGCAACACTACTAATAATGTAGCTTTGGACATATTCACAGACGACCTGTGTGCATTTAAAGAGGACATGTATGGGACTCACAGAGTGCACACAGTGGAGCCGTGGCAACGTGGATTTGAAGCAGGAAGTGATGCCTTTTCCTGGTCTGGTCTGTGGATTATAGTGGCATGGAGCAGGTCCTTGCTTCTAATGTGGTCAGAGATAATTACTGATTGATATATATCTCAATATGCTGTAGAGCAAGCTGCTAACATGTGAGCACACTTAAACTACTGTAGGTTATCTTACCTTTGGTCAGCTAAGAAACATACAGAGGAAAAGAAAACACGTAGCTTGTTTGTTTTTCCCCCTCTTTTTGCTTTTTAACAACATTATCTTTATGAAAATATTAATTAGCAGCGGCATGCAACAAGTAGTTTGGAAATGTTTGATAACCTAGCAAGTTAAAACCAACTGTATGAAACCTGAGCTAAGCATGCTATACCTCGGCCTAAATATGTTGGAGGCCAGGCCTCGCATGTAATCACTACATGAACAGTTTTTTTTAATTGTATTTCTGTCAGGTGAGCACAAAATAGCTTACTTTTTTCCCTCCATTTGCTCTTTATAAGTATTATTGTTAATGAAAATGGCAGTAAGCTGAAACTCTATTCTGTAGCAAGTAGATTGATTGTTTAAATCAAAGGGGCTTAAAACCAAAGGGACTGTGGTTGCCATAACTTTAGCCAAACATGATATACCCTCATACAAGGCAAAGCTAACATATACAGTAAATATTAGCATCACGTAATCACAAATGTGGTTTCTTGATTGTATTTGCCTAACGTCATCATGCTTTTTTGGATTAGTACAAGCACCTTTGGAGAACAAGACCCTGTTTTTACAGAAGAGAACGTGGACTGTAAGTGTTTATGGTCTCACACGAGTACAGATATTGTTGTTCTTAAGCATCTGAACAAAACTGACAGAGTAAACCCTTCCGAGAACAATCAAACCAACCTTGATGTTGTAAGCATTCATTATATTCACCTACTATACATCGTGACCTCGAGATTCTAAGAGCCAAATGTCAGATAAATTCTTTCACCCATGGATCTAAAAGCTCATATAAACCTATTGTTACACTACACTGATACCCAAGTCATCTAAAGGATGCACATATAATATACGCCAGATCTATTTTAGGGTTCCATACCCATATTTTTAAGACCCATGACATATCACTTGACTCGGGTCTTTATGGCCTTTGCTGGTCTCTGATTGAGTTGTGTGTGGGTTTTTTTTTTTTTGTTTTTTTTTTTACATGTGATTTGTGTTTAGGGTTAGTCACTGTCAGAAGTCAGTCTCTCTCTCTCTCCTTGCCTTTCACTTCTCCTTTCCTCTTACCCACTAACACACATACTGGTCATCACCAGCGGCGTGCCATGCAGAAATAGCATCATCCCCCCTCTACCCTCCTCCTCAGACATAAAACTGTCTCCCTGTCCCTGAACACAGGACCAGCCTTTCATTTTCAGCTGCTCTCTGATTCTGACAGAAGAAGTCAGGAAGGTGTCTTTTCCTGTCCTCTGCCCCTTGGAGGGATGGATGCTACCATTACATGCCATTTGATCCCAGTCGCCAGTTCACTTGATCCTCTGCAACTGGCCTGCCGAGCCCCGCGTGCCTGCCTGATGCTCCCAGAGGTGCTAATGCAGGTGTATTTCACAGGAGCTGGTGCACGGTGGTGAATCTGTGTGAGTGTGTTTGAGCCAAAGCACCTGGCCTACTTTCCTACTATGGCACAGCACATTAGGAGCATTCTCCTGTGTGTCGGAGGTAACTGGCACATGCTGTCAATGTCTGTGAAACTTTAAAACTTTGACCTGTTTTTGATCGGTGTGTCCAAGACTCTGCTATACGGTACTCCTTAAATCAACTGGAAACCTTGATTTATTTATTTATTTATTACATGAGATGATTTTAATATATTTTCTTGAGTTGGAAAAATAACTCTTTTTTGTCAAAAATCCATTCATGTGTTCCAAAGGGTTTTTTCCCAGCAAACAAAAACATGCTACAGCCATGCTAGCAGCTCTGTGAAGCTGAGCTAAATGCTAATATTAGCATGTTAACATGCTCCCAATGACAATGCTAACATAATTACCAGGTATAATGTTTACCACATTACTTATTTTAGTGTAGCTTGTTAGCACGCTAAGTGGGGTTGAGCCGAACACTCGCATCAAACGAGTACCAAGTATGGATAAATTACAGATATCATGCAGCTAAAATATGTCAATATCCTCATGATGACTTATGATCATTTGGGTAACTGTGTTCAGTCTCTTACTCTTGTGATGAAAAATGATCTAAAGCTAAATTATGAGGCTGTTCTGTAAATAGTTTTCCAAAAGAAAAAAATCAATATCACAATTTCAGGCTTATAATAACATCATCTGGTCAAGTCCTACCCACGTTCAGTTTAAACTCTGCCCATTCCAAGTAACTATAGGGAAATAGATACAGTGTTTCACGTTCACTGCGCCCCGGGTACGCTCTGTGCTCAGAGTTCGTGGTTCAATACATAATTGAATGGTAAATGTATTCCACTAGGTCTCCAAATGAGTGGTCCAGCTCAAAAATTAAAAAAATCAGCATGTGGCAGCATATTTTGTTGTTGTGGGACACCACAAATAAATCAATGTGTGGGGAAACTCTGCAGATAACTCAGTTGGTTGAACGGATACATATAATGGTGTACTGGCTTATCCCAAATGCTAACATTTGTAAATTAGTACAAAAAACAACTTTCAATCCTAGACAAAATTCAAAGGATGACCAGTCTCATTACAACTCATCCTGTGGAGACAATGAATGTTTGTATTAAATTTCATGGCAATCAGTACAATAATTGTTGAGATACTTGACTCAAAACGTCAGCCTCATGGTGGAGGTAGAGGAAACTTCAGGGTATCACCATAGTAATTCGGATACATCCTCTGGGGACCTTGAATGTCTGTACAAAATGTCATGACAGTCCATCCGAAAGTTGTTAAGATATCTTAGTCTGGACCAAAGTGGTGGTCTGACCAATGTTGCAATCCACAGAGCCAAGTGTGGCAAATATAAACTACCAAACAGCAGGTGTTTGGACCAGCACGTTTTCTTGCAGTAGTTAAAGGCTGAATCACTTCTGTGCTACAGCAACAGAGGAGAGGAGGGCAGTTATTCATATGAAAATGTCTGGGATTATGACTTTAATTCAAACAGGCTTGAATCTCAAGGGAGGATTTGTTCCTCCCGAGCAGCACGTGCAGTCGATATTGCAAAAAAGCACAACATGTAAATCTAGGACACGCAGTGGCCCCAGGATGGAGAAATTAAGTCAAATCAGGAAAAGAGAATATACTTTTTTTTTGTTGTTGTTGTTGTTGTTGTGTTCCCAGACATCTTCAGCTCACTGGAGGTTTTTCTCTGGATGTGTGGAAATCTATTTCATATTATTCTGAGCTGAGAGGCAAGGCTCAGGATGGACCAAGAGTTCCCAGTGTAAACCATTAAGACACTTAAATTTTGATCCGCTGATGTCCGCCCGCTTACGCCGGGTCAGCTGTCTGAATGATCTGCGCTTTCAGTTAACCTCGCTGCGGGATTTGTGTAGGTGCTTAACCTTTGACAATAAACTTGTCTTAGAGTCGCTGTGACACCACTAACAGCAGAAAACTGCTCCCAACTCTGCAGTAATAACACCCTCGGGATTTCTTAGCGCCTTTCCTTCTCTGTCAACACTCAGCAGCTGCCAGCACGGCTCAAATATCCATCAGCTACCAGCATGGACACACAGCTAAGGCTGCAACACTGCAATATGAACCAAAGCTGACTGGTCAGCTAGTACAGTGCCATAACAGGCCCTCACTTGGGGCAAATGATACAATCAGACAGCCTGTGGGATCGGTTTTCTTTGACCCCTGTGGTTGTCATAACTAGCTTGTGTTCAGCACCAGATACACATTAGGTCATAGCTTGTAACTAAAACCTATTGAAAGTGTATTGTAATGAAGCCTTTTTGTGGGCAATGGAAAGACTGAATGGTCCTAATAACTTGTCTTGGTGACTAGATACTTACAGGAGGAAAGCTGATCCGCTGCACGCTCGACCGAAACATCACATGCCTGCGAGAAGAAGAGAGAACAGAGGGGGGGAGTGGCTGTCAGAAAAAAAGAAGAGTGAGAGAAGAAAAGAATAAGGCCATGCATGATCAGAGGCAGAGAAAATGAGAGAGCAGGTTGGTGATTGCTCCTCCATCTTTGAGCTGTGAGGAGATGAGAGAGGGAAGGAGAAGTTGTATGAGGGGGAAGGATTCAGCGATCAAGGGATGATTCATGGGTTGTCTGCTCCGCTGTGATCTGAGAGTTAAAGAGAGGCTGTTTGTCGAGTGCTTACTTGCAGGGAATCTTCTCCACTGGTTTCGCTGTCACATCATAGTCGCACGGTGAAGTGTTTATATGCTGGCACAAGGAATAAAGATTAAGAGGCGTTTAAATATCTATGACAATATCAGCATGAGTTGTTTTTGTTTTTTTTAGTCTGCTATGTTACTTGCCAACAGCTGGCTTGTGTTTCAAGCACGTTCTGTTTTCTGTTGTATTTTGAAAACCATCTACTATACTTTGAAGCAACGTACTGCAATGGTGTTGATAAGTAAATTATGCAGTTAAGCTAAAAAAAATGCATACTTGAGTCAAGGTTGTGTAGAGGGCTATGGGTTTACACTTCATGCTAATGATAATTTTAAATATAACATAAATAACAAAGTAGTTTTTTGCTGTTAGTGTAATAACTTGTTACATTACGACAGTGCAAACTGCATCCATTTTTTGGGCAAGTAACAGCATCAGCTCTAAGTAACAGCAACAGCAACATGGAGCTAATGTTTAAGATGTTGGAAAATATCTTAAAATTGAAATTTTGCATTAGGGGATAGTTCAGTATTTTGAGATGTGCATTTATTTGCTTTATTTCCCCAAGAGTGAGGTGTGCAGATCAACGCCACTCCCACATCTGTACATTAAATATTAAGCTAGGTGATTAGCCTAGCTTAGCATAAGGACTGAAAACGGGGGGGGAACAGCTTGCCAACAGTTCAAAAACACATATCATAATTTTGAAGACTTTGAAAACCTCTGGTTTCATCAATATTTCAACATGTAAAAACTGCTCCTGGGTTTTGTTTGCCCAGAAATAGCTATAACACGTAGCTTGGAACCATCTTCTTGTGTTATGTCCATGTACATTCTACATTGGCTTGGAGAGTTTGAGGTACTGCAAATTAAGAAAATGCGTGCAGATAAACACACCACAAGCAAATAAAGAAACATCTTCACTAATGTTTCGACACAAGAAAACACCAATTTGACCACACTGCAAGAAGCTCACAACACGACAGAAAGTATTTCTGGGAGACCCTCAAAAGTGATACACACAGCTGGGACACACAGTACTCGTTGTTGCCTGTGGCTCATGAAGTTACTGAAGATGACATTCTGATGGTGAAAGAAGTCATTTTACAGGGGTTGTGATGCAACACCTCTTTCATAATGTAAGTCTATAGAAAAAAGTCCTATTGGACCCCATGGCATCACGTGACAGACCTGGACATTGTGATTCCTTGTTTGGCCACTATGTAAAATTGGCTATAAAGCTCTGCCCTGTTCCTGCGGTCTGGGCTTGTCCCAGACATGTGCACCACATTTAACAGACACTTGGCACATGGGTCTCAAAGTTTGGAAGATGTTTCCTGAGTTGCTTGTGTTGTTTCTGTTTTGCATGTATTTTTTTTAACTTGCAAACCTGCTCCATTGCGCCATTAGTGGTCAAAAGCTCCACAGAGTAACTTTAAAAGACAGACATGACAGTGCTGTTGAACTTCCTATCTAACTTACAAAGAAAGAAAATGAGTGTATTTCCCAAAACAGTGAACTATCCCTATAATATGTGATCAATTTCATTATGCCAGTAGGATTAGTAAAGGTCATGTCCAAATCCCACCTTGTCCCTGATGCCCAGGGTGATGATGTCAGGCCGTGGACAGTTTTTGAAAGAATAGGATGCCTGGTGCTTCACGAGCTCTTGGATGGAGTCAGTGTAGTCATACGCCCCAGGTAGAAGCAAATCTCCCTTACGTACACCCTGAGTGTGGGCTTTTCTCCCCACACCTTTGAAACCATAGGTCTTCCTCACCGGGTTCAGTTCAGCTTCTTCGATGAAGTCACGAATGTGATAGACACCTGGAATGGGTGTGTCCTGGAAGACGGTGAGAGAAGAGAAGTTTAGGGAATGTGTTAGTCTCGTATAGCCAGACCTATCTCCAAGGCGCTATGTCAGCACTAGAGAAAGGATATCACAGAAGCTTGTCTTTAGTGGAACAGATGGGTGAAGTCACTGTCACTGACGCATGCCGCTGCTATGGTCAAAAGATGTAGCAAATCAATTCCATCTGACCATGTCAGAAAACAGATCAACATGGGGCATGAGAGTCCTGCGAGTCCTGGCTTTTCTGAGGTGCGTTCAAAAATGGTTATATTCCTTGTAAATCTTAACGATTCGCCAAAAGAGCAAAGCAGGCATTCCTTATTGCACGATTCAAATCTACATCAAAACTTGCCATTTTCCCATTTTCAGCGTGTAGGTTGTCAGCTTGAAGGTTGTTGATATTTTCCAAATAGTCAGCCAGTGTCACACTAGGAAATGTGTTAACACAGCGCCTGGTGCTTTGATAGACACTTTCCTGTATTGTTAGCTGTATTGTTGTAGCCATCGTTGAACTGTTGTCCACAAGAGCCAAATTTAGATCTAGCAGCTGGAACATTTGCATAGGTTGCTAAACTATTGTTATGAGAGTAAAGTTATTTTTGAAACTTACAATTTTATATCCAGCCAATTATTAAAGTCCTTTCCAATCATTATTTTTAATTGAATCATAATCATCTTGAGGTGATAATGAGCAATATCTTGCCGATGGTGACATAGTAACTCTGGCATTTCATAATGTCTCTAATTAAAGGGAGCTAAGATGTATGACATAAATGTATTGCACTCTAAATGTACAGCAAACACATTGTATTTTCTGTTCATTTACAGGGATAATTATCAATCTACCTGGACTATAATTAGCCAGCTGATTAACAATGGAGGCTGAGAGCTGGGATCACATTAAGATAAACTGATAATTAATTAGGTCTATGCATTATTACCATGAATGCTCTGTAAGGCACTTAGGGACTGGATTCACTGTAGTATAAGTGAATGTATTTCTGGCAGACTGCACTCTTTGGACAGAGACAATGGGATAGTGCTATGCAATAAAAGCCATTAACTGAAAATCTACTACACAGGACCTAATGAGCCACTTGTTTGGGCCTGCACAGAAGCCAGTGCAGCAGCCTCTCCTCCTCCGTAGACAGGCTCTGAAATCACACAGCAGCGTGACACCTACTTTCAGTGTTCCCAGCCACCAACTCCCCCGGCCACACAGGTCCACCTTGTCATCGCCCTGCAGATAAGAACAGGATACAAGCCAAAACACAGTAGATAGTTTCTGCTATGATGACATTGCTATGCCAACAATGTGTTGATGCATCTCCTTATGTGTCATCCTGTTCTTTACCAGTTCAGTTCGTCCTCATTAACCACACAGAGTTATGAGGGCTTTAAAGAGCCTTACCTTATCTGTTCTATTGCCACCCCTGGACATGTCACTGACTTTAGAGACGGCTTTGTTTTTCCATGTGGCCGTCTCCTGCACCAAACTCATTGTCGCTCACTATCTGCTCGACTGGGGATCCAGTGACACCTGACCACCATTAAAACTGCGACTGTTACTATAGCAGCGACTCCACTATCGATCAATTTTTCAACAAGCTGGCCTGGTGGAGGGCTAAATTTAGACGCACCGACCAGTTTGACTGAGAGTAAGACACAATGCACCAAGCCAGCACCGAGGTACACACTGTTCATGATGCAGTTAGTTATTTAGGCCTCTTTATCATCATCCACCATCATGTGATATTAGAAAGGATACCAATGGTGTAGTGGAGGGTACTGTATATATGCAGATGTGTTACAGTATACCCACATATTAGCTAAAAAGCCATTGCAATATAGAGGAGAGTATACTTACATCTTGGTACCTACCCTTCTACCTGGTAGTATACTCACCTCATCAACTACCACTACACCACTGATGGATACTGTGATATTGGTCAGAACATACAGATCAAAAGTTTCCATTACAAAGCAAATCGCAATCCAATACAGACAAAACAGACATACATGTCAGTTCTACCAAATATCCAGGGAGACAGCTGTTAAAACAGGTCTCTAGGAAGTGTGTCAGGCTTTGAAGGGCAATTTTTGTCATGGCCAAACCGTGTAACTACAACTTCTGGGTCTGTCAAGTGATGCCATGGTGCCTCAAAAGACTTTCTCACAGATTTACTTTGTTAAAGAGACCTTCTGTAAATCAGTGGATAAATATTTTTGAGCGTCACAACCTCTGATACCATCCTGATATAATAAAAGTCTAGACAAGCCCCACGGCTAAATTATTTTATCCTCAGTCACCTAAGGCTTGGCTGAGGTTTCCACCCAGTAGCAAGTAATTCGGAGCCAAAATCGCCAATACCGATATGATACGATACAATACAGTATGAGCCAATGCTTTTTATTAATAAGAGTAACTTTAACAGCAACTGATGACCAATATTACAGTGTGAAAATGTAACATAAACCAATGCTGAAGATCTGATATAACAAAAATATTAATTTCATAAGGCTACTGTATATCAGGATATTCCTTGTCTAAGCATCTCTGAACAGACTCTGCCAGTGAACTCCATCCGTGTCAGAGGTCTGGATGCTGAGGTGTTTCCCTTCTCCTCCCTGCTTCTTTGGTTGCAATTCTAGGTTCTCTCTCTCGTGTTTTTCATGTGGATGCGCATGCGGTTCTATTCATTGTACAACTGAGGGTCCACAAAAGCCCATAGCAGTAAACAGGAGGGCTGGGAGACGGTCTTACCGTCCTCCTACTGACAACATTGGGTGAAAGTGAAAGGACGCTGCTGGATCTCATGTAAGTTGATTGAGTGCAGACAACACAAAAGCAGTAGAGAAGTGAAGAGTTCACGCACTAGATGCGTTCATAGCAACAGAACGTTGTTTGCACAGATAGTTTTATTCTTGAAATACAAATATGTAAGACATATAAGAGAGAAACTGGTTATCAATCTTACAGACTCTAGGATTGATGTTCAAAATGAAAATGCAGTATCAAGAGTATTGATATTTTAAGACTGATCCGCCCACCCTTACCCACCGCAAGTGCAAGACGGACCCACCAACAAGGCAGTCAAAAGTGAACCCTGCCACAACATGACGTAGTGAAAAATGAGGCTAAACATAGCAATAATCCACTTTATAGTTTTGCTTTATTCAATATACTTATAGATGTGATTCACTTTATAACTAACTGTAATCCTTTCAACTGCCTCTCTTTTAACTTAACACTTCATAGCAAGCTAAATGCTAAATGCATTTTCCAGACCAATGGGCGAAGGGGGCGGAACATGGAGGTGTGGTTGGCGAGTCATGTAGCTGCTTCAGCTGCAGCTGTACCTACTCGGCTTGGCCGGCAAAGTCTGTAGTGCATTTGCTCTATGGGTCTATGGGTAATATTATACCTGGGAAGTCCAACTTTTTTGGCTTCATGCGCCACTGAACAACTTTTATAGGAATGAATGGGGCCCTGCCTCCAACTGTGTATCCAGTTCTCTTTATACTCAGACCCTAGTTTGGAAACCAGTGCTTATAAACCATTTATAAGCACTGGTTTCCAATCTAGGGTCCAATGAAAAAAAGAATATTGGTATAATGCAACTTGTTCCATTCTTTAACATTAGTTACACAACAGAACATAAAATACAATTGTGTTCATTCCACTTTTTTGAGTACTGCTGTCATCTACAGTGTAAATGTGTGTAGTTATGTGTATTTAGTAAGAATGGGTTCTCTTAAAAATTAGGCACTTAACCAGGGAACACCACGGTTTTAGAGTGTGATAACCTTGAGAAATGATTTCAAACTAACCTTCTTTATGTATGAAGCTTGAAGTATCTTACCTCATGTGACATGCTGGGTGAGAGGCACAAGTACACACACATTTTCTTTGCAGTACAGCAGAACTAAAGACCATCACCTGAAGTGAAAATCTCGCTCTGGGAGCAAAAGCGCAACATTCAGCCTCGTTGCTAGGCTACGTGCAACACATGGTTCGAATGAGCCAAGAATTCATGTTTACACTGCTTGTCAAGGAAGTCTCAAGTGGCCTGAGAGTACATGAGGAGACAGACACACAGAGAAAACACACAGGTGGTAAAGGAGCTGCTTGAGGTTGTCTCCTTTTTCGTCATAGTACCTGATGTACACTCTTACTCTTGTGTGGACAGTGTGTGAATGTAGAGGAGAGCCAAGACTAGTGTTACATGTGCTTTGTAATTAACAGCTTTTTATAAGTAGACTGCGATGACACTTCGGCTGGGAGTTTTTTAACTTTTGTGATAATTAGTTTTGACAAGATGAGAGCCACTTGTGTCATCGATTCACACCTGAAATTACTGTGGATCGTGCTGTTCCTTTTTGTTCTATCTCTTGGAGTTTAAGCTGTTTCTGCACAGACTCTGTGAACGCGATACTGCATTCATTTTTAGCTGTACACACAACAAAAGACTAAGGAAATCCAAATCAGGGTACATAAGTAAATTTTCTTTTTTGCATCACGGTCCATTTTGGTGTATGAGTTGTGTTGTGTAATGCTCTGTTTTGAATGTGTATCCACAGGGACCATGGAACATGCATGACTGACCAAGTCACAAACAACTGCAGCCCATTCTGCTCCCAAAGGACGGTCAAAACCATCACATAACTTTTTAAAACAATTAAGTTTTTTAACCCCTAGTTCAGCTTTAGCAAATTTAGTCTAACTACTGTATAGGATCAAGGACATTAACTTAAAGTAGCTAGCATAAAATTCACACAGGAGGCAGTGCTGAGGTCCACAATAGAGCTTTATTTTGTCATTCATCAAAATAACAAACTTAGTATCTCTGCAAGCTACTGTAACAAACTCAATAATCAGAAATTAAAAAAAAAAAAAAAAAAACAGGTACACCTCTATTTACACCATAGTTTCTGATGTACGCTCAATCACCTGCATCTCGTGATTGGGGGCGAATGCCAAGTAAGACATGAGGCAGTCAGCTTCTACATGGTGCTGTGCCAACAGTAGCAGACAACACATGGCCTGTGTAGTCAGTAGGGGGACCTGGACAGTACAAGGCTAATCCAATGTCGAGTACCATTGGGTGCACTTCAAAATAGAAGCCTTTGATCCCACTCAGTGCTTTTATTTTAATGACAATACAGATTTGATCTGAGCTTATCTGAACATTAAGAGGCATTGGCTGATGCTCCTCAGTGCTTTTGGAAATTAACAGGGGACACTTTAAATTTAAAAATGGTAAACATTTCATATGTATTCTAAGCAACAAGAAAAAAATGATCCTATCAAAAACGGAGACTCCTGTCCTCGATACAAAAATGGGAATTATTACAGGGTATACAAACTCAAGGATCCATTATAACTGAGAAAACAAGACAATTTTCAAATCCGGGTAGATTGCAAATTTTATTGGAAAACAAAAATATACAACTTGGAATGGATTATTTGAGGCATGACCAGAGGTCATAAAAAAAAAAAATAAAATAAAAAGAAAGAAGTAAAAGTAGTGAGTAAAACATTAAAAAGCATGGTAAGATTAGTCGTTTTCTGGTATATAGAACAGCAGATACAAAAAGAGTTTGTACGAGTACCTAGGAGATACACCCGTGTCATTTTTTTGCAGTAGTGCAATGCTGAGAGATTTCCATATATACTTTGTCCGTAGTCCATGCAGAGTTTAAACTCCTCTACATTGTTTCCATGCCAACAGTGTTGCCAAGTGACAACCAGCTGACAGGTTTCCAATGTCGCCATGCGTGGAGGGGCCCCGAGCACACAAGACGGGAAGATTCGAAGTTCTCCGGCTCCCAGGGGCCTCCACAGGCATCTGGTTGTATGACCATTCCGTCACTCCAAAACACCATGACAGCAAAAGAAAGGGACATGGGGACAAGAGCCTATGCAGTTTACATGCAGTTCCTTTGGACAGCAGAGGGGGCAGGGACGAAGGGGGGGCTATTAAGATTTTACAGATAAATTACACAAAGAAAAAAAGGCAAATTATTTATATACGAAATCTGTACAAGGCCTTCACTTCGCCGTCATCATTTGTACGAACTCTGCAGGGGAGAGGGGGGAGAAAAAGAAATGTTGCAACTCAGTATGCAATGAGTGACCTACACAGAGTAAAATATAAAGTACAACATCTACCAACCTTCATAGTTAACCTGTCCATCTCCGTCAATGTCTGCTTCTCTGATCATCTCGTCCACTTCTTCATCAGTCAGCTTCTCCCCAAGGTTTGTCATCACATGGCGCAGCTCAGCAGCACTGATGTATCCATTGCCATCCTGAAAATTACACCAGTCAGTAAGCACAATTTAAACAACTGCTGCACATATGCATATGTGCGTGTGGGAGTGCAGACAGCATTTACCTTGTCAAAGACGCGGAATGCTTCTCTGATCTCCTCCTCGCTGTCTGTGTCCTTCATCTTTCTGGCCATCATGGTCAGGAACTCTGGGAAGTCTATCGTTCCATTCCCTGAAGACAAAAAGCAGACATTGATGATGGATTTCCATCTAACACATCAACAGTATGCATGTGGTTAGCAAGTTTTGAAGCTAGACTGTGTTCTCACCATCAGCATCCACTTCATTGATCATGTCCTGCAGTTCTGCCTCTGTGGGGTTCTGGCCCAGAGAGCGCATGACTGTCCCCAGCTCTTTGGTGGTGATGGTGCCATCTCCATCCTTGTCAAAGAGCGAAAATGCCTCCTTGAACTCTAATAGTAAAAAAAAAAAAGTAGATATGCTTCTTTAGTTTGGCAGAGATGTCACACCTCTGGTTAGATATACACAGCAAAACTGGCTGACAGTGGTTGTAATATGAAAACACAGCAAAAGGCTTAATCTATGAAAAAATTAAAAATCAGTCAACCTTGCATAACAAACTCATTTCATCTTTATTTCTGCCAATCACAATGACCCCAACTCTAAATTAGCTCAAGAGTTAGTCAAAAGAGCAGTACATTAATTATGTTTAAGTTATAAACTAGCTACAGCATACTGATGAGCTCTTTTTGTTTTGGGTTCCAACTGAAAACGTTTCTGGCTAAACAAGGGCAGCGACCAGGAGACCAAGCAGCAGGGCAGTCAGGCTACATCAACAGCAAATGACAGCCTGTGTGGTTTGGTGGAGCCGTGAGGGATGAGGAACGATGACACACTCATCAAGTGTGATGAGGCCAATGGGCAATGTGTAGTGGCATGCAGCAACTCATCAGTGTCACAAAAACTACAACCTGCCCTGCTATTTGTAGGGTCAAACACACAGGGCAACACCCTTTTTGTTATGAGGAAAGGCCTACTGTCTGCATCAACTGCATGAAACATCAGGGAGGGGAGGGGGATACAAGCCATTAAAACTCACACTACTGCAGCTGCTTACTGCACTTTGAATTACTGTTAATTTCCCCAAGTTAACAGAACATGCTAATGCATAGTCACGTCATGCTGTTGGCACAAATCTAAAAACTGACACGTCAGCAAAACATCAGGCAACATACAGCAAATGTATGATCAGCACATTGTGAAACCTGAAACCTAAGCTTAATAAAAGTAAACAGGAAATGCAAGATATTATCAGGGAAACCACTACAACTGTGCCACATTTTATAAACGCACTGCATACATTACACCAAGTGTCCCTGAGCACATACCAGCCGCAATGCCTTGACACACACTCCTCCTGCATGATTAAGATTACATCATCTAGGTCTCATCTTAGGATATCAGTATACTAAGCCCAAGTTACTACTGGAATTGTTCTTGAATCATGCCATGTAATGAGAACACACCCAGGGCAAAGGACACATCATGCACAGCATGTAAAAGCTGACTGCCAACATCTCACCAGAATACACAGCCCTTCCAGATTACATCATATATTACATGGCAACCATGAAAATGCAAAGTTTTCCATGAGGGAGTCCTTCTGCACTCTAGAGCCAGCAAGCAACAGCCGATTCATTCATTCCTGTTTTATGACCAGTAGGCTGCCTTGTGGAGCGCCTTAAAAGGCAAAAGTATAAATCCACTGCAAGTGATGCAAGGATCCATAGCGCAGGCCACTTTGCAGGATATGAAGTAGTAGATCAATGTGGCGATGTCTTACCCGCAATCTGCTCTTCTGTAAGCTGATCAGCCTGTAAAATACAAGATGAAGCAAAAATGTCCAGAATTAGATATTATGTCTTAGAACAAGATGGATGGCCTCGAAGTTAGGGCCACCCATTACTTTTTTTGTACATTCATTTATTTGTAATTGTTGCAAACTCGTCTTTCCGTTGCTCTGGAGGTTACAAAAGCAGTAATAGCATCTGTAATGTTACAACCTAACAAGACAGGCGTTTTCGTGTCGTTGGCTAACAATCTTGTTACTGATCTTGGGAGACCACAGAAATATCGAGAGAGAAAAAAATCAAACATAAAACGTCCCTTTCAAACATTAACGGCGGCTCTATCCACATTTGAATGTTCGATGACGCGGACTTCATCACAGACAATAAACGACTTGCAATTTGGCGGTAAATGTTAGCTAGGAAGCGCTAAAGTTAGCTAGCTACCATGATATGCCGGCTCAGTTACAGACCTCATACTAACACCGACGCTGCACACTTTTAGCAGAATGACTGACTAATACAGCAGTCGTCACAAGCAAGGCATCGGCTGGCAGTCTCAACATTACTTCTCAATCAGCGCCTCATATTAAGTGGGACAAATGTCGCAATTTGACAAAGGGTACAAATGTTCGACGGCCACCGGAACAACGTTAGACAGAATAATGATGGAATCGCACAAAGCAACATTGATAGCGACCGTGACTACTTACGATGCACTGTTTCTACTGTCACGGCGCTAACGTTAGATACAAGGGTGTTAACTTACTGCATTTATTCACACCAACGCAGCTTTAGCTAACCTTAGCTTTGTCTTACAAGCTAACATTACCTAGCAACTAGCAAGCTGTCATTTATTCGGCCAGCACTGCGGTGAGTTAGTTTACGGTGGCTTCGGCTTAGCCGCTGGTGACGTTATTGATATAAATTACGCGCATTTTAAAAAAGAGACAACTGCTATGGGACTGTCAACTAATTCCAGACTGGAGAGAGAGTGTAATCTTGTTTGTCTTACCATTTCGATGTAGATGGAGCGGCTGGTTCACGAGAAAATCCGTACGAAACTAATGCCAACGCGAAGCCTGAGCGGACTGACAATCTCTATGAACACACTGAGAAAGAGGCAACTGGACTCGCCTTTAACGGCTATCCTAAACTCCTCCTCTTTTTAATATCACTCCGCCAACTTCCTTTTTCCTCAGTTATTAAAATAATCAAGAAGACATTTAAAGACATTATTAGCCGCACGAAAAAATCAAGAAACATCAGCAATACCCACGTGTGACTGCCGTGATGGTTTTGACGTCACTATTAGAAATCATATCGCGTGTTGCTGGTGGTCTACATAACAGCGTATGAATACTTTCTGCTACTCTGTGATGCGGCACAAGACGTAGCTGAAAGAAATCGCGCTCTCTGATTGGTGTGTTTGTACCTGCAATGCGTCACTCCCATGGTCTGCGCTGCCGCTGCATCTTGTCCATAGACATCCCAGTCAGTGCCACAGGCATAGCAGACAAGCTTGTTGCACAGTGTGTATACATATGGGCATCATCTTTAGGGAGACCCAATAAGATAGTTTTGATAAGTAATTAGCTACCAGGAGCATAGTTTTAACTTGTAACTAGGGTATTACTGACCCAGTTTGTGCATACATGAGTGTCTGTTTTCCCTGTTGCTGCAGTTTTCTTATTTGTTATTACATTACTTGTGTTTTTATTAACATGTCAATAGCCATCCCCTTTTAAAAATGTATGTTATATGGTTAGTATAGGCTGTGATGGAGTCCAGCATGGCTCTCGTCTTGACTGAAGTTCCTCCTGTCTGCTGTGACAGTCTTCATCACTTAAAATGTTATGCATAATGAGATGCAGTGTCAGGGCTGAAGTGTTTGAGTGTAATAGTTTGTAATAAGTGTAGTCTGTGCATGTGTGTGAGTGTGTGATATGTGACTGGGTCTGTAGCGGGTGATGCTGTCAGGTGACTGTGTATTCTCAGGTCTGATTGTGCTGCTGGTGTGGATGGGAGTATCTGATAGCCTGATTGCTTATGCCTGACTGATCACCCAGTGACCACCTGTCTCTGGCCTGATCCCATGGGAGATGCTGAGGAGGAGGAGGGTGGACAGGGATGTGCAAGGAGACGGTTTTGAAGAGCCGCTCCGAGAATGTACTAGAATCTCCATGTCCCAAAACAGCCCCCCTTCCTCCCAATTCTGCTGCCTCTCTTATTATTAGACACGGATGTCACACTATAAGTAGAGAGCGGGGATTGCGAGAAGCTCAATATCTCACACGTAGATGGAAGAAATGAGGATCCAAAGTGGTTCCCACTTCCATCTGCGCTGTTTGCAGAGGTGATGCTGCCTGTGCCATGTGATCTGCTGAGCAGCTTTAGAATCAGCCAGGCTTTTTCCCAACCTACCTAATCTGGAGCACATTGGATTCTTTTCATTTAAATCTGTTTTTCTGCGACAGGGTTTTTGTCACTGTGCAGATTATGTAATGCCAAAGGTGACGGCACAAAGGCCCGTCACAAGAACCTGATAAGCTGGAGCATGTGTGAACGACATGTATGAAGATGTATGAATTCACCTTTTGGTTCTCTGAAATTACATGGCAAACACTAAAACATGGACCTATATACTAATATGCGGTTGCCGTGAACACATAACTGCATTTCCTTGACACACACGTGTTAGACATTATTATAGAACCTATATGGGAAATTGCTCCAATAAAACAGTTATTAAGAGACAATGGTTTGCTGTTGGGTCATAAATCTAAATCAGAATACCTTTCTTCTTCTGTCCTCCTGCCCAATTTTCATAGCCGCCCTGCACCCAACTTGCAGAATCAGCTGTTTGGTTGGCTGATGACATGCCCTTCAATGATCCTCAGGTCTCACAGGACCTGCTCCAGGTCAAAGGTGATTTTAGGTTGGAAGTTAATATGGATAGGGAATATTGGAGCCCAGGAGATGTGACTTAATGGTTTATAAAAACCTGAAACCAATCTCCATGATGTAAGCCAAGGAAACTCATAACATGGAGCACAGTACAGTGTTACAGTTTGCATTATGGATGTTAGGTGTTAACTGATTATTTTTTACTCAGATTAATCCTTTCGCACTGTGCTCACTACTATGTTCTCTACTACCCGCCTCTTATCAGATCTGTGAATATGTAACTGCCTCACGTAATGAGTCCTTATCGGACACAGCCCAACCCAGCACATTTATATAAAATGGCAGCTTTCATTTCCATACCGCAGGGGTCAAAGGTCACTCCAGTTCAGCAGAGGCAGGGCTGAAGGCGCCCCTCCATCTTCATTAATGTCACCTCCCAATGGCCTGTAACATCACTCCTGCTGATAGCAGTTAGCATTGTTCCCTTTGCAGAAAAACCTACCATGTGGGTCAGTTCAATTTTTGGCAATGGGGGCGGGTTGGCACACAGCATGTGAGATACAGTATGTGGTAGTGCTGTGCGGAGTATTGCGCAATTGAGCTATAAAGCAGCCTTCAAGCCAAAAAAGGCCTAAAGAGAAGGCTAATTTGTGTTCCTAGGTGGTTTGGGAGGACTTTGAGGGATGAAGCCACGGTGACAAATATGAGAAGATGTTTACCTGTGTAACTGAAAGACGCGGACGTCATTATTAATGAATGAGGTTTTGTAATGCACCTGCTGGGTCCATGCCAAGGGAGTGGATCACCTTTCATGAGAGAGAATGGCAGTTGTTTTGTGCGTCATGGATGTCAAGCTATAAGTGAAAAGACCTTTGCATTGTGTGAGTGCACATGTTGGCCTGCATCTGTTTGCTTATGGGTGTGTTTGAACCTCCATATATGTAGAGTATATGTGAGACTGGCCTCTGTGCCTTTATGCAAATGCTTCCATATATGCTGTGCGCTGATGGTAAATATGACAGGGAAGGGGTGTGTTCACGTACGCATGTATTTTTTATGACCCACAGGCAATTTCTGCTACATCTGACCAGCCTCTAAGAAGAATTAACAGTAATGCTTCCCAGCACACACAGGCCAAAGGTCTGGCCCAGTCAATGGACAAAGTTTACGGCCTACGGCAAACCACTCCCTGTAAGCGTGAATGGTTTTACAGCTATGCAATAAGGGCATTAGCCAGGCCAACAACAGGCTAGCCGCACATGAGCCAATCCCATCGGCATTCTGGCCTACCTGTTACTGAGAAATGACATGTTTTCCAAAATTACATCATGAGGCAGAAATGATTAATGGCCTCAAATCGGATAAGAGGATTTGGAGGGGCCTGCTATTCCCTGCCTATTTCAATCATGTTGTGATGAAATGGATATAGTGTTAAGCATGCACTTAGTTTTCTATCCCCCTAACGTGTTTCTGTTTGTGGCCTGGGTACTAGATCATCAAGCATCTCTAAACCTGCACATGTCAGTTGTTTTATTTGAGGGGATCTGAGGGACAAAACCACTTACTGGCTGTCAAATAGAATCCCTGCTGTTGATCTTCGCTCTCTCTCTCACTTTTCATTTCCCTCCTGTCCTCTCCCTCTCCCTCTCCCTCTCTCTGTCTCTGACTCTATCTAACTCTGTCCCTCTCCCTTCCTCTCTCCTTCCCTCACTGGCTTGCCTCCAGCTTGTCTGCTGCAGTCAGTTTGGAGCTGGAGTTCAAACACTGCAGCCTTCAGCAGCACATGAAACAGTGCTACTTGGAACCTTCCAGAAGTGTGGCACTACAAAGCTCTCTCGCCAAGGTGATTTCATCCTCAGTGGCTGTTTTTCAGTGGCTGCTGTTGCTGTGGCTTTTGTCTATAACAGCTGTCAGGAGTTCTACTTGCTCTGGATCTTTTTTAAAATTCTTTCCAGAAGTTTCCTCTGCAAATCCTGAATGTAGTGTTGTGGCGTAATCTGAGTTTGCTCTCTCAATCAGTCTTGTTGAAAGTGAAACCAGTGGAATGGAGAAGCACTGCAGAGGTTAATGCAGGGGTTGGTTGTGTGCACAAGTACTTTGGTGCGTAACCACAAAAAGGAAGTGACAGGGGCAGAGTGTTTTAGCAGCGCCCCGTCCTTGACCCTGGCTGTAGCGTAGGCCAGGTCTGTCTCTGCAGTGGCAGGGACCTGCAGGGCTGCCTCGCTCCGCACCCCTCTCAGATGATCTCATTTTGCAGGGGGGCAGCAGGCTTCACCGCATGCTGTGGCCACTTCCAGATGAAGGCTGCAGAGCAGGTGTCTAGTCGCCTGTGCATGTGTGTGTGTGTGTGTGTGTGACTGTGTGCGCGTTTGTGGCTGTGAGAGTGTTGCGTTTCTGCTTAAACCCTACTCATAAACAAATGTGATTGATCTGCCTCGTGTGGAGGACTCAGCTGTGACACCTGGTGGCTGGAGAAGAAATTGCAGGGTAGAACAGAAATGATGTGGTAAACAGAACTCATTACTGTAGATGCAGTGGTGGATAATAACTATATTCAATCAAAAATGAACGTTGAACTCAAACCTGTGCCTTAGTATTTCCATTTTATGCTATTTTATACTATACCACTACATCTATCTGCTCAGCCACAGCTTAAGTTTCTTTGCAGGTGCAAAAAGATACAAAACATATGACCAACACTTGTAATACTGTGCATTTTTAAAGATTAAGAAGTGCATTTAGGTTCACCTCTATGAGCTACAACATTAAAATGCTGCTTACATGTTAATGCATCAATAATAATCCAATACTATATGTATAATAATGTAACACTGTGAAAGGGGCTGTTTTGCACAGTGATGTCTTTTGATTAGTTTTAGGCTAAAATACCCAACAGCACTTGCAATGGTGTATTACACTGTGGGATTACCTTTATTTGAGTAATGGGTGTTTCTTCTGGCACTGTTGAGTTGAAAGATCATTTTCGGTATTGTTCACCTTCACTTTGATGGCCACAGTGTAGTTATTTGACCTTAATTAACTGTATAAATTGATCAATACTGCCCTGGTTGTCAATGGAAAACAAGATTACAATACAATTTTATGCATTTCCACCCTGCCAAGAATAACATTTGGCATGGTCATTCTTAAAGATATTGAGTCCTAACACAACTACAGACTATCAGCAGCTTCATCTTGGCATGTATCAGCTTGCAGGAAAGTGACTAATGTGTATTCATTTTCCTCTTCAGTGGGAGGTCAGAGGTCAGGGTGAGCTGCAGAGAAACTTCCCATTGATTCTAAAGAGTGTATCTGGACCACCTTCTTGGTAAAGGATGTCTTAAAGGAGCACTTCACCCATTAAGTGATCTTTTGTGTATCAGTAACTCACCCTGTGTTACCTTGAATTCATGAAGAAAACATTGTTTTTCTTGCATGCCTTTGCGGTGAATGAAGATTCCAGAGGAGTAAAGAGGGGCCACGGGTAAGAACAGCAAAACTACATCAAAACATTTATTTACAAACTCTCACACAACTTGTGCGGTATGTTCCAGGTCTCATTTATCTGGTCATATGCTTACTACTTCCCAAACATATGCATTTTTGCTAAAACCTTACTGTTGGAAACACATCCGCATATGAGTAGCGTGCGTGTTTGATCTCTGTTCATGCATTCCACTGAGCAGAATTCAATCGCATGTGCTTGCCTTGGTGTTTTAAACGGCAAGGTTTTAGCAAAAATGCATGTGTTTGGGAAGTAGTGAGCATACAACAAGATGATGAGACTTGGGTTATACTGCATAAGTTGTTTGAAAGTACATAAAAAGATGTTTTGATATAGCTGATATCGCGGCCTCCATTTATTTCAATTCATCAAGAATTTTCTCCATTTTTGGATTCTTTGCTGACTGTAAAGGCATGCAAGAAAAACAACGCTGTCTCACGAATTCAGTATAACGTGGGGTGTGTGACTGATATACAAATGGTCATTTTGTTGGTGAAGTATTACTTTAAGCCACAATCACACTGTGTTCCCTCACTAGTAAAGTAGCATGTTGGTTACAGCACCAAAGTTGCAATGCTCTTGAAATAATATCTCCACAGTACAATGTTGCTAAATTAGCACTTTTATTGATTTACATTATATTTACACATGGTTTCTTTCAACTTGCAGTGACAGTCCAGCTTTACAAACGACAGCTGCCAGCTGAAACACTGAATTACTCTGCTGTGTTAAATTAAGTGGGACACAATCCAGCAATGAACAATAATTTAGTATAATCCCAAAGTGGGATGAACGCTTAAAACAGTGTCACCTACTTTTTAATGGATTGTGTGCTTGCAAAACAGCACGTAAATTGAATCAGCTCTGTTTCGGTGGTTGTGAGTAATACAAATATGGATGCATTACTGCACATTTTGGAGTGGAACGAACTCGAGGCTCAATGTGATTGTGAACAGAGGGCAGGAGTCTGACGCCAGATATTCTGGCAAATGCTAATGTTCCTATCAAGGAGGCTGTTGGCCTAGTATCAGCTGGAAACTAAAGACCACTGCAGTGGTTTACTTTTCATCACCATCTCCAGCCAAGAGATGGTTGAGTTCTGCTGGGTCAGACTATGACTGTAAACTGTTGTCCTGGCGAAAAAACTTCCAGCTCAAACTTGGCAGGTCCATCGCTCAGCAGAGAGGATTGGAAATAATTGACTTTAAAAGTCACTCAGGTTTAATTAGCTGTTTGTTACGATATAAATAAGAGTCATTCATCTTCGTCTTTATAAAACATATACAGAGGCTCCAAAAGTGCTCTGTTTGTAAGCCTGTGCATTCTTGTGTGTGGGTGTGCGAGCTTTTTAGTGTCTGTTTGAGTGATTTATGCGTATACTGTGTGTGTGGTTTTAGGATGTGCTATCTGTAGCGTTGCCTGGGTATGTAGCTGTCAAGGATCCTTGGGCTGCAGTGGGTTATGTAGTGCAGGGCAGGGTCAGAGTAGTTGAAGGGCGGAGGGTTGTACTGCTCCTGGATGTAGTCTGGATGCATAGGGGGGAGGCTGGAAGAGAACACAGAAGCCAATCAGAATGCAGGAGTAAATGAGAAATCACTGCAGTCAGCTGTAAAGTGGCAAACATGCAGAGTGTCCATGTTATCTCTTGCACTTTATCTCTTGCACTGCATATAAAAGGTCAGTGTCTTTAGCCTGCACCTTGTGGATCATTATGTACTGTGAAAATGTTACTAGTGGTGATATATCACCATTAATGCCAGGAGTTCTGCATATTTTGTACCTTTTGCAGTGAATTCCTGGCTCTGATTAGTGCTGTCTATAGTTCTCCATACAGTAGACAATAATTTCCGGCAATTTATGGAAATGTTTGGATGGGCAGCAGTTGTTGTGGAGCACTCGGTGACTCATGAATATTCATGCAGGCTCTAGCCTAGATATTCTGAGTGTTGAAAGATGCTGAAATCTGGGGCTAAAGCTGATTAAAAACATGAAACACACATCCCCAATGCTTCTCCCAGACTCGCTGATTTGCAGTTCAGATGCTTTGGATTGTATTTCATTATGGTTGTTCTTTGTGCAAATATGTATATCCTCTCTGATAATGAGGAACAGGCTGTGCAACCTGGTGCACCATGAATCATTCTGCGAATAAAAGAACAAAGGGAGAAAAAACACAATTCTTGCCAATAAGACCCTTCAGACCCTTTGTTACGGCATTGATTACACTTAATGCTGTCAAATGTTCTGTTCAAACTTGCTGAAGCTAAATCCAAATTGCAGTCAAGGTCCAGGGATTTTACACATCATAATTTTGTGGTATTTTATAGATTCAAAGGAACATGGGAAACATTGTATTAAACCACTCCTGCATCATCACATCCAATTCATCTGGGACTTTTAGTATTATTATTTTTATAAATAAATTATTACTTATTTATTATTATTAAGTGATATCATACCACATAATCCCAGTATCTCTATCTGTCTGTCTGTCTCATTAAAGAACAACAGCATAACCTCTTCCCTGGCTTTCGCTTATTCACTCTAATCTAACAACATAATCCCACAATGCTGGCGCCAAACCCAGCCATTATATCCATAGGGTCTATTTACTGATAGCAGAGAAAGCAGGCCAGTCATCAGGGGGATTATGGGTCTCTGTGGCCCACTAACACCTGGCCCAGATGCCATACATCTGCACAGACATGCTGAGGCCAAGGACACATGCACATTATGATGCACTGCTATGCACATCCACATGCACACTTGCATCAGGATACGAGATGTACTTTAGCAGTTACGGCAGATTTTTATTCAGGTTTGTATTAAAATCCTTCTGTGATCTATGTGCAACTGAGAATGTGATTAAATAATAACCTTTATTGTGACTGACTTTTAATCTGTGGTCAAGTTAAATCCCAAAAAGAAAACGCACCGCTCCTCACAATAGCAAAGACCACATGTTTTATATTCATTTAAAGGAATACGTCACCCCAAAATGATTATTTGTACATTGTGACTAGCAAGCAAAGCTCAAAGGTACGTGCGTGCCCAGGCAAACTCAGGAGGTGCTATTCATAGGTGGAATTGGTGTATATTGTAACGTTTTAGCCAAAGGCATACGTTTTGTTTCAACATTAGGGGTGACACATGTGAAATGGGGGTTTAGGGTCCGTCTCTTAAGAAATTTTGAGAATCAAACACTTAATTTCCCGCATTTTGTTGAATTTTTATGCATCAATTTGTGCCATTTCGGCACCAGTTTATGGTGGAACTGTCTTTAATTGGATCAAAATAAAAGTCATCTGCTACTCTCACGTTTTTATTGTGGGAGACAAATGTACATGTTCTAAATATTGAGGGAAATGTGCCCCCTATGTCCAACTGGATGAGACTGGGATTATACTGCATGAATTGTGCGAGAGTTTGTGAACAGGTTTTTTTTTGGATTCTTCGCTCGCCGCTGAGGCATGTGAGAAAAACAAGATTTCTTCACGATTTCAATGTAACACAGGATGAGTCATGAATGTACAATTTGTCATTTGCAAGTGAAGTATTCCTTTAAAAGAACAGTTTGATGTTTGAAAACATTTCTTGCAAAGAGTTAGATAAGAAGATTGATACCAGCTAACATTGTTTTTAATTTAATATTACGCAAAGCAAAACCACAACGTGTCATTATTTAATTTAGTTTTTTTGGAAAGATTGAACAAAAAAGACATGACCTATTAATGAGTGAGCTTTAGAGGTGCTGGACAGAAATTTTTGTCTTTAGTTTCGGCAGAGCCAGGTTTGCTGTTTCCCCCTTTTTTAAGTGGCTATGCAAAGCTAAGATAACTGGCTGCTGAGTATTGCTTTATATTTAGCATACAGACATAACAGTGGTATCAGCCTTCTCATCTCTAACTCTCAAAATGAAAACAAACAAGAGTATTATCGCAGTCAAACTATTTCTTTATGAAATAACATTGGATAATTTTATTATTCTGCCGTTTTCGCCTTTTTCCTGCGAACAAACACTACTTCTAATCTGTAGACGTGTTACCCTCATCATTACCTTGGTTTACTGTATATTCTATCTGCAAACATTCCTCAGTGTTACTCAGTGCAGTTTCATAACTCGGACCAAAGCTGTTAGTAGGAAGTGTTTTTGTTTAATATAGTAAGAGAGTGGGCAGTCCGTCCTCCAACTGAGAAGTTAAATACAAGAAGGCAGTGCTGCAGCAGCAGTACGGAGGACAAGATTTAAAGCTTTCAAGTTGCTGTAAAGGATTGTCTCTGGGCAGACCTACTTGACTACTGTACCTTGAAACACTCTGTGTGTGTGTGTGTGTGTGTGTGTGTGTGTGTGTGTGTGTGTGTGTGTGTGTGTGTGTGTGTGTGTGTGTGTGTGTGTGTGTGTGGTCCAGTTATCCTCTGCAGCAATATATTTTGTGGTGACCTGCAATGAACCCTAACTCCCTCACTCAAAATGAGCTGCTGACCCACCTAAACACATTTTTCTTTTTCATTAAGGTTTTAATGTGCTGCAGTGGCCATCACTTTGAAGGCCTGTGTGGCTATAAACATAGTGTTAGCATGACTGTGGCAAGGCTGTAATGCTCATTACATGCCAGAAAACATGTATGATGAAGGTCGTTCGATGCACATCAGAGGACGATTGTTATATGGATGAAAAATGAAGAGACAACATGGCTATTCTTAGATCCCTACCACTAATGAGGCAAAAATATATATTTAAGTAAGGCAGGAGGATGGTGCCAAAAGAAAGAGCCATGTTGATAGATTAATCAAAAGCACTGACGCTAATAGTCTCTGGCATTTTTGGAGTCTCTAAGTGGTCGCCTCTGAGGACTGCATAGCCATGGTTTTACCGGGGGACATCTATGTTTATGTTGGCAAATCATGGAGAAACCTGGTGGGCGTGAATGAGGAATGGCGTGCAAGATAATTAGAAAGCAATGAGTGCAATAAGAAGAGAAGAGGGAGATCCCACTTGCAGGTTTTGGGATTCTGAGGATATTTAAACTAAACACAAAATATAACAATTTAAAGTTGAATGTCCCTCCCAAGTGCTTAAAAAAGTATTTGAATTGCCTTCCCCGTTTTGCACCACCTCCTCCTTTTTCATAAATCATAAACAGTCCCTTAGCCATATGTTGGCAAAAATTAAGTTACTGGCACAAAAATTAAGAGGAGAAATATATTATTCTGCTGGAGTTGTTTGAGAAGTTTCTATGAGTGCTGTTTTTCCCCCAACACAAAAACTGGGTCACCGTCAACATTTGTTGTAGCCTTTGTGAATCTAAGCTGACCAAACCTTCAGATGTACTCATGGTACTCAATATGTATATATATTTGGTGGATTGTTCCTTTAAACATAGTCCTTATCGGCACAAAAATTGAAAGAATATAATAAGCAGGAGCTCATATCAAATCTGTATGACAATGTTATCAACTTGAGAAAAGAAACCTGAGTAGTTAAGCCCCACCCAAACTTTCTGATTCAGTCAGTCATGCATGTTGTGTATTAATTAAAAACTGTATGTAGACTCTATTTAAAGGGATAGTTCAGATCTTTTAAAAAGGGGTTGTATGGGGTACTTCTCCATAGACAGTAATGTATATTACATACAGTCGTTGTCAGGTGGTACGCCCCCAGTTTGGAGAAGCAGGTTGGAGTCCGACATGGAAGCTAAGCAATCTACACTGCAGTGACGCCGTTACGCCAGACTCCGTAACGTGATAACGTGATATTGATTTTTTTTTTTTAGGTGGGATTGTTTTTATATGGCTAAATATATTTTGTTGCTGACCCCATTCACAGCAGTTCTTTGCTTAGCTCCTGTGTCAGACTCCAGCCTGCTTCTCCAAACTGGAGGTGAGCCGAGTGACAGCTACTGTATGCAATACTTTGACTGTGGATAAGTTCCCCATACAATGCTATTTAAAAAAAAATCCAATCAATCCCGTTAATTTGTTCGCTGTGTTAACTCACTCTCCGGTAACAGTCTTCTTGCAGCAGCAGAAGCAGGCCAGTGCTGCCAGGAGCAGCAACAAAAGCAGAGGGATGCCGATGCCCAGGACCAGGCCCAGAACAAGGTCTAGTTCCACATCATTCGCCTGGTCTCTGTCTGCAATGGGTCAAGTCAAACAAAGTCATGACAAACCTTGTTTATAAAATGCTCTCATCACGGTCGCAGAATGTTTTGCATAGTTAGAAATGACATGATAAATGTTAAGACTGCCTTCTGCTTCTGTTTGTAAATGATAAAACTATGCAGTGATTTTCTATTAAATTGTGGGTGTGGAAGTAAGCTATGCTCAGATCCTCACCTAATACACACGACTGGGTTTCATCCACATCAGTTGTGCCGTTGCAAACACATCTGTAGCCTCCATAAGTGTTGGCGCAGAGGGCAGGATGGACGCACACCGCCTCCTTGGCCTTACACTCATCCAGATCTGTAGGTGTGGACAGTCCAACAGCAAGTGGGAGAGAAAGGTAGTCCAACCAACAGTTTGCCATCATTAAAAAACCTCTGCAGTATATCTGATACCTTAAAGCAGCTACAAGGAGTTTTTCATGGTTATGAAACAGTCTCACTTTAATACTGATTCCTCTATATGACCTACATAAGCAAACAAGACCATCAGCAAGAAGACTGGCTATTTCTTGTATAGTTGTCCAATTCCATGCGAAATCAGATGAAACAACTTACAGCATACAGACTGGAAGAGCCTGTGTTTACATTTTCCCAGGCAAAGCTTAGCAGTGAGTGGTATGTCAGCCAGTTAAAGGGACAGTTTGGTGTTTTTTGAAGTGGGGTTGTATGAGGTACCTATCCGTAGTCAGTGTATTACATACAGTAGATGTCAGTTGGCATGCTTCCAGTTTGGAGAAGCAGGCAGGAGTACCGTCATGAAAGCTAAGCAACAAAATGCTGTGGAGGGGTCAGCAACAATATATAATAAGCCACCTAAACAAAGTCCCACCTAAAAAAAATGTAAGTGTACGCTATAGTGAGTGTATTTTCACCATTTTATCTTTCTATCAGACAGCCCGTTCTGACAGGGGAGCCCTTCTACGCTCTTGTCAAAGCCACCAGACTCCAATGAGAAAACAGGAGCTGCTGGTCTACTGTTGCTTCGATGAGTTCATTTGTTTGTGTTGTTGTGTGACTTTGGTAAATGCCAACCAAGTCTTATAATTGCCAAAGTCCGACAATAACACATACAAACTAACTGATCAAGGCGATGGTAGTGTTCCACTATGGTAAATCATTGGTTTTCTCCATGGAGTCTGGCTTTAAAGAGAGTGATATAACTGCTTCAGTTCAACATAAAAAATCACTGTCTGACATTAAGATGAAGCAGAAAAAACATTCTAAATATAGCGTACACTTAAACTGATAAAGATTTATTAGGTGGCGAGCATATGTTTCTTTGCCAACCCATCCAAACTGGGAGCATGTTGACTGACATCTAAGTACCCCATACAACCTCGCTTTAAAAAATCTGAACTATCCCTTCTAAGGAAAGCAGAGATTTAAGAGAATTTACCTCACTACTACATTACTATGGCAAATTCCAACACTGTAATATATAATATTAGTAACAGTTATTCTGTTGAAGTTGAACAAAAGTGAAAACCACTGAAAAATATGAGTATTTTACCATCAACTTCTACAGCTCTGATGTCATAGTGGCTGCTGACTCTGACCAGGTATTCTCTGATGTACCAGTGGGGTGTGTCACTGGATACGTTGATACGATACTCGGCCACACCTGGACTGGAGCCTTGCACTGGATCCTTCTTGCTGGCGTTGTAGAATTTGTTCTGAAAACCCATCGACAGGATGTCCACCAGCTGAGAGAGAAGGAGACTGTCATTATGCAGTGTATAATTTAGTTTTTATATACTGATTTTACATTATTACTTTTACCTTTAACATGTTACCTAGCCATCAGTGGCACCCCCCCCCCCACACACACATGCACACACCTGTTTGAGTCCATCAGATCTGTTCTTCGTCCAGCCCACAGAGACGTTGAACACATTACACCCTGCAGATACAGAACAGCAGCAACAGCTGTGTGATGACCTCTTATTACCATATATGGGCATGTTTACCATGGAAACACCAGAGGAAGCAAAGCTATATGAAGGTAATGAAACTATAGAGAGAACATATGGGAGGCATTACCTGGAGGATTGGCAGAGTCCCCTGTAGAGAAACACATCATTCAGAACTGCATTAAATACACAGATGACACATTGGACATGTGCACTCTGTTACAGAGTATAATGACAGGTTTCAGAAATACACAAACTAGCACTGTGGTAAGCGTTAAATATATAGGTGTGGCTATTTTAGGAGTCCCGCCACACTGCCCATCATCGTCCATATTTCAGGTAAGCAAACTACATCGAAATTTTGGGTTATTTTGATGACTAGACCTTGGCTCAGGTCAGTGTTGAATATACATTATTATTATTTCTCTTGATATTTCAATACATTTTATGATTTTCAAAATATTTTCAAATAAGATGTACTCTCAGTGATCACCATTATATTTTAATACTGTGTGTTAAAGGAGCTCTATATAACATTCAGAGCATATCCGTGATTCAGAGTCTGGGCCAGGATTGTCTGCTCCTGTTTCTCAGGAGTCTGAGCTGGTGGCTAGCAGCTAACAGTGCTAATTTAATAAACAGTGCTAAAACAGCAGCAATGCTGACGGAGGTAGTGATGTTAACCAAGGTGGGTACTGGAGGTAACTGCCAGTATAAGTGCAGTGCAAAGTGATTGTGGTTAGCTAATTTTAAATAGAGATTAGCTGAAATAACTGGTGCATGGAAGAAGAAGTCTTGACTTGGATATCTGCTGGCTAAGATGGATCAGCCCGAAATACTGGCCGTAGCCCCCAGAGACTTTAGCTTTGGCCGGTTGATAGCCGATGGTTTCTGGGATTGGCGATTAGCTATCCAGTCTGATACACACACAGGGATTCAACATTTTTTGAACATGCATGCGTGGCTGGACTGGCTACCACAACAAACGACAGAGAAGCTTGGATTACAACACACACAGAGATGGTGTGTCTTCACTTTCTGCTCAGGACACCATTACTCCACTATATTTTTACATAGCAAATTGTGGTTTGCTGCTATATTGATGCCGCATACAAAACTTCTAGCTTCTGGCAGTTTTGCAGTTGCGTTGAGGAACTTGTTGGTAATTTTTTTTTGGACTTTTACAATTTACAAATAAAAGGCGGCAATTGCTGTTGGAATAATTTTTGTTTGCATCAAGTTAAGTTTTGCAAGAGACAGAAAAACATCTTCAAGAGAGGTCAAGTAGAGCTGTGCACACAAGTGTTAACTTCAGGATTTCCACTGGGAGGATGCATGCTGGAAATTGTGTGAGATTGCCAAAATCCATGCACTTAACATAACAGTAAAAGCTGCTGCACCCTAAAAAACTAGTAGGACGAGTGTGGCCAATGCCAGTCAAGTACAGTCTATGCATGCCCACCATTCACAGTCATGTCAAGTTACAGTAGGTACCAGGACTTTTGGCTTGTACAGTATATCCAGTATTATATATTCTAAACCATAAATGATTGAAATGAGATATTCAGCTGCCAGCTAAATGATAGTGAACGTGTATGATTATGCACACATACCACATCCATCAGTGTCCTTGGTCTTCTGGTATCTACAGGAGCAATCGACAGAGCCGGGCTTGTTCTTACACTCAAACTTGGCATTGGGACAGGTCGCAAGATCTGCACACTCATCGATATCTAAAATACAAAGACGAAGACTGCTGAAACATTGTAAATAAATGTGTTATCATTCTTGTTGAAGTGTTGGGTGATCAGTACCTGTGCAGTTTTGTCCGTCTCCAGTAAAGCCAGGCTTACACGTGCAGGTGAAATTCTGTTTCGTGCTGAGGCAGTCAGCATCTTCGTGGCAGGGGAAGGGGAAAGGAGGGATGCACATGTCTGAGGTATACAGAGAAGAAAGAATAAGATCAATCATAATGTATGGGGTCATTTTTTTTCTCTAAGAATGATAAGTGACTACACACAAAGTGCCACAGACCATGCTCAAAGCACTTGTATCCCTGTTTCCCCCCAGAGACAGTATTATTGGGACACTCTCCACAGGTGAAGTGGTCGGGTTCTGACTCTGACTGGCACTGCACCCCTCGGAAACAGGGCTTGCCTCGACATACGTCTGCGGTGTTCCCACAGAACTTTCCGCTGAATCCCTTTGGGCACAGACACCCCACCACCTGAGAGCGAAGAATAATGAACACAAAGGAGGAGAAAAAGACAGACTAAAATATTACATACATTCGAAAAAGATACTACTCGTCCCACACTCAACTTTAGTTTATGAACTTTGGTGGAGGACATTGTGAAGTCAGGAAATATGTCGAGAGGAATTCGTGAGGACTTAACAACAATAGTGCAGAAAGAATCCAAATGTTTACAATAAACTAAACACTTCCTGAAATCATGCAACAGGAAATTCATTTAAGCTGTCCATATGCCATGCAAGCAGGTCAATATGGCATAGGAAATGAACAGGCCTAAATAGAGTGCCCACGGATTGAGCCCTAAAACCCGGAAATGAGTCAGTTTTTTTGGACTCCCGGTTCCCTTGTCTTGAAGTCAGTGGGTTTTTTGAACAGGTTTTTGGTTAGATGCCTGAAATAAGGTCAGTGGTTAACACAAGAGACTTTCACGTTTTATTGTATGACATAAAATACGTCAGTAAATACCCTACTTGGGAACTAAAATATGGTTGCTAACAAATAAGACTATCGGACGCCATCCTGCCGAGCTGCGTTGAACACAGCTTTAGTCTTGTTATGGTTGTGACGTTAGGTCATGCAAACTTTGTGTAGTTTGTTTATTATGTTAGCTTTTTACTTCTGCTGATTTGTGAAGATTAACTTGCTGAAGAAATTGCCACAGCAATTGGATTATTACTTTCAGCAATAATCCAAAATCCAATGGAAAAAATCCAATAGGCTTTTTGACGAGGGAAGCAGTGAGATGCTAACTTGGCTGCTAACTTCAATAATTACTTTAAATGGGACAGAAATATTCTAATTAATCCTTAATAATATATATTTCTTATATACATAATTGATTTTTTAACAGGCCAATATTCCAGCTATTCATCTCAGGTTATATACAGCTAATGCATGAGGTAAGTTGCATTTCTTTTCTTGGATTTTAGGGAATCTGATTAAAGCAAGGAACTAGTAAAATGATTAATTTCCCTTGGTTTGAAGTAGGACATCTCCATAATAATTTCTCAAAGAAAGAGTGGGGCTTTTAATACTGTACTTAAGCTTGGAGCCTCAGTGATGTCCCCAAGGGGGGCCATAGCCACCCCTACACAATCACTGGCCCCCTCTGGAGAAAATAATAAGAGGCTGACATTACTGTCTTTAAGAGGCTGTGGTGCTGTGAAACTAGACAACCTAAGGCATCCATTGGTACCAATCATGTCACACTAGCATGTCAGGAAGAAGGCTGAGTATTGCTCCAAAGTTAGGCTAAATTTTGGGGAGGGAAAAAGGCATGGCTATTTTCAAAGGGGTCCCTTGAACTCTCACCTCAAGATATCTGAATGAAAATGGGCTCTATGTCTGCCCACTAGTTTCCCCTAAACTTGAGAAGACTCCTTCAAATTAAAGCTTTTTTTAAGGAAAGGAACAACCAGACTGTTTGAAGAACAATGAATTGTTTTACACACAGAAACATAACACATTAAACAAGGATTATTGTCGAACTCAAATGTTAACTGTACCAGTTTTTGGTCTATGCACATCAGGTAATTAGTAATCTTATCTGTAAAATGAGAAACCAAAGTCTATCAGTATGTGATTCTTTAACACTTAGTTTTCAACAAGCCTATATTCTTCAACAACAACACAGAAATCAGTTTTCATTTAGTAAAAAGTCATATGTGAATTCTATGAAAACACACTAATTTTATTGTCATCTGAGATTAATCCAGTGCTGCTACTACTTTTTTTTCATTCTTTTTTTTTTTTACACCTAACAAATGTACAGTAGTACTATCATACCCAAACTCTGCTAAAAATTCAGTGGATAAATGGAACAAATGAAATGCTTTGAATTTTTAGTTGTCTATCGGTGAAGCATGGGATGGTATTAAAGGAAGCTCTGAAGCCTTTGTTGGCATTTATGCGAGAACTGTGAGCTCTTCTTTTGATGGCTGCCACTCAGTTCACTTAACAGGAAACAGTAACTATGACAACAATGTATTCAACAGGAATAATCTCTGTCATGGATATTGAATGTTTTAAGATGTTCTCTCTCTAAAATTGTGGAGCTGTATATCATGATTTGTCATGTGGCCATCCTGGTTGTTATTATGTGGTGCAGGACACTCAAACAAACAAATCAATCAATCAAATAAAGAATACTCTGGCACAAAATGACTTTTGTCTGCACTATACCTGCTTGTTCCTGTTCAAGGGCAATGCAAACTGGCAATTTTTCAAATGGAGCTCTGTATGTCTGATGATGAATAGAGTGAGTGATGAGGGCAACTGCAGAAAGTACCTGGAACTTTCCCTGCTGATGGTTTTCAGCGATGCTGTCATACTGGCAGGTCCCTCCATTGAGGCAGTTGCAGACACGCAGGATGGGGGTGAACAGGGAGCTGGTGAGCTCATCGCTGACTCTGATGGTCAGCTGGACGGGCTGTGTGGTCAGAGGGGTCCATGTCAGGAAGCCGTCACCTGGAGCGGAAAGCACATGGGTCATTCATACACATACACATTTATGTACGTAACATTCTTAAAAGGACAGTTCATCCCAAAATCAAAAATATAATTCTGCCAGGTGATACAGTTGGCGGGTGGTATCTCCAACACTGCATTTTTCACCAAAACAATCTAGACTGATCAAGGTAAGAGGAAAACATATGTATTTGGGGTGAACCTTCCCTTTAAGAGGCTATACTATTGTCTTCCTCTGGTTTAATAAGGAAAAAAAACATACAATTCTACATTTACAGCAGTGTTTTTTATAGTGGTATTATTAAAAACAGCCTGTCATCCTTTTCTGCCAGTCTTTTGTGCATTCTGTTTGCCTGTGCGTGTCTCTCTCCGTGTGACCCATCCACTGACTCAGCTCTGAAATGTCCCATCTGCTGAAAGACTTAACTGCTGGCTACAGCAGTAGGCTCACCATCCCACTAACAAATGTCAACAGTAACGTCATCTGTAACGTCGATGGAGGAGGGGGGCTCTCTTTGGCATGAAAATCTGAGGGGAAAACGTGTGTGTGTCTCACCGCTGCCTATGGAAGTCCGTGCAGGCCTGGGGTGGAGCAGTGAGTAGGTGATGGGGTCTCCGTTTGGGTCCTGAGCCACAATCTGAATGTTGACAGTGGAGTTGACCTTACAGTGGATCACTGTGGGCTCTGTCACTATGGGAGGCATGTTACCTGGCAGACCACATCAAATTAGTACAGGTCAGTGGTGAAAACTTAAAACCTCTCCAAAATAGTGCAGCCATCGTACCATAGATCAGAGCCAGATTTTGGAATTGCTTCTTGGCGTCCAGAGTCTGCAGGCCCAGGGCAGAGCTGCCGGATGCTATGGTGTCGTGGACGCACTGCATACTGCCTTCACAGGTTCTCCTCAGCTCCTCCACCTCAGTGGGACTGATGCTTTCCAGCAGCTGCTTGGAGGAGGCAGGCTCCAGTGGAACCAGTGGAGGTGGGGAGAACAACAGGCTCTCTGGTACAGGAACTGCCCCTAGAAACACATACACATACGCATGCATACAGAGATGGTGATAGATGTAGATTGGGACAGGTCTAGTTGTGCAAAACACTGGACAAATTGCCTAGATGATGGCAATATCGTACATCGTGATAATATCATATCGTGGGGCCTCTGGTGATTCCCACCCCAAGCCTTATGCAGAAAGCAATAGACAAATGTTCTCTTATTTTTGTTTGTATCTACTATTTGTTCTTGTTTTGTTCATACTCATTCATTTCTGGGATTTACCTATGTTTCTTATTTTTGCTCTTCTCCTATAATGTGGTTAACAGAAAATTGTAGGAGTGTTGTTAGGATCAAGTAGGATTCATCATTCAGCACACGTGAGTAGGAGCAGATCTGGATGGTTAAGATAGTTCGGTGTATAAACAAAGAGAAAATAAAAGAGAAATTTAAGAGCATGTTGCTGTGTGAGGCCCATTGTGTCTTGGGCACTGAAACTCACTCTTGGAGGAAGTGGAGCGCCCACTATTAATTGGATTAAGTCATGGTGAGGATCAGTGAGACTGACTCAAAACAGTAACGCTATGCGACATAACACCAAAACAGTGAGCTGAAATATGCTCAAAGACTTGTTAGAGCTGAGGGGAACCGCACAGTCGGGTGATAATTCTGGTCCGTCACTACTAATGACCCCTCTCACATTACACAGAGCATCTTAAAAAGCTGAGCATGGAGGAAAGACTCTAGGACCTATCCAGCCAAATAGCTACTACATCAGTCTGGCAACCCTGATTCTATTGCAATACACATTATTTATACAATATATACATATCATTTTTGAAAAATGTTCTCCACTTTTCTCCTTAAACACAAGTAAATAGTGTAACTGCATTGATCTACAGTCCACTCACAGGACAAGCCAAAGTGGTGCAGTCTCTCCTCTGAGGGAGGGTTGAGGTCCGTTGAGAGGAGCAGCCTGCCGTCCGACATCAGGAAATCGTCTGTGCGATTAGAGCTCCAGAGACCCATGAGACCCACAGTGCGGTTGTAGAATGTCTGAGGAACCTCCACCATGGCTGCCAGCTGACTGTAACCTGCAACCCGCCATGCCACCACGTGGAGACCGCCAGCGTAAATTGCTGCGCAGCGACTCACCGACATACAGCTCACAGCGAAGTCCTTCTCACCTACGTGCACCACACCTGAAAGGACAGTCGTGGCATATTTGTCATGTAATTAATGCCTTAAATACATACTTCTGTAGATGGGATTTAATAATTAGCAAATTTTTCCCAATTGAGCTTTTTGATTGAATGTCAAACGTGTGTGGTGATCATTACCAACAGTGATCGGGACCTCAACATCATCCACAAAAATATGCAATCCATCTCCTTTCGCTGCACATCTCCACTCAATCTGAGAAAAATCCATGAACAATATTTATTTAGCCTGCTTTAACAACTGGATAGATATCTTTTGCAGAGTACAAGAAAATGAATCACTGTGACTGTCTAAACTGTAAGATTCTGTACTGGTGTTATTGACTTTTACACAAAATTGCACCCATCTTGTACTCCAAAACGTTAAAAGAAATCACAGAAAGTGCATTCAAGTATAAAGCTGGGGGAGTTGACCTTATCTTAGCATAAACTTTTGACCTTTGGAGAGAATCAGGCTAGCTGTTTTCCCGCTTTCTTTATGCTAAGCTAGGCTAATTACCTCCCAGCTCCACCTCCTTACTTAACACATATAAACATGGGAATGCCATCAACCTCATCATTGAACTCTCATAAACAAAGTGAATATGCCTATTTTTCTAAATGCAACAATCCTTTAAGACACACAAACACTCTCTCTGTGAGATACACACACACAGTTACATTGTCTTCCCTCAACACACACAAACATCCTGACCTTGCCAATGCCCTGGTGGAAGGCAGCCATGCGCACCACCACTGGGAACTCAGTGATCCCCTTTGCGTCTGTGTGTAGCTTGTCAGTCTGTCCTTGCAGGGTGAAGATATTAGAGCCGGTGCTGGAGGAGAGACGCAATATAACAAACTCTCCCAGGGCCTTAAAGGAGTACTCCGACCCATCGAAGGTGATGAAATGGAGGCTGCCGTACACCATCGCTGCAGAGGAAACATGGACAAAAGAGGTTGTCTTAGAAATAATTTAAATTCATCATACTACGGTCCTCTTTGATAAAAAGGTAAAGCATATTCTCTGGGAATGTACAGACTGCTATCATGACCGGGTCAAGCGACAATGTCTTGGCTGAAAAAAGAACTCAGTGCCCAAGTGTCAAAAACTGCAGTTCCACAAATGGCCACTTGAGGCTGATTTCAAGAGTGAGTCAGTCCCCATTACCACCCATGTTAAAATGCCCAACTTTACAGCACAAATAAACCTGTTTATAGACATTTTGGTTGCCTCTTCTTCAGTGTTTGGTTATACTGAAAGCCCCTCTATGACAGTGGTTCTCAACTTGCTCTCCCCAAGAATCACTTTTATAAAATGAGAAGCCAGGGGCCAGTTAATAAACAAAGATTAATCATATTTATCAGTATATAAAATAAATGAATTGCCTGTTTCAACCTTTTGATGTTTGCTATCCTAACTGATCTGTGCCAAGAGGCAAATCCAGTTGCAGCAGCCCCACACATGTCAGGTGTACGGATAGGCATGTCTAGGATTTGGGACAATCGAGGCTTAGCCAGGACCTCTATAGTGGATCCTCCCCTGGCACTTTCTTTTTTTTTTTTTTTTTTTTTTTTAAAAGCTCTATTTAGAGGATGTTTTTATGCAATCTGGCACCTTATTATCATTCCAAGTACAAAAAAAAATCTCAGTATGAATCGATTTACTTCACTGTCAATTAGAAAATGGTCAGTGGGCCATTTGGCACTGAATCTGTTCCACAGGCTGTAAGTTGAGTAACACTGCTCTAAGGAGTTGGACACTCAGTTTTTATGGTAAATACATTTTAAATGTTTCTTTTGCATAGACTGTATAAAACACTGTATGTAGCAACTGTGCCATCACCTATAGGTTTGTGGACTTCTGTAAAAGCCTTAAGTTTGGCATTTCGGCTGTTACCATCTTTGTTTTTTTGGAGCCAATGTGACCATATTTGGACAACAGGGTGGAGCTGACTGAGAAGCGCAAGGACACTAACTGCAGTCAGCTTGTTACTCAAAGTGGCCTGTTAATTAATTATACATACCCTTAAGCCTTAAAGACATTTAAACAGATGAGTTACATATAAATTTACTCCTCATACATTTGTCATGAATGTTTAAATTAGCTATAGGGACCAAAAACAGCTTTTGTGTACCAGGCTGTAAGCATGTTTCTTCCTGCTGTCAGGTTTGGCATTTAAAATTTGGCCTGAAGTGGCATTCAAAGAATTGTTTTTGACACTTGCCTGTTTGCTTCATTTTTTGGCCCCAGAGGACTGGATGGCTTGGAGGCTTGGTGTTTGCACTGGAATTGTCCCAGTCACCCATAGTTGTAAATGCACTGTCCTAACCAAGGTAACAGCTAGCATCAGGATTAGCTCCACCCTTTTGTTCAAATACAGTCACTTCTGGCACCAAAATCCAATATGGGGACAACCGAAAAGTCAAAACTTGAGGCTTCAAAACAGGAGTCCAGAAAGCAGGGGTGACATCACTGTGGCTGTCTATTATTTCATACAGCCCATGGACTGGATGCTTAAAAACAATAAACACTTCCACTGATTACTGAACAGTATGTGATCTTCTTCTGGCTCTGTTTACTGGGAAGAATCCCTCACCTACACCCTGCGTCGCCTTCCTGGCCGGAGGGCAGCTGCCAGGGCTGGCCCAGCTGTAACCTTGGCAACGGTCCAGTGGTCTCTTGGTGAGATACAGGTGGCAGAGAGGAGACTCGATACAACACCACTGGAATGGCAGAAGATCACCATCTAGAGAGAGAAGTTTGAATTAATACTTAAAAGGCAAGTGGCTGTGGCAGCATGGATTAGCAGATATACTGCCCTGTAATATAAATATAAGGTTGCAGGTATGATGCCGGCATCAGACATGTATCTTACTTTGTCCTTGAGCATGGCACTAACATCTTACTGACTCAGTAATTGCTACAGTAACTCAAAATGATTTGCTTTTTATCCGCCTATTTGAAAGTGAAAAATATTAAGAACTACTTCTCAAATTAGTTTGTGCTCCTTTAGATACACACATTTTTGTTTATACTTTTTTTGTTGTTGGGTTTGACCAAAAATAGAAAATCACATGTATTACCGATATGTTTCTGCATGCTGTGTCCAGAGAAGTAGCGTTCATTGTACCCAGCCAGCAGGGGACCATCTGGTTCATACACACACCTCTTCCCTGAACCATCTCCGCTGGACAGGATGGACTGGAAGACGTGCCCCCCTCCGCCCCCCCACCGCTGACCCCTCAGCGTCTTCACCCTCGAGCCCGGATCAGCAGTATCCTGCATGAACGACAGGTCCTCTAGAGCCTGTGTGCGAGTACAGGGACACGAAGACAACTCCTTCGTCCATTCAGCAGGGTCAGGCTCCTTCATCGCCCACGACTGGCACCTGATACTGAAATCCACGTCTGACCCGGGAGGCCCTGTCAAATCATACACCTGCTGACCTAACTTCCCCATGACCCCTTTCACCTGCTGCGGCCTGTATCTGCCCCCAGGCCCGAAAAGGTTATCTGGGGGTACAGTGGGCTCCTTGTGGGAGAATTTTCCATCTGTGTAGCCGATGAGAGCGTCATGGTATTGCCTCTGGCCAGGACCCCAGAGCATCTCCCCGAATCGCAGGAGGGCAAAGGAGCGTGCTCCGTCGGTGGTCAGGATACCCTGGAATGTGTTTGTCTGACGATGACAAACCAGAACTGTTTTAGTTATCAAGTGCAGTGAAAGAAAAGCCACATAACCTCTGTTTACTGGCATTTTTACATCAATGCCAGACACAGATCTTTATGAACTAGAACAATTATTTAATTTTAATCGGTTAGTGTTTTACTGACCAACACTACACAATTCCTCAAACAAAAAAATAAGATTGGAAGAAGACATTCAATAGACAGGTGGCAGCAGATATCTCTACACTGTGCATCTGAGCCCTGAGGTGAAACAGCCCCAAGGTGGCACCAGAGTTTAACAAAAAAAGCACAAGTGTTCCAGGAATTATGAGTTCTGCTTTCTTTGAGCTTATGGTAAAAGGGTTCACATTGCATATAACAATAGCATATAAAGTAGGACAAACATGCAAGCAAACAGTAACAGTTCCTGCTCCATCACGCCTTTTACTGACACTAGCACATAACAGATTAACAGTAAGCAGAAGGCAGTGTTTCAGTCAGACAGAGCTTTGAATTATGATGACATTAATGATGTTTTAGAGAGTGGGAATATATTATGCTATGCAGGACATGCATATTCAGTAGGCTATTTTCTTATCATTTCATCATCAGGACTATATACCAGGATTAAACAAAAAATATATATATTAGTCACAGTTTTTATGTGAGATAGAGAAACCTAAAACTGTACATAGAACAACCAAGCCAGTGGAAAAAGTATCCCTGTTACTGTTATTGATTAACATGTGTTGCAACATTTTTGGTATCTAAATACCAGTGGGAGTAATTTTGGAAAAAAAATCTGATTGCATTTGAATCTCTTCACCTCTGAGTAGTTGATCTTCTGGTAGGAGACGGGCATCACATGGTCCCAGGTGATCTTGAGGATCCAGGCAGGGGTGAAGGCTGGCTTGCCTCTCTGCTCCTCAAACTTTGTCACTTCCTCTGCCGTACGGTTAAAAACTATCTGGGAGTAGACATCTGACATATCTAGCTCATGGTATTCCTGAAAGATCAAAAGACACCAAAGGAGAAGTAATATAAAACATGAATTGCAGAGTAAAGCTATAAAACCATTAGATATGACAGGCAGCCTGTTTTGTTGATTGTAATCTCTATCCAAAAAAGATAAGGCCGATTTATGACTTTGTCTTATCCTTTCACCTGAACAAATAACGAAAACAAATTCCAATCACATTTTGACTCCAGCCAGACAATGTCCTCCTTCAACTAACCTGATAGAGCAGCCGTCCGTCCCCATGGGTGAGGTCAGCATCGTCCCAAAACACCGCCAGTAGAGACGCTTTCATGTTGTCGGGGAAGCCACTTGCTGAAGGAGCTGGGAGCAGGTACTGCTCATTCTCAGCCACAGATTGAAACTGGACAAGGCCATTGTCAGAAAACTGAGGAAGGAAAGGAAAATACAGACATGATAGCAGACAGAAGGTTGACTATCATCTTCTGTTGTAAAAACATCACTTTTTTCTAACTTTTTAAAAAAAATTATTCAATTCTGATTTCATCATAAAAGCTGTGTGAATTACTGCTACACTATTTCACAGCTGGATACCCTAAAAGCAAAGCAAAACACGTAAGCCCCATACAGATCACATTTAGTATGGGGAATATTATGCTGCCATTTATACAGCAGATTGTAGTAAGCCATTGCATTGCCATCAAATATCAAACTCATGACGGTTATGCAGCATACTGTTATATTCCACTGAGCATTACTGTTACCTTTGCCAAGAAGGCGATGTTTTAATATTTCAAGACCTTCTTAATTACAGTTGTTGTAAAGTTAGAGTTAAATTTGCTGGAAAGTAAGATTCATCTTTGCTGTGGATCCAGGAATTTCTTAAAAGTTTATGAGATTTGACATTTGGATTCAGACGCAAATCATAACTCAATATTCTCTACAATTTCAAAATAACACTTTTAGAGGATTATACAACTTTGGTAGTATGCACTCTCTGACATCTTTCTAGGGTTGTAGATAAATGCTCTTGGAAACTCACATAAATCCTGGCGTACGACTTTTCCAGGAAGGGAAAGCGCATTGGTAGTGTGATGAATGGGGAATTTCCATCTTCTGTGTCCATCTTTATGTCTGTATCACCCACCTCTGCTCCAAAGGGGTACAGGCTGCTTTCTATGGGGGGAGCACAGAGACTTAATTAGTGGCAAAACGAAACATAGCTATATGTACATTATATTGTCATCAATGAAATCGGTTACCAGCATTTGACCTGAATGTTTAAGCTGTCACTTGTTATTCAAAATTTGAAGGTGGTTGAAAATTTGGAAGGAAAAAAAAAGATATAGTAGTGGTAATAATCAGTTCAGCTCTCTTATAGTAAAGTTAGCTTATCACTCAGTGAGGTGAACAAAACATAAATTGTGAGTTGATTAGGTTATGTTAGTAGCCTTTGAATTAATTCAGTCTAATTCTGTGTTTACTATAATTTAATCCAAGTGTATTTTTGAAAAAGTGAGAGCCCAGTTTAGCTTTACAGTACACAGGGGCTAGATCAATAGGGCTTGCTAATTATTGCAATCATGTTTCTCTAGTTTTAATGTTTTGATGAAATTTACCATTTTTAAGTTACTTGCAAATTAATGTGACTCACAGGATGAAGACTGTGTATAAGCATGGTACCATGCCGTTGACAGCGCAAAATTCCTTAGCCCCAATTAGCCTGAAAAAATGTCCCATTGGATGGAAAGTCCATTTCACCCACAGCCCGTTATTCAGAAACCAAATGCCCATTGCTCCACAGCCCCTATTCTCAGAAAACACACTCCCTGCAGTTAGTTTTAGTTTCCCAGCTGCATTTGAGCCATCGATCCCAGGTGTTTGTACAAACCCTTCACAATGTCTCTCAGCAGTGTTTAAACCATGACCCCAGGTGTTCTTCACCAACATGTCCCTGTCTAGCCACTTTTATGCCACCAGACATGGGTGTTTTAAGCCTAACACAACCTTTTCCTCTTTTTTTGTGCCTAAACATATCCACACATTCACCACAGCCTTGTAGACAAATGTAACATATCCATGGTTTAGAAACATACAATGGCAACATTTTTCTGGTCAGACTAAAGAGGTTTCAAAATGTTGGGCCAGTGGAGCAATGGGCTGTTCCCATAAGCCTGCCACTGGCTATCTATTTCACATAGAATTCTCCTCCTCTTCCGCTATCTATTGACATTATTGTGCAAGGGCATAGGGCTTGGTGCCCCCCAAATCATTGTGATTGGTGTTAAGAAATACAAATAACCCAGAACATTTGTTTCCTTTGTGCAGAATTATGACAGGTTCAACCAGACATTTCTCCAGTGCTGGCACTGCACTAAAACAAAGTGTGGACATCGGTGTGGTATGTGAGACTACTTACAAATGGGATGATCCCCAAAATGCATAGTTTCTACACAGCTCATCAAACATTTTTGAGATACAGGGTTTTCACCTGACAACAATGTGACATTTGAAGAAAATATTGGCAAAAGTAATAAGTACTACGCCTAATTATTCATAATAATAATAAAAAAAACACAAGTAAAAATGACCAACCCTTCTGAGTAATCATTCTGCACACTGTGCTGTTTTCGGGACAGGAACAGTTGTAAGACCCTGGCAGGTTGGTGCAGGATGTTTGCCCAGGACATGCCATGGGGTAAGCACACTCATCAAAGTCCACACATCCTCCTTTTCCATGACCATTGTCTTTGGTAGTATTCCAGCCTTGACTGCAAGAGCATTTAAAGCCTCCTGCATGGTTGGAGCAGGTTGCAGCTGAGTGACACTGCCCATTAGCCTGTTGGCACTCATCAAAGTCTACACACAGTGGTCCGATACTCACAAAGCCGGGTTTACAAACACATACAAATGACCCTGGAGTGTTGTGGCAGTGAGCAAGAGGGTGGCACGGTTTGGACAGGGCGACACACTCATCCACATCTTTGCACCAGGAGCCATTTCCAGCAAAGCCAAGAGGGCAGTGGCATGAAAAGGAGCCAAGGGTGTTCCAGCACCGTGCCGAGGGATGGCAAGGTGAATTCTCACATTCATTGGTGTCGACACATGCCTGTTTCTCCTCATGATACCCCAGTGGACAAGAGCAGTTGTATGCTCCAGGCAGGTTGGTGCACACCTGGTCAAAGCGGCAGGTGTAGTTGTCCTGGCATTCGTCGATATCCTCACAACCCATGCTGACGGGTTTGTAGCCCGGAGAACATGGGCAGAGGAAGGACCCTGCTGTGTTGTTACATATTGAGTGCTCAGGACAAAGGGAGCCAAATGGGTCATTACACTCATCTACATCCTGACACTCAGTACCATTCAGGATAAACCCCTCATTACAGGGGCAACGGTAAGACCCAGGGATGTTGATGCATGTTGAATGGTGCTGACACACTGAAGAGTTCAGAGAATCTGAGCATTCATCTACATCCTTGCACTCAGTCCCATTACTCCAGAATCCTTTGATGCATTCACAGTAATATGAGCCGATAGCATTCATACACGTGCCATTGGTGCAAAGCTCCCCCTGCTCCACGTCATTGCATTCATCTATGTCCACGCACAAGTCATCCACGCTGGAAAATCCCACGTCACAAATACACAGGTAGCTTCCGTTGGTGTTGATGCATGTGCTATGCTCAGGGCAGGTAGAGTTGTCCAAGCACTCATCAATATCCTCACAGTAACTGTTGTTGCCTTGGTAACCTTCCCAGCATCCACAGAGGAAAGACCCAACTGTGTTCAGGCAGTTGGAGAATTTAGGGCACTGGATGATGCCAAGGGAGCACTCATCTACGTCCGAACACAGGGAGCCATTGCCTGTGAAGCCTGGGTCACAGGCACATTCGTAGCTTCCCTCTATGTTAGTACAAGTACTATTGTCAGGGCATGTAAAGTTCCCTGTCCCACATTCGTCTATGTCCAGACATTGTGTCCCATTCTCCTGAAACCCCTCCCAGCAGTCACAGATGTAGGAGCCATTAGTATTGAAGCAGTAGGAGAAGGCAGGGCAGGTTTTATTTTGTGATTTGTCGCATTCGTCCACATCTCGGCATTCAATACCACTTCCTTCATAACCATCTTCACACTGGCAGTAGAAAGAACCCTGGTATTTGTGGCACTTGGCAAGTGTGTTGCAGATGTTACTAGCATTCAAGCAGGTGTCTTCACTCACGCATGTGCCCACGTCATACACCAGGTCCAAGATACATGAACATGTGTATGAACCAGGGCTGTTGCTGCAAGTCATGTTCCTGCTACAGGTTGTGGCCAGCTCACACTCATCGACATCCTCACAAACAAAGCCATCACCCTGGTATCCATCCAGACACTGGCAGATGTAGGACCCGTTTGTGTTGTGGCACACAGCCTGGGCACTGCAGTTATGTGGCAGGGTGGAGTTCTGCTCGCATTCGTCCACGTCCTCACACTCAAAGCCATTGCCCTGCATTCCAGTTGGGCAGGCACAGTAGAAAGATCCAGGTGTGTTTGTGCAGCTGGCAACTGGATGGCATCCTCCATTTTGGGCTTGGCACTCATCAAAGTCTATAATTTATCCAAAACGGGACAGTGTCAGGAAAACAGCCCCAAATGGTGCTTAAGGGGAGTTCACTAATGGGGGCAAAAGAACCAAGTGTTGCAACAGAAGGTAAATAATGAAGAATTGATACATACCAGAGCAGTTTTTCCCGTCACCTGTGAAGCCACTGAGACAGAAGCAGGAATGGCTGCCCTTGTTGTTGATACACTGGGCAAACTTACTGCACTCGTGTTGCCCTGTCTCACACTCGTTGACATCTACAGAAGTGATGGACAATTGGGGGGGTAGGGGGTGGAGGGGGAGAGAGGGAGATAATAAAGCTTAACGTCATCGCTTCAGAGGAGAATGCATTATTAGAGTAGCTCTGGCGAGAACGGAAAATATGTCAGAATTTTAGAAAAAGAGGTAGACGCTTTATTCTTGCACTGTCACGTCAAATTAAGATGTGTGGAAACTCATCTGTCATATGTCTCTCCCTATCCTGGAATGAATATTATCCTACAGCATTCGGTAAAACTCAGGGCAACAGTGGACAGCAGCTCTGCTCTGCTCTCTGCTATGTTCACATGTTAGAGAATATAATTGATATTTCCATTATTAATTATGTATTATTTGCACATATTAGTGATTCCTTAGTACTCATACTGACATCTTTTTTAACCAGCCTATAACGTAATATATACCTCCAAAGAGCACAATAGAATTCCCTGAAATTCAGTTATTGGTTTTTGTTTAGGTGTGCCACCCCAAAATTTCAGATGCCCCATTTGGCCACCCCTATGAAATATTTCTGGGGGCAACAATTGCAAGTTATAGATTTCTCTGAACAAAACAAATAAAGACCTGTCTTACCAACACACTGTGTTCCATTGAGAGTATAGCCTTTTTTGCAGACACAGGAAAACGATCCTGGGACATTCATACACTCTGTATTATTTTGAGGACAGATGTTTTCCCTCTGGCACTCATCTGTGTCAGAGCAAGTCAGCCCGTCACCCATGTAACCCAGGTCACACACACACTGGTATCCGGCAGGTGATCGGTGGCACAGGCCATGAGTGTGGCAGGCAGGGTCACACAATGGACTTGGTGGCCCACAGGTGTCATTAAAGGCCACTGTACCATTCAAACATGAACAGACATGAGCTCCAGGGGAGTTGATACACTCTGAGAAGGCTGGGCAAGTGGTATTAGAGAGGCTGCACTCATCCACATCCTGACAGGAGAAACCATCACCTTTGAAACCCTGCTGACAGGAGCAAAAGAAGTCCCCTATGAAGTTGGTGCACAGTGCTCGTGGGTGGCATGTACCCTCCACAGAACACTCATCTATGTCTTCACACTGAGTGCCATTTGCTGAAAAACCTCGTTTGCAGGTGCAAGTGTGGGACCCTATGGTGTTGAGGCATGTGGCATTGACATGACACGGGTTGTCTTTACACTCGTCCATATCGACGCAGTCCATGTTGCTGGCAGGGCGGTAATAACCAACCCGGCAGGGACACTCATATGACCCGTCGATGTTCTTGCATTCTTCATTCACTCCACATGGATTGTTTGGTTCCTTACACTCATCTATATCCTGGCAAAGAGTCTGATTAATCAAGATGAAGCCTGGCTGGCACAGGCAAGAAAAGGAACCCAGGCCGTTGACACATGTAGCTTTGTTCCTGCAACCTCCATTATCCACCTGACACTCGTTCACATCATTGCACCGGATCACCCCATCTCCAGAATAACCCACCTGACAGGTGCAGTTGTAAGAGCCAGGAAGGTTAATGCAAAGAGCATCTGTGTGACACTGCTTAGCCAACGAGCACTCATCCACATCCGTACAAGTAAAGCCGTCCCCCCTGTACCCTGATGCACACTGACAAGAGAAGGAGCCAGGTGTATTTGTGCAGATTGCGTAGGGGCTGCAACGCCCTTCTGTGCACTCATCCTGGTCATGACACGTGGAGTTGCTGAAGATGAAGCCGATACCACAGTCGCAGTAATATGACCCCCCGGTGTTGACGCAGGTAGTGATAGAAGGGCAGATATTGGGGGTTGCACACTCATTAACATCTTCACACACTCGACCATCTCCTATAAAGCCTCCCAAACAGGAGCACTCGTAACCTCCGAGTCTGTTGATACAAGTAGCACTGGTGTCGCACTGATTGCCCTCATTGCATTCATTTATATCTGCACATATTAGTCCATTGCCGTCAAAACCAGTATTGCAGGTACACTGGTATGACCCCATGGTGTTAACGCAATCTGCAAATCGACTGCAGGTGTTGCTTGCACATTCGTCTATGTCCACACAGCTCTGCCCGTTACTTTCAAAGCCACTGCTGCATGTGCAGCGGTAGGTGCCAGGCAAATTTTTACAGCCTTTGTAGCCAAGAGAAGAAGAACATACATGAGGAGTCTCTGAACATTCGTCTATGTCAAGACACAGGTAGTTTCCATTTCCCTTATAGCCAGCGTTACAGGTACATACATAGGAGCCAGGGTTGTTGGTGCAGGTGGCGTTCCAGTGACAGATCTTTTGATTAGCACATTCGTTAACATCTTCACACTCGAAGCCGTTGCCCCTGAAGCCGACTTTACACTGGCACTGTCGGTCACCCTCAGAGTTAGTACAGAGGGCACTGGCATGGCAGCCCCCATTTTCTTTTTGGCACTCGTCGATGTCCTGACAGTTGGTGCCATCTCCAACATATCCTTTGATGCACACACAGCTGTAGTTGCCCGGGGTGTTATTGCAGTCGGCCTTTGAGTGACAGTCGTGTAGGCCACTGCTACATTCATCGATGTCATTGCACAGCAGGCCATCGCCCTGGAAACCCATGCCACACGCACAGGTGAAGTTGCTTCTAACCTTCAGACACTTAGCCTGAGGGTGGCACTTGTTGCCTGCTTTCTCGCACTCAATCTGGTCCACAACTGAAAAGAACAAGAGTGAGAGAGAGGAGGTTGAGAAACACTGAATCTGAGTAAGTGTCACTTCGATTTTAAGAAATATGTTTAGGGAGTATATGTCACTGTCTGTGTGTTTAGTTAAGGCAGCAAAGATGGTTTCATTAAAGGTAAAATACCTGCACTGCAGTATTCCAGCACTGCAAAAAGACTTATCAGCCACAGGAGTGGAAACCTGTGTGGGCAAAGGAAAGAAAATCAGACACATAGTAGGCATTCTACGTATTTGGTATTTTTTATCTTTTAAATACAAGATATAGGTGAAGATGAGAAAAGATGGATTTAATCCTTGCGAAGGTAAGCAGACATTAGATTTGCTCACTTTGCAGTTGCTGTAACACTTTTTTTTTGTAAAATCAAATAACACAGCATACAGCGGCTTCAGTTTTGAGGATTATGTATCCATGCGAGTGAAATGTTACCCAGCTCTGTTCTTGAGACAGGAAGTAGAGTATTGATTCGACCTAATTGCAAAGTATATGTTACCTGTCTTACTGCACTATGTGTTTCCGCAGCCTACTTTCATCCAGCTGAACAATGGTCAGGTATCTATTGTTAGAGCTGGTGTAGCACAGTTAAACCTACTGTCTTATCCTGACTCACCCCCACCCATAGAGGTCATTTACTGTCATTCTGTTTTAACTTCTCCAACATCGCAAATTATTCAGATCAAGTGTGCTGATATAGATAATATTTTATGATTTTCAAATATAGGGTTATTTAATTTTGGTAATTTATGAATAAGTGGTAATTTATCAGCCATATCATTTGCTGCCAATATGAAAGAGGTTGTAAAATCTTTGAAATAAATAAAAAAAAATTTTTTTTTTAAAGATTCAATTTATCCCATTGTTTCTACTTGATGGAAAAAAATAAATCGTTCAAAGGTACAATATGTGCAGCTGTTCTGTGCCACTAACAATAACTGTAGGAAACACTAGTACAACATGTTTGAATGCCCCAGAAAATGAAAATGTAAATAGTAAAGTCTAATTTTACCCCTCAGCACAAGTGACATTTTAAAGTAGGTTTTAAGCGTTAGATGTGACCAGTTTAGCCAATAAAATTAGACTTAGATTAGATTGGAATACTTTTAGGAGCATTAGTTTTCACTAGAGTTTTGTGAAGTGATCCAAGGTCTAATCATTGGATCTAAAAACACTTTAACTATAGCATAAGTCAAATGTGGGGCCAAGTCATTGTTTTGCAAGTCACAAGTAAGTCTTAAGTCTCTACACTTAAGTCCCAAGTCCCAAGTAAAGACAAGCAAGTCCTGAGTCAGGTCCCAAGTCCTAAACTTGAGTTTCGAGTCCTAAACAAGTCATAATGCCATGTTCACCAAATGTAATGCCAATTTACCAGAGTAATACTTAACTATTTTATATTTAATTTGCTTTTAAAATGCATATTCATTTGTTAAAACAAGTGTGACTGAACTTAATCATAAATGCTGACATTGTGTTCTCATATAATGCATATAGCACTATTAAGTACCAAAAAAGAATGCATTTTGTATGTTTTCCTTTCCCTGTCCTATGTATCTTGATTTTCCTGCAACTTGATCACATGATCTTGGACTGATTTAAACAAAGCGGATCTGGGGAATTAAGCGTTAACTTTATGGGAATGAATATTATAGTAGATTTAATAAAAGAAAGGTAAATGAATTGGTTCGTTGCAGGCTTGTCAAAAAACTAATTTTTAATCTTTTTTTATGATATGTTGTCAAGCTGTCCAAGTCATGTGACTCTAGTCCACCACTGGCACCAACTGGAGAATTATTTTAACCCCTTCTTCAGAAGCCTAAAAGCCTTCCAGAAACCTCCTTCCTCTGCAGTTTTGTTGGGGAAGACTGAAATTAAGTTGAATCCAGGTGTTTTGAAGACACACCCAACAGCTCCGGTTCAAAATTTGATCCCACAATGCTCTATGCAGGTCTATCAGTCATCCCAATATTTTTTTACAAGCAATGGCTCGAGGAAGTAGTTAAGCTGAATTATGTGAATAATGACAACAGTCCTGTTTTTTCTCATTAGGTTACCACTAAATGCCAATATTCCCTCCAGGCCATGCAGGGCTATTGTCTGTGTCTCAGGAGAAGGCTCTGGATGGACAGTGACAGTACTGAGGCAGACTCCCATTACATAAATACAGAACTGTTGACTGTAAATCACATCAAGCCTCCCTGAGGGACTGCAACTAGGACAGATATGGGTACGTCAGCTGCCATGATGTCCATCACTATCAGCAACACTTACTATATATCCTTTAGAAAACATATGAAACTTGAGGAAATCTTTACCCTTTGAGACATTAAACATGTTAATCAGTGTGCCTTAGAGATACTGGAAGGTTTATTTTGTGACCTTTGGACAGAGCCAAGCTAGCTGCCTACCACTTTCCAGTCTTTATGCTTAGCTAAGCTATGCTAACCTTGCTGTAGAATTATCTATAACATCTGAAAATGAAACTTTAGAAGGAAGTGAATCAGTGTATTTTTCAAAATGTTAAACTATTGAAAGAGATGGGTCAGATGTTTTGAAGTCAGGTTGTATGAGGTACTTATCTATAGTCAGTGTATTATGTACAGTAGATGTCAGTTGGAGTCCAACCTGAAAGCTAAGTGTTGTACTGGATTGGACAGGTAAGGAACAAAATGTATTCCCACCCAAAAAAAACGAATAACAGTTGAAGTGTGCACAATATTAAGAATCTTTTCTCTGCTTTCTCTCTCTGCTGAACTCAAGCCATTTTATAGCTCTCTGTAAAGCCAGACTACACTGAGAAAAACAGTGATTTAAAATTGATGGACTCAGAAGCTGCTGATTTACTACTGCCTTGATCAGTTAGTTTGATCTTGTTGTTGTGTGACCTTGGCATTGCAAATAATTAGTTAAAAGTCACACAACAACACAAACTAACTAACTGATTGAAGCAGCGACAGACTCCTGTGTGCTAAAATTACTGTTTTTGTCAGTAGAGCCTGGTGGCTTTGACAAGCACACAGATGGGGAGCTGGAGCCATTAACAGGCTCCTAAACAGGCTGTTTGATGGAAAGGTAAAGTGGTGAAAATACTTTCAATATGGTGTCCACTTAAAATGTTATTGATTTTTTAGGTGGGATTCTTCTTGGTGGCTAATATACATTGTCCCTGTTCACAACATTGCTTAGCTTCCATGTTGGTACTCCTGCCTGCTCCTCCAAACTAAGAGTCATGCCGACTGACATTTACTGTAGGTAAGACACGTACTATGGATCACTACCTCATACAACCCCACTTCCTAAAATCCAAACTATCCCTTTGATATCAAAGAACAATCATGCGCCATATACCATAAAAATTACTGACTTGTACTGCTAATAAACACTGTGTGCAGAGTTTAAAAGTCTATTGTCCCGCTTCTAGGCTCTATACTTAGTGTTTATTTAATTATTTTTGTTAATTCACATTATTTGTGTCTTTGTGTTTATGTCATCTGACTGCTGTGTGATTTCTGTTTGGGATTCAGTGATGGAATGTAACTAAGTACATTTACTAAAGTACACTACTTAAGTTCAAGTTTGAGGTACTTTTACTTTGCTTGACTATGTTCCTTTAATGCCACTTTATACTTTTATTCCAAGAGGGAAATAATAAAACAAGGTGGCTATTACTACAGACTTGTGGACAGCTCTGACCACGGAGTCATATGTAACCATCACTTGCCATTTTATTCAGAAGAAATTGTTGGTTTTTTTTGCAAGTACTCGAGTACTCGTCAATAATGTAATGAGAGTACTTGAATATGGAAATTACTTAGAATGCCCATCCCTACTGCGTACAGTGCTGTCAAAGATATTGGTCAGTTGTTTCTGTGACTTGCCAATCACCTTTCTTGCAATGCTGACAATCTTGGAGAGCTTGTCAAGATTGTATCACTTAGTGTTATATATATAATAGTATAACACTCACAGGAGACATTTTATTACTGTTGATACTTTAAGCACATTTTCCTGACTACATACATATGTTTACTGAAGCATCATTTTTCAATGCAGGACTTACTTGTAATTTTACAGTGTGGTAAAGGTACTTTTACTTCAGTGAAGGATCTGAATACTTCCTCTGATGCTTTAGGGATTAATAACGTACGCTATATATGATCGATTTTGTTTTGGTTTTTTGTCCTAAATTATACATCACACATAAATATCCTGCTGCCATTTTTGCTATTCTTTCATTGCTCAAGTGAATTCAGTTGGACTAAACCAAAAATGACAGCATGGGTGATGATAATAAATGGTAAATGTGTAAATGATAATAAATGTAATAGGGGCAATCATAAAACAATTCATTACTGATACTAAATGAACACTGAGTAACTATAAGGGGAAAAAAGTAGATTCACAAATGAACAAATTAATCCATCAGTAAATAAAACAAATGAAAGGAATTTGTACATAACCACACATGACAATTAAATAACTTTAAGCCAGCAATATTTTTTAAATAATAACTACAACTTGATAAAGACTGAATGACAAAATGATATCACTAAGACATACAGCAGATCCATACAGCAATGAATGAGCCATATGCATCTAAATGCTCAGTTTCAATCCTAGAAAAATTCACAATGAAACAAAGATCAATAAAAATATTAAGAACATAACATTCAGGTCAGGGTCACATAAAATGTCTTAATGATAATTTGACAACTCTAAAGAGACATAAATGTCTTTAACCACCACTAAAAGACAACTCAACAACATAAACAAGAAAGACATAAAATGTACCGCATACATTAGCAGAGATTTGCACTCACCGCATATTTCCACGTCTCCTGGTGGTCTCTCAGTCGTTGGTGGGGGGAGAAAGTGCCAGCTCCCCTCCTCTGGATCGCTCTCCTTTTCGTAGTCTTTCTCCGCAGAATCGAACCTGTGTTGTCAAGCAGCCTCTTTCTCCTCCCTCTCCTCCACCTCTGTCTTGATTCCTCCACCCCTGGGACTCGGGACAATGGCCCACCTCACCATACCACGCACTGCCCTGACATCTTAAACCTCTGGGAAGGGGAACACCCATATTCCCCTGCTTGTGTGTCAGCTCTCGCACAATAGGTGGACCAGTCCCCTGAGGCCTTCGTTTGTCCTCCTCACTGTAAGACGACAGGACACCAAGATGACTTTCAGTCACCTGTTCAGCAGGGATTAGTGAAATTGTACTGTTTGATTCTTCTGTATTTGTTGAAGATATAAGTTTGTATCGAAGATATGCATGTGGATCATGTTACCATCACTTTTGATACCAGTATAATAACTTAAAAAACTCAAAAACTTGTGTTAAGTTTACTCAAACCATTTAGATGTTAAAAACGTTCCTCACAAGCCACCAAACTGTTACACGCTGCATATCTTTGCTTCTGTTGTGACCTTCATTTGGTAAAACATACTGTAACTGGGTACTGTTACAGTTAATCCTATGAATATGAGCTGAATTGAATTGTACATGCTTTACAATGATTGGTATTCACTGTATGGTTCATTGTGGCAATCCCATTCATATAGCATGAATTTAATGTGAGATAAAACCAAAATGTCTCAAGGCAAATTCTACTACTTATTACAGATTTCATCATCTTGTCAAACTGTGACATGTTAGACCTGCCATTCAGCCCTGTTACAATATATGACACACAGAGTCATAAATCCCTTGGCAGAGACTACCAAAGCAATGAGACAACCACAAATACTGAATTGGTTTATGAGCTCCGTCCACAGGTGGGAACTTGTTTTATGGCCTGTTGTAAAGAAAAATAAGGTATCTGGTCAAATGGGCCTGTATAAATGTTTGCCTGTGATATTTAAATCATAATACTGTTGATCTGGGTTGTATAATACTTATCCCTCTGTGACTGTAATTCTGCTCAGGGAGGTGCTGACCATAACCCCTGTGTGTGCTACACTCTCACAGTGAAGCTCCTTTCTGGCAGATGAAAAGAAGCAGTTGAGGAAACAAAGTGTCATGGAGTTTCTACCTTCTCCTACTCCTACTGTCTAACAGTGAAGTTAGCAGTGACAGAACAGCAGTGCAGAATGGAGTCTACATTTTACAGCCATATTAGTGGCTCTGTGAGCCTGTGCAGCAGGGCTCTGCTCAAAATGACGATGGTAACCTGCTCCTGTTCAGCAAGCATAAAATTTAATGTGTTCACCATTTTATGTTAACATTTGCTAATAGGCACTTGACACAAAATGTAGCATGAGGCTGCTGGGATTTTTATTAGTTTTGCAGGTATTTAGTTAAGGTGATCAGAAAGGTGGGAAAAAAATCGATTCACTAAACTATTGTGTCATTTTTTCTTTTTGTTTGTTTGTGTTTGCAATTTTTGAAATGCCTAAACCGATATAAATTTAATTCAGTGCTTCATTTTATTCTATGCAGAGGTGGAAAGAAGTTACTGCATTTAGTGTAATAATCTCTGAGAAACGTGACGTCAAACCTGTTTCAGGGAAAAACAAATCTAATGAGAGAGTGCAGAAAAAGGAAGACTGTCCAGAGGACATGGACCTCCAGTTACCAGTCAGTGCAAACCCCTGCATTGGGGGTCTGATACCAGACCGCCCCAACTCTCTGCTGGATCAGCAAACTTTCTGTTGCTGCTGTTACACAGGTTAGACCAAGCCTGTTGTGACTGCTGGCACTGGGGGTAAATAGAGATTGCGATAAATCAGATCACAATGCTCAAAAATTGCAATACATATCTAATCAGCACTCAAGTATTATGATAATGTCAAATCAGGAGATCCGCAGCCCTACTAATTAGCCTATAAATATGACCTGATGATGGCACTAGACCAACAGGTAGGGGAACACCACAGTTAATACAGTTCATGTTAAGGAGACATGAATGTTGGAACCAAATTTCTTGTCAAATCCTAGCTGTCGAGACATACAAGTCGAATGGACTGACCTGCATGTATCATTGTTTTCCATATTGACAATCTGGAAAATGACAGTATCTCTTTTCTGACGTAGTTCCCAAAATTCCATAGGTTTACATATTCCCACAGAATCTGAAAACCTGCTTACACTAATGTTTATTTTTGGTTGTTTTTAAGTGTGTGCGGTGCAGGGAGATGGGCTTATGCTTTGTCTGAATCACTTTGCTACAGACCTCTCTCACAGCATACATTTGAACTCAAAGCAGAGGAGTGGTGCATGTAGATAATTACTCAAGCAATGTGTTTGACAATGGCTCACTTAAATATTCAAGCAACCAACAGACATTTTCAACTATACTGCACCAAAAGATGTCACATTTTCAATTATTTCTTCCAAAATGTTTACAAATGATTCACACAATACAATGCAGATATGAAATACAGTTGATCAGTTGGGGAAATTTAAATGCCACTAATGGTATGTTGGAAGCAAGGTGAGACTATAAAAAAAGTTGCTTTCTCTTCTCTTCTTGTTAGTGCGAAATAATAATAATAATCAAGTATGTTCATGTTGTGTATTCAAACAGCCAACACACTGTATAAAGTGTGTATTCATAGTATAAGCATACAGTGTGTATTTGGGGCACAGTAAAGACTTCTGAACCACAGGTGTCACTGTTCACATGAGCAAAGGCTGAAGAGACATGTACACTAACAGGGCTCTGGCTCACCTGAATGCAACACACAATCAGTAACATTATTAGTTATACCTGTGTGTGACAGGAAGTCCTTGCCACAAAAAAATGTACACTGTGAGCTGTTCTCTTGCTGTATAATTTGCTGCATGCAATAAAACAAAGCAACTTGTTTTACCGGAATAAAGTCTGTCAAATGCATGTATGAACATGTTCCCATCAGCATCATATTTCCTTTCAGCACAACAACCCTCCCACTCTGACACCACAACATTTCTAAAGAAATGTTCCTAAACACATTACACATTACACATTGGCAGTACCTAAGCAAGACATTGTTCTTACATGGCGTTGGCCACACTTGATGCATGTTTTCTGCTTTTTTTTTTTTTTTTTTACATATTTTTGCATGGCAAGGATTCATGACATTGTGAGAAGAAAAGTGACACTACATGACTCAAATAAAGAAATGTATTAGTGTATGGGAACTTTTATGTATGTAAATCAATACCAGATGTATTCCACTCTTAATAAAGAGATGCACTGTGTTAAATAATGTTCTCCTTGGCTGAAAGCCTGCAAATACAAAATACCACACACACAGAGAATAATGGGATTATTACACTGTGTTTTCCACATTTCTACCTCTCTAATAAACAATACATGCAGTTGCGACTTTGTATAAATTAAATATAAAACATATAAAAATACGCTAAATATTTTATTTAACTTTAATCTGATAAGATAGCTTTACAATTTTTTTCGTATTTAAATTCTAGTCGGTGTACAACACTGAAGATATGCTTTGTGATAAACTTCAGTGTTTTAAAATAAATAATTTTGTGAATACACTCATTTACTTTCTTGCTGGGAGTTAAATAAGAAGATTGATACCATTTTCATGTCTATCTGGTTGCTATCACATCATATGCAACAGACAGCTTAATACACTTAGCCTGCTCTATCTGAACATAATAAAATCCACCTACTAGGATTTCTAAAGCCCACTAATTGACATGATATATATTGTTTTGTTCTCTTTATCTGTTCAAATAAAAAGATTAAAAATGAAAAATTAGGATTTACAGGGGGATATGCACATGGCCTCTTCCTTAAGTCTCTGCTGGTTGGCAACCTCATAGTTCAGATAGGACACCAAGAATAAGTGCATACCTGGATTTTCTAATATGTCAAAATAGTTATTTAAAACAGGTCCTAATAGACTGTAATTTCCTGGCAAACCCAAAGCTGCAAAAGGACAGCTGAAATGAAAAGCTGTAACTGCCGATTTCAAAACTGTAATTAAAGACTTTTGTCTTATAAATATGATGTCCACTAGCTGACTATTACAGAAAAAGATTAAAACAGATGTCTCAATGTCAACTGCAAGTGAGAATAATTTGTCTAAAATTGTGTTTGGGCGTATCACTAGTGATGGGTGAAAATGGACCAACAAATCTTTTTGAATGGCTCTTTTGATACGTCTGATATGTATCGAGTCAGCCTATCGAACATCTCAATGCTCAGGAATCTCCAACTTCCCATCCTCACACTTGCTATTATCATAGGGTACTGCTCATGCTGCCTGCTATGGTGAGTCAACATGAAGTAACTGAATTGGGCTCAAGTTGAAACCTTGGCAAATGGTGCATTCAAGTGCAGATGGTCCTTCCTCCAGTTTTAGTGTGTTCATGATCTTTAAGTTGTAGTGAGGCAACAATATAGACACTACAAAGAAGATGTGTTATGTTTTGTTTTGTTGCTCAGGGTATTTAAAAAAAAATTATAACAGAGGAAAAGGAAATGGATCAGGTGAGCCTCATTTTTCAGATTATTTCTTCACTACAGCCATGCAGCCCAAAGCTGTGAAGGTAACTGGGAAATCTGCTACATATTCCTCAAAGAACGACAGATCATTGGTCAGTGACATCTCTGCAACATCATATTGAGCTTATAAAGCCGACCTACATACAAGTGGGATGCTGATTTCATGCATTGAAATTAATATTTCATCTCTATTAACTGGCATATGTTGACTGGTAATGCATTGAAGAGAAGTTTTGTGGGGCAGAAAGCAGTAGCTGTCAAACGTACACAGTCTGTGACAGAGAAACTGACACCATATTTTGCAAAAAGTGTCAAAACTCAGATGGTTTAAAAGGTTCGATACATTTACATGTATCAACTCAAAGGAACCAATACTAAGAAAAGAATCGTTCCGCCTATCAATGCCCATCATGTCTCACACGTCGTTGCAAAATCAGACATTCCAGGACATTTCCTTGGCAGCTCTTTATTTTTTTTTTTTTAATTGCCCCTGAGGGTGCACACATGCGTTCTAGGGTGCACCTCCGCCCTAACCAGTTATCACTGTGGGAAATATCCTGCCTCAGCTAAGACCGCCCCTACTACCATACTCACAGCTGAATTATTTTGTACAAGCATTACTTTTTCTTTTCTTTTTTAAAATAAAGCTAATTTTTAATTTCGCCACTCTGCAGGGCGTCTTCTCTTTTCTGTTCTTTGTGGCCTACATTACCCACTTGATTCTCAATTGCCATAAACAAACAAATGGACAAAAACATTTGGTGCACTGCTTGTGAGAATATGTCTTCGATAGATAATCTCTGAGACCTGAGAGGCGGTGACTCAGCAGTGTCATCCAACAGAGCGTGACTCACAACACCTGTGAAATGCTTTCCTAAACTCTGGTTTCTGTCAGGTAAGGTACCTGCTCGGACAGCTGATGATGTCATCATCTCACATGCTGTTTATAATAAACAAGATACAAATTTAGAATGATTTGCTTAAACGCTGTGAGTTTTGGTATGTTTTAGGTGTATGATGTGTATGATGTAAAATATTTACAAGGACACACAACTCTGGACACAGCTAAATGGTCTGAATGTAGCTCAAGACTTTATATAATATATGTCGCTGAGGGATCACCTACTACAGAGTGCTAAAAATACCATACAGCAATATCGTAATGGTACAATGAAACATAATGAGAATATATGAATAACCTTACATAGGTCTTATAAACTGTCTGAAGAGATGTGTACAACATATTACAACAGAATATGTAAACACTTACATATTAAAAGCAACTATAAACTACGATACTTAAAAAATCAAAGTGATTCTTTAAGTGTCTATTTTACTTTTTATTTTCCTTTAGTATCATTGATACTTAGAAAGATTTTGATTAATTGACATGTTGAAATAATAATATGTCGAAAGCCAGTGAGAGCAAGAGAGAGATACCAAATATGGTCATACCGGAAAAAAGGTGCGCCCTACAAACCACCCCCCCTCTCTTCATAGAGTATGCATGTTAGAGTGACGTCAACAAACTAGTTGTCTTTAAATTTACTTCATGTCACCTCCTCATCAGTTGGACAACAACAACCAAAAGGAACACAACCAACAATCAGCTCTAACAACTTCTCTTTAGTAGTGCTCGTGCCATTTGGAGTCCTTACCTTTGTGTGCGCGCGCCTCTTGAGTTTCTCTCCAAACAGGTTTGACCAGGACACACCTGCAGGGAGTAAAAGAAAGCCTTGTGTGCTCGGACGCCATTCTTTACTCTATCTTTGACCTCTGAGGACCACAGACGGATTGAGAGCAGACGAGGGAAACTTTTTCATCAACTGGTTTTTAGGTTTTACTAATTTCATCATGAATATTTGGATTGCTCTCCTTGTTGCTGCCTTCGCGGCGGGAGCCGCTGAAAGCTGTAAGTAGTTTGACTTAATAACTTTATTAGTCTGAAAATGCCTTACAACGCAGTTTGGGCTAATGTAGCTTAATTGTGAGCTCTTTTAATTTCAGAAGGCTTTCTCAGCACTTTTACTTAAATTACAAAGAAAGGAAGAGTTAGTTAAGAAGTTACCTTTTTACGTGTGTTTGACCTGCTTGTAGTCGATCTCTAATCGGCTTTCTTACCTTAACTGTAGTGTTTACTCCTTTTTTAAAATAGCGTTATTAGTTAGAATAGATGGAAAACAAACTGGACTAAAAGCTGTTTGGATCTCAGACGCAGGAAGTTTCGTTGCTGAGTGGGGGTTGGGAGGATTTGTCCCGCTCCCAGGGGACTTGTCTGTTTAGAGAAACCAACGCCCAGGTGTTTGATAAACCTGCTAGTCTACCTGCTGTGCGTGTCCCCTCGGTTTATGAGACTGTACCAGACAAGACAATACATCCCCCATTAATCAGGCTTACAATAATCCTGTGATACATTATGCATGGTGTTTTTTTTTTTTTTTTTTGTCTAAATCATCCTACCAGCCTCTGTCCATTTTATGTTGTAAATTGTCAAATACAATCATAGTATAGTGATTGTGTTTGACAGTTAATAATATTTAACGTGATCTGCTCTCCAGGTACTTAAAGTTATGGTCAGGGTTTGCTTAGTTAGTAGTCGTTTGAACATTGATTGTGTTTCAGCCTCAATGACTGACAGTTCTTGTCTTCTTTGCTTAGGCTCATGTGACACTATGAAGTGGGCCACCTGTGATGGAAATCCATGTATCTGTTCCCTCCTGATTGGAAACAATGTGAAACAAACACTGGATTGCAGTGGATGTGAGTAAAATAGGTGAAGCCTGTAGTTTTCCTTCCCTGTGCAGGTTGTTTTGTTGTCGCCTGCTCATGATGTGTGTTCTGTTTCACCTTCAGTGATCCCCAAGTGCTTCTTGATGAAGGCTGAGATGTACAGGAAACTGAAAGGCCAGGACACCCGTACAGGAGGAAAGCCAGTGGAGACTGCCTTTGTGGACAACGACGGCATCTATGACCCAGAGTGTGAGAACGACGGCAAGTTCAAGGCCAAGCAGTGCAACAACACAGAGGAGTGCTGGTGTGTCAACAGTGCTGGCGTTCGTAGAACTGACAAGGGGGACAAGAGTCTCAAGTGTGACAAGCTGGTGGAGACCTAGTAAGTACTGTCATCCTCATTGGTGTGGAGGACTGCATAAATAGCTGAGGTGTTCAACCCTAAATGCTGACTTTTTTTTTTTTTTTCCTCCAGCTTTATTCGTCTTCAGCTGACACACAAACCTGTGGCAAATCCAGTGGATACCAAGGGTTTGAAGACGTAAGTACATTTAATAATCCTAATTTGATCAATTAAAACACACCCACAATGCTAACATCAGGTTCAGTGGCTCATGATTGTAATTTCTTGCTTAACACAGTGCCATTGCTGATGCCATTCACAAACGATATGACAACTTTAACAAGGACATGGTGACAAATGTTGAGGTGAGTGTCCAATACGGTAAAAACATGTGTTTTTGTCACATTTCCACGCAATGTCTTTAATTTTTAGAACAGCATTATAAAAATACCCCACTAAGCGATCCCTGTGTGTCATCTTGCAGTATGATGCTGATTCCCGCATGATTGTGGTGGATGTAAAGAAGCCAATGGGAGAACGCAAGAGTGACCTGACCCAACTGGCCTACTACATGGAGAAAGATGTATGTTTATTCTATTTTTTATATATATATATATATATATATAATATAAAAAAAATTTATTAGAGAGACCCATTGACTGACCCTGTCATCTTTATCATTTCCTCTCCTGCAGGTGAAGGTGCTGCCCCTGTTCAAGAACCAGGAGAAGTTTGAGCCCACTGTGGGTGGCCAGAAGCTGGACATGGAAAATATCCTGGTGTACTATGTGGACGAGGAGGCCCCGACTTTCACCATGAAGCACCTGTCAGGTGGAATCATTGCTGTCATTGTGGTGGTGGTGCTGGCTGTGGTTGCCGGCCTGCTGGTCCTGGTGAGTGTGGTCATCAACCTTTTTATTTCATTTATTCCGCTTAAGCACAGATTTTCTTAAACGTGCAACTGTTTGAGCTTAGCTGTCAGTTTGAGACCTAACTTTCTTTTTGTGTTTGTGTAGTTCTTCGCCAAAAAGCGACAGAATCAGAGGTACAACAAAGCCCAGGTGAGACAAACCTCCTGCAACTTAAATTTTTTTCAGTGGCAAAAAAAATGTGTAAAGGTTACTTTTTACACTACAAGATGTGTTTTACTGACCTGTTATCTTCTTCTTCTTTTTTTAATTCAGCAAAGAGAGATGGAGCCCATGTAAAGTCTTCATCTTAGCGGCAATCTATGAAGAGTCAGCTTGTACATCACCTTTTTGGATAAACTTTTTCTTTGCAGTGGGAGTGTGCCATTTGTACCATTTTACTTGAGGAATACAGATTGTAAAGGAACAATCAACTTCCCTTTTTTTTTTTTTCTTAATGATGATGATGATGGCACTACTGGTACCGCCATTTATTTATAAATTGTGTAAAGTCTTAATGCATCGTCCAATCTATTTGCCATAAAGAACTGTGCTTTTTAAAATATGCCTGGCACATGCCACATTTTATTGTTAGAACTTGTTGAACGGTTTAGATTGTACAGTTTCTTACTTATGTGTGTGTTGTTGGATTGTTTTTAATAAAAATATATTTTAAAAGACTGTTGGTGTGGTGCCGGTGTCTTTATTGGAGACTTTGGTCTCAGTGGAAAAGTACAGCAGATTGTATGGGGGAAGGGAACAAGCTAGAGGAAACCACCGTGGGCACCACTTTTGGATGTTGTGGTGCTCACCCTCATACAAGATGAAAATCATTCTGCTACTCAAAACCTTATAAAGTCAACTAAAAACTTTAAGTAAACTAAGTTAACTAAGGTCCTTAAATGCTTTAAACTTCTTTGTCTCATAAAATGGCTGCTTGTTGTGGCTCGCAGTAAATCTTTTGTTTAAATGCCTCAGGCTGAATGCAGGTTTCCTTCCCAGATGAGCTTTTGAATGGGTGTGGCAGTCCTGTTTTGACTGTTACACTGCCCTGGTTGACATGACAGAAAATCCTCCTGTCGAACTTTTCTTCTCAACCTGCACGGCGGTAGTGAAAGATGTTTGTGCTTAGACTTGTGGAATGTGACTTTGCTTCATGTATTGATGATACTGGCTGTCTGAGACTACCTTGTGAGTGTAGAGGGAGGTAGTTAGTCATTTCTAGCCGTATCTCTGAAACTGTTTGGCATTGCGTTCAACCTGTCAGTCAGGTTCTGGCTCACTCATAACTGAATGCATGCAGTATGTACACAACAAATACTCAGTCTAAGGGAATTCAAGAAACAACACAGTGGTGTTTATTTGTAAGTTAAAACGGCACAAATCTTCCAGTTGGGCATAGAGTGTGAGGTGGGAATTTGTTGCACAATAAACTGGAAACCGGAACAGAAATTTGGGTGAACTACGGAGGTAAAGAAGATATGGGTATCATTTCACAACATGACTCCAGTGTTCAGTGTTTGGTGTGGGTGTGCTCCAGCTGGAGGCAGCACCTAAGGATGCAGACCCTGTGTAACCTTTGTGTCAAAATGAAGTCCCACTGAAGGTTGAGTCTTTACTTTTGAAGTGACACAAAGGTGACACAACACTGCAACCAAAAAGCTGTTAACAGCATGTGAACACAAACTATTTTCTATGTTTGCTATGAAAGTACATATCAGTAATGCATTTGATTTGCAAACATATATATATATATATATATATATATATATATGTACTTCCTGTATTTGACTCTTCTCCTTTCCTGCAGTTTCTATAATGCACATTATTAGACAGCAGTATTATCATTCATCATTTGCCTACTAGTTCGCTTGCCTCACCCAGTTTTTCTCTCCCATGAGCCCTCCCTCCCTCCGTCTCCATAGCAACACAGGGACAAAAGCATGTCTGTAACTAGTTCAGGCAGGTCAGGTATCCTATATCCTCCCCCACCCCCTCTCTCTTCTCTGTGAAAGACTACAGGAATGAGGGTGCGTCACTCGCTGTCAGGCACCTGCTGCAGGTATCAACACGTCACGTTACATTTGCACCAATGAGGAGGCTTGGTTTTGCAGGGAGTGAAACTACAGGAAGTAGAAAAAAATGAGTCTCGCTTTCCATGGATCTAGGTAGCTGCCCAGTGGGCATGACTTGTTATGAAAGATTATTTTATACACTCATTGAAACCAGTAGCCTGTTTGCTGTAGTTTACTTTATTCAAGCATTATAAGACTTATTCCAAACATGATTATTTTTATATGACAAATAAATATAATACCTGACAATACTCACTGTATACAGGCTTAAGGGGACCATTCATCCAAAAATCAAAAACACATACGGATCCTCTTACCTGTAGTTATAGTAGTTATTTATCTAGATTATTTTGTTGTGATTTGCTGATTGTTGGAGATATATACGCTGTAGAGATGTCTGCTGTTTTAATAATACATTTGAAAAACACAACAGCAGTGTCTCTTTCCAGAAATCATTACCCGGGTAATAAAGATAGTACACAGACTTTGTTATGAGCAGTTTCATAGGACCTATTTTCTTATTACTGATTTACAACCGCCAGTTGTATCCCTGCACAGGAAGTGTGCATCTACTCATGGCGTGTACTTGTGACAGCACAAGATGTAAACATTAATGGCGTCCTCCTCAGCTGAGCTGTCACATTAGCTAGCTCAGTGGTGCTAGGTGAGCTAGCAGTAGATGCACGCTTCCTCCTGCACAATAACATGGTTGGCAAATGTATAAGAAAATAGCTCTGACATGAATCTGCTCACAACAAGGTCTGTGGATTATCTTGAGTAACCAGGTCATGATTTCTGGAAAGAGACATTGCTGTTGAGTTTTTCAAATGTATTTTTTCGGTGTTTTAAGCAGCACAAGCCGAGTGCCATCTGGTTCAATTATACTGGAGAGAAGGCAGACATCTCACACCAAAACAATCAAGATTGATAAATCGCACTACAGGTAGGAGAAAGAATATGTGTTATGGCTTTGGGAGTGAACTGTCCCTTTAAGATAACACCGGTAGGGAAAATCAGCTTGTTTAAAGTACCTTAGATACTTTCCAGTTTATCTTTACATTATATGGGTCACTGTATCTGTTCCTGTTGCTTCTTTAAAATACCTTAATATTTGGTGTCATGCCAGGTAAACAGAACAGAGAGAGAACTGCACTTCCCCTTCAGGAATCACAATACATTTTCCACCAACCTGTAACCCATTTACCACATCCTCCTAACCATCTTCCTCTAAATTAATCTAACCGTGTGCTACTTCCCGAACTGACGCCATGTGAAAAGCAGAGGGGAGGCCTCTTGCTGATTTCACTAATTCATTCCACCAGAAACGCTTGAGCTATTTGTACATGATTAAAGTTCAACCACTCTTCTGGCTATTCAGTAACAAAGAACACAAAGGGACCAAACTGGTGTCCTCTTATAAACTACTGTTACCCGACACCACCAGCTCACCCACTCTACATCTATTGCATTGCAAACAGGACACGCAAACCTCAAGCATTTTCACTGCACTTTTTGAACAGTGTTATTCTGCTGCAGTCTTGCCTCCTGCTTTCATCATATTGTTCAGTATCCCCCATTATACAACAATATCTAACACTGTGAGGGTTTTAGTTTCTGATAGAGTTACTGTGCCCTACAGGAGGACAGAAAAAGATACAAAAATACCCTCTTAATTATTCCTTAACAAAGCATCATACCCTCTTCTACACTGTGTATCACTGCATTGTTATTCAAGACGAGAATATAAGAAATTACTTCAATAAAAGTATCTTTAAAATAAAATGGACCACACAGCACGGAACGATTTATGAAACATTTGAATCCTAGCTTAGTCTATCAATAAATAGTGTTGACTTTTTCTCTTTGGAGTCAGCACATGAAAGCAACACATTCATCACGGAGATAAAAATGTCCTTAGAGAATGTTAAGCAAAGAGTCTTGGTTATTTCTAGACACCTTTGTACCCATGCATTTAGCTCACTGCTTCAGTGTCATGTGTTCTCAGAGGGAGGCACCTTTTCTGAGTTTCTGCTTACAATTAAAGGCCACCACCTTCCAGGAATCCTGTATGACATCAGTGCTGCAACCTCTGCTGGTCTGTGTTATCAAATTATACCAAACAAATGAGAGACAAGTCCAAACCCATCTGGATTACTTGCTGCCTTTAGCAGGCAGAGAAGTGACCATTCCACATACCAGAAATGAATCTGCTCCACCGAGACAGATCTACAGCATCAGAGAAGATAAGAAGAAAGAGCTGTGCTCAGTGGCATCAGGCCTCATGAATCCTTCGCTTTCAAATTTAAGATCAGATCAGGGCGTGGGTATTTTTGTTCCCTCACAGCAGCGTGGGGGTCTTGCTGGGACGTCCCAGTGCTGGTGGGGATTTGCTCCTCAGCTCTTTGCTCTTCAGACTGATGGGCTGGGCCACCATCAGAGCCGGGGCAGAGAGGTGGTGGGCAGCGGCCTTCTGCTGGTGAGCACTGTTGATGTAACTGGAGATGAGGAGGGTGATCTCCCTTATCTGTCGATAAAACACAACAAAAAGGACTGACAGTTAATTCACTCGGAAATCCTCGTTATGGTCTGTTTCAGCTATTGTAGGTGCTTGAAGATTTGCAACAAGACAGTAGGAAAGTGGTGGTAATCACTGAGTCAAACAAACATAACACAACAAGTAGTTATACGGCAGACTTAGTTTTGGTGAATGGTTGGTAGAGGATGAGAAGAGGACAAAACAAAAAAATGAGAGATATGTCAGATGAGGAGCTCAATCAGATCTCAGAATAAAGTCAGTACATCGCGGTTAACGTCCTCGGCTTTCAGATGTTTCCAGTTCCGTCTGAAAAACACTAAACAAGCTGTAGAGTTGGCAGCTATAACAGAAGAAGATGCCAACAGGATTCTCCATGAATTTTATGGTTAGATTAGGAATAACGAGGGTCAGTAGTACTCCATTCAGTAGCTACGTTGGGTTGAGAGCTGGTATTTATTTTTATTAACCACCCTCCTCTTGGTCGGGCATGGTGTATCATGCAAGGCAATGAGTTCACTATATTTAATAATGTCTTCGGTGGAAAGTTTTTACAGGAGAGCAGGCCACGACAAAACTGAGCATCATGCTACAATCACTGGAAAGAGCATGATAATTCTGAGGAACACACCCAAGCACACCACACGACCTGGTTAACAAGGCATGGTTTGACTTACAGCTACATTTCTGTAGAAGTGAAAAGGAGGGTCTGAGGACACGAATGCCAAAATCTTTGGTAGTAAAACATGATTCAACAGTTGGGTTAATCACAGAGCAGAGGCTGAACGCTTCTCTGGTAAAAAAAATGGTCGAATTTGTTTAATATTTCCTGTTTTATTGTTTTATTTGTTTTATGTGACACTCACCTTCAATGAGGAAGCAAAGAATCACATAAACCACCATGACAGGGCTTGTCAAAGCAGAACGGGGGCTATGTTTGAAAACCATCCCATGCGCTTTTAAATCTGGAACTTCCCGTCTACAACGGGCTTGAGATGCGCCCCTCATTGAGGACTTGGGTCAGATTCCGGAGTTACTCTCTTATACTGAAGCCTCCTTAAGGAATCTGATCCTGTTTGATGCGGCCGTGGGACCTATCTAAAATTCCAAAAGAGGCTAAAGCTTCTAATCAATGGGTGTCAATTATTTGGGATCCACGCTATCATGAATCTCTGAAGAAGCTGGCAGATCAGTGATTTACACAATCACTGCATCAGGAGCACTACCATCCAAAAACCGGCCAAGGGCAGATTGAAAGCAAGAGAAATCATGTCGGAAACAGTAAAACAATATGCTGTGCGCCAGCAGTGACAATGCCAGGCCTCTGAATACAAGCCCCTCAAACACCTCTACAGCATCATCTGCTAAACGGTAAAGATACGGTAAGCATACTTACAGCTAAAGTGGTCAGATTTAATGAGTTAGACTTTATTTTTTATTAAGTCACCTTTCTTTAATTAACATAATCGATGGTGCTGTTTGTCAGTGCAGGTGCGTGCCTCCCTGGAGTGTGACCACAGTAAAAAAGTTGTTTTTCAAAAGCTGAATGCCATTAAATATGTAATGACGAAGAACATTTCACTAGATGATAACATGTTGTGTATTTACATCAATCTTTTTTTTCACATTTATTTTGACTTTTGGACTTGGAAATGTTTGGCATCTTCTTACGTCCTCCATCAGCTTTCCGGGTGACATGCCGCTATTAGCTTAACAAAATAAGTTATATAGTATACAGTCTAGCAGTAGTGAATATAGTAGCCAAATCTGTCATTGGAAGCATTTTTTCCAGCAGATATCTTGGTCGTAACAAGACTGAGCTTGCTACGCACTTTTGGGTTTATCTCTGGGGTATTTATACCCACGATCTCCAAAAAGTGTTAAGCTCAAGTTGGCTGGCGAGCTCAACAGGGACCAGAAAACTTGTCCCTAGCAACTTGTCTGTTGCTAGGTTGTTACTAAGGTTCAACCTACTTGCTGGAGTAGTACATTAAGTATCACACATATAGGAATCTACTAATGTGACTGATTGTTTTCCTGTTATTAGTCAGACTGCTATTAGTAGACATGTATTTCCATGGAAATGGAGACTACAGTCGCAAAAAGCATTCATTTTAAGACCTAACTTCCCCTCAACATGAATGCATTTTAATTATATATTTTATTTTGTTGGTAATAGTTGTAGAATCACAATATTACACTCAAGGGTTTGCTTTAATGTCATTTGAGATGTATGCGGACCTCTGCGTCCTGACAGCATCACTGTTGTGCCACCAATGATGATAAAGCACACCCTCTTGTGTAGTATTGCTTAGGAAACACGTGTTGATGTGGTTTTGTAAGGGTGACAACAATACTGATACATTAAAGGGGACCTATTCTGCCCATTTTCAGGTTCATTCCTGTATTTTGGGTTGCTGCTAGAACATATTTATATGCTGTAATATAAAAAAACCCTCTTTATTCTTCCTTAAACTGCCTGTGCTGGAACACCTACATTCACCCTCTGTCTGAGACGCTCCATTTAGTGCCTGTCTCTTTAAGCCCTCCTCTAAAAAAGCCCAATCTGCCCAGGTCTTCTGTATGCTATCTCTACACATTCATTACAGCCGGGGAATGACTGTAATGTTGAAGCGCTGCACTTTTTATATCGTGGAAAATCACCAGTGAAAGCTTATAAACACAAGCAGACGTGCTCCAGCAGGAATATAACCAGAAGGAGAAGGTTAAGCATTCCCCTGATGTTAGCTTGTAGCTACATGTAGCAGTTTAGGTAATGCCAGGATAATGTAAGCACTTCTGGTAGCGTGTCTGGAGCAGATGATCATAAAGAAGGGGTAAGCTAGTAAGAAAGCAAGTACCGGTAAGCAGAGTTCCCAAAATGTTGAACTGTTCCTTTAAACTAGATTCTCAGGGTTCCCACGAGGCCATGAGTGCAACTGGTGCTGGTTAAACTGCTCTAAGGCTGGCACTAGGCTGATAGATGAGTTTGTAATATTATGAATGTAGCCATTGTTTTGTTTATTTCATCACTGTGAAACAGATTCGATGAAGCTGCATCAAACCAGCATGTAAAGGGTAGATAAAAAGACTCCTACTTGGCAGCCAATATATTGGTAAACTCTACTTTAGTGTCTGAATAGTTCTGATGTGATAAACTCTACTCGTCAGACACCAAGATTCATTTAAAAACACTGTCTGATCTCTCACTAACCTTGGAGGAGTCCATAGCAAACAGATGCTTCTCTGTAGGTTTGTCTTTGCTGGCGTTGCCACTGATGCTCTGTCCCACCACCAGCATGAAGTCCTGTTTGCAGCCTCCAAACGTCATCAGGTTCTTGTATGGGTGGGACACCAGCGGCTTCTGAACACACACACACACACACACACACACACACACACACACACACACACACACACACACACACACAAATTTGTGTATAAAAAGTTTCCAATGAAGAGCATAGAAAACAAAGTGGAACTAAATTCATTTGGAGCCTTTTAAAGCTACATAAAATAATGTTTCAATTATGAGCATTTTGAGTTGTAAGTGTCCACATCTTCTTCTTTTAGTCAAACTAATGCAACAGCATCAAAACAGCATCCACGGAATCAAGGCGAAAGAAATGGTGTGCGGACAGATACAGAGAGGTAAACCAGAGATGCTTACGACAGAGTTGTGCTCCAGAACACTAATACCATCTTCATGCACTGCCAGCCAAACACGTGCACCCTGCTCTGGAGAGGGAGTTATGGACTAAAAACAAAGAGAGAAAAACAGGAAGTGGGATCAATTTCAAATTAATTTTCATAATATATTACAGCGCAACATGATATACAGAGAGTGAATCTGAACAGTATGTTACAGAGTCATATCACAACATCACTGCTCTTGATCCTCACTGAACTGGACACACATGAAGTGGATATAATGCATGTTTTGGATGCAGGCTAATAACTCCTACACAAGGACAACAATTACTGTAATTCAATCATCCTGCAGCCTGTACTGTAAACCACTGTGTACACACCACAGTCACAGCTGTGACATCACTATATGAACATTATTCAGAGCTTGCTGTTTCCTTCCTCTCTTCCCTTTCTTTTCTGTATACTGAGTTTATTTAGTTTAATGCTGGCCTTTATTTGTTCAAGGCTCTATTATACCTTTAATTTGAGAGCAAATGATCAGACTCTCTAACATGTTTATGTCTCAGCTGATGGAGATAACTTATATCACAGTGCACAAAAATACTGACCTCTGCTTCAAATAATTTGGCACCAAAGAAAGGCCACTTCCTGGCAACGGTCAGGTAGATCCTCACACACTCAGGGGAACTTCGACCCCTGAGGGAGGCCCAGCGGGCAGAGAGACGCTGCAGCAGTTGTCTGAGAGGGGGGAGGGGGGTGAATACATCCATCATATTCATTTGATCACCACAGTCTATCATGATAACAGTTCAGTTTGCAATTGGTTGTGCTGTGACAACAGATTATCACATTATCACTTAGCTAACATCATAGTGTGCAGAATAAAAACCCGCAACATGACAGCTCCCCAAAAGTGAAGCCAAAACATCTTGATACTGGTGACTGACTCCTATATAGACCATGAACCCTGCCCCCTCCATATCAGCAGATAGTACATAGGAAATTCTTATCACACTGATGAATGTCAAGTGTTCATTTTTCTTATAAGTTTGGTTTTAATTAGTTATCTGATGCCAAATGAGGTCACCAGCGCAAGACAGCAGCAGTTGTATCTGGGTTATTTTGGCTTCATTACTGTACAGTGGGGGTAAGTGGAGACATGTTGTCCATCTTTATATACAATCATTAGTTAACATACAAAAGAGAGACTCTATCTAAAATATATAGCCATTTAAATTAATAAATACACACACACACACACGAAAGTGGGAAACGTGTTTATACAAAACTGTAGCCAGTTATCTGTGTGTACCTGAGCTGCTCCTCAGATGTGGCCCTGCGGTAATGTTTAGGGTAAAACCTGTCCAGAACCTGTTTCAGGATTTGGTTAGATTTGGTCTGGGCTGTTCCAGGTGCAGAGAAGGGACGCTCAAAGTCTCCATACTCCACCTGAACACAGAAACCAAGTTATATTGTACTGTTTTGTAGCGTAGGGTCTGGTCTTACAAACAAGAACACGTGAAAACCTCTTCCAGTAAAGGTATAGTTTAGATCTTTTGAAGTGGGGTTGTGTGAGGTACTTATCCAGTCAGTGTATTACAGACAACAGATGTCAGCTGGCACGCCCCCACTTTGAAGAAGCAGGCAGGAGCACTGCCGCACAAGCTGAGTAAAGTACATCAACAAATGCATTTTAGCCACCTAAAAAAAGTTACTCATCTATGGTCTCGTGAAAACCACCAGACTCCATTGACAAAAACAACAATTTTAGCTTGCTGAACACAGCAAGCTGCTGGTCTGCCAATGCCTCGTTCAGTTGGTTTGTTTGTGTTATTGTGTGACTTGGCATTCAAAAGGGTAAGTTTGGATTCACCAAAGTCACACAATGACACAAACAAACTAACCGATGCTGGGAATCTGGCTTTAAAGAGAACCTTATAATGGCTTCACTTCCCTGTCGCTGTGTGACGGCGAGGTAAAGCAGTGAAAAAATTATATTTAAAAAAAAAAAAAAAATTAAAAAATATAGCATACACTTAAAATTATATTGGTTTTTCTAGGTGGGACTCTTTTAGGTGACTGAAACACGTATGTTTTGCTGCAGCTCCCTCCATTGCAATACACTGCTTAGCTTCTGTGTTGGCACTTCTGCCTGCTTCTCATACAACCCAACTTCAAGATCCAAACTATCCCTTTAAAGCTAGGACGTACATACCAAATATACAGATATGAAGGAATGATGAAAATGTAAGCAATTAAAAACACTTTTTTAACTTTCAGACCTGGGCCAGCAGGGCAGCCATTTCCAGAGCCAGTTCTTTGTTGACAGGGAAGTGTCCTGCCACGATGGCGTCATTTGTCTGATAAGCCAGCAGCAACCTCTCCCTCTCTGACTCCCCCCTGACCTGAAGAGAAAAGTAGAGCCTGGGGATGGAGATGTTAAAGAGAAATTAAAATTAAAAAGGCAAAGAGAAGAACAGAATGATAAAGAGAAGTTGGAAAAGACAGATATGAATGAAAGATGGATGGCACGTTGTTGAACTTCTTTTGTTTATGTTGTAATTCTAAAGAGTAGAACCATTTGGTCTCCACTACAGTTGAGCTTAAAACAAATTTGCACTGCATTGATATGAGAGTAAATGCACTATAAATACATTCTCAGAATTCCTAGATATCCTGAGGCTGAATCAATATGTGGTTGTTCAACCTGGCCTTTTTGCCACCATAGGGCTGGCTGTTTGCTTCTCTACCTGTTCTTGTAGGTGAGGCGGACACTCCTGGTGTTTTCAGACTTGCCAGTGTGCTGCTCCTTTGAGGCTTGCTCCCATTTAGCGATAATGTCACAAATCTGCAGACAATATAAAGAACACACATTTGCGATAAGTGGCACTTCCTGTCCTCGGATAGTGGTCACCACATGAACAGAAGATGCACCTTGATGCCTCCTTGCAGACAGTGTTCCAGCTCTCGTCCGGTGGGGTCATCAGTGTACAAGCTGAAACCAGATAAGCCCATTTTCCTTATGCCGGTGTCCTGGTTGAGGCGACACTGGAACTCGTCCACTGTGGTGGAAGCATCGAAGCTCACCACCTGTGGGGATGCAAGTTAATGCAGAGGACAACATGACTGAGATGACAATGATGACACTGAAAATAACTAGAGGCCTCTGTGTGGGGTTTTTTAAACTTGAGCAGGCTTGTTTCCAGTAAATGTTTTGTTCCTTACAATCAATGTACTCCTTCAAATTGAAGCTGTACATTTGTCTAATTAAGGAAAAGGACAAGCTGCATATTTAAAGAACAATAAGTCACCTAACATGTCAATACAGACACATAACACATGAAACAAGAGGCTGTGAAACTCAGAATGTTAATTGTACCAGTATTATTCTTTGCCACAGACTGTCAGATAATTGGCCTATGGCTAAGTCTTGGTCCAAAGGGCTCTAGTTAAGCTAAAGTTAACTTCTAGAGCTTAGCATCATTAACTTATCTGTAATCGCAGAGATAACAAAGGTTGGCAAACGTTATCCTGAATGATTCAGTGTAAATACTGTAGCACCAAACTAACGGAGAGACACTGTTGGTAAAGATGGTAAAAAGGCCGTTATCCTTTTCTCATATTCTGAGCCAAAAACCTTAACTTCAGTGGCACTTTGATACACCAAAATTTGATCGTTATGTCTCCAAAAATCATCAATTGCCTCCTGTGTACTGTGTCACTTGCCATAGCGCCAGTCACCGAATGTTGATATTTGTCCGAGTGAGTGGAGGGGGGCAAAGGGGGGAGGGGGCTTTAAATGTAGCCATAAAGCATTGAGGACCAATTGTGATCAGATCAGCCAAACCACCTGTTGTGGTGGTGCAGTACTCACTGTAACCACACTCAACACAAGCGTAGCCTAAACATGACTGCATTTTCAATTCACATATAACAACCATGTGGGCAAAAATATATAATAGCGTGCGACTGATCAAAACCAGCAAAATAGCAGCCATTAGCCAGTTAGTGAGCTAAGCTTCTAGCAAGAAAGCTTATGAATAATCAAGAAAATTTTGGACTGAGTCAAGATAAGACCAAGAATCTGCTTTCCATTTGGTCTGACAGAAGTATAGCCTACTTGAAGCTTGGCAGTTCATATCAGAACCAAGCCATTAATGAAGCAATGACTTAGCAAATGATGGAGAACAGCTACAACCCTTTGCTTGTTTTAGCTGGACAGAGCAATCGGAACTCACTTCAATCTCAATGTGGACACTGGAGACACATATTGTTAGCAGGTGTAAATGTAATCATGTTAAATAATATCTGGATATAATCTGGATTTGAAACACATTTTAATGCACATGCTATAGACTCATTTATGGCTTTTGGCCACTCCTATGAAACCACCAGCTGTTACCAATGTTAATGCAATCATTTAGTAATGTTTTTTTAGTCAGACAACTCGTGAGGCAGATTTGTTATTTAAGTCCAGAGTTGATACTAGGCATCTGGGCTATGATGTCATCACTTCCTACAAGCATACACAGAGAGTGACAGGGAGGAAAGAGGAAAAAAAAACAAACACACCCTCAAGAGAAACCCTGACTCAGAGCGTACAGGTAAATGGTGGGGTGGAGCAGCGAAGCAGCGGAGGAAACAGGTGCACAACAATTCAAGCATACTGACTCTACAGTGGACAGTTGCTCATGTGTAAACAGTGTGAGGCTCGAGGCTATGGTACGAGGATGAGACAGCAAAAGGCAAACTGTTAGCATGAGCTAGCTCTGAAGGCCTCACTGTTATCATTATCATCTGTGTGTGGTGTGTTATTACCTGGTAGGTGTTATTGAGGAAGTGAACAGGGACGCTGAATGGCAGGGAGTGATGATAGGGATTCCTCAGAAGGATCGACAGGATCTCCATACGGGACGGCCTGGCCTGCCTCTCGCCCTTCTGCTGAGTCCGCTCCATGGAGCGCTGGCAGTAGATGGCATACTTACCCACCTCAGTCCTGAGGATACAGTGGTGTGTAAGTGGTATGTACACCATGTACAATTACATACAGTGACTGGAATTCACTCAGAGAAGCAGAAACCCAAATTGAAGATAACTCCAATGACATCACTGTCATTTTATTTTCTTCATTTTATTTTCTCTCATACTTGACAAAGTTCCTTCAGAGCCACAGCAGACATTATACTGGTGCTGTATAGTGTCACAGCCTCAGTAGTCCTCCTTATGATGAGTAAACTGAATGTGTTTGAATGTGTACTTTTGGTGGAGTGCCTCTTTATTTGAGTCTACTTTAAGTGATAGGATCAGTACATAAAGGACTATATTTCACAAAAACTGATGTATATAAAGTGAGTTCAAGTTGATTCACCCTTCAGTGTATCCCTGGAGGGTAGTAAGGGACAGAGCAGCCAAATTGTATTCAAATACACATGCAGAGCAACAACTGTGGCAGGTGCTGTAGTCAGCATTATGTTTCTGGGAGGCAGAGGAATAAAAAGTGCTTTACTACAGCAGAGGCTACCAGAGACATTAGTACGGCATGATGAACTGATTTGAAAACCTTTAATATAAGATCAAAAATGTAGGAATAACTTTTCAGTATAAAATTCCTTGATAATGTTTTTATCATTTTTGTGGTGTTTCTAAATGACTCTATTTTCCACTGTTGTGTTGTCCCTTGTTAAATTCTCTGCCTCAGTTCTTCGTGCTAACGTTCAGGCCCCTGCTGTTTGCTCACCTGGAGTCCCCGTGTCTTTTGAGGTGAACCTGAAGCAGCCACAGGAAGGGATGCTGTGGCAGAAACAGTCCGACACACAAGGCTAAAAACTGCCATCCCTAAAGAGTAACACACAGACACTGTCACCTCCCACATCTTGTACAAACCGTCACAGATATGACACAGATAATCTGTACATCTGTAAAGCACAGGAAGCAACAGTGCACCATCTAAGAGACAGACTGAAAAAAAACAGCTTTTCCTTGATGCATACTGTTTAACCATGACATGATTTGCCAAAACTACAGCTACTTTTGATCCTAGCTAGTCTGACAGTGAATTCATTCATGTACACTGTCACAAAGGAGCCACTGGATTGTGTCATGACTCATTCTGTTGTTTTTAAACCCCGTAGCTGTCTGAGACATAATCACACTTTGGAATTTAACATGTCTTGTGAAACTAAGAGGCAGTGTTAAACATTCAACTTTTATTTCTGCCCTCTGCTGGTGATACTGGTATATCTGATTATTGGATATGGAAGATCACGTGACTACAGAAGTCTCTGTTCTTCAAAAGCAGGTGTACATTTCAACACCTCTTGAGGACTTGCTATCTAAAATTTAGAGCTCTTTTGGTAATCAAGCAACCTTAAGGGAGACAAGGCTCCTTAAAAGTCCAGTTTTTATCTTGAAGCTGTGATTAGTCACACAAACTCAAATCATTTTCAACTGGTTGGATCCACAGTTTTTCTATGCACTTTAAGACACCCTGTGCTTCAAATGTCAGTGTTTCCTGTAAATAACACGTGCTACTGCTGCCACCGTGTGGTGACAATGCAGACCTGCAGGGGTCCTGGATGGCCGTGCGGCTGCCTCCTGCGGGTCTGTTTAATGAGCTGGCAGAAGAGCTCATTCTGAAGCTCAGGGTGGGCCAGACACACTTGCAGCGCACTCTGGGCCAGTGAGACATGGTAGTCAATGGCCGGAGCATCAATAGCCACATTGATGAAAAGCTGACAGGTCTGAGGAGAGATGATGGTGAGAGGTTAAAAGACAGATGCAAGAAGAGAGATCACTCTCCAGTTGAGGTTAAAACTGCATGTATGTGTGTGTGTGTGTGTGTGTGTGTGTGTGTGTGTGTGTGTGTGTGTGTGTGTGTGTGTGTGTGTGTGTGTGTGTGTGTGTGTACCTTAAAGAGTTTAACGGCTTCTGTCTGCAGAGCTTGTGAAGGCAGGGTGGTGAGAGGAGACGGTAGAGCTTCCTTACTGAAACACAACATGGGGTGTCTCCAGATCTGAGAGTCTGAAAGATGAATAGGCAGACTGCTAGCTAGAGGAAACAATAATACGCACATCGTGCAAATGAATATAATACAATGTGGTCCATGAAAAAAGGAATAAAGACATAAAAAGACGCACAGTATGAAGATGACAAAAACATTTATAACAGACAGAAATAAAAAACAAAACAAAACAAGTAAGACACAAGACAAATAGAACAGCCTTACAATTACATTTAAATTGACAGTTAACCCAAAAATAACAACAAACAAACAAACAAACAAAACATATTTTCCTCTTACCTGTAGTGCTATTTATCAATCTACATTGTTGTCATTGATGTCTGTCTTCTCCCCAGTATAATGGAACTAGATGGCACTCACACATGTGGTGCTATACGTGCCAAAAAATGCATTTCAAAACTCAATAGCAATGTCTCTTTCCAGAAATCTTGACCGGTTTACTCAAGATAATCGACAGACCTTGTTGTGAGCAGTTTCACATAGGAACTATTTTCTTTCTACTGAACCAACTGTATCACCACGCAGAAGAGAAGCATGCATCTGCTACAGTTGGCAGGTGTCGTCCCAGACAAAGAAATAGTTTCTATATCCCCAACACTCCGAAACTTGCACTGAAACAATCTAGACTGATAAATACCATTACAGGTAAGAGGAAAAATATGCTATTTTGATTTAGTGACAAACTGTCCCTTTAAAATGACTATGAACGTACATCAATTGTGTGACAGCAAATCTCGTAAAAGATCCTAGGCAAAATAAAGTTGGAAAAGACATGTACACCCTAAAATCAACATGGAGGCCGCTCTACAGTATTTCAGCCAGTACCTTTTCTCCACATCTTGTTTTGCATGTTAAATAAACACAAGAATAAATGATGTCATTGATTTGTATTTAGAGCTGTGACAGCTTTATAAAAGCTAAAGCAGATAGTTTAATGAGGAGAAAACACAATCCATGTTGCCCATTTACATACTCAAAAATTTGGTTCATGATAATGATGATTAATTTTAAAAATCCACATCTCATGATCAGGTCATCTAATTCAGGACTGTACAGTTAATGGAGAGGTGAGGGGTAATTCTTCCCCTTTGTATCTGGAAAACAATCATGCTCTAATTTCTTTTTTACACAGGTTACAGTGAATAATAACGCCCCTGTGAATGGAGATTTTCAAAATAAAAATCTAATTAGGAATGGTCTACTCTCTATCAGGATTGTTGTGTGATGTAAAATGATGCAGTCAGCTATTAGTAAAACACAATTAAAGACACAACGAAAGAGACAATCACTTGTAGGAAATGCTTACTTGGATCTCCATCCAGTTGGAAGAGTTTTCCCACCAGCTGTTCGAACTCAGTGCCGACTTTACCCATCGTGGTGCCCGCTGCCACACACAGATGGTACAGCCAGGAATCCTGAACAGTCACACACATCAACATCAGTGATACCAGAGGCACATGAAATAAACACAAGACATGTTCACATTCTTACTGAGAGAAAAGGTAGGCCTTATGATCAGTTCCTCAATTATCTTTCCCCCTTTCTATCAAATTAATGAAAGCATTAACATTTTCTGTGCTAAACCAACAATGTCTGAAGATTTCCTTTCTGACTTGGTTTTAAACAGAGGAAGAGCACCACATACAGAAACGTAAACTGCAACAATCGAAAATATTCTCTTTCCCCCAGAGGCAAATGTGTGTTTTGTGATATTAGGCTACATAAGTAAGATTGACTTGACTTTGAAATGCAGAGTAAAAACTTTCAGAGTGACACCTACCTTTTCGTGGCGCGACTCGATGAGGAGGTAGGTTGGGCCTTGTTCTTGAGGGTGGATGGCGATGGTAAAAGGTGCTGCCTGTGAGCCCCGCCCACATGCCTTCAGGTCGTCATCTGAATCTCTTGACCTGTCTACCTCCTCCACCCGGGCCTCCCACAGCTTAATCTGACCCAGGGGGAACTGGGAACCCACACACACACACACACACACACACTGTAATAAAAGGCAACAGCTTTTGTGTTGCACCTCTGAAATAAAGCTCTTTTCTATTTAGCGATTTACAGTTTATATTACCAGCCAATTACAAAGAGTATGCAGTGTTTCCCCCACCATTATATTAGGGTGTCCCTTTAACCTGATGAGGGCAGTACAGTTCCGTCTGTATCCTGTAAATTTCAACAGATTTTATGTTGAATCTTACCTTGTCGTCTTGGCTTCGGAAATAGTACAAGGTTTTGCCAATCAGAGCGCACCAAACCCTCTTAGAGTAGCCGTGCTTCACCTGCCACAGAACAAGTACGAAGTTCACTTATTGCAGTAACAATCTAGCATTAAATATGCGGGGGTTAATATATATGAGGGGTAGAAATGTTGGTGAAAATTGTTTTCATGCAAAAAATAGCCCTTTTCATTTTGGTAAAGTTCTGTCTTTTGAAATGTTAAAGTTATGAAAGTCAGATGTAAAGGTAATATTGGTGGGTTGCTGGACCTTAATGAGCAGTCCCTTCATGCCGGGGCGAATATCCGGCTGGGTGAAGAGAGGGCTGGCAGCTTTCACCCTGAGCACACTCTGCAGCACCCTGAGCCACTCCTCTAGCAGGTTCGGGGAGTCAGCCTTCAGGTAGTACACACGCTTCCCTGTTACTATCTACACACAGCAACAAAACCACAGGTGAAGGTGAGGATGTGTGGTGGAATCATAATCATTTTCAACTGTGTTACTGTACTTTGTGTTGAAAACTGTAAGGATTTGGCTAGATGTAAATTTGTTTGACTAAATATTCAGTAGTGGACAAAACTCTAAAAATCAGGGTTGGATACCTGGAGGACTTGTTTTCCCTCTCCACGGGCGATGCTGCTGGTGGCATTGACCTCGATCTGACCCTGAGGTTTCCTGATCACATCACTCTGTGGGAAAATAATGTTTAAAGGTGACCTGTTATGCTCATTGTCAGGTTTGTAATTGTGTTTTGAGTTTCTACTAGAACATGTTTACATGCTTACATTTAAATTCAGATAATGTGACATCCATAATAAAACAATAAAATGAAATGTGTTGTATAAAACCCACTGGTGAGTTGTAGTAGAGCAGCTCTCCGTCTTTGAGGACAAACCAGCGTCTCTTCCAAGTTTTCTTCCAGGTCTTCACCATTTTCAACAGGTAGCCTGACTTCTCCATCGGCTCCTACAAGATGAGACCACACTGTTTAGTTTCATGTAGGACAAAAACAAAGAGTGATGGATGAGTAGCTCACTAGATCCTGAAATCCTGAAATGATCCGTCCCACAACATTGAGATTTAAGGTTTTGGAGATTTTACAGTTAAAGGGTTATTGACAGTTTGAGGTTTGCTGTTTTAAAATATGCAATAACATCGTTGAATATTGCGATGACTGTATTACTTTTGATAAATAAACATATTAAAAAGTACTCAGTTATTTACTTAGACTTGAACAGTACTGATGCTTGTGCCATGTTGTCTCATCTGTATCTAAAATATTGCCACATGGCTGATGTGCTTTTTTTTTTTAATCAATTCCTCTCTGGCAGTTGTACTTTCGTCTGCACTCATCTTGTCAACCATGCAGAGTAGTATGGCTGCACTAGTTTAATAAACCTCACCTGCATGTGTGCAGTTTCTGACCAATCAGATGATGCCTAACATCAGCGCTCTTAACAGCATGATACATATTAGACAAAACAGGGCCAACAGAAAGAATGTAATTTAATACATTGTTACTGTATTCAAAGTGGAAGACAGTGACTTGAAGGTGTGCTTTTGAAGACTTCATCTACACATGCGTGATTTTGGGATGTCTCGGGTAAGGCTATCAACAGTCCAATCTCCCAAATAAAACATTTCCAGGACGTACACACTGACTCACACTCTTGCCGTTGTCACTGGCTGAAGAGCAGGTCTTGGGGAGTTTTTGCTCTGGTTCAGAGCACTCAGTGTCTGTGGAGTATGCATCAGGAGGGATGGCATAATCGCTCTCTGATGTCATTGAGGACATGGACACAGCTGGAGGAGAAGAAAAAATAAATAAGCTGACAACATAAAATATATTCATGCACAGTTACAGGCTTTCATTCAGGCGTCCATCCTCATTATGTTCACAAGATCTGTATAAATTTACATAGTTGCCTAAAATTACTCAGTAAAGCTGGAAAAATGATTTGTTTTTAATTGATATTATATCAGCTGTTGTGTTGAATTCTCAAAAACCCTCCAGTATGTGTGGGTTGTACCTCTCTTGAGTGAGCGCGGGCTGCCTGGGCTGCTGTCCTTGCGGGAGCTGGAGGAGGTGTGGGAGCTGCAGACGGAGCCGTCCTCCTCTCCTGAGCTGGACGACTCCTCAGAGCTGGACGACTCATCTGAGAACGGACTGCTGCTAAGCAGGGTGGCTTTCTGCAAGATGGGAGTGGGATGGTGGTCAATACTTGTACATAGTCATAGATCAAGCCAGAATACTGTTTTAATTAACTTTGCTGACATCATTACAGGCTGATAAAAGTTCAAATAAATGTAGCAGTGTGATGTCGCACTCACCCCCTTCAGAGTAGTGTAAACTGGAGTAGTCATGTTTTTATAGATGAGGGATGTGTACATTACAAAGGCAGGATAGGAGGACTGCAGCGAGGGGTCTGCAACACAGATCACAGGTCAGTTAAGTTCAGCCTCAATACCTCTGTAGCTGAGACTGAGCTGGAGGGTGTCTGTCAGCAGCTGTCTCACCTTTACTAGCAGAGTCTGTGCAGGATGTCTCAGACAGTCGGATCCCTGATTTAGCAACAGCATAGATGCGACTCTCCTGTGGAAAAGAAAAAAAAAAACTTGCTGGATTATCAGTCAATTTTAGCAAAAACACTGAAAATTCTACCAACAAGAAAACATCTTTTGAAAGCAAATGTTCAAAACTAACTTACTGTACATAGTTACCTGTAGCTGACGTTTATTTTATAATATTGGAATCTTATGTCAAGACATTGACATTTTTTACAGTTTTTATAGGTTATATAGAATAAGTATATAATTTTATGACAGATTGCTACTAACTGAAAACCGTGGCAGAGGTGGGTTCATCTTTTCACAGGGCATATATAGCGAATGGCACAACTTCAACATGACTTCCTCTTTCAACACAGCTAATTTCCAAGGTGGAAATGTGACTCAATCACAAGGGCCTGTTCCCTGTCCATCACATTGTTGGAGGGCCTGCTCTCTATGGACCCCCTCGACCCCACAGACCCACGCTGCAGTCCGTCTTCGACACTTTTTTTTATAGACATGCTGTATTATGATGCTTTTTATGCACCCTGGCACCTTATTCACATACAAAGTACAGAAACAACTTCTCAGTGTAAATGTCATTTATATTCATTGTGAATTAGGAAATAGTTGGCGGGCCACCAGGAACCCTGTTGTGGGCCAGATTTGGCCCGTGGGCTGATGATGTTTTAACTGTAACCTGCATACACTGTGTCGCTGTTAATGTGCACTCTAGCAGTAGATGGCACTGTAAGTGAGGAGGCAAGACAGACATCATATAGTCACTCATTTATGGAGGAAAGCATGTTGCTAAGAATTTGATTTATATGTTTCTCAGTGGAGAGTTTCATGATGGTGTAAGTTTCCATAACCCCTTATCAATCTCAGTTTAGATTAAACATGATCTTACCCAGGAGGGCAGCCTGTGTAATGGGGGTGTAGGAGGTGCTGAGCTGTCACAGTCTTCCCTTTCTGTGTTGATCTCTGTACCAGGTTCAGGTGGACCAGGAGAGGTCCGCAAGGTAGGTGCAGCTTGTGGTACGTCCTTGCCCGTCTCCATGCCAACGTCCTGCTCCTGGTCGAGGTCAGTTTCCTGTGGCCGGAGGGGGCGCAGCATGCTGAGAGCATTACGTGTTTGTCCGTGTGCTGCCTCAGTGCTGATTGGTGGCTGGCTCAGGTGTTTCTTAGCCAGACCCACAGTCAGCAACCCGAACCCTGCTGGGGTCCGCAGCCGGGGCTGTTTGGGTGATGCGGGGTTGTCCCTCAGGTCCTGGGGTGGGTTGGGTCGTTTAGGGGTGAGGGCTGGTGTGAGGATGGGGCTGGGTGTGTTAGGTTCGCTGGATGACGATGAGGAGTCAAGTCTCTGCGACTGGAAACGTTTATTAAGCTCCTCAGAGGTGCAGTCCTCCGCCTTGGCCCCGTGTGCCTCCTCCTCTCCCTCTTTACACCCTCCCAGTGTCCCATCTGTTGACCCCAGCAGGCTGAAGCCGGGTCGGTCAGCGCGCTGCATGTCATCGTCAAACAGAGAGCTGCTGTCGTCCGAAGCAGTCAGGTAGGTCTCACTGCCAGGGCGGCTGAACTCCAGACCACACACTCCAATTCCTCCTCTGCCCTCACACCCTCCTCCTCCCTCCCCCTCTGATGCAGCACTGGAGAGCACGGAGGAGACACCACGAGACTCAGGTCCACGTGCATGCTCACCCAGCCTTTCAGATGCACTGTCGTCCTCCAGAGGAGTACCCAGAGGTCCAGTCTGGTCAGGTCTCTGGACTTCACCGTTTGTCCCTGAGGAAGCTGTCTGCTTACTACTCTTCTCTGTCAAAGCAAACAAAAATACACATCCAGCTGGTGTTAATAATCTCTGTTTCATTTAGATAGTTTTCAGTGGGGATCATAAAGCCCTGTATTGTATATTAATGTAAAATATGGAGGCCCATTTCCGCCAGTATGCTAAGAAAAGGTCACTGTCATGAGAAACGTCCAAGAAATATTGTGGTACCCCAAAATAATGAGAAATTTTCAAAATACTAAAAATCTTAAAATAAGTTTGTATCTCAAAAATAATGAGTCAGTATCTCAAAATAATGAGAAACATTTGCAAAATAATGACTTATCTCAAAATAATGACCTACTTATCTCAAAATACTGACAGTGTGTCAAAATAATGAGAAACTTTCCCCAAATAATGACTTAGTATTGTTTCTAATTTGGCAACATCAAGCCAATATTTTGAGAGAGTTTGTCATTATATCTAAATACTAAGCCCATATTTCAAGAAAGCTTCTCATTATAATGACTTACAGAATCTTTTTTCCATCATACTGGCAAAAATGGGTTTCCACACTATAATAAATTCAGTGCTTTTTTAAATACAAAAACTCAGCTTATACACAATACAGGTTTTTTCAGTTCAGAGTTTTGGCTGCATAAAGGATTAAATCACACCTTGGGTTTCCTCGGTATATCTTTACCTCATTACAGCACATTTGGTAGAAGCAGTGATTTTGGTTTTGTGATTACAGATACAAACAAGCACTGCTTGCCACATTACATAAATTCTGGAGGAAAGTGCAGGTTTCTTGTTTACATAACGTTTGTCTAATCTTTCAGTAAAATTTGTAACTGCAGACAACTGGACTGGTTGAAATAGTAGCTGAACTGTTCCATCACCCTTCGGCCGATATCCTCTAACTCCTACCAGAGAGAGGGATTAATGTTCTTCATAATCAATTTTACCATGGACATGAGTCACTTTCCATTTTCCACTATAAAACCAAGCCTTCCTGTGTCCACCCAGAATCTGTTTCCATACCCACAGCTGTGAATTTGTAAGGAATTACCAGTTTTATCTCTGTCCTCAGTCTCTCCCTGGGTGCTGAGGGTCCTCTGGCAGGGTGCTGGTCCAGTTAGGACCTGCGGGCTCTTCCCCCTCACTTGGAAACAGCCGAACGTCAGGCTGCTGAGACGCTGGGCCTCACCTGGTCTGCACAGAACTCCCCGTCCACCAGCACACTTCTGCTCAAAGGCTGCAAACACACAAACATGTTTGAACAGTATGCATATGTGTGTGTCGTTACACATGCACGCACTTAACACTTGCACTTGCTTTAGTGTCCTAGTGGATGACTCAGGACATAGACCTACCCTGCACTTGTTTCTGCAGCTCCACAATCTGAGCCTCCTGTTGCTTGTTGGTTTCTCTTAACGCTGCGTTCTCCACCTCAAACTGAAGAACAAAGATGTTTTAACATAAGACCTCCTCTTGTAAAATTATCCAAGGGAATGAGATACTGTTGACCCCAACTCACTATCCAGTTTACAGTTTTTCCATCCATCTAATGTCATAATTCATTTACCTCTGACAACTTCAGCATCACCCATTCCTTTATCTTAGCTGCTTTCTCCTCCACCGTTTTGGCGTCCTGAAGTCGGATCTGTTTCTGGTGAAAGAGGACACATTTTTCTGAGCATTTAATTGGACAGTATTAGGTGTGACAGGAAGAGAGAGAGAGGGGATGACACAAAGCAAAGGGCCACAGGCTGGAATCAAACCCACAGCCGCAGTGGCAAGGAAATTGTCTTTGTACATGTAATGGCCCTCCACCCACTGAGCTACTGGGCACCCAAAGAGGACAATGATGCACATACATTTACAATTACAAGACATATTTTAGAAGTGGGCTGAGAGTATGGTACTTTTCCAGTTTGGCTTCCTTAAAGGCATACTTCTCCCATAAAATGACAATTTGTTTATTATTTACTTTCCCTGTGTTATCTTGAATTCATGAAGAAAACTTTCTTTTTCTTGCATGCCTCCACTATGAATGAAGAATCTAAAAACAAAGAAATTTCTGATTAATTGAAGTCATAGGGGTCCACATTTAACAGCAGAATGTTCGATTTTTGGATTCTTTGTTAAAGTGTGGGGAATTTTTTTTGCACAAATTCAGTGTGATATGGGGTGAATAATTTCTATACAAATGATCATTTTGGGGGTGAAGTATTCCTTAAACTCTGTGGGAATATAGTGCATGTGTCTCTGTGTCTGTGGAGACCAACTGTATGCCATATCTTCCTCTACATTCTTTTGCACCTTGAAAAAAAGGAAGGAAGAAAAAAAACATCCACTGGCCCTACATCTGTTGCTTTGATGAAATTCTTCACGTGTATGTGATCTACCTGCTCCTCCAGCTGCTGCTCCAGCTGGGCAATGACGTCCTCCTTCTCCTGCACCAAGGCCTGCAGCTCCTGGCATCGCTGAAACAAACGCACCTCTGAGTCTGCGGACTGATTGTCTGGAGCTTTCAGCTTCTCCTCCATCCACTGCACCTGAAATCACACCTACATTCAGTATACACATATACACATACACACACTGGAAATACAGTAAACACTTACTTCAATCCTTACCTGCTGGTGAGCGGTGAAGGCACGTTTTTCTGCATCGATCACTTGCGTTTCCAATTGTTGAATCTGGAAGAGCACAATATTTTATTCCATTTTACCTCACCTTATTCTTACTCGCATAATATCTTCTTACTCTCATATTACATCTTGTACAAGTAAATCCACCATCTGAATGGTAACACTCCCTCACCTGTACCATCTGATCTAAAATGAGCCCCCATTTACCCCCTCAGCTTCATGTCAGAGGTGAAACAGCAACTCCACATCAGTTCTGAGCCAAACACAACAGGACCAAATAAAGACACAGAAAATGCTGCATGCTAGAGCCAAATGAGAATGCTGCTAGAGATAACGCTGCTATGCTGGAAAGGAGCAGATGCTTTGCAGCTGGTTTGGGGCATTTATGACTCAAAAAAAAAGGTTTAAAATCAGAATTAGTTCACAGATGTATTTTGCATGTACATCAACACATTAGGCATCTATCAACAATTTTTTTCTGTCTCTGTCTAAATGCTTTAATTGTTAGCACAACACATTTTCTACAAACTCATAATGGTGTGGTATATTTTGGTCATTCTACGCTGTAAAATTATATGTTTTAACAAAGTCATTCCACTGGCTATCTTTGTGAAAATGACAGAAACCTTCCACTCTGTTTGTGCTAGAAGCTCCAAAAATCCCCCTAACTATAAAATGCAATAACTATGGCACTAACTTTAAAACACACACTCCATTGCCAAGAAGAAGCTGCCAGTTCTTTTCTGGCAATGGGCCCATCTGTTTACAGCACCTATAACTATATTTCAGAATTGACGAGGCACTTTTATTTCAGCAGAAGTGCTGCACATAGCACCTTTAACCAGTTACATAATGATGATGAGGTGTCACATCTATAAAGGTACAACCAGCTCTTTGTGTACTAAGATCAGAGCGGAGCATTTGGAACCTGGTAGCAGTGTGTTAAAAACTGCGGCAGCACCAAAGGTCACACAGCCTGGATATACACATACGTGGATGGACACATATGCGCGAGGATGAAAAACCCAGAGGGAATTGAGAGAGATGACTTTATGAGCAACATTCCTCTGAAATTCCACGGCTCAAAGTGGCGGAAGCAGCAGAGAAACCAGTGTCTTCTGAGAATGCTGTCAGACCTCAGTGACTTTATGAAGGAAAGTATGTGGGAATGTTGATGGAAATTCTCTGCGTAGCAACTCTACAACCACCATGGTTAGAATATTTTGCTACATGTGCACATATACATGTACAAATTAGACTAGATTAGAGGGAACTGTTAACAATCCCTGTGGGGACACTGGGCTGACACGCCAGAGAATCGGATGTAGCTAAGAATAGGACAGAAGATTATAAAGGAAGTAATTTATTGTAGAGTAAATATACTGTGTATACAGCAAACAAAGCTTCACCCTCTTCAGTGACAGACTCACAGGTTAATCTAGACAGGAAAACATTGTTTACCAATCACACCCCTTTTTCCCAACAGAGACCCATCAGTCTGTCTGAAGTTGTTGCAGCTGATGTCAAAATTGTTTGGTATTATATTCAGTCACCTGTAGCACATAGAGTGGAATTTGTTTCAAAATTATACCACCCAAAGTGTGATGGACAACCAGTAGGTTCTACATGACCTACAATTTTTCAGTATTCTGTCACATTTAGTCAGCATGTAACAATAATTCCTAATTATATAAATAATTATTAAGTGGAAATAGACGACTTCATCTTTCAACTTTCCCTTGCCTTGCAGTTCCAAGTGGTATTATTGTTGGTGACACTGTCCCAAAGACAACTGGATCGCTTTCCATTTTCCTCAGAGCCATGCAACCACCAACAACACAGGACACACCGCAAGTTGTTTTCCAGTTACTTAAGTTGCTCCACCATCCACCATTTCCACTACTGGGGATAGTAACTGCAAAAAAACTTACACTGATGCTCTTTGGTAACTCACTGTGACTGGTAGCTACTGTGGGAAACAAAAGTGTTATCCTCTTTGTATTTTGGTTGTGCAATGGCTGATGTATTTCATTTGTGTCATAAATCGAGCTTTCATTTTCCCAAGAGATCGTACCCTGTGGCAGATTTGTACAGTGAAAACGAAGCTTATAGGGAACCAATCTTAACGCTGATGGTGTCAGTATTTTATAGCTGTCTGTTCGGTGATAGGTCCTGACAGCATGCAATCAGATACATAAACATTTTATGAAAAACAATACTGACAAAATATTTAAAGGTTTTGTATTCATACATTCAGAGCATTGATATTTAATCAAATCACTATCTGCTATGTAAGGATTTAGCAGAGTAATGGCATCCTGAACAGAGGATAAAGTCACACTACCTCTGTGTTTGTTGTAATCAGAGCTTCTCTGTGCTTTGTTGTGAGCCTGTCTGGCCGTGCGTGCATCTAGTGGATGTGTGTATCCCTCTGGCTAGCTCATGCTTGTTACCATGATTTCGAGATGGCGTCATCATGGAAGCACAGGTTCCCACCTGGTTAACATCATTAGCTCCATCAGCACTGTTTTCATTGTTTAGCACTGTTAATAGAGTTAGCACTATTAGCTGCTAGCCACCAGCCCAGCCCCCTCCATGTAGAGAACCATGTCCAGACAACACATACGCTTTGAATTTCAGCCCCTTTAAGACTTTTTTTTTTAAAATTACATTTAATAAGGTCTTTTAATACATTCTGAGGCAATTTTTGATGTTTTAAAAAATAAATCTAACCTTTTCCCACAGACCTGCAGATACCCCCCTTAATAAGAAAAAATCGTTTTGCGTCCCATTTAGCTGTTTAAAATTCCTGAAAGTAACTCAGTTTTCCTAGTAAAGTGACTTAGTACAATGTTTTAGAAGTGGAAAATGGCAGCCAACACACAAATGTCATATGTGCTATGATGTTGCCAGCTACTCGGTGTCCACGGTGGTTCTGTTAAATGCACTGTAGAAATCAACAAATTAGCGCTCAAATTACTTAAAGCAGCTGCCGTTCTGTGCCATAACCAAACTGTGTGTGAACTACTACAAAGAGCAGTGACTGTTTTTAGCTGCGGGGTGGATGCAGCCGGTGGAGACTGGCATGGCCGCGCTCCAGCTTTCCCCTGCTTTCTGTTAACTCTCAGAGGCCAGCAGAAGTGGACCCAGCTCGGTCCAGAAAGCAGCCACACCCTGCCAGAGCCACTCAGTGTTTCCACTGCACAACGTTCTCTGGACCAAAGTGGAAGCGAGGCCTGGACACAGCCACTGTTCCACTTGACATTTCAGTGCAATTTTGAAGATTCCACAGAAAAGATTTTATAAGATTGTGTCGTCGTGCGTCCACAATTGGAAATTATACATTTCCTGTGGGTGTATTTATGTCAATGAAACCTGTGGTACTTTCACATCTGGATTTGGAGATATTGTGATGCAGTTGTATCCTTTTGTGCTGATGAAAACTGCTCTAAACCAATAAATATAACAATAACATAGATACGTGACCTCTCTGCGGGATTCTCTGTAGTTATTTTGATCTTACAAACTACAGAAACAGTCACGGATGCCTTTTCACTGAACCTACTTCTATGTTGTAATCAAAAGCAGACATGAAAAAGGTTAATATATGTCACACAAGCACACTCTATCTAGCTCTTCTGCTGTGCCACAAACGACAAACCACATGTGCCTCTCTCAATAACAAATATAGCATCTGGCAAAGAACAGCATGTTAATTACAGGGCATGTATACTGTAGGCTAGAGCTGGAGACGACACACACACACACACACACACACACACACACACACACACACACACACACCAGACATAACATATAAAAACCCATAAATGCACGTCTGATGGTAGTATTCTCCTGTGTATGAGACAATGTGTGCAAGTGTGTTTTCCTCATTCTCTATGTTATATATATAGGATGAATGAAGCCTGGGCGTGTGTGTGTTATATCCTGCTGGGAAAACCAATGGGAGGTTACGATTTACATTATGGTGTTTCAAGGCTTGCAGCCCGATACCGTCTACTACTCCCCGAAACGTACTTACACACACTTTGAGTGCTCCTGCTGCGTCACTGTGTCTAGGCCTGACACACACGTGACGCCCTCCCCTCCCCTCACCCTCAGCCTCCGAAACAACGCTCTATCACCTCAGCAGTCAATTCCCTCTTCAGATCCAAAATCCAGCTCAACTTCCATTCCTGGAATTCCACAACTGGCGCTCTGTGGCCAACCTCCTCCTGAACTCCATCCCCCCCTCATCGCTCCATCCGCAGCCAGGCAGCCAGCTCACAAAGCCTCTTTCTGTAGACGCTGCGACTCACAGTGCTGACCTACAGGTATAATATCAAATAGCTCCACCAAATATAGTTACAGTGTGGACTTATTCTCCGGCAAATATGCTCACCAACATCCTAAAACTGTACTCCAAATGTGTTAATTGTGAATAGGTCCAATAAAGTGAAAACCGGGGACAAACACAAGGATAAACTCACCTAAAAACAGGTCTCCTTTGACACACACGACAGGCACACAAGCACATGTGTGGCTATACAAACATAAAACATAAACACAAGCAAATGGAGATGGATATGGATGAAGGAAAGCAATATCTGTGCTGGGGGCGTGAAAAAATTCTGAATAACTCAAGGTCAGCCCAAGGTATCTTTTTGGTGGTTTTCTATACATATCTACTGTGACTGACATGTCTTTTCTGATACTGTATTGGTCCACATGGCTAGTCAACCCCGCCTACTACATAGGAGGATGTTTTGCTTCTTTCCAAATGTGGAATCAATCAGAATGGAGGACCAGACCAGAGAATGTCACTCCACCCATTGCGGTTTTGGTGTGTGTCTACTGTATGGATCCATACTGTACATACAGTAGACACTGTACATACACTAGACACACATCGATGTGTGTATGTGTGTGTGTATGTGTATGTGAGTGCATTATGTATGTGTGTGTATCCTATATTTATGGGTGTAGTTTCCCTCTTAAAGGATCGGCCTGGTAATTTTCTAGCCTATATTTTACTTAAAATCTATGCAGTTGTGAAAGATATTTTGCAATTATCAAGGAGTTAAGCAGGCCGCATTAGCTAGCTAGTGAAAAATTATGTCTACTTCCACTTAAAGTCTTAAGCATGGTCCAATGGGCAATGAGCAGATATATAATAATAACTAGATACTGGACCCCATTTGGTGTGCATTCAGTCCAATGGAGCTGTTCACCTGGTGCAAAAATGTCTTTGGTTTTCGAGTTGACTTCCACGGTATGAGCCCCACTAAATATGCACAGTAGTGTGTTTCCTGCTGGCCTCGCCTGTGAGTTCCCGCTTGGCTCATAGACTTTACATTGAGATGACGTCATAGATTTTTAAATAACTTTTCTCAACTTGAGGAAGGTTTTATAAATATAAAACCTCCATGGATCAAAAATTCAGAATCGAAAGCATCATAACTGACTTCGTCTGTAGTTTCAGGTGTCCTGTCTGCATTTTTACAGATGTGTCTTTTAAAATGGTGGTCTATAGGGGAAATGCTTTTTGGACCTCAGGGGATTCCTGGGCACCCAACCCTGAGTGCCACAATATGGTGATAAACCATCTTGAATTATAAAAGGGTTGAAATATACGCAGTTCACACTTTTTTCTCAGAGAGCCACAAAGGTGAGAGAATAACAATGATCAGAGAGTGTGTTAGGTGGAAGTGGGGAGGTTTACAGAAAATGTGACACACATGGTCTCTTTGTCTCCATCATGAGATGTGTGGCCTACTGTTACAGCTGGAGGCCCCGCGGGCCAAAACTAACGTCCCTCCCAAATAGCTGCTCCCACACAGCTTTCACTTTTGTGCAAAGTCTATGTTTAAAACTGTTGAGAAATGAATATGACTTGACCTTCATGCGTACATGTGCACACACAGAACGACTGACTGCTTCACCTTGCAAACACACATGCATACTATTTACTACACTGGGGTTTTCTTCCCCTGGGCAGCTCAATCTTTACACATGGTCTCATTTTCTTCCTCTCTTTCTTTTTCTTCCCCTCGTCCCCCCTATTTCCACTCACACAGGCTTTCTAGGACTTCAGCAATTTGTCAACCCAGAGTCATGTTAATTAATTTTCAGTTGACTTAATAAGATGATTAAAATGATTTATAATAATTAACATGCAGTAATAGAGAGATTTTAAACACTATCTGCAAACACACAGTTTTTGAATTTTAAAGAAATCTTAATGCTCTTAGGAAAAAATGTACCGTCACCAAAAACATTTATCAAACCTAATTTTCCAATTAGTAGTAAAGAATCGTCCACAATGTTGCAGTTGTGTCAATGAATGGACACCGACCTGCAGTTTGTTCAGCACCAGAGGCCACAACAACAGAGTGAATCACCACTCAAAATGACTTCTTTACCCTTGTATTAGTCCACCTCCATGCTGAGATATTAGGGGGATTTTGCAGTGACGTACATGCGCCCCCGCACAGCTTTAAAACAACAAGCTCTGGCCTGGCGGTGGGAGCCGCAGTAGAGAAAAGAAACATCAGCAGGGGTCTGGATGTTAACATGATGAGCTCATAGCATCAGCAGGTCAGGGAGCACAAAGTGACCGGTCATTCTACAACAAAAGTACACAAGTAAAACAACTACGTGTTGATTCTGAGCAATATCAGCTCAGTCTGCATACCACATTAAAAAGGAGATTTTAAGTTTTTATTTCTGCAAGACTTGGCAGTATGCCTTTAATTAAAAGTCTGATACTGGCCACATAGTTTCATTCATGTCTGATATGATGAGACAAGTTTGGGTTTACAGGAGAATTTATAGATGCTTAACTTCTGACGGTTTACTGAATCTTTGTATCTAAATTGATGAGAAATAAAAAATACTGACATATTTGTGGTCTGTGATATTACTTAACGCCGATAGGACTTTTTAAACTATCATTAATAGAACGGGGCTCTGATTGTGGCCCATGGCTGAAACCTTTACTGGTCACATGGATATGGCCATGAGCCTTTTGCACTGAGTACCCCACATGCAAAGTCAAGGTAATGTGTGCTTCAGATGATTTGCATGACTGAAATGAAAGTTAACTAATGTAGGCCAGCTTTACTTCTTTATTAGGGACATTATAAGGTTGCTGGTTAGAGTTATGTGCTTTCTCTGTTTTGCTAGCAAGCATGGTCGGTGGTCCTTGATTGAAAAAAACAACAACTGTTAAACTGTTGTTGAACTCTGAATCACTGGGAACCAAATGAGGTAAAATGAAAGGATTACTGCTCGGGTATTTAGTGTGACAAAATTGTGTCAATGCATGGATGCAAAGTATCTTCTTTTTATTTTATGAATTATTAACTGACAAAGTTTTTGGGGACACAATTTGCAGTTGAATAACTGTAATGAATTGCATTATATTGCAATATAAAGTATGTCTTGCAATTCTCTGCCTATTGCAAAACATTAAATACCCTGACAATATTGTATCGTGACTTAAGTATCGTGATAATATTGTATCGTGGGGCCTCTGGTGATTCCCACCCATATGGGGACCCCAGTTTAAAAGAGCCAAACTAACATGAGACTACTTTAAATTTTAACTGGCACACAATACAGACAAGCTACAGTAACTATAAGGTCTACACTACTACACACTAACAGTCAACACCACTCAAGGAGAGAAAGTAAACCGTTGAATTTGAGGTGAATTATATTTGTGCAGAGGCTTCTTGAAAACACATTGTGTGTTATTCTGAGTTTAATGGTGTGTTTTATGATGCTCAGCGGAAAAATGTTTTAAACACAGTTAAATACAAACCTGTCAAAAAGGATGGATAAGACCAAAAATATGCAGCAGAGACTTTCACATGTGCTACGTGGGCTGCAAAAACCCACCAAAGCCAATCTTTATTCCAAGTCTCTCCCGGAGTTTGTTTTGCTGTCCAGCTGAGCTTACTTTGACTCTGTAATTGACTGGAGCTGGGTCAATCCCATCATGCAGTGCGTGGCGGAGCCCTGTGGTCAGACTGCTGTTTACATTAGAGCTCTAATCAGCCTCCCTGGAGAGCAGCTTCAGATCTAGGCCACTGAGCAGTTTGGGCCGGCCCAGTGCTGGCCAGCTGGGAGGGACGGCCTGCTCTGTACCCACCAGACACACCACAACTCTCTGTTTGAGAGGACCGCATGTTAACGATTCTTTAATTTTGGAACTGTCTTTGATGCAGTGTCCAAATCTTTCTAGATATCACCTGCTATCCAACAACGTGGCCAAAGTTGGAGTTTTAGTAGGTTGCACTCAGGCTACTGTACCCACCCTGTCTTCTGTTGATGTCTGACAGCCTTAGACCCATGACTGGTTTTGTTTCCGTATACAGTAACAATGATTCTGCGGCTTAATCGCCAAAGCCCTTCTGGTTTTCATTCAGTCTGTCTCATTCAGGACTATTTTATACCTGGGATGCCAGCTGAGTGGAATTTCCTGTAATTAAGCAGCTGATGGAAAACGAGCAGTATACTGGTTCAGGATTAAAATGTCTGCTATGTGTGGTTGTAACAATTACTTTTGCTTTACATTCTTCAGCTACTTCTGGTTCTTCCTGTCCTTGAAATCAACTGAGGTCAGCCATCATCGAGGATGTACTGATCCCTTAAATGCATCTCAAAGGAGACTTAGAGCGGTGAGGAAGCAGGTGTTTTCCATGCTAAAGTTTTAAGAGAGAGGCAAATGCTTGTGGTAAATGCTTGTGAACTTTCTATTTGGCGAGTAAATCTCAGAGAGCTATCTGCCACACTGGCGGGTAAATGTTGGTACCAAAATAGTCATGTAATAAAACACTACGCTGAGAGTCTCAACAGTGCCGTGGCAATGACAGTCTTGGGGGCTCCAAGTTTTGCGGCATTGTATACCACACAGGTCACCAGCTGATCCATTAAACAATAACTTTCCGTCAGTCTGCTGCTAGCTACCATTTGGCTAATGTTAGGCTTATTTGTAGCTAGGGCTATGTGTAAAGGCTGTGTAGTCTGAACCAAGATGAGAGGTTACACTGCATCACTATTGACCAGAGGGAACTTATTCAGAGACTGATGCTGTGATGAGCTGTTCAATAATAATTTTGGTTCAGACTTAGCTCTGCCTCTTCTTTAAGTCTGTATTCAACATAATACTTTATTTTCTGAATGACATGTACCGAAACAAACATATATGTGCCAGTCTTCTTGGCCAAGTTAATTTCGGACAGTGTGCTCAGACCATGCGTGTCTTTGAACTTGGCCTTCGTCTTGATTCCAACTACACACATGTACAGTTTCGTGACTCTATTGTGCGTGGTTGCAATGTTATTGGGTTAACAAAATCTGTCCACAGACAGACAGACAAACATTTCAACACATGCAAAAGTACTCAAAGCTCCTTCTGTGGTAGCTTCTGCTACAACTGGTGTCACCAGGACCACATTTTGCCATGATGACACACACAGACTCATGTGGTGAAAACAATACCAGCCGTCGTGACGTTGTCGTGGCTGGTATTGTTTAATGTTCCTGCCTGACTGTAACACTGTGGGTTCAGAAGGCTACCCATGGAAAGAGGAATAACAGCAGAGCCAGTGGCAATGATCAGATGTGTGTTTAATCTGAACCATCACTTTTATAACTTTGTCTACTTTTTCTTTATTGGTCAATACTTGAAGTTCCTCTTCCACTCTGACATTCAAGTGCACTTTAGCTCATTTGGGAAAAATGAGGTAGCTCGACCCAGCTTCAACCAGGATTTTAATTGGAACATTTTTTTGCTTGGTTTCTCCCTTACATCTGTTTTGTTCCTCAGTAAAAGCTGTTTTTTCTATCAGTTGCATTCTGTGATGCCCTGACTAGCAATTTATCTATAATCAATACTGAAGCAGCAGTCGTAGGGAGTCAGCATTTTCTTTCTTTAAAGCTGTTTATTATTTCCACATGTGGTAGGAACGAGGAGTGAAGATGTCCAATCCGGTAAAAGCAATTCCTCCATCCTCACATCTCTCTTGCAGGAAATGAGGAGCCACCTTCGCTAAATGAAAAGCACCTGTTCTGTATATACACTAAGTGTTGTTCAGATCTCTCACCTTTATCTTTACTACACACTCTCCCTCACTTAGACAAGACTCAAACTGGCATCCTATAAATCATAAACTGGTTTCATTCACTGTTTGGCCACTACAGATTCACAGAATGATGTTTACTGAACCAACCTTGTCAGCTGTGAGCTCCCGAATCTTGATTATCTGCACCCTGAACTTCATGAGCAGCGCCTCCAGGACCATACATTTGTCCTTCCAGTCCTCCTGGCTCATGGCCTCCTCCCCCTCTGCCATACCGCCTGACCCTCTGGAGAACACACAGAGACAAACACACAGCATTGAGAGACAGAGAGTATTTACATACAATAAAACAATGACTGTCCACTGTTTCCTGTGGGAAAAATATTCCTTTCATTTTCCCCTTCAAGCTGGGCGGGATTCAGGGTTTTAATCCAGAGCACATCAGCAGTGAATGATTGCAGAAGTAGAGGACAATTAAAGGGACACTTCACCTCAAAATCTATCCTGTAGTGCTACTTATCAGTCTAGATTGTTTTGGTGTGAGGTGCCGAGTGTTGGAGATATTGGCTGTTGAGATGTCTGCCTTTGCTCCAGTATAATGGAACTGGATGGCACTTGACTTGTGGTGCTCTCTTTCAGATGCTCAACAGCAATGTCTTTTTCCAGAAATCATGACCCTGATATTTAAGATAATCCATGGACCTTGTTTTGAGCAGTTTCATGTAGTAACTGTTCCACCCACAAACCGTATAACTACGTAGAAGGAGGGATGCATTTACAGCTAACTCACCGAGTACCACTGAGCTAGCTAACATTAGAGCCCAGCCGAGAAGGACATTAGTTTATATCTCGTGCTGTAACAAGCCTCTCATCCATGAGTAGATGTACACTTCCTCCTGCTCAGATATCTCAAACACTCGGCAACTCACACCAAAACAATCTAGACTGATACATAGCACTACAGGTTACAGGAAAAATATGTGTTTTGATATTCGTGTGAACCTCCCCTTTAACAATCAAAAGTTCCAGGTATTCCAGGCATTGGTTGGATACATCTCCAAACAGCACTGAAACTTATCAGCACTGATGTGCACTTGTGTCCACTGTGCATCAGGGCAAGAAGTGCTGGATTTGTCAGTTCTTAAATAACAAGAAATGAATCAAACTTCATCACATTTATCGTTAACGGTAACTTATTCATTCATTCATTTCTGTAACCGCTTGTCTTCTTGAGGGTCGCAGGGGGGCTGGAGCCTATCCCAGCTGACACTGGGCGAAAAGCACCATATAAATACTAAATACTTGAAACCAGTATATTGCATCTCTGACCCAAATACACACAAACACATCTAGACACAGACAAAACAACAGACAGAGGGTTTGTTGTTGTGCAGATGTTTTGCCACCAGCCAGCACCTGAAAAATTCCAGGGTCGAGCCTAGCTGGACCAGTGTGGACAGTGGGTGTATCACTATGGCTTAGCCAAACAGAAAAACACCCCTGTTGCTCCAAAACACCTCAACGCCCTCCCTGGGATGTAGTTGCATCATGTTTTCCAGCACTATCGTAGGCAAACAGGCGATACGCAGAGAGAGAGTGAGAGAAGAGATGAGAGACACAAATGAGGATCTCTGATGGACGAGAGCAGCAGCAGGAGGAGGAAGATAGAAAGCCTGGGTTTCTCTTCCAAGTAATAACCTCTCATTACCAGCCTGGCCTCCTCACAAAGAGACTGCAAACATGTGTGGAGGGAGGCCATAAACTGGTTTCCACTGGCTTATTTCTGTTGCCTGTTTGCTGTGGTAAACACTGACGAAGGCAAGGGGGAAAAATAGAGCACTCATCCCACAATACAAAACAACATGAATGACTATGGGCGAGGAATTTAACATGACATATTGCATGTGGATAAAACTAAAATGGCATACGAGCTGAGGAATTGTGATGCCATGTATCTATTCTTACATTATACCATTTCAAAAAGGACAAAAAAAGGATTTTTTACTTTTAAAGATATCAAGATACGCTGTCAAACTAACCTTATATTGTTTTTAATATGCTATTTACACTACATTGCTGTGAATCATTATAAGAGCAGGGTTTAAATGGACAAGCCTAATTAAGTTTTATTGTGAATTCTCTGTAAGACCACCCTCTCTCACATAATCCAGTTTATTAAGATTTAAGTTGAATAAAACCCTTGACTTACACTAATAAAAATCACAGTAATGCTCTACAGTAGTGCCTCTCGATTGATCTTTTGAAGCTGACTCACTTGAATTTCCTTCTACGTACATGTTTTGCAGATAATAAGATCCTATGAGAATATTAGTCATTTTTCTATAATGGAGGACAGATATATTTTTTCTCCAAGCATCATTACACAGTGATGATGACAGGATGTGTTTGGTGGAAAACCAAAGTCAGTTTAACCCCTGAACCCTGACTCTGGGCTTCTTTTTGTCTCTTTCTCTCTGTCCCACTTCCTGTTAAGTAAAGTCTGTGTAAAGAGACCATTGAGCAGAATTTGCTGTCTGAGTGCCTCCCTGTGTTTTGGGCTGGTGATGTGCTGAGCCATTAAATCCCTTTTACGCACTGTTTATGTATTAAAATGAAGAGTTACTCCACCAGATTCTTTCAGCATTTACACAGAGACTGAAAAAGTCGACAGTGGGGCAAAATGTGTAACTTTAAATTGTTTGTGCTACTTTAAAATGAATTTACAGAGACTATAACACATAAAAGCTCAGCTATTATTGTTTCCTATTGTTTCCTGTTATGTCACAAGAATAATTTTAAATTTAATTTACAAAAACACATATTTTGGTGTCTAAATTGTAGGGATGTAGCTCTAAAGAAAAAGCTTAATATGACACTAATTATCAAAAGACACAAATTTCACCACTTTCTTTAGTTCAAACTGTGTATTTACTATCAGTAGTGACAAAACAGTACAGTATTCACATCCATGTGTCCAACTTAATCACCAATTTCACATCACTATGTGATATCAAATAGCAGCCAACTTAAAAAAACAGTCACATTCAGCAAAGATTCAGTGTTAATTTGTCTCACAAGTGAATGTAAAACAGCGTTTGAACCATTATTCCTACAATAAAAGACCTTTAGCTAAACCCGTGCCATTGAGACAGACAACTCTGCTCCGTTTCCTATTTAATTAAAAACTGAAATTTTCTTCAAAGTTTCTCGACTTACCCTTGAGAATATTTGATGGACATGAACTATACGAAGGACTTCACGTCATGTCGACTCCAGCGTCTGTACTTTTCTTGTTATTCCTGCGGAGAAAATCCTAATTCATGAGTAAAACGGTGAATTTCTCTCTTGCCCAAAGGATTTCATTTCAGCTCTCAGGAGAAAGTTGGAGACGGGGTTGGATTGAGAGGGTGTGGCTTCGCACAATACGTCCAATCACATATTTAGTGGGCGTTTCCCTGCGCTGCAGGACCACTCAGTCTGTGTGTGATTGACATGGGATATTCACCAATAGTAAGCCGGAGCGCTACTTTATGGACAGACCAGCTTCTGAAGGCGGGCTGTAACAATTTGTCGGAAGTGACGTCTTACATGTGCAGCATGGACCACAGGTTTGTCAAGCGTGCGAGAAAAATAAAGGAAGCTAAACAAGTGTGGCTTCAAAGTAAAAGTTTTATAAAGTTCAAACAAGTCTGTAAAGTTTCTCCAAACATAATTTTGTTTGAAAAACATTTTATTTTAATAGCAAAATCAATAAATGACATAAACACTCACAAAAACAGGTAAAAGTGGCATTTTGTTTTGTTATTGGTGTTGTTTTTTTCAAGCCATTTTTATTCTGAAAATATATACCGGAAGTCAACACGTTTTATCCCGCAGCTTCACTTTCGGCACCGCAACCAGCAGAAGCGGAGGAGCTCCTAGTAAACCTCATGCTGAATTGAGGTAAACGCTACTAATATTTATCTTTACGATTTAATTTCGCTCTTCAGTTAATTTATTGTTATGTCGTTGTTTCCGTATTTGGCGGTTGTGCCTCGCCTTTTAATTTTGGACGCAGAGTCAGTGACAGAAAGCTAGCAATAGTTGGCTAACATTACTTCTAGCAGCAGGACTTTTAGCTAAGGTAAAGCGAAATATGCTGTAACCGTAGAAAGTGTGGGCATTAAGTTGTCTTGTGTGTTTTTGTGTGTGAGACAGACAGACAGACAGACAGACAGACAGACAAACAAACAGTCAAGACAGGGTTTGGGTTTTACATATAAGGAGAAACAGTTCATTTGCTAATACCAGGTGTTTCTTTTATCCAACCTCCACTAATTGCTCTAATGGAAAGCTTAACCCTCAAACACTCATGGTTATAGCATAACTGTGTTTGCTCCTCACACAGGGCAGAGTCATGGTGTTGAAGAAGAAGACAGCCAGAGTAGAGGCTGTGGTTTTGGAGGAGGAGAAACTACACCAGCTGATCGGTAATGTGACCAAACTACTGACCAGCAAACTAACTGTTGTTGCTAGAAACAAAGACCTGTAATTAATCCTGTTGGTGCTCCCAAAAAGATAAAGGACAGAACACTTATCTACCACATTATGTAGCATGTCATAGTATTTGACGTCTAGCAATGTGTGGTCTTTCCCAGCATCCCTGTCTTTGGATGGAGGAGAGGATGGAGTCAGGCAGGTTGCCCAGACCCTGCAGTCCTGCTTGGAGCTCACAGATCCAGTGCAGCAGATTCAACTGGTTAAAAAGGTTGGTTTTGGTATCAAAGTGAGGAATTATAATAATATAATAAATAGGGGTGAAATCACAAGCTTCATCACAATACAATACTATATAGATTCCTTAGACAATGCTACAAGTCTGTGGCGATACAATTTTGATTCACGTTGATGCAGGGACTTGTGGTTGATAATGAAACGACATCAGTAAATATGTTTGGAAAGGAGGTGTGCATACAGAAATTGTGGCAAAGAGGGCTGTGGGAATTTCAAAATAAAGGCACATTTTTAAGATGACGATATGTATCGTTTTCACTTTGCATTGATGATATTGGATTGTTGATCACTGAATAATTAAATCCATCCAGTTCAAACAATTGATACAGCCCCAATAATAAAGCACCCTCCTGTCATCTTCAACTTGCAGGGATTATGTTGACTTTATAGACAAATGGCTTGATCAAACACATTGTATAACAACAAGATTAGTATGTGTCTATGATGATATGCATCACATCATTTAACAAATTATGTGGATTGAGTGCTACCATATACAGTATATAACCATTATGTGTCCATATTGCATCAGGCAGGGTCCCAGCTGGAGGCACTGACTGAAGAGGAGCCTGATGGAGCTCTTCTGGATGCCTGTCTACACACTCTGTCTTTGGTCTACACCTCCCTGCAGGCCAAGAACCCCCTGCGACGAGCCATTGCCAGGTACATAGCTAAATTTAAGTGTTCTTAGTTTCAAACACATCTGTTCAAGTAAAGGTGATGGAGACTGTTATGTCATTTTAGTGGTGACTTGCTTGTTACAGATTTTATTTTGCCTTCAAATAGCAAACGGCAAGAATTGATCCTTTGTTGAAATTGCAGAACTTATAATCTAAGTCCTTGTCTTAACAGCAATGTAAATTCCATATCAGTGTATCAATAGCATGGAGTTGTGAACGTTCATCCCCTGTGAATTACTCTCAGACCAAAAACTTAGTCCCTAAAATATACAGCCTTGTGGGTTTTTGTAAAACTCTGCCAGTGAGAGGTTACTTTTAGTCTTAGGATGTTTTGTGAATGTGGCCCCTGATATCTGTCTATGATATGATGTCTATTTGTTGCTTTCTCAGTGCCTTAGGTTCAGTACCAGCCTGGCTACAGGAACGGACTGTAAACAGTTTGTCTGCCTGCTTGTCTGACTGTCTGTCCAAGGCAACTTCAGATCAGTATCCACACATTGTAGACACCATCACTGCCTGTCTGGATGGCTTCAGTCTCGGTGAGCGGGTTATTACCTTTATTCTTACTGCACACTTCACTACAGATATCTGCTAAATTATAATTCCTGTTTTAGAATATCTAACTTTCCAAAATTCTTATCTCCAGGTGAGAGATGCATTAACAAACTGCTGCCTGAAGGTTAGTATCCAGCTTGCTTGTTGTGGAATAACTTTAAGTGAGGAGTTTCTATTTTTAAAAAGCCTCTCATTAACTGTCTTCCCATCTCCTCTGTGTAGTGTTGCAGTTCCTTCACAAGGGATTGAGTGAATACCTTCACCAGAACAGGTATAGAGGCATATTCTGTACTCCATATTTCTCCATAATCACTTTTGCTTTGTACTTAGATTTATACTTTGTGACCATATGTCCCTAATTGTTGATCCATGTGTCTCTGTCGCCCCCTGCTGCTGCTCAAGTGGTCTAGCAGGACGTCACATTGCCCAGGCTCAGCTGATGCAGTCCTGCCTGGCTGCGGTAAAGACCTCCATGCTGGTGATCCAGAGATCCCAGGAGACCATCAGCACTGCCCTGCAGGCTGAACAGAATCATTGCAAGCTGGACGACACACTGAGCAGCCTCCTGGGCTGCTACACACACATCCTCACTGATGGTAAGAAACAGGACAAAAAATGTAGAAACACGTGGCATACACAGAGACATGTAGACCTTGTTCCCAAAGTCTCCCAGTGTTTACTGGGAGGTAAACGTCTCTTAAAGGAATACTTCACCCCCCCTATGTCAGTTACTCACCCCATGGTTCGTTCAGTTCACAGAGCTTTTCTTGCATGCCTCCATGATGAACAGAAAATCCAAAAATAGAGACAATTCTTGATGATTTTAAGTAAAAGGGGTCTGCATTTAACAACAGCAGATCTACATCAAAGCATTTGTTTGCAAACTGTCACCAAAACCCCAGCCCATTTTGACAGGGAACTGAACTAAATGTGAAACTGATTGATTCTCTCTTCAAAGCCAGATCATCTACAGCTGTCCTGACCAGTTAGTTTGTTTGAATTATTGTGTGAATTTGGTGTTTTAAAGGGTTAGTGTTGAATTACCAAAGTCACACGATAACATAAAAAAAACTAACTGATCAAGACAGTGGTGGACCAGCAGCTCTGTGTTCAGCAAGGTAAAATTATGTTTTTTTCAATGGGGTCTGGCTTTGAATAAGACATAGGTAAGTTTAACTTTTAGATCAGTTTTGATATAGTTTTGCTGTTGATAAAACGTAGACCCCTGTGACTTCAGTTCATCAAGATTTTTCTCAGTTTTTTGGATCCTTCGTTCACTGTGGAGGCATGTGAGAAAAACAAAGTTTTCTTCATGAATTCAATGTAACAAAATGTGAGTATTTGAGATAATCATTTGGCTTGTTAAGTGTTTCTTAAAACCAATTGTCAGTTTTCATCATAAACTCATCGTCACACATAAACTAAAATTAGTATTTCCTGGGAAATTATGTATTTTGATATGAAATGTATTATTAATTACCGATTACAAACATTTTGGAATGATACTGATTATGTTCACAAACAAATCCGTTCCAAGGAGCTTCACATGAGCAGATGAAGTGCGGTGCCTTGCTCAGTGGAGTCTCAGTTGTAGTAGCTGGAGGTCATGTAGATTATTTTTTGTGAGCTTCCCAAACTCCTGATTGCTCCAAGATGTTAAATGATGGCCATTTATACTTATAAGTATGAAATAAATAACCACAAATACCTCCATGTACATACTTTCCTTTCACTTCTTTCCTCCTCTGTTTCCGTTCCTGCTTCTAGAGGAATTCGTCCAGTCAGTGCAGAGTACAGCTGGTATGGCTGTAGTGTTATTAATCAGGTCTGTCATCAGTCATGGAGATGAAGTTGCCTCTGTGGTGAGTTGAAGATAAAGAACTGTGGATTATTCACATTATGTAAACATTGTTAAGAACATTTGCTTATGTTCTGAATGAGTCTTACTTGTAAAGTAATGATCATGGAAATAAATGTCTTCCCTCAACATGCAACACAACAAATATAACAACTCATAGTGTAAAACCCAGCTACATAAAACGGTATTAAAATGTTAATCTACAAGGTAATGCTTTTAAACTAAAAAGCAGCACCTCAAAATTAATGTACAGGGTGAGTTCATATTTGGCTGCCATTTTCCCTGAATAGAGAAGAATCTAGGGCTGCAACAATATAAAAAAAATGTTGATTCATTTGTCAGTTATTCTCTCAGTAAATTGAAAGAATGCCCATCACAATTTCCCCTCAGCCTGAAGTGATGATGTTAATTGCTTGTTTTATGCAACCAACTAAAGCAGTTCCAGATTAATGCTAAATTAGTACTTTCATTTGAACAACATTATAAAAAGTAAAAAAGTGTAGCAAGAAATACTTGCTGTCTGCAGGTCCTAACAAGGCTTTTAAATATTTATAATTTGATCTCATTCATGGTCCTAAATTCTTCCAAAGGCACACGCAGTTCGAACATACAATAGAATGGAAATGTATAAGTAATGACATAAGTAGTCATGTAGTCATTCTCTGAAAATGTTGGTTGTGTTTGTTTGTCAGGTGTGCAGTTTGCTGCGTAGCTCGGCGCAGGGTTTGGACTCAGCTCCTCAGTGGCTAAAGCAGAGGTGTGAGGGTCTGTGTACCAGTGGGCGCCCACCGGGTGTCTCACTGTATTTGTGTCACGGGGCTCTGGCCATGTTGAGCTGGAAGGGTGCTCTGCCTGGGCCTCAGTGGGAACACCTGCTTCTGTTGGTCCCAGACACGCTGCTGGATCTAGATGTCAGGTAGGTTTGTTAAACCGATCCCTACTCAGTACTGGGTAGTCCAGGTTGTAACCCTTTCTCCAATTAGTCTTAGTATCGAAAGTCCTTTAAAACAAATTATTAAGATGCCGCCCAGAGTAATATGATGTGTAACTACTTGACCTCTGTGAACCATCTCAAGAGTGTGTCTGTTTTTGTCTTTGCTGTAGTATAAAGGAGTCCAGTACAGCCATGGTGGTTGCTCGGGTGCTGACCCTGTGGAGTGGTGCTGCCCTGGACTGTCTGCAGGGAGAGAGGCAGCCCTGCCCTCCCCACCTCCGACAGTCCCTCAGTGGAGGCTCAGAGCTACAGCGACACCTGCTGGAGCACATCTACTCCCACTGGGAGCACCCACTGGACGGAGTCCGCCACCAAACCCGCTCCCTATTCCGCAACCTTCTCCTCCTCCATCAGCACACCAACCCGTCCACCTCTGACCCAACCAATGACTCCTACATCACAGAGCTCACCCAAAGCCTGCTGGGACTTGAGTGGCACATGCGGGGGAAGTACGGCTCCTTGGGCTGCCTTGTAGAGCTCTATGGGGCAGGGTACCTGCTTGGCATCCAGCCTCAGCTGCCTTCATGTCTCCTGGGCCTTATGGGTGACCAGACCCTAGCTCCTTATGCCAGCGACCTCCTGGAGAGGCTGTTTGTCAGCCACAAGTCACAGCTGGCCAGTGAGGCTGGTGCAACCACAGAGGACTGGATGGAGCGTTGGCACCAGACATGGGTAACCCCCCTGCTACAGGTGCTCTGCCGAGCCAGACTGGATCAGACCACGTACATCCTGGACTATTTCCTGCCTAAGCTGCTCCGCTGCAGCCCCTCCAGTCTGGCGCACATGGTGCAGGCCCTGCAGGACACACCACCGTGCAGCACAGGTAAGAGCGCAAATACACGTCTGCACATAAAAAAACAAAACACACACACACATTCACATGCTAAGTATCTGCATCTATTTTCTCTTTTTCCTTCTGGTAATTCTCGTGATATGTCAGCTGCACATTAATGTCTCTCAGTTTCAAAAAGCATTCTGTTGTGGTAAGAAATATGTTAAAAATGTTTTCTCCACAGTTACAGTAGGAGCATTCTTTAACACAGTAATGACAAAATCTACAACTGTTCTAAAATTGATGTTTTTCTTTTTTTGTTAGGTCCTTCAGGCAGCAGGGGGGCACTGGGAGCTCTCATGACGTGCCTGCGGGCAGCCAGAGCCCAGGGTGTTGTTCCCTCTTCAAAGGAGGGTCTGTGGGGAGGACTGGTGCCCCTCTCCCTACTCCAACAAGCACTGGTACACAAACATGATCAAGTGAGTGTCTGTATTCTCATGTATATGTCCTTTGTTCTCAGTGTTGTAGGATTTTCATGAATTTTGTATGGCTTATATCTTTGGTTTCCACACTCATGTGTCATCAAATCCTACTGTCCAGGTGAGGATGGATGCTTTGGGTTTAGTGTGTGAGAGCCACCGCAGCACTGAAGCTCTGACCTCACAGGAAATGGACCTGATGCGCCACTTCCTGCCACCTAATCTCAACAGTCAGTCACCAGGTGTCAGACAGCAGTCAGTCAGCCTGTTGAAAAAGGTCAGCTGTTCACCTCACATTGCGTTTTTTAAAATGGATTTATTTTCTCACTCATTTTAAAATGTGAAGCTGGTACCAGTCAGCTTGTGGGCTGGAGGCAGTTTGTACTAGAAAATGAAAAAACACCTTGATGGCACGATTTAGTAATCAAATCAGAAATACCACTAAATGCAGCTTGAACTCCTCTACTACACAGCTGCTCTGTAGAATGAAGGACAGCACCGTGCTGCTGCAGAAGAGACTGGTCCAGGAGAGAGACCAGGAGCAACGAGACAGAGACCAGCACACACTACACCTTTACAAGGTATGTAACATACCTAACACAACAAAGCAGAGGTCTGCCTGAGTCTTTTTCCTTTGTAAAACTAAAGGGCTCTTTGTGTGTTTGTATGTGATGTAGGAGTTCCTACACTGGCTGTGTGTGAGGCTGCTGGAGGTTTTGCTTCCTGGAGCTTCCTTCTCTAAATGCCTTATGTCTCTCCACCTGCTGTGTCTGCTGGGCGAGCTCTTCACCTACAGCACTGGTATGTCTACTCTTCATCAGCAGCAGTCATATATGCCTTACCAAACTTTACAAAACATCACAGCTGTGCAAAAATATGGCTGGTTTTATGGCAAATCAAATGTCTTGATAAAGCAGATTTACAATGCCAGCATTTTAAACTACATATATGCAATAAGTAATTGTAATGCATACGATTATGTATACCTGCCTGTAGGACGTCACTGATTTTGTTTATCTTAGTGTTGTTCTGATTGGTACAGTCGTCATTTCATTTATTTTCAGTGCCAGAACTTCTTCGGCTTCCAGGTCATACAGTATGTATAGTACGTAACATTGTTGCTAATGCCTAGTATGCACTAGAAGACTTTGAGAATACTTTTAAAAGACTCAAGTGTAATGCTCTCTCACATCTAAAGACAATGTGAGTTTTTAGTCACAATCTATAATATTCCCTTTGAGATAATTTTCCATCCTGTCCTGGTGGAAAACATTACACCAAACTCCCTTTAAGAAATATGACGTATTAACAATTCCTCATGTGTCCGCAAAAATACTTAACTCTAGAAACCCAAGGTAAAGCGTGTTATATGTTAATAGTATTCTTGTCAATTTGGCATCAATATAATCTATACAGATAAACTGTACTTGCATACAAACTTAACATTTTGGATTTTGTTGCCTTAAATTGATACCGGCCTCTGTTGGTTAGCTGCGCTATTTTAGTGGGTGAAGACTGTGGGAATGACGGACGCACTATTTCAGGAATTAAGATTTCTGACTAATAAAAGTGCTGGCTGGTGGATCAGATACACACCGAATTAAACACTGACTCTTGTTCACTCCACAAATCCTCCAGTTTCTTGATAATTTCCGCAGTCAAAAAGAACAGAAACTCATTCACATTCTTGCACTCCTCATGTTTACTGTCTACCCTGTTTGCTGTTTCCTGTTTGGTGCTTGAGGATAGCGTGCAGAATAATATTTAGAATGTTTGAGTTTACTGGAATGTCCAGACGAGAAAAAGACACCTCATACCATATGATCAAGATCATGGGAGTGCGCCACAACTCTAGAAAAACTCAATTTGTTTGCCAAAATGAAATTGGTTGAGAAGTCGTTTGGTGTAAGGCCGGGGTAAGATTCATCAAAGAAGTCAGGGCCGAGTGTTATATCTTATCCAACACGCTCAGAGCAGTTTGGAGTTCAGTGCTGTTTTCAAGGACACCTCAGTGTTGATGCCTGGCACATTGATGTAAAACCAGCAGCCAGCTCACATCTCTGGAATACATCTTTCTGTTGGTGCCTGGACCAGCAGTCTATCCATTACTGGCCAGCCTCTTTACTTTGATGCCAACCTGACGCTCCAGCTGGCTCAGCGTATGCTCTCTTGTCACTCACAGTCCTGTCCTGTGTTTCTTCTCATCTACCTCTCTGTTTTCCTCAGGGCCCGATGTGTTTGCCCTAGGTGAAGTCGTGACATCCTCCCATGCTCAGAATGTCCTCTACAGTGTTGCCAGCAACTTCCTGGAAGTCAAACAACTGGCGTCAGTGTTACTACGGCAACTCCCACCATCAGCCGTGGGACTACAGGTTAATATGAGTACCAGGCACAGTCACTGCACTGAAAATAATCTGCAACAAGCAGTCTATTATATCCTAAAATGTGACAGTTAAGATGTAGCATCTTTTTTAATTTTGTCGATGTAGTTTTTGTTTTGTGCTGACGTTAGTTTTTAGCGTTGTAATTGGTAGTAATTACGTTCCAGTTGCAGGAGAAGAACAATCATTGACTTGTGCTGTATACTCAAGTTGTTATCACTAATATCACCTTGCTTCTTCATGGTGTTAGGTGCCAGAGAGGATGTGCTGTGTCCTTAAGGCTGCTCTGGACCTCAGCACCAGCACCAAGCCTTTTGACAGCGTCACAGCAGCCCACCTCCTCAACCTGCTGCTCCACCAGCCGCACCTGAGCCAGGCTCTGCTGCACTGTGCCCGGGAGCAGGGCCTCGATTTCCAGCCTTCGTCCTCACCCGCCCAGGCTTCTGAGACAGTCGTCTTGGAGCGCAACACACTGGCTGGTAAGATCCGATGCATGCATAGCCCTAATACATAATATAATACATGTGTATATGCATGTTGATACTGAGTAGAGCAAGTATAAGGATTGTATTGTTCTTCTGTCCTCAGTGATTCAGTTCCTGCTGCGCTGTCTGCAGTTGGAGGTGTCGAAGGCCGAGTCATCTCTCTTGCAGGCGGCTGCTTCCTATCCTCTCTACGGCAGAGCCCACTGCATCACTGCTGTCCTGCAGCATCTAAACACTGAGTGAGAACATGAATCACAGTAACAAATACACACGTTAAACTACCTGCTTCCATTTGGATCATTTGCTTTGCTGTTGGCATGTATTTAAAGAGCTTTACCTGTACCTTAACTTAGCTATACACTTAACATGTTAATTATATGTTTGTGTGTGTTTAGGAGTTTGAGCCAGACTGAGCAGTGGAGGCATCTGGTGTCAGAGCTGATCGCTGTGTGCTACAGGATGTCTGATGTGGTCTCCCCTGTAGTCCAGAGCTCCTCCCCAGAGGGGCTTATCCCCATGGATACTGATTCAGGTAATCAGATTGATTGATCGGATCAGATTGGTGCATACACTCAGTGGGCCTCATGCAGGAACACTTTCATATTTTTATCCTAAGCCTCACACTTCTAATTCTGTACACTTTTTCCATTATATTTTTCTAAATTGAGAGTTGTTTTGCGGGTCCTTGAATGCAGCACAGGTGGAACTCTTCATTAGTTCTTTTTTCCTTAGTGGCAGTTTGTGGAGTTTGAGTCGCGAGGTGGATAATTGATCCATTGATCCAGTCAACTCTGATTTGATCAGCTGATCAGGGGAGCAGCTCCTGCTGAGGCGGGTAGATGCAAATGTTTAGACCTAATGCAATGAACTGAACGGTTAAGGTTTACTTTCACTGCTCTGGCAATGTTATGGTGGCAGGCTGCCACAAATAACTGTATGTGTTGGAAACCCTGCTGTGCAAAGTTTTTGTAAATTGCTTCTTTAAACTGCTGAAGTGAGCTTTGATCTTGAGCATTATCAATGCCAAAGTGCTATAAAGGGTAGTTGTTCCGCTTCATTTGTGGGCAAGTTTTGTTCATGAAATGTTACCCAAGAGTGACAAGAAGTTCCCACTGCAGTACTTAAAATCCTGCTTTTGGAAATCCGCTGACAAAAAAATAACACATGTAGGAGAATGTTGAATATATTGTCACTGTTCATTAAATTGTCCTGGCTCAGAGTGCAGCATAAAAACAGTGTTTCAACAATAAATAGATGCAACATAAAGAGTCTAAAACAGCTGTCACACACTGCAGAAGAGTATGCATAATATCCAGTCAACATGCGATAAGATGGACAGTTGTGTTATGAATGCAAATGATTTTAAAAACACAAGCAGTTCTCTTAAATCCCTCGTAAATGCCATTTAAGAATAAATCTGTTCACTCAAGTGACTCTTGCATGAGGTTCATTGTATGAATGTCTATGCGGTCCTCTTCATTTGTACCATAAGTACAGTATACAAACTATAATGTGTGTGTCCAGAAACTAAAATTCTGGAAAACGAAAGCAACAGAAGGGTCTCACTGAGCATGTAAATCCTGGATTACATTGAATCACTGTTTATTATAGACAGCAAAAGAGAACAGATTTTAGGAGAATGATATGGTAACCAAAAACACTCAAATAGAGGGTTTAATTTTTACTGCAGGTTATTTTTTGTTAAATATCAACAAAAATAAAAGATTAATAGGGAATTTGTGGGACAGAACCATAGTTTTAATTCATAGAGGCATACAGGTAAGGTCATGGAAATTTTTACAAGGACCATGGAATATTATTATGATGTGCTTTTTGTGTGTGTCTGTGTGTGTTTGGACAGAGGCGTCAGCAGGTCTGCAGAGGATCCTGCAGGAGATTCAGCCCAGGGATACCAATGACTTTTTCACAAGTGCCAGAGAGCTGGAAACACACCACGGAGAAGACCACACACAGACCCAGACTGCACACACACCATCACTGAACACAGGTGAGTTGGAGATCATTATACTGATGCTGTTCAACGTTATGGAGACAAATATCTTGTCATGCCTCACTAGTCCCTCATTTTTTGAGTTTTCTGATATATAGGTACATTCCAAGCAGGAACTGTTAATAGCAAAGCTTCCTGCAGTCCTCGGTGTGGCAACATTATACTTCTTATTTACATCCCCAAAAGCATTATGGAAAGTGTTGTTCCGAAATTTAGAGCCTGGTTAACCCCCTAAATACAAGTGGTGGTGTTTTGTTATCAATACTTTTAGACATTACTGTTGCATGCATAGGACACCTACACTCTGTATTTCCCTTGTGTGGAATACCTGTGTGCAGATGGAAACAATAAAAATCCAACACTTTTAAATTGCAGCGAGGGGTCGGGGTGGAAGGGAGCTGTTAGGGGCTTGATTTTGTCTGAGGGGGGCCCATAGTGTCAGACTTTGAAAACCCTTGCATTTGGTTTATTTTTTACTTGTGATAAAAGTGGATTTGATTAGTGAAACCAGCAAGTCATTGCTGCTTCAGAGTGCAGTTCTGGTAATGTCCGGATGGGGGCAGCGTTTGACCTCATTGTGTGGTATATTTACACAGTGCACAGTCCCATACTTCTAGGAATCTTATTAAATGATGACCTAAACTGTTGTAACTTTACAGTGATAAAGACAGCGAAATGGCTCTTTACAATGTGTGTGTGTGTTCGGTCATGTGCAACCCAACATAAATAACAAAAGCCAGGCACATGATGTGACTTTGGACGTCTTCTTGTTTCCACTGAATACAAAGCTTTAACATGGTACATTACATAATAAGACAAATAAATCTTTGAATTTAGATTATTAGGTAATAAACCAAAATGTGATCAAACTCTTTCCATGTCACTTTTTGTATGTGTGTGTGTGTCACTGTCTGTGTGTGTGTGTTGGCTCCAGGCGGTGAGGGCTACAGGGTGACAGCCCAGATGGTGCTGGTATGTTGCTGGCGGAGCATGAAGGAGGTGGCCATGCTGCTCGGACAGCTGTGTCAGAGCCTGCCTCTGCACTACACCAATGACACCCACACACACTCTGGACTCATCACAGAAGAACAGGTGAGATCCTGACATACTAAACACACACATACACAAAGCTCACTCTCATCCTCTTACTGCTGTTACCTCATATGCAGTAGCATCAAGTGTTGTGTGTACATCCTGACCTCTGTCCATCAGTCCTCTGTGCCATAGAGCTCCACTGTTGTCCAAACAGAATTGAAAACACATCAGCGAGCGATAGTTTCCCTGGGTGACATGTTCCTACATTACTAAGAATACACACAAGGCTTGGGCAACATGATAATGGTTGGCCACAATAATGGGTCCATGACAACAGAATGGTAAACTGTGCAATGCCTGTTATGAATTTTGAGCTACATTGAGTCTCTCTCTTTTTCTCTTGCTCTCTAAATGCTTCACCCCATTATTGTAGTGTATCAAAAAAAGCTAACAACATGCTAGCATGTGCTGATACTGAACATAATTACTCAAATAATGAGCCTATGGTTTGTTCACACTATAAGTAACAAAGCAATAGCGTGGCAGCTACATTATTGCTAAGTTGCTGTGTAAGTGCAGCAGGAAAAATGTTCACTGTTGTTAGCAAAACAAATGCAAATACGCCTAATTTGCAATTCCTTGGCAAAGCCAAAATTCTGCTTACAAATTCTGGTCACTTATGGTTATTGCAACATATGTGCTACAGCCCATAGATATCAATACCTATCCATGTATCTCTTCAACTTTTTTTCTCTACTGGACAATAATTGCATATATTGTTGTTTTTCTTAAAGCAATGTCATCAGCAGGGGGATTTCAATAACACCTGACCCTAACACACACACACACACACACACACACACACACACACACACTGTATTATGCGATCTGCTTTAAAGATTCAGTTTAAAGTTAAAATCAAGTATTTGGAGACAAACGCATTGTTGGCTTTGGCCTTTTCATGAGATTTATTGACAGTAGCCAGGCAGGTTTCCTACCAGTGTGGCACAAATTCTGACCAAATTTAAAGAAAATCAGCAAATGCAAATAATGCATGTTTCCAATATGTGGTCACTGGGTCTGGACGATATGGAGAAATGTTGCTATATGACATTATTGTAGGGTTGACTATTAGTGCTTTAATAAAATATTACTCAGTGAGGTTTTTGTTGAATAATCATCAGTAATGTGGATATAATGACTGTGGGTAAAGGCAAAACTGAACTGTAGTTCAGTTTTTAAAACCAGCAAAGGACAGCGGTCACGATATTACGATATCCAAAATCTCAGATGACATCTAGTCTCATAGAGACAGATAATAATATGGATATATTGCCAATCCTTCAATGTCACATTTCAGTGCTACATTTGTTAAATTACAGCAGGTCACTGACACAGTTTTCAGTGAGCCCTGGCATCATGTCACCTTACATAAAGACGATCACAGTGAGTTCCACACAGTGTGGTATCCAGATAGATGCATTCCTACATGTCATCATGAATTATATAAGATGCTGATCAGTCTGCTGTGCTAATCCACTACTAATATGTTACATTAAAAACTAAATATAAAATAGCCAAGGTTCTGCTGTTCATGTTTGGTATGTCAGTAGTCTGGCACATCTGACAGAGGGCCCTTCAAACATCTGCAGTCTCTTCTTGGCTCTGTCTTGTCACTATTCTTACTGCTTTGAAGACACATTTTGGGAATGGGATGGCTAACAGGGCTATCCGAATTATAACAGCAGAGCTGTGGTAGTGTGCTGCTAAGAACACAGGCCAGCTCCCCCACCTTGATCACATCGGGAATTGCCAATCTCTTACAATGACAATTGGACATTAAAAACTACAGCTGCCGATGAACATTAATGCTGCCTCAGCTGAGATCTACAAAGCTGTTTACATCACATACAAAGGAAGTATTCAATGTAAAAAGGTGTCACGTTTTTTACTGTATGTGTGTATACCTACGGTCGCGGGGAATAATGTGAATGTGTGTGTTTTGTTTGTGTGTGTTTGTGACACCACGCTGGGAGGCTCTTCAATTAGCATCCGCCCTTGTTAGCGCCGCGCTTTCATTTGAGGCCCGACCCTGCTGATTTAACGGCCGCGACGCCCCTCCCTTTCCACTGCATTCTTTCCAAATCACTTCCACCACCAGCAGGAAAACACTGAGTGCTTCAAACAACACACACACACACACACACACACACACACACACACACACACACACACACACACACACACACACACGCACACAGACTGACACACAGACAGACTCACACAGGAATAGTTGTCTGAGTGGTTCAGCATGTGAACGTCCATAATAACAAGGGTACCAGACATAGGCTGTGTTTGTCTGTGTAGGGGGTAAAGGGTGTGTGTGCATGTGTGTTTGTGTTTGCCTGTTGAGCATTTATTTAGTCCTGAGAGAGAAAGTAGGAAGTATCGTACTATACTATGTGCTGATTAGGTGTTTTTTATGTTTGTGTGATGGAGGGTTTCTTAGAGCATCAGGGATGTGTGCAAAGAGAGTCATGAGTCCATTTACTCCAGGTGTAGCAGCAGGCTGTGCATTATACTTTATGTTACGCATTAGCATTTGGCTTTTGCATTTTATTTTCTGTTGTGCTATTTGCTTTTATATCCAATGTGTCAGTTTTTGAACTTTTGCCATCAGTTACCATTTGGCAAAAACTGACATTTATTAAGATAAAATGTGACTACAATGGTTTATATACAATTGCCCATGTGTGTGAACAGGCAAGTCAGCACTACTGTACTGTTAGCCGTGTGTACCTTTTGACGCAAACATTTGATTGTGGGTTAAGTGTCCTTAAACAACTCCTGATCCTCTCTTGTTTTTCTAAATGTAAAGTTTAGTTAATACCACTCTTATGTCCGTACGGTAGACATAGAGTTAGTCTGCACCTGGTCAGCATAGCTTGTAAATGAATGAGCTTTAGATGTAATGGTAGATGGACTTTGATATCTTTGGACAATGCCAGGCTATCGACTATAATTTAAGCAGCTGCTGGTGGTAGCCTTATATTTACCATGTAAATATGATAGTGGTATAGAGTGCTGCAGGGATGACTTATTTTTTGTAAGCTGACCCGAAAGTCAGCCTCGCCCTGGTTCCCACTTCAAAAGGCCAGTGGGATTTATTCTTGGATTGTGGATTATTGCAGAAAATAAGATCCGTGACAAAGAAAAAATGATGATACTTATACGTTTTGTTCATCTAAACAAATGAACATCACTTTCATGATGATTGAAGTGTAAATGCAATTGTCAGAAGCAAAAAGCTAACATCAGGCTATAAACTATACTACGGTCACATGACTTCAACGTCGACACCACAACGAGTCCGTGGAGCTGTGTTCAGTGTGATGACGTTCCGTAGTCTCATTTTGCCACTTGTTAGCAGCTTGTTAAAAAGCTCAAAATTCCTGAGTGGGGTATTTACTGACGTATTTTATGTCGTAAAACAAAACGGGAAAATCTCTGAAGCTTGTGTCAACCACAGACCTTATTTCAAACATCTAATCAAAGTTCCATTCAAAAAACTCATTGACTTTGAGACTAGAGGAGGGGGAGTGCTAAAATGCTAACTCATTTCAAGGTCTTATGGCTAATTCCTGCATCTAAAGAAAGTGGATATGTGTTTTTTTCCAAAATGTCAAACTACATTTTTACTAAGCCAATAGTACTGATGGATAATTCAGGACCTGTGAAGCTCAGATGCTAGCAGCTAACAGTGAAAAGTATTTTACAGGAACTTTACTGCTGATAACTTAATGTATGGCACTAATCTATACAAAGTATTTGACAACGGGTTCAACCAGGTTCTGCATAGACACGTGAAATTCATGCATAGGCCTTAGTTTGGCACGTCACAGTTCGTCAATGAGTTTTCAGTTCCATGCTCCATTAATATTCAGAACATTTTGTGTTCTCTCTGAACCAGATGGACACATAATGAGACCGTGTAAAACAGCCAGAGTCGTTTTAACCGTCACTGCAATGGACTCGATAATGATGTCACCACCACAGTGTCCTGGAGAGATAATTGATGGTGATATCATGGATACCATGTTGTCCGCAGTGGTAACTATGGCGATGGGCCTCATTACATAACCGATGATTTAACAAACTCATGCTGAGGACCACGTGGACAAAAGGAAACTCTGAACTCCTGTGCTCTCTGTCTTAACCGCATCCCTTTTCTTGCACATTCGCTTGTCATCAGTTCCACGCTTCGTGCGTATGCAAGTGCAAATAGTGGGTGTGTGTTAGCATTAACGTTCAGTGGGGTGATTCCAATAGTGTTTGGAAAGTTGGGTCTGGCAGTGTCGTTGTGGGCACAGTCATTCTGCCCTACCACAGCGATGACATGCATGGGCAAACATATGTGTTTAATGTGTGTGTGTGTGTGTGTGTGTGTGTGTGTGTGTGTGTGTGTGTGTGTTTGTATGTGTATGTTTGTGTTCGTGTGTGTGTGTGTGTGTGTGACCAAAACACATCGCTTTCCAAAATGTGTGTGAGCTCCACACCTCCTGCAGTCCTCTGCCAGCATCCTGTGTTACATCCTTGTTGGCCTGGCAACACTGCAGATGTTTCTGTCACTGGGTGGCACCATGGCAACAACAGTGGTTATGGATGGGCGTTAATGGTCATGTTTGATTCCTGTCTTTATTTCATGACCTTATTTTGCTGTTGATGATCAGTTAACACAATACTTAGCTTTTTCAGCAAAGCTGGTGCATTGTAATTTAAATTCTTTCTGATGATGATTAGAAAAGAAAGAGAGACAGAAAAGTAACACTGGCTGATTTTTAACGAGAAAACAGGAACCAGTAGCACTTTGACACCCTGACATTTGACATCAGGACAAGTTTGTGTGTGTATGTGTGTGTGTGAGGACACTTGTACTGTATGAGCAGGACAGACCACCAAAGTCGCTGGTCAGCTGGAGTTTGACAGCTTGGGTGTTTATTTGGCATAGCTGAGCCTGGATCGGTTGGAGCCTTGGTTACACAGAGGAGACAGACCATTTGTTTGGCCGCTCTGAAGCTAAGGGAGAAACACACCCATATCCACACACACACATACCACTATGAACACAAAAGGAATGCTTTGTCCGACATCACTCTATATTTGCTCTCTAGTGCACAATATTTACTTTACACCATTTTATTTTAGTGTTCAAATTCTGAATGGGATTTTTATGCTCCAAATATTATACTTTCAAAGAACTACTTTTTCATGGTCACCATCGAGTAAACTATTCAGTGTTTATTATGTAGGGCAGTGGTTCTCAACTTTTTTTGTGTTAAGGACCTCTAAATGGATACACATTAGCTCATCGATCCACATTTGATATCATTTTGCTTCAGGACACCTTCATATGACCAAGATTTTGGTTGTTAGATGTGATTAAGACAAGAATTGTATAGTTGCTGACTACAATCGAAGTGATATCTGTGGAGGAAGTGAAACCAATCAGAAAAGTTTCTCTTATGAGTCTTAGGGTGCTTTTTATTATGTTAACATGTCTCCTTGCTCCCTTCACTCGTGCTCCAGCTCCTCCCAGCAAGAGAGTGAGAGAAAGATGTGAAAAGAGAGCTGTAGGATACATCTGCATTTCCTCACTTTAAGCTTCTCCAGAAGCCTCCTCCATGATTTCCAGGTCATGGGAGGAGAGAGGATGAGAGGAAGCACGAGTTCAAAAATGACATGACATAAAAAAAAAACCTTACTCACATTGGGCTCATTTCTGTAGTGAATTAAACAGTAAAAATAAACTGCTCCCTATTTTTCTGGGGACCCCCCTGGAACTCCCTCAAGGACTCCATGGGTTCCCTGGAAAACTGACTACTGATGTAGGGAATAATGAATGAGTAAAAAAGACCTGTGCTCCTCCAGCTGTGACATGTCTGTGAAAACATACAGAACATGAAGCAGGAACTAACTAAAACTAAACATACTGTATAGTAACAAAACTAATTGGAAAAAAAATAAAAATCTACACTAAATATCTTTAGTTAGAGGCTTTGGCAATTTTGTCAAATTTGTCAGCACAACAAGCATGGTGAGGTGTTGGTGTATGTGTTTGTTGAGACTGGAATGTCTGCATGACTGTGAGTCAACTGCCTTCACAAAGTGTTGTGGTTGTAATGTAATGCCTATTGTGAACGTCTTAAATCTTGCCTCTGACAAACACCCTGCAAACTATATAAAACAAAGAAACAAACAAAGAAACAAAAAAAACAACTAAAACTAATACTGAAACTAATAAAAACTAAACTAAAACTGAACATTTTCAAATATTAAAAACTAAACTGAATGAGCAAACTGAAAAATATAAAAGTATAACAACTCTGCGTCTCTTAATTAAGACTTGACTTGAACAAACACTGGTTTTAGTCAAGTCTTGATTACGTTGAAATACATATACTTTACCTACAAATAACTGCATATTTACCACCCAGTCTTAATTGGGACAAATCATGTCCTACCCAAAAGAAACCCATAAAAGTATAACTTATCAACACACTAATTCTGTTTTTGGGATATAACATTATTTTTTAGATTTATGTATTAGAATTTAGATTTAGATTTATATATATGTGTGTAATAAAAATGATTTGTAAAATTATTTTATCTGCTTTTTAATTTCTTTTCTGTGCCAGACAAGAAAAGGTGTGTTAAAAGCTTTCAAAATCTAAAATTAACAGTATGTACTGAAAAAATCAGTGTTAAAATGTATTTACATAATCATCTCTGTTTTAAAATATATTTTTTGTGATGATGTTAGCCCTTTAAAGATGTATCCCAGATTTGTCAACTCAGATTTCTGTAAAAACTTAAGTTAATCAAAAAGGTGGGAATACTGCTCAAGTACTGATTAGTTTTCTAGTTTTTGATGCTAGGAAATTAATGAAAATACAACTTTCGTCAGCTCCGTAAGACGTCAAATCCATCAGATCTTACCTCTGACATCCATCATGAATGCTATTTAAGACAAAAATCACTGGGAGCTTGGTCCATTACAAGGTTTAATATTCAAGAGTTAGCCTAATCCAAGAGAAAAAATCAAAATCTCAAAAAAAAAAAGCTTTGTCCTAGTTCTCAACAATGACTGTTATCTGACATTGAACTAAGTCCAACGTCTACGACTGGACTAAAGCAGTTGAGAGTAACATTTGTTTATTGTATAATTAAAGTATGTGAATTATTACTTGATGGCTTTCTATTGTCTGCACCATTTAACTTCATAATTCCTCTGCAGACTGCAGCAGCAACAACAACAGACTTTATCAGAGTGCCGTCTAACCATCGGCCGTCAGGGGAGAAGTTTGCTATTTGGGTCACTGTCACGGCCCCGAGCCATACATGTAATTAGACTTGGGAAACTTCTCTCTCCACACATGGAAGTTTTTCTGGGAAACGGGCACGTTTGCAAACAGGAAGTTGACGACTAAATAAAGCCCCCCCTCCTAACCCTCCCCTGCCTCGCGCAGGAAGCTCGCTCGGCCCTTTTAAACAGTTACACAGACGGGAACCTTGGAGAGGGAAGCTTTAAATAGGCGAAGCCGCGGCCCGGCTCGGCCCAGCTCAGCACCGCAGCGGTCTGGGCCCCGGCAGCCACGGGCCATCTAACAGTGACTGTCGCTGCCATTTTTACCCCGGTGAGGTCAGGCCTGTCCTGGGAGTCCACTCTGGCCACCAATGTGATAAGTCATTGGGCTTGGTACCACTGTGGTTTACTCAGTCCATACTTTGGTGTTTAAGTTAGTCCACTTTAGGTCTGCAGGGTCAGTTGAGTTTATTGACCAGTCATGTGGTCAGAAACAGGCTGTCTAAGCCCTACATTTTTGTTGCATTTGTTCTTTTTTATATTTTCATTTCACTCATATTTTTCATTCATGTATTTTTTCCAGTTTCAGCACATTCTCCTGCTGTATTCCTCTTGTAAACCCGTCTCCATTCATCATTGTTCTCTTCGTCAGTGACATCAGGGTTGCTGAAGGTTACACTGCTGGCGTACTCCTGGTTCATCTGCGGGTCTTCGTCTGTGTTAGTTTAGATGTTGTGTCTAACCCTACATCCCCTAAGGGGCTGTTGGGATTTTTTTCTCCCTTTTCACACAGGGTTTTTTTGCACCAGGGCCTTGCCACCCCTCCCTGTGCCCTCCATGCCACCCCTGACTAAGTCGAGGCCTGGCCGCCTCTGTGGTGGCGGTGATACCACAGCCTAAATGACAGGGCACTGAAGCTCTGCGTCCGCCTCGCCCTGCCGCCTCACCTGCAACACACTCACTAGTTTACACACTGCCACAGCACTCAGTTGTGTGTTTGTGTGTGTGTCTATGTGTGTATGTGTATAGTTAGAATAATGTTGCTAACACTATTACTAACTGGATGGTTTTACTGACAGTGGCCATTATGTGGATGTCTCAGTATCCTTATTTGAACACACTTGTCACGCTACTGACATGCCGCTCTCACGCTTGACATGCTCGATGCTCACTGGCTGAAAACTAAGTGGTGTTTTTAAAACACGAGCGTAGCCAGTGTTTCAGCTTTGCTTTCTTGCCAAATAGAGAAAAGGCTAAAGTGGGATTTGATGATGCAGGTCATCTGTGAATCTTTTATACCCTACTGCTCTGCGTTTAGTTGGAATTTTAAGAGACAATGAACCCTTTTTTCTGTCTAAATGACAAAGCTGCTAAATTGTTCAGTTTACGACTGTATTCCAGGATTTGATGTCCATGAGTGGAATTATGTCATTTGCAGGGTGGGGTTGGGTCGGGGGGGGGGGGGGGGGGGGGGGGGGTTGTTTTGACTTTGTGTTGAGTTTATTGCATGTATTTAGATGTAATTGCTCGTCTTTACAAAATGATTCACACACTACCACAAAGTACAAAGTCTACAAGAGTGGTTTTGTTTAGCTCTTAGTATTTTCCTCTTTGGTTTTCAGTGTACCAGAGGAATAATCCTCACTAAAACTATTGCTCATGGCTTTTGGCGTAACAGGTTTTGCATCCACAGAGTCAACGAGAGGTGTTCTTTTTGCACTGCTAAAAGTGTCAACAGAACTTTCTGTGCTTTGAAACGTCAATCAATCAATCACTTTCCAAACTTTCAGCAATTTATGTGTAATGATTTAACAGATGACGGTAGGTGATGATGCTTAATTTAAAGTAAGTCATTTAAATGCTACCACTCAAAAGTTATACATTGTATGTGAAACAAATATCAGGATTAGCTTCTTTCCTTTCTTTTTACAATTTTGAATTAAATGTCTGGAGGTTTCTTGGTAGACTTGCTGCTGAAACGCATAATCACAGGGTCACCAGTTTGATTTGGGTCAGGGACCCAAATGTCTTACTCCTCCTACCCTACTTTGAGTTTGAGACAACAAAAGTTGTCCATTGTGAGGTACTGTATAAACAACATGGTGGACTCTGTGAAAGAGGACCCGCTCGGTATGTAGATAAAAATAGCTAATTACAGTAAGGAAAACACAATAATTCCTATTTTCAGGTGATTTTAAAATAATAAAAACATAATTATGATTAATTAAATACTCAGTTTCTGCCAATATACACCCCACACACAGTGGACCTTTAATAATGCAGCTGGTAAACATGGCGCTATCTTTTTTGCAAATTTAGATTATCAATACAAAATATAAATAAACTGAATACCTCGTAACTTAAGCTTTTAAAATAAGTAAGTGGTTTAAAATGTGCAGTATTTTCTCAGAAATGTAGTTCATTAGATGTTGAAATCTACTTTTCAGGTGGTGTTCAACCTTGCATGTCACATATTTTTTTTGACAACAGTTATGTCATTTAAGTGTAACTGGTGACATCCAGGACTAATGTGGTGACATCCATCCAAGCAGGAGGCTTTAAAGTCATGCATACATAACAAACAAAAACACATTCATGCACCTAAAAAGCACCTTGTCACAGTGCAGTTGCTTATTCCTTCTCTGTCTGTCCCTCTGTTACAGGTGGAGGGGGTAGGCCTTTACTTCCGTCAGCAGCTCCTGCAGTCCCGTCATCGTGGCGCCTTTGAACTGGCTTATGTGGGCTTTGTGCGCCTCACCGACATGCTGTGCAGGTGTGTGTTAACATTCAGGGCAAAGGGCTGAAAGGTAATACTGCTGAATGGCTGAGGGCAATAGCTCCCATCATGACACTGAGTGTCAGTGTGCCTTGTAATTAGCAAGTAGGCAAGTTCTCTCAGTATCACTCTTCAGGTATAATATACTTAATTGCATCACGACTTGATAATTGGTGTCATTCATCATCTGGAGCCTTCTGGACGGCCAGCAGAGACGCACTGGCATTAACAAAATTAGCCTGCTGATTATAGAGAAGACAAGGTTTCAAATGTCATACAAATGTGAAAAGTTGGTAACATTTTTTAAAGAAATTCTGATACATTATTTCATTAAGGAACCATTCAGCGTTTCAGGAAATGTACTTACTTAGTTTTTTCCTAAAGACAGATGAGAAGATTGACAACAGGCCAGGAAATTAGGTGGATTCTGATCAGGGATGTTGACTGTTAACATTAATTGGTTGACTGCCCAGGCTATTTTTTGATCGGTTACACGTGGTGGTCTATAAGTTAACTTTTCTATGTCCGCACTGCACTGCACACCAACTGGGTCTAAAGGGAGCTAGTTAGCGACACCCCCTCATTCAGTGAATTTTGCTACTAATGCAGGGATTCAAAAATGTTGCTGTGGAAACATTTTGCCCACCATCAACTCTCCCATTAAGCTCCAGCGAGTTGGAGGCTCAATTCTGAGCCGTAGACCTCATTTAGCATCACTGTTAGCGTTGTTAGCAGTGTATGCACTGCTAGTGGTGCTAACATAGTCAGCAACGCTAAAGGGGTTCTGCAGCTCAAAATTAAGCCCCTTCCTCTCTGGAGCTACCTAGAGGGAGCCCGGAGGGTGGCTAGCATGTTTCTGCAGCATATCTCTGCACAACCCTGGTTGCGTTACAAGCAGTAATCTCAGAATGAGTGGTGGGTGCTAGCTAGCTCCCACCCAACCTGTGTAGTGCACAGTGCGGAGCTTCCAAGGTTAACTTTAGCTAACCAGTGGAAACTGAAGGGTGAGCAGTGGTTACTGTGTGTCCACATGTTAACACAACTAGCTGTCTGTCTGTCAGCAAAGCCAACAGAAAACAAAATAAAAGGCAAGACAGTCACATCACAAAACATTCAAATTTCACCACCTCTAAATGAATAGCACTATGAAATGAGTCAGGAAAAAAGGAAAATGATGTGAAATATGAGAAGCCTTTTCTTTCATTTTTTAATTAACCAGTTAGCTACTGGTTAATGGGTGTTGGGCTATTGTTGGCAAGATGAACTGAAACTGACATCCTTAATATTGATACTGCAACATCTTTCAGTTTTAAGAAATAAGCCTAATTATTTAGTACTTATAATGATTGCATTGAGATTCATTGAGGTGTGAGTGAGTTATGACCAAATATATCTAAATAAAAAAAAGAAAGAAAAGAGGCTTAGCTTTACATTTCAAAGCTACTCATGCACTGTAATGGCACATTGAACAGTACCAGACTGATGGGGCCTCTGTGGCGATGTGCTGCCAGGGGCAACATCAAACGTGCCTCAAGTCTCATGCAACTCTGCACTTCCCATCACCTCTGCTATTCATAGAAATAATCCTTGTATTATCCCCCTGAGGGGAAGGAAAAACAACAATCTTTTAATTCTGAAAGACATGAAAGAATTTCTCACTTTCTTGTACCTCCCTGTGTTCCTCAATGACGGGTTGTGGAAGGTCTCTTTAGGCCCTGCGGCAGGTGACGAACCGCAAAACCGTCGCAGCAGCAGTGTTGACTTTGAACCACCCAGTGCTGAGCAGTTAAAACAAAACTCACTTGTTTTGTTCTTGTACAAAAACCAGTCTCGCAGTGTGTTTTGTAATGAGGGCAACATTCTCGTGGTTGTGTGGAGGAGTACTGGGAGTATGCGTGTGTGTTCTGCTCGGGGCATGTGTGGATGTAAGTGTGTGTTTTCAGGAGGGGAAGAGCAGTGTGTGGATGGTATGCAGGCCGTGTGCTGGGTTATGGGGTGTTGATTGCGGGGTGCTTAACCACCGCCTTTTGATGCTCTGCCTTGGGATCTGGCTCTGGTGTGTTCCACTGTGTTTGCACTCTCTCACTGTGTCTCTGTGTCTCTCGCTTTATTTTTCCACTTTTTACTTTTCTTTTCCATCTCTGTGCTTTCTCTTTTTCAGTCTCTCTTTTACTGAGTTCCCTGGTTACACATGTGCATTTATATCTGCAGTTATTTACAGCAGTTATTTCCCAACCTGTTGTGTCAGATGCACCCCCACAGTCCTGCCAGATTAACTCAAGTACCCCTTTATTGACCAAATAATTCAGTATTGATATTGAAGTGATATTGTAGCTAGCTATTGGTGCTGTCACAAAATATTTACACAATGAGATTTTTGATCAATAATCATCCATAATGTGGATATAGTGACATGGGTGAAGGCAAGAAATAAAGGCAATTTATGTGCATGGGTTGCTGTGTTAACAGTGTAGGCCTTAAACTATATGGCTACACTGGTGACTTGGTTTTCCAACGCTGAAGTGTTAGAAATGGAGGTGCATCATTTTGCCTCGCAAACAATTGCACTGTGAAATCACATTGCAGAACTCCTCCGTCAGGTCGCTGCCCACTCTGCTCCAGAAACCCAATTTGTTCTACATGTGTGAAGATGTTTGGGTCAGGCATTAAAATTGAATGGTTATGGACAGGACAGCCCATTGGTCAGGGGATAGGCCCTGAATAAATCAGGTTTCGAAACAGATCAGGTAGTGACATGTGGCACCAGACAAACTTAGCATTGCGTACCCTTCCGTCGCTCTGGATTTGATGTCATCATTGTGAGTCACGTTGTGGTGCAAAAGATTTTGAGATCCGATTTCAGGTGTCCGAGCAGCCAGACTGATACACAAATGTAGAAATAAGATAACAGTTGCATTTCAGACCTCTTCCCAAATGTGGTTTCGATCTGATTTGCAACAAGCATGTTCCATGTGGTTCTTCGCTGTCCAGACTTTCATCTGGATACAATGTGGATACGCCAAAAACAGATTTGTGATGGCATGCTGAACAACAGAAGCTGGCTGTTTCAGCTATTTCTTAATTATTTTAGTGAACAATTTTAATGACTTTTTGCTAAGTATTTCAAATTTTCTGCTTATTTACGAGCCAATTTTCAACATGTTTTCACAACAGTCATTAGGTGTTGTACTCAATATGTAAATGAAAATAAAATAATGTTTGTTGAGGTATTTCACAGTCTCCCTACATAACTGGCAATTGAAGAAGTACCCTCTGTGGTCTGAGAACCCCCCAGTAGAAACCACTGTTTCACAGTGTATACCACACTGCATGTGTTTGTCAGTGAGACAGTGTGGTGTCCCTGGTGTGTCAAGTGTGTGTGATGAAGCACACTGGAGTGTGTGTGTGTGTGGCAGCGCGACGCCCTCACTCTGTCCTCCACATTGGATTGTTTTAATTTGTCCTCTCTGCTCCACCGGCTCTTGTTAAACAGCTGCTTCTTACAGAACAGGGCAGAGCTGTTTCTTGTGGGCGTGTGTTTGCCAGACCTGCTTCAGATCATATTCTTAGCATTCATCTTAAAACGCTCAGAGTACCAGACGCCACAGAATAACAGTGTAAATGTGCCACTAAGTTTAGAGCCAGAATTTCCTTTAATGTGAACCACTTTTAAATAGGTACACATAAGACCGACAGTTCGACATTTGATACGTATTAATGATACATGATAAATTTCTGGTTCTTGGATGTGACTTCATAGGGATCATGTCTATTCAGTGGACGAGGTGATTGGTGATTTTTCTTTGGAACTACTAGTTCAGAGTATTTAAAAGGTAATTAAATACATTACGTTGTGGTTCATAATTCAGCTGACACTGGTGGAATTACTATTTTATGGCATATTTTTTATGGAAACCTACTTTCGGATCCATCTGGTTGGCAAAGTACATTTAAACAAATATTAAAACTGATTTGCAGCCGTGTGATCTAAGTTTGGTGTGCCACAGGACAGTTTTGTGTCGGAATAAACAGACTGGATTTAGTGTATGAGATTGTGCGGAGCATGACTGTCCATCTTAAATATGTACATACAAAACAGCAAATGCATATATTAAACATGGCAGCTTGTGCTCCATTGCTTTGTTATGTATACAGCACTGTATAGGGCACAAACAATAGTTTTTAGCTGCCAGCAGGTCTAAAATGACTAAACGTGTATACAAAAATATTAAAAATGGTAATAAGTTAATATGTAACTAGCTGTGGTCATTTTTAAAAACGTGTCTCTGATGCATATATGTGTACAATTACGCACTCAAAAGATTTTAAACCCCTGTTACTTGCATATGTGTGTGTGTGTGTGTGTGTGTGTGTAAGGAGTGGAAGTCAGGCCCTGCAGCAGCTTCCGGCCCGCTGGCTATCTGAGGTTCTGGAGGAGGTTAAATCCAGTGACCCTTCGTCCAAGCTGTGTGCCACACGACGCAGCGCTGGAATACCCTTCTACATCCAGGTGTGTAAGCACAGTTATCGACATTGGGCTTAGTCTGTATGTAAGAAGTAGATGAAGCCATCGAGTCTACAAAGTGAATGTGCAAGTGGCTCAAACCTGCATTCTTTCTAATGGACAGCAGGGGGCGAGTCTATGAGAATGTGACCCTACATCTCAGGTGATTTATTCCGTCAGTAAACATTTTACTAATGGGTTTATGGTCTCACTTGCTAGTTTAAAATCTTCTTCAATACAGCATGGTGTTCATTTTGCAAATTATGGTCCCATTTAGAGTAAAACGGACAATAAAACAGGGTATGCGTTGGGTGTGGTTACCTTGTGATTGACAAGTCGCTACCAGGGCAACCTATCTATCAGGATAAAGGTGTGGCAATACAGTAATCACAATGCATTTGTCAGATCCACCCCTTGATCCTTTACAGCTCCACCCTTTGGTCCAAATATGGTTACATCAGGCCCCAAAAATCCAAGATGGGGATGGCCAAAATGCCAAACTCGAGACTTCAAAATGGTCGTTCACAAACCAAATGGGTGATGGCTTCGTTCACTTCTTTTAAATAGTCTATAGCTTAGAAGTATTAACATGGTGCTAGTGTTTCAGTCATGTTCATGTTTGATGCTGGACTTGATTTCAAGAGGTGGTAAGAGGCTGTTGCTTTGAATTAAAGCACTTCAGAGGTCAGAAGATGGAGACTTATGTCAGTAAACAGCACTGATTTAGTTTCTTCAGAGTGTGGTGGAGAGGTGGTCAAATTGGTTTACCTATTGTTACTGAATCCAGTCCTCTGTGGACACACTGATACTTTGCTGCTATTTGTGATCCTTTTTCTTAAACATCACTTTAAGACAGTTTGTTGTATCTGACGCAAGACTGTCGGTGAGGCAATATAGGATTTTTTTTTTCAGTTGTTGCTGCTTTATGTAAATTCTAGTGTGATTTGCTGTGTTAAGGTAAATTAAACTATGTGACTGCATTAGCATTGTCAGTTCTGAAGATCAGAAATAAGGACCATTTGGCACAACATAAATTCTGATCCACTCTGAACCGTAACATGAGGTCATGTGACAGCTGAGGTTAGAATTCGGTCAAATTGAAGGTTGTGATATGGAATGTGTTGCTTGGACATGGCGAGGGTTATGGTTAGTGAATGAATGTTGGACAGTTTTCAGAGGTTTAGTAATAGAAACCTTGTGAGTGTGTGCGTGTGTGTGTTTTTGTTCCTGTTTACTCCTAAAAGTAGTGCAATCAGCAGTTCTTGGCTTGCCACTGGAGCACTCATGCTGGAAGAACATTGAGTTTCTTAATCCATCTGTCTTTTTTTGTTCAGTGACACACACACACACACACACACACACACACACACACACACACACACACACACACACACATACACACACGTTGTCCTTTGGTTGACCCTCGTAGTACTCACCAGTCCCACACACCTCTAACAATGTGTTGTAATTGTTGACTAACCCACCTTAACACTTGACTGACTCAGTCTGTTATTCAGCCACGGCTCGCCTCCCCACTTCCTCTGATTACTGATATTAAATTAGACATGACAGAGTTCATGTTTATCATAGCAGTAATTTCAGAGCTGGGGCTGCTCTTTTTTGTGGTTATGGGTACGAGTCGCATGACTGCACTGCTGACATAATTAACTTTCCTCTGTTTTTATACGTTTGTATGCTAGGCTCAATTTAACAAGATTTGATTCTGAATTTTCATTTTGAAAATAGTCCCAGATTTGGAAAGTTCTTACTTTGACTTTCTCAAACTGGCATTCAAGGCAGAGACATGCTTATCAATGATTATTTATGGGACTTTATGGAAATTATATGTTAAATACCATGAGCACCTATGTTACACAGCGAGGATATGAGTAGTAAAGCTGAGCAGAGCATGGTAGGAAACATATGGATGCCTTAAGATGAGGATGAAGGAAGAGAGACGCAATATGATAAAGGAGAGAGAGGGAGAGCCCGGCAGATTGGAGGAAGTCTGGGGAGAAGCAGAAGTCGACACCTTGGCAGAGCTTTGGGCTGCATTCTTTCACACAGAAAGACAGAGTCAGATCCGGGAAGGCTGGCTCCTGCGCCCGCCTCATGCTGGTCTGGATCGACCTGGGACAGACTTCAGAGACTGGGCTAGCCCTCCTCTTCCTCTTAACCTTCCTCCGCCCCAACCCCCCCAAGAGTTCATAAGAGCCAGACTGTGCCTCCTTCCCCTCCTCCTGCTCTCCTCCCTACCTCCATCCTCCATCTCTCCATCCCTCCCAGGCCTGACTCTTTACCATAAGCCAGGCCAGACACACAGCTGGCTTCCATCAGCTCCCACAGAAAGATAACTCCTTTCTCATACAGCAGCCAATTGCTGTCACCTCCTTGCTCCCACATTCCCAACTCCTACTCCTGGCCCATACAAATGATGTCATTTGGTGAAGCTATCAGTACAGACAAACTTATGTAATGGTATAGCTGTGTCTTCATGTGATAAAATACCACTGTAATCAGTGATGGGTATAATGAAGTTCACTTTAGAGGTCTACTACAACAACTTTACCACAAAACAAATCAGAAGTAACTTAATGAAATAAAGTGACTGATGTTAAGCTAAACTCCTGAATTGACTGTACATGCCGCCTGTTATGTAATGCAGGAACAAATGCATCAGTTGTCTTTATACCATGATCTGCTTGAAAACTCAGTGTTGATTGGCTGCAGGATGTCCATTAATTCCTGATATAGGACACCTACTAAGTTCCAGTGAGACTTTCTATTCACTGTTTTAAATTGATGACCTGGCTACATAGTGTCAGTCTGTGTCTAAAATTAGTAACTGTAGTAACACTGATTCAGTCAAAGCCTCCCCTTACAATTTGTTTCCAGTGTCGTTCGTCAGTGCCTCATCCTCCGAACACCACAGCATGAAGACTGTAACACACAAGCTGCAAGAAGTATACGGCCCTCTGAACTAAGTAATATTTTGTATCACATCTGCAATCACCTCACATCCAGTTAGTTATTCAACTAATTGGATGTGTACAAGTTATTCACTTGTTTGTGAAAATCGACAGACAGTGAATGTGAATGTTGAAAGATGTTGTAGTGGACACTGTGAGCACCCAGGGGAGTGTTCTGAGTATATGGGTACATTTTCTGATTCAGAACTTAGAATACTACAATAGAATAAAGATCATTTGGGAATAAACAAAGAAAACAAACACTCTGTGGTTCCACAAAATCAGGCTCCCATTCATTGTCAGTGGAGCAGCTCCAGACTTTATACTGATGAGAACACAAGTTTGAAATGTATTTGTTTGGTTTCTGGCTTTGAGAGAGAGAGAGAGAGTAGCTCATGTTCACAAATGTTGATTGAACTTTCCTAGGCCCTGAAAATAACATACTGGAACTTTTTAATTTAAGTGGTGTTCCACTTTAAACGTACTGTCAAATTATATTTACTGTTTGTCAACTGATGCAGTGTTATTGACTTTGACTCTTGCTAGCATAACGCTAGCTCTCTGGCGCCTAGCCAAACCAAAGGGTTCTATAAACTGACCGGACCAAAAATACCTCCTTTTGCCAAGTCCTATCCAAGGATCCTCATGTTTACTAGAGTAGTAAACAGCATTTCTGTGGAATGGTAATGATTTTTACAGGCATTAGACAAACCCTTAGGTGTTATCAGGGGAACTGAGTTATGGCTGGTGATGAACTTTACATTTTGTTTGCAAAATGAAATATTTATGAATAATGTATTTCTTTCCTTGTCGGGCATAATCCCTTACTAATGTGCCAAATTGTACACCATACAGTAGTGTAATGACTTTTAACAATGTGCAGATGATATACAGCTGCCTCTCATTTGTTACTTTGTCCATAAGAACTTAACAAATAGAATAACAGCATTATACCTTCAGAAAATATATTTCTGACCTCCACAATGAGAAAGTGAGCACACTTCACAAAATCGAAATGCAGTGAAGACACAGGAATCATAATCGTATGTCTGACAGGTACATGTGCTGTAAACACACACAATGACCTGTTTTTTTTTTACTCCTTTCTTTTCTACCTGCTGCAAGTCAGTTTTGTTTTGACACTTTTTATTTTGCTTCCACAGGCTCTGCTCTCCTCTGAGCCCAAGTCGTCCAGTTGCAGTCTGTTGAAAATGACCATGAGAGAACTGATCGCGTTGGCCATGCCCTCTGCTGACAGGAACACTGACAGCTCCACCGTGCCTCAGGTACGATCACCCAGTAACTTCATGCCTAAATCCTATATGTAGTTAGATCTTTCTGAGAAGATTTATTTTCTCAACAAACTGGGCTTTAATCCGAAATACACTGATCACCTTCCCATAAAATCCACTTTATAAATTCAAATAAAGTGGGGTTTTCAAGGCTGGTAGCAGTCAGTGTAGTATTGACCCATTCTGAAAATGAAACAACATACATCATACCCATCATAACGGTGGATGGCACTGATGAGGCAGGCTCTAGAAATTGCAGCAGTCACATGATGCTGTATTTTGGCCGTTGCTTGCTGGAAAGTTTGTCTAAAAGCCTTCGCAATAGGTCAGTCATCTTTTTAAGGTCAGGTCATATTTGAAAAAAATTCTCAATGTGATTCTGCTAAATGGCTAAATGTTATCAGTTTACCTCGCCTGCAGGTCCATGCTCTGAACATCCTCAGGGCGCTATACAGGGACACTCGCCTGGGAGAAAACATCATCCCCTTCGTATCAGATGGAATGCAGGCTGCTGTACTGGGCTTCACCTCTCCTGTGTGGGCAGTGAGTTTCCACTTCCGTCTTTCTATTTGTCTTTGTTGTTTGAATTCCGCCAGTATCCTTGTTTATCACTCCAACACCTTTCCAGGGAGGTGTTTTTGATATTTGACCACCCCATTTATATCAATGTAGGTAGACTCGATCAGTGTTTCTCAGATGGGGGTACACATACCCCTAGGGGTACCTTGAAGTACTACAGGGGGTATGTGGGATATTTTTTGGAAAAATATCATTCGTGCATATTCCTAAAATAATTATATCACTAAATTGTGCACCGTATCAGAAAAGATGCAGTTCAATGCAACTACAATGCTGTCAGTGTTATTGCATGATGGCAAAACAGTTGGCCTTGAATTTAGTGACGGATTCTAAACACTTGAAATGCAGTATTTAAGTGTATGTCAGGTACAAGGTTGTTGTCTAGTATATCAGACACACTTTTTCTACAAAAAATGTTTTGCGCTACTCAGGGGGTACTTGGCAGAGAAAATATCTTAAAAAGATGTTTGAGAACCACTGGACTAGATAGACAAGGTGCTCTTATCTGTTTGCAAATCTCTCTCTGTCTTACACTCGCCTTCATTCTGTTTTTTTTCCCCCCAGGTTAGGAACTCCTCCACTCTTCTCTTCAGCACTCTGATCACAAGGATCTTTGGCGTGAAGAAGGGGAAGGACGAGCACTCGAAAAAGAACAGGTCTGCTGCGTCTCACTCTCCAACACTGCTCCATCAGTTCAAGTTTACTGTCATGTGCATCAGTGCAGAATGAAATGCTGACATCTGAATGGGAATCACAAGTCAGTGGTTATCAGTCATGTATGTGCAAAGACGGTCCAAAAGTTGCAATTATTAGCACGAAAAAAAGTTCTTAGCAACATACAAATATGGCCCCAGTTTAATTCTGTATATTAAATAGCTGAAAACAAGGGTCATTCAGTCAGAGTGGGTTGAGCTAATTTCATTTATATCCAGTGCAGTTTCACTATAAAAGATAAAAGTTAACTGCAAGTCATCTTGTACTTGACTGCAATTATCCCAACTGACCGTTGATACTTTTTGTTTAAAGAATTTAATTATTTAGACATTAAGCTACATTGTATTGTGTAGAATTTTATTAATCTAATTTTTTTGCAGTGCAAACTGAAGGATGAAGTGTTCCTCTAAGTGTTGAGAACATTCTCCTGCTAAATAACCTCCTTAAAAACCCTCTTTGATCAGCTCGAAAATGCCTCATCACAAAACTGAAAATAGGGCTGTTATTCTGACCCCATGAAAGGTTGACTTTTTAGAGATGTGTGGTTTTCACAGGACAGCCACACTACAAACATATGATGATCTTACAGGATATGATGCACGGTTGTAGATTAAACTACCCAACAGTATATTAAGGAGTTAAAATGAGCACAGCCTTGAACACCTACAACAGTAAAATGCAACATACACATTCATGCTGCAGTATTTATCCAAAAATATGATTTGAAAACACTGACAAGGAACATTTTACTACACCGCCACTACTATTAATTTTCATACTTTACATGAATTTTAAAATAATACTTACGTACTTTAACTCAAGTAAGGTTTGCTTGCAGTGGAGTATTTTTAGTGAGTGATATCAGTACTTTTACTTACGTCAAGCATTTGAATACTTTTCCCACCACTGGTTAGAACCAAGGTAAAAACGAAGCACATTTATAAACAGTGGTTGTTTTACACCACCGGGGGACACTGTTGTAACACCACTCTGGCTGAAATGCAGGTTTCACTCTACTGAAACCCACTGCTGATCATTACTGGTGAAGGTGCAGGTCTCTACTGCTGCTCCAACAATAAAAAAAGACACTGAAAAAGGGCTGTTTTACATTTAAATATAACAGAAACAGACAATATACAGTTCATTATTATTAATGCTAAGTAATGAATGAAAACACCTGGGACCATCCTAAGGAATGCATGAAATAATACAACGCATTCTACCCGGTTTCATACCTGTGGGCTGCAATTGATAAGGCTCCAAGTATAACACAGCAACATTTTTGTGGCGGGAAATGTTAACAGATGACACATCTATGAACAGCATCGTCTGGAATACAAAAATGTGCTTTGTTGCACAGTTTGGAAATGCTCTTGTCGGGATGGAAAAATGAGTTGAAACAGCATTTAGACCATTTGGTACTTAAAATGTATTAAAACCCAAGGTGATGCTGGTTTTGGTTATATTTATTACATATTCATAGTCAGGCTTTGTCACCACTACAGTACAGCTGTCAGTTTGAAGACTGAGATAAAGACCGTCATGCCTTCTAGTAGCTATTCAAACAGATTGTTGTAAAGTGTGTGTAAACAAATTCTTGTGTTTGTTGTTGCTTAGTTAATGATGTCAGCCAGAACAAGGACAAGAGATAAAGAGGATTCACTCTATATTGGCTACACAATGTTTTTTTATGGTAAAAAAAAAAACCCACTGAAATGCCACAGTTACCATCAGCAACAACACGGGTGGTGATATACTCACATATTTCTAAGCAAAACTCTTAGGATTATAAGAAACTTATGTAGCCAAAAGCAAGTAACCTAAAACGTTATCTCTGTCACGCCACTCATCATTTTGTTCGAGGAGCTGTCAGTTGGTGGATATCTCATTTTGGTGGATAAACAACCACCACACACTCTGTCAAAATGGGGTTGAGTTGTGCAAATGAGGAATCTGTTCAGAGGTTTAACTGTCTCAGTTTTAGTTGGAAGGTTATCAGTTGTAAGTCCGGCTTTGCTGTCAAGGAGGGTGTGAAAAATTGTGGATTTTCTCTGGAGAGGAGTCTTAAATTATAACAGGCTCCCAGTGCCATGTCAAACAGCCATCCAAGTATTTTGAAACCTTGATAATGAAAATGATAGCAGATCTGGGTCAAGTGTTATATTTTGTGAACTGATGTATCCTACTTAGATGCAGGACGTGTGGAGTTAAGCACTTAAGATGCTGCAACAGGTTCCATGGGGTTATATAATCAAAGGAAAATATTTGATGCTGCAGCAGAGACACCTCTCCCCAGAAATGCACTTCTTATTTGCCGGTATGACAAGATGGAATCGCTCTTATCTTTGTTTTTCTATTGTTTATTTGCACAAGAAGGAAGGTTTGTTTTTTTAGACACTCAGGAAATGTGTGTCCACATGTTGTGACACATTAACATTCATAGACTGATAGTAAGAAAAAACACTTAAAACAACTATCACCCAAATGCTGTCTTCAGAGAGCTAGACTGACCTCTTTCTGTTTTTTGCATGACAGAGCACAAGCATGCTGTGTGTTTGTCCTGTACTTTACAGCAATCAACTCAATGTTTAGTGTTTATTAGCAGGTGTTAGCATGCTAACAACCTAAGCTTGAATGGTGAACATTTCAAAACATCAGCGCATTAGCATTGTCACTACGATCATGTTAGCATGCTGATGTTTGCATTTAACTCATATCACTGTTGTGCTGTACAGCCACGCCGAGGCACTAGTGTGGCCATAGACTCTTATACCACATTCATCTCATATGGGAAGGTTGGCAGAGAATCGGTGCTTGAATTCAGCCAGTACCATAGACTGTATGAAATAATGTACATAGCCACAATGACATCACACGTTGGTTTGTGGACTCTTATTTGGAAGCCTTAAGTTCAGCATTTTGGCCATCGCCATCTTGGTTTTTTGGAGCCAGAAGTGACCATATTTAGACGACAAGGTGGAGCTGTGGAGGAGCGAGGAGTGGATCTGACTCATAGACTGTAGTGAGGCATTGCAGAGAGCCTGTCACTCAAAGCAGCCATGCCCTTTATTGTGTGTAACTTTAAGCCTTAATAAAATGTAAATGGATGAACTGTATAAAAATTCATCAACTGTATAGTTGTCATGAAGGGGGGAAATTGGCTGTAGAGACCAAAACCGTTATTTTGTACCAGACTGTGAACATGTTTATTTCTGCTGTAAAGTTGGGCGTTTTAACATGGGGTCTGTGGGGATTGACTCACTTTTGGAGCCAGCCTCCAGTGGCCATTTGAGACACTGCAATCTTGGCACTCTTGTTGGATTCATTTTTCAGCCCCTGAGGTTGCCCCTTGAACAGTACTCACCAGTATGCATTGCTGGCTCTCATTTTATTTGTTGGTTTACCGTGACTTTTTTGATAATTACTGACAATGACTGATAACTGAGTAAAGGACAATCTCTGACTGCATACAGACACAAAATCAGGCATTTCTGCTGTATCACTGTGGTACTGGTATCAAAGTATCACACATGAACCATTTGGCTGGGGAAGACTGAAAGGGTATAACGGTATTGAACATTAATTTATAAAGGTATTGCAAATGCTCAGATTTAGGCAAGGTTGCAAAACAGTTATTAGACTGGTCTACAAAACAAACATTGGTTTAACAACAAATAAAGTGATTAAAACGTGTCAGAATTGTTATTATAATTCTAATACACGTCAAATTGCATTGACATCTACAGGATCTCTAGGATCTTAAGTTTTCTATACCCCCCAAAAAGGGTGTGGTGAAAAAAGGGCATGGTGTTGACATTTTGCCAAGTACCTGCATGGGCTGGTCTAGTCCATTGATTTCCAACCGGTTCAGCACAGGTTCTAGTTTTCTCCTTAGTCATTAGTTCAAGGTCCATACAGTTCAATACATTTAGCATCACACTTATGTTTGGCCATGTTGTTGAGCTAGTTTGCCGTTTCTGTCTGTTAGTCACTCACTCTACAGCAGGAAACGGCACTTTAAAATAAAACTTTTGTGCCGCAAATTCATTGTGCTGAAAAATGAAGTATATTTTTGACAAACTTGACATGTTTGCGAGTCACTTGCAGTCCATTCAGAATGGAACCATCACCCGCTTTTGGACCGCGACCCACCAGTTGGGAACCACTGGTCTAGTCTATACCAGAACAATTAGAAAAATCCAAGACATGATGGCGACATTAGCCTTGTTATGCTAAGCTAGGCCAACCCAACTCTGTCCCTGCTCCAACTCTGTATTTTATGGTAACTAAAATACTGAACTTGCTAAATATCAGCAGGCATTGTTATTGCCACTATTAGCATTTTAGCATGTGAGCATAAGCTTTTATAGCCTCACAGAGCCATTAGCAAGCTGTAGGCTTGAAGGGCCTGGACATATGCTGTGTTTCTGTGCCCTCTGATCCATTGTTGTCAAAGTAGATGTGTGGAAAAATTAATACACTTGTTTCAGAAACTTTATCCAAATGTTTCCTCATCTTTCACAGTATAATCCTGGTTCTGGTTAAAGCAGGAATGATTTTACGCGGTATTGTTCCATTATTTGTAAAGGAATAGTAGCACCAGTGTCAGTAGTGTGGCAACAAGCACGTTAAGAAAGAGAAGATGTTAAGATCAAATGGCTGCCTCGGACATTATTTCCTAGCAGTACTTGCCAGTTGCATGGCATATTTTGTAAATCTCTGTTATAAACATGAGCCCTTCATTCATTCGAAAATGGCTCTGAGGCTGCGTGCAGAAGTTGCATTGACAAACCAATGGAGTGTTGCCTCTTATCATTGTAAGCTCTTTGGTAGCACCCAGAGTCGGACTTAACATTTTCCAGATAGTAAAAGACGTTGCATATGTTGCAGCCCTACGTCCTGTTTAACTTGTCACCCCACTGTTATTTGGTAATGTAACAATTTTTAGTGGGCTGTACACCAAAAACCAAAGTATGTAAAACGTTTATATGATTGATATATTATTGGCCCCCCCAATGGAACTAATACTGACATCCATCTAGTATTCAGAGCATGTTAAAACAAACATGAACAATAATGTACTATTTGGCTGTAGCTCTATATGATAGTCGTATTGAGGTCTATATTGAGCTTGGAGGTGATTTGTTAACCCTCAGATAATCAAGGGTATAGTTTCACAGGGCTCGGGCCCTGTTCCAGGAAGCTCTGTCTGGTTCCCTTTACTGTATTTCTATTGGCTGCTTCTCTGAAGGCCTTTGAATAACCAGCCAAGGCTGCTCCTGTTTATCTGGTCTGTTTTCACTTGTGTTTTTCCTCTGCCCTCCCTGGCTTTGTATAGCTGACAGTTATCTCCCCCTCCTCTTGTCTGCTGCTTTCTTTTTATTTTAACTGTGTGGGGTTATTTTCATATAAATGTGGCTGTGATTAATGATAATAACAAAATTAGCATTTGAACCCTCGTGTGTATTTTAGAGTCTTTATAATGCTTGTATGTGTTTTATTTTTTTAGTATTTTTAGTTTAGTAATAAGTATTTTTATGTCTCAATAGTGCACTTGCACTTGGCAGGGTTGGTTGTTGTGGCAGTAAAACTCATTGTATTGACCTGAAATACAGAAGTGTGTTTGTATGAGCGAGAAAGCTGCAAGTCATTTGGAATTGTGTTTTTGGGAGTTTGTCTTTTCGGCAGTCTGTTGTATGTCTGGTCTCTGTTATTACCATGATTTTATGGTTGTGATCTCTGGCAGCAGTAAATGCATTGTGACAGCTTGTCCACTCTAATATTTGGCTGCATGTTCGTAAGGGGCTCTTGGTGCACTGAAGCCGGAGCATAAACACAGTTCCATCTGACACAAACCCGTTTATTTGCAGCGTTGTGTGTATTTGTGTGTTCGGGAAGACTGAACTTCTTGCTGTCTGTGGGAATTTCAGCTGTGTATTTTACATAGTTACTTGAATCCAGACATATTGTTTGCTTGTGGATTGTCATTCCACTAAGCCCAGGCTTCTCCGCTCCGTGACTATGCATTGATGTTGATCTGATATCGTTGCTGAGATAAATGCAACTGTAAACAAGACTGACAGAGCGAGGATAGCTCTCTGCATTCCAACCAAATCCTCCAGCTTTATCTTGAGCTCGCGTCAACTCCTCACTTTCCACTACATGTGCTCTTGGTCATGCAAAGCTGTCCATATTAATGTTACTTAGGTGTTTAAAAAGTCTAGAACTTTGATCGATTTACTTCAACATAAAAAGATCTGCGTTTTGCCAAACAGCCTTGGTTGACCTTCCTGAGGCTTTTTGAAACATTAATCTTTATATGTTTAAATGTGGAGCTGTTTCTCTTCAGAGAGTGCGTGACCTAGGTCAAAGACACCTCAGCAGGATTGCTTGTATAACCCATTATAGTGGTATATAAAGTGTCAGGTCTTTTACTTAAGCAAAAGGACCAAAACAACACTAAACTGTGCATTCCATTATACGTCTGAGACCAAGTGAAAGTCCTGTGTTCCAAATCCTGCTGTAAAATTATAGTATAATCGCAGCATGCCTGCAGGTCCTCTTATAAAGTCTTAAAATGTCCTCAATTCAATTTTATAAATACTGGGCCATAAAAGTCATTAAGTAGTCTTAAATTTGACTTTGGGAATTTGTGAGGGCTTTATTGCCACAAATATTTTATCTGATTTTGTGTATTCATCTTTTAATTTAGTTTTGTGAAGTCAAGTCAAATTCTTCAGCAAGAAAGACAACATGTCTTATGTTAAAACATTTTAAAGCTACAATTGAAGCTAATACTGTCTTTAATTTATACTCTCACTTACCTGTTGTACATTAGCCTAACTCACTCTAATAATCATCTTCCTACATGAAACCTACCTCTGCACAGGACTTCATATGTAGTTAGCTTATGTTAAAGCTAAACCTTTTTTGCTAAGAAAAGGGTGATTTGTCCCAAAAAGGTCTCAAAGTCTTAAAAAGCTCTAAGACAAACAAGTGTAATAAAGTATTAAATATTAAAGTACAAAAAAGTGGTGTCTATAACTGATATATTATTGTGTATTACATTAGTAGAGTTTTAATACTGTAGCATTTTACTGTTGTAGCTGGTTGAGGTGGAGTTAGCTTTGGAAGTTTGGAAGTTGAGTGCAGTGGTTACAGTGAATCTGCTACCAAAATATTATATTCAGTTTTTGGCTTTTCTGTTTGCTTTTCTTGTGAAATATTGGATAATTTTACCTCTTTGGGGCCTTGAACAATTATTTAATCATCTGAGATGTGGTGTGAGTTGCTAAGTTTTGGAGATCTCAGCAGTAGCGAGATATCTGTCTTCTCTCAAGTATAATAGAACTCGATGGCACTTGGCTTGTGGTGCTCACAGTGCCAAAAAACAACAACCCCAAAACAAAACATGTGAAAAACAGCAATTCCAGAAATCATGACCGGTTACTCAAGATAGTCTCCAGACATTGTTGTGAGCAGTTTCATATAGGAACTATTTTCTTTCTACTAAACTACACCCACCAACTGTATCACAACGCAGAAGGAAGTGTGCATCTACTCATGGATGAGAGGCTTGTGCATGTAATGGTGCAATATGTACACATTAATGGTGTCCTCCTAGGAGCAAGCAATAGATACACAAGGAGAGAAGGCAGAGATCTCTATGGTCGATATCTCCAACACTCTGCAACTCACACCAGAACAATCTAGACTGATAATTAGCACAACAGGTAAGAGGAAAAATATGTATCTTTGATTTTGGGGTGAACTGTCCATTGTAGCCTTAATGCTACAGCTGTGAGCCCATAAACATGACCAGGCCTGTTCACTTACACCTCCTCCTCTCTCCTCCTCTATGACCCTTACCCCTTTTACCCCATCTAATCTGCTCCGACACAACCTCCAACCTCTGTCTTCCAGGCAGCAGAGTCATGTCAGACTCAGAGACTCTCATTAGAGAGCACAGAGGAGGGCGGGGAGCGCACACACATACACACACACACTGTATTTGCACATGCATACAGTGAATGTTAAACATTTAGGGACAGATTTCAGTTTTAGATTATCTATGCACTTATTTACTCGCATACATGCAGTGAAAATGTGCCATTATCCTCACACTTTATCTGTGTGTGTGTGTGTGTGTGTGTGTGTGTGTGTGTGTGTGTGTGTGTGTGTGTGTGTGTGTGTGTGTGTGTGTGTGTGTGTGTGTGTGTGTGTGTGTGTCAGGTCACAAGAGGTGAGTGTGTCATATCCAGGTTGAAAGGAGTTCACACATGACTCACTTTCCTACCATGACAGTGCCTGCTGCTAACTTGAACCAGTTCCAGAGTGTGCATGTGTGTGTTTTTGCGCATTAGTCCAGAATCCGTGGCAGTCTTGACTTGAAGCAGTCTGCGATCTCTCCAGGCTTGTGATCATGTGCTTGGCAGAGTAGACCTCTTTGCTTCAGAAGTGACTTGATTTAGACGGGCAGAGTTAAATAAAAACTTTATTGGCCCTGAGGCTGAATGGCGGTTGCAGCAGCAAGACCGCCAGTGTTAAATATAAAGTTTGTCATTTTATTGACAGTTGTGTATGTGTGTGAGAGTGAAGACATAAGCACAAACACACATGACCGTAACACATGTACGAGTTTATGTGCACACACACAACTGTTTATTTCTGGCTGTAGCATGGTAAGCAAACATAAAGGCAGGATTTGTTTTGGTTCAGAGTATTTGGCACAAGACCATGCCTTATCAGTATAAGCACTCTCCATCGTTTCCCCCCTGCTCTGCTCTTTGTTATGTCACTTTCACAGAGGGAGACTATTCAGAACATAGGAATGTAATCATGACTATCAGGTAATTTAATTAACTGAAATTTAATTTGGATCAAAGTAAATCCACTCGTACTTGTTTTTAATACTGCTCTCTGTTGACAGTGATTCATGATGGCAATTAGTTTTGTACTCTGTAGACATTCTGTGTTGCATTTTTTTAAATAACAGTGTTCTTGCTCAAACTCCCAACACATTAGGCTTCTGTCTAATACTAATGGCATCAATAATGCTTTTGTTTTTTAAAATAACATTTCATTCCACATTTCATTTCATGGGGTGTCTCTGAACATTAAGAGGACCATCATTTGTCTTTATATTTAACTGCTGAAAAGATGATCTTTTCATAAAATTTGGCTGTCTGTGTGTTAGAAATAGGGCTGGGGGTTATGGCTAAAAATGTCATCACAATGAAATTTTTCATATAAATGGATATCAATAATCAAGCTAAAAGAGTCAAATCATTATTTCTTTCATGTTTAAAGACTGAACAAGTTGTTACTTGTCAGAACAAGACAAACATTTGTCAACAGCAGAACATTTTAAAAATCTGGGGTGGATTCAAAACAATTATATTCAAAATAATTTCAATACATTACACTATAAGTAGATATCAGCCTCTATACTCTTTGTGCTCGTGGGGGCGGCAGGTAGACAAAAATGAGGAAGTACACTCTGCAGTTTGAGCAACAGCCCTAGAACCAGGGGAAATTATGTCATCTGGTGGATTTGAGCTAAGAGATGATGAGCAGGGTGATCTTAACATTTTTGCCAGAAACTGTTTGCCAGAGCCCCACAATCTGGATGGCGTTTTCTCAACGATGGTGTTGCTACAAAAAAATAGCTAGTAAGTGGTCATTGAGTTAAGGTTTTTGTATCTAAGGAGTGTTTTGAAGGTCAGAAATACACATTCATGCCCAACGTCTCTTTTTGGTAGTCCTACCAATGTTTCACAATTTATGTGGTATAAAGGGGCACTCCACATTTTCTGTATCAGAATCAGTTTACAGTACTAGTCACAGGGAGTACTACATAGCCTGAGAGCAGGTGGTCAATGTCTACAGTGCCTTGGGAGGAGTAGTCTCGGCTTCGGTTTGCAGACTACAGATTTTTAAGAGATGCGATAATGTTGAATTATGGGAAAGTTTAGGATCCGTTGTTTTTGAAAACTGACCCACACTAGGGACTCCAAGTCAGGATATCTCCGCCTCAGTTGCCTCAGTTTCCCAGTTTTATGGAAATGCATTACTGAATGAACTGTTTGTGCTACAGCAGAATCTGTTAAAGAACTACACTCACAGTCATTGATTATTGGATTTGAATACACTTTATTATCAGAAAGAAAATCTGAAATTTGTCCTGCATCTCAGGTTGTCAAATATTTCACATAAATACAAAACAATATTGATTAAACAAAAAACCCAAACACACAAAAATACACTACAGATCACATCAGACAGCATGCAAAGTGGATACAGTGCAACAAATGAATCATTCCTATAGCATTCAGTGTTTGACCCAGGGACACTGAGGCTACTGAGAAGCCATACTCTGATTTAATAGGTCAACAGACTTTTCAGATTTGCACCAAGTTACCCTTTTTAGTCACACTAGCTGCATGGCTCTATGGAGTCCAGTATAACAGATGGTCAGTTGGTCGATCCATCACTTTGGTCCAGCCTAAAATATCTCAGCAACTATTAAATGGATTTGCATGGAATTTTGAATAGACGTTGATGTCCTCTCAGGATGAAACCCTTCAAGTCTCCTGACCTCTGACTTGACACCAGTTGAATGGACTGATATGAAATGTGGTATGGATATTCATCCCCCCCCCTCAGGATGAATTGTAATGACTTTGGTGACATTAGCTTTTTAGCTCAATCCTCTGCTACAGGCTCACAGCACCACTAGTATGGTAGTAGACTCTTAGTGTGGTTAAAAAATATGTTTATAAAGTTTTATAAGCCTTAAAACTTAAGAATGGAACAACTGCCAGACACTACAGAGTCCCAAAACATTTTTTTTTTATCTTGTCTGCATAACATATAAAAAGTATAGTGTTTCAGGACTTTGGTGGCCCTGTATGTAAAAACCAGCTCTTTGAAATTTCTTTCTTCTCTGGGTATGTACCTCAGTGGCCTTATTATTGTTAATAAATTCATGCTCTTTCTGTCTCTCTCTTAGGATGACGGGCCGAGAGTTTTTCACTCGTTTCCCAGCTCTCTATCCGTTCCTTCTGAACCAGCTGGAGGAGGCTGCAGCGACGGTGGAAAGGTGAGGTGGTCTTTCCTTAATCCACACACACATGCACACTTCACATTCAGCCCTTGCCATGGCTTTTCACACTCCCTTGATTCCATTATAGGTTTAATTTTACTTAAATTTAAGCCATACGAGACAGCTTTTTTGTTATCTTAAGCTGATTAAGCAGTGGTGCTTTTGTGCTGCGAGTCCTGAAGTGAAGAGGTGAAGTAAGTGCAACTTTTCTTCAGTCCTGAAACTAGATTGTGGGAACAGAAGTGGGAACATGAACTATGAACTCAGCTATTTGCTCTAATCAAGTAATAGTGCCGTAGATTGACTTCTCATGTGGGCTTTTTTTCTCAAAGTATCACTTGCTCAACTTCTTGACTATTTGCTCAAAGACTAAGACTTTACGACTGAATAAAGTAAACGTCTTGTTGAGATTTAGTTTTGTTTTTCACAGCGGGGAGGTTCATTGGCCTTATCTTTGTCAGCTCAGCCCAAACTCCCTCTTTAAAAGCATCTGAGTTGTCCAGCAGCTCCCCAGGCGGCCTTATCTTAATATGGAGCCAATTAATTGAATGCTGTTTGAGACCGGCTCTTTCACAATTCCCCTCACTCCCTTCGACCCTTGTTAAAACATCTGCAAATTTCCCACGGAACCAGATCCCAGCCGTCTGACTTCCCACATCATCTCAGTGTATCGCGCCACCCAAACAGACCAACCGCACCATAGTGTAGCAATACACAGCAGGACAAGAGGCAAGAGAGCTGCTGTTAGTGGTTTGAGACAGTCTTTGTGGAAGTTAAAAGTGCATTCCCAAAATAGGTCACAATATATGAAAAGATTATAGAAATGAGATTTGGAACTGTAAAGTTGTACTGTGTAACCCATCTTCCTCCACAAATGCTCTCCCCAAACAAATACCTCTGAATTAAGAATAAGAAACAATCCTGTGTTCAGAGATAGCTATGTGACGTACAGACAGCTGGAAGCAAAAGACAAACAAAATGTGGCTGTAATGTGCATGCAGATAAGCAGCATGTTGTGCATGCATGTGCACATGTACAGTACATACACAAACTCACACAGCTACAGCAGATATAACGGCACCTGCAGTGGGCTAAGAATATCCTGGATTGTCTGTTATTCGACCACGCCTTGGATCAGGGCACAGGGACTTTTGTGTATCAGAGGCTTTACATGAGTAATAAATGATGTCCATGTGTGCATGGATTCTAACATGGCAACAGTTTGCTTAAGTTACGCCCAGATGTTCATACTTGGTCCATACCTGAAACCAGATGAAAAAGGTCACATTTTGTGTTTACTTATTCATTAATAACCAAAATTAATTAATTAATTCAACACCACACACATTCCCCTCCTCATCCATACCCGTTTGTTGCTAGAAATTGTAAATCGCAGTGATGTTGCTACTAGGTACGCATCCTGTGTCCCTGACACAATGTTTCAGGACACACCCTGTTATTTTCTCTGATAATGCTACATTACAAACAACAAATCCATGTGTAAATCATGGATTCAGTGTCCTCGTGTGACTTTACTTATTTTGAAAATATTTCTCATGTCACAGAAACCACTGAGAATGAAACTTGTGTTTTGGATGTTATAATCATACTGTCGGTGACGTGTTGGTGTTTTTGTTGTGGTGCGCACAGATCTGACGCTTGCCAGTCATCACCGGCTCTTTGAAAATCTCTGTCGCCCATCGAAGGTGGGGGTGTCAGCAGGGTGGCAAGACAAGACAATAAACTTATATTTTTAGGTTCATAGAATGTACCGTAATTCACTAATATGTAGGATATTGCTACAAAAACTCCTGTAATCTTAAAGATTAACTTTGGCTCTTTGCCTTTATTTTGATAGGACAGCTTCAGAGAGAAAGGGGATGATATACAGCAAAGAGCTACAAGCTGGCATTAAAACCTTGGCCACTGGAGCAAGGACATAGCCTTAATACATGTAGCGCCTGCTCTACCAGGTGAGCTTCTGGGCGCTTCAGTATTACTGTATTAATTATCACAATATAATTTTCCTTGATAGAAATATAATGTAATAGAATATTTGAAAAATGCTCCATATAATTAAACCACTTAAACACCAGAGAAGGGGCGCACTAATGCACCTTAAACACTAGTCGCCACCTGTTATTAAACAGAAGAAGATGACGAGAAGGCCACCAAGGCTTACCGTCACCATGCTAATGAGTACATTGACATTATAACTATAAAATCCGAACCTGGTGCTGTATTTGGCCACTTTATCAATGCACCAAATTTGGTTTTGATTTGAATATGCTTGAGCTCTTGCTCAGCTAAGGAGACTTGACTTCTTAGTGAAATAATAGTGTTTGTGCTTTTAATGTGGCGTGTAGATTCATCAGAATAATTTCAAATTCCTAATGTTAATATCTCAGGTCAGTGCCCACATTCTACACTGCTGTGCAGTGATTTGTTGCAGTACAAACACTCTAATCTGTCGCTGCTTTCCCGACCAAAGAAAACAGTTTTTTGTATCATATTCCAAGTACTTTTCTCTAATTTCCTAAACAAAACGGGTGATTTATTTGTCTGAGAGCGAACCAAATGTTAAGCTAAAGCTTTCGTTTACTTTAGAGCTTCTCTTGAGTCTCTGCTACTGCTACTTCATTTAGAAGTCCTCTTCTAAATGAAGAATAAAAATGCGTAAGGTCAGTGTTCTGTTTTTGCTCTCTTTAAAAATAACCTTTTCATCAAACACCCGGGTAGGGGGGTGATTGAGGAGTTTGGGGAGAGGGGGCAGACATTCGTGGAAAAGCTCAACATGGAATTTGAGAATGTCATTAAATGCCACGGAGTCTCTCTTTCATCCTGTCAAGTGTTTCAGCCCCCAGCTGTATCCCAACAAGGCCTAATATGTTTGCAATTCCCCTCTATCTGCCCCCCCTTCTGACATCACATCCTGTCCGGTTATGCTTGACTAAACTGTGACACTAAACACATTAGACCAGTTACTAATTGAGCTGCTATTACATTTCCCATCTTGCCGATCTGTGGCAATCCCAGCGGATGGTTCTGTGTGTGTGTGTGTGTGTGTGTGTGTGTGTGTGTGTGTGTGTGTGTGTGTGTGTGTGTGTGTGTGTGTGTGTGTGTGTGTGTGTGTGTGTGTGTGTGTGTGTGTGTGTGTTGAATGAAGTAATGAAAAGCACAAGTTGTTTTCGCAGGGGGTCTGTTGTTCTGTTTCTGTTCTATGAGATCCTCATGACTAATGACAGGGCCCGGAGGACATATTGCTCTCCTGAGACACACACACACACACACACACACACACACACACACACACACACACACACACACACACACACACACACACTCACACTCACTTATAAAAGCAGACTTTCCATACTTAACAGCCCTACACAAAGCTCAACTGCAGGCGCTCCCATAATGTAAACACTGTATTCCCATGATATTCCTGTATTATGAGATGATATTTTTAGCTTACACACTGCTTAAGTAATGTTGCTAAAGTTGAAGTGTTTTATTAACACCAAGATAAAAATCCACCAGTTCCAGAAAATACAAACCTAAACCTTTTGAGGAGTTGATCTCCTCTCTCACAGAGCTGGACGCTGACAGCAGGACAAGAAGAAATATAAAGCTGTCCTGAGGGCAAAGCGTGGCCCCTCTTCACCTTAGATATCAGATATTCGAACAGTAATTTTTCCTTACTTTGTACTGTAGTTTGAGTTCTTGTCTGTTTCTCCATTTTCCTCCCTCCTTTCTTCTCTGTGAGTGTGCCAGAGTGAAACTGTGAAACCGCTGGCAGAGACGGACAGTTTCCATTCTCACTCAGTTGGCAGTGATGATATTTGGATGGAGGAAAAGAGGGAGGTGAAAAGCTCAGTTCAAGGACGGATGAGGAGATAACTGTATTAGAGTGTGGATGGTTTGGATATGCAGCCTGTATTAAAGAGCTAGGGGACTTGAGGCCTTTTATATTTTGATGTGGAATTATGATTATATATGATTCCTATGGGAGATACACCCACTCTCTTTCTTGCTGAGAGTTATGCTGCATTCATGTGCTCCTCAGATGGGCCCATTTCCCAAGTTGGGAAGTCTTTTTTCCGACTCAGTTGTGTTCATGAGTTTTAGATCTTAATGTGGAAACAGCATGTACACTACTGAGGAGGTTTTTTTATTGCTCAGATCATTGAAAAACATGTTGATAACAGTTTGAAGCTGTTTATTACAAAGTGATTTTGTCCCAGACGTTTTGCCACCCCCATGTTTCATATGTGTGTTTATCGTGCATCTCCACTTGACCTCTTGGGTTCAGACTTTGTTACTGCCTAAGTCACTTAAGCTAGTGGGTCAAAGGGCCACGTGCACAGTTATTATATACACACTCTCGCTAGCTGCTCGCTAGCATGTTTACTAGTCTAGAAATTGTGCAGCTATAGATAATGCTGTCAGCAGAAGACAACATGTGTCCTTTCACAGGGCAACACTTTGTACAGCTCGAGTGAGTGAGGACAACTTATAGACCGTTGGCACCAGGTTAGCACACTGTCACCAAAACAACCACCACATCCGAGAGGGGTCTGGCTGCAGACCTCCACTCTCAGGACCCTTCCTTGCAGACCTGCACTGTGAGGTCTCCTCCACTGTCAGGACCGGAGGTTGATACGAAGCTTTCAAAAATAAAAGCGGGTATACCATCTGTAAGAGACAAATTATGTCGTAATAAGTAAAACAAAATTATACAAAAAATATATGGTGACTAAGTTTTCTTGGTCTTCTAGCAGGAAAATGGCACATTTAAGTGAGCACTATCGCGTGCACAAGACGACTTCAACAACAAATTATTATACAGTGCAAACCACTTCATGTTGTAGTGATCATGGATAACGTTACTTATCAACCGCTTATATGGATCAAAATGCCCGGGACAGAATAATTTCTATGCAAATGCTGTTTGCAAGTTAATCCCATAGATATATCTAAGTAATACATAGAGTGCATTTAGAGGCTAATCCTTAAATTAACCAGGTTAGCGCTAGCCACCGTTAGCCTAACTACGATAACAACGCTACAAACTACCGTAAACTCAACTTAATATAACTTCACGGGGCGATGTATAGTGTGCAACGTAATGTTCTAGTGAATAAAGGCTGTTTCTGTTTCTTTGTTTAACGAAAAGTTGGCACTTGACTTTTACTCACCTTGTTATCGCCACACTTCACAGGGGAAACGATAAATACGTGCTTCCGGTATACTCGCTTTTATTTTTGAAAGCTTCGTATCAACTTCCGGTCCCGAGATATCGCTTTTATTTTTGAAAGCTTCGTATCAACTTCCGGTCCTGACAGTGGAGGAGACCTCACAGTGCAGGTCTGCAAGGAAGGGTCCTGAGAGTGGAGGTCTGCAGCCAGACTGTCTTGGGCCACATCCTGCATTTATGACGTAGTCCTGGTCAGATACGTATCAGGATGCATTAGCATTTACACTACAAAATATATGTGGTCAAATGTAACCCAGAGCGACCTGGCAAGTGGTTTGAGTGATTGGATCACAATTCGTGTTGGTGGTTGTTTACACGTATTTAGGACTGTGGACTTTTGGATTTTTGGACAGAGCCAGGCTAGCTGTTGTATCTGCCTCCAGTTTTTATGCTAAGCAAAGTTCCTCACTTGCTGGCTCTGTGTTCATGTTTAGCTTACAGTTATGATAGTGATATTGAATTCCTCATCTAAGTATCAGCAAGTAAGCTAATAAGACTAATTTCCAAAATGTCAAACTACTCCTGGAATGCAGATGTTTTAAAAGATTGATAATGATCCTCGGAATTCCTGACTCCCACGCTTGGCAAAAGCCTGCTTGTTTTATGGTTTTTAGTCATAAATTTAAAAAATCATTGTCTCTGACCATTTCACAGGAAGTTGACAGACCACACAGCTATTATGAACACCATATACTGACATGATTAAAACGTGCATGATAATAGCTGAGATTCTTATCAAATACTTGTCTTCCAAGTTGTTTGTTAAGGGCCTTGTTAAGTGTATTCGTAAGGCCTTATTTTACATACTGTAAAATGTCTCAGTAGACTTCACAGGCAGGCAAGTAATGATTCCCAACCAAACCCGTGCTCTCTAAAGGCGTCAGTGTGCTGCACATTTCCAGTCACATTAATCGTGCATTGTTAAAATCTGACTGGCTGTTGTTCTGTGTGTGTTTAGTGACAGTGGTCAGGTGAAGCTTCACCCCAGTCTCTTCCTGCTGCTGCTGGTGCTCAGTCGACTCTACCCTTCTCCGATGGATGGATCTTCTTCACCTCTGGGACTCGCTCCTTTCATGCCCTTCATCATTAGGTGGGTGTCAGCGCTACACACACAAGCACACACATATTCATATTCATCACACACACACTGACTACACATTTGACACCTAAACACAAAGAGTTGTCAACTCCTAACTGCTCTGATAAGCCTTTTCCATTGGTACTTTTGGCGGCAGTGAGTACGATTTGATTTGCATTTCCGTCCCCAATTTAAAGGCGCCAAGTTGTGCCAAGGCTCACTGAGTCACACCCGAGATGGAACATCTCCAGAGTCAGGCCAAAATGCACCCTGACTACCTCCAAGCAGGTTGTCATGACATCACATTTGGTTTGTCATCATTATTCATAACTCAAATAAAGGAACCGTCAGAAGAGTGATGCCCATATATACATACAAATGATTTAATTTGCTGTGCTGCTCAAACATTACCAGCAGCTTCCATGAATTTACAAAGTTTTGTTTTTTTCTGCATGTTACTCAATGCATGACTTGACATCATTAATCACTTAACACACCTTAAATGTCAATATGACAACTTTGACCATTGCATTTGATTTTAATATCTCTTGCATGAAATACGCTTTAGTGATGATTTGATCTGCTTAAAAATGTATATTGATTTCAAGTGGAGCTTGAACACTGTTAATATTATATTTCCCCACCTGGAGAGAAAAACTGGCGGAGTGTTGTTCTGGTGTGCTCCAGCAGCACTTCAACTATCCTTATGAGACATTGCAAGCAAGTTGGAGGAGATGGGCATGAAAAAACTCCGACAACAGTAGGATGATCACAGAGTTGATGATCACAATAACACCAGCAGTGCAGACAGAAATGTTCCATTGGTTCTAAAGTGCAAGTGCGTCATCAGTTAAAGACACAACCTTATGCGTAGCTCTGTTGTATGGAGACAGAAATTCCTGCCATGCTGGGCTGACGCACCGAGTCAAACCAAGTCAAGCCAAACCAGCACGTGTATGGAAAAGGGCTCCAAGAGTTCCAGCAGAGCTGCTCAATGAGCCACAATACAAAATGCAGTACAGGCATGGTGTAATGCTCTTCTTATAAGCACCTCCCTCCTTGTGTCATCACTAACAATAAGAATGTGTTTCCAGTCAGTTCAAATGCTTATATAAAGGTTTAAAAAAAAACATTAGCATAGGGAACGTTCTATCAAATCCAAGAGGGTCACACACCTGCTCTCTCAGCCGTGATAAACCTCTCAACAACGTTTCTCTGAACCAGAACACTTTCTAAGTATAGAACAATCACCAAGACAAAACACCTGCAGTCTAAACATTAATGCACATGTTTTGTTTTTTTTTGTTGTTGATGTTTGTTTGCGCAGGTGCTTCTACGTAGTCTTTGTGAACTTGTGTCACATAATTTCTTTGCTGCGTTTTTTCAAGTTACACTTCCCAGAATCTAGTTTATGTATCATCACAAAGGAAAGTTGCTGAAAACATTTTTCATCTGTGTGTGACTTTTATGTTTCTGCTCACTAAGACAAAACACATCTCCAGTCTGGGTTAGTTATCCAGCAAGTTTCTGTGTTGTTCCTTGTACCGTCTTGTGTCACAGCAGTTGATTAGATTGTGAATGGATTTATCAGAACTGCGCTCACTGTTTATTGGGGAGTAAATGATACAGGCGAATGGGAAATTGTGGTTACAGGCTGCGTTTTTCACATTCCTGAGATGGAGAAATCTACAAATATTATGCACCTGCAAATAGAACATGAGCATGTACCTCTTAACATGTATTTGTGTTACTGTTCCCTGTTCATCAATGTGATTTCATACCTGCAAATTTAAACCCTCCTTGTCACAGCCACATGCCTGATCTAAACCAATGACTTTTAGTTTTAGTTACCCGAGAGTGACAGCTCGTTCTACAGGTCTAAAATGGGACTAAAAGTACTTTTGCAAAAAATACCATTGGAGTCGAGGTGTTGAGGTGGAAAACACTAGCCCACACCTGAAGACTTTTAGAGATGTTGCTTTTATCACCTGACATGCCAACAAACACAGCTGGAGATATTTTGTGGATGGAAAGCTGGCATAGTTGGAGCTCAAGGAGATAATGTGATCGTCCTCACATGCTCCCAGTGCAACTCATGCTCTCAGGTGAACAGAACTGGGCTCCCACTCAATATGTATAAGAGGGAACACCCTCCCCCAAATGTCAAACATATCACACTATGTGTTCAGACAAGCTTTTATGTGGTTTAGGGTTTTGTAGGTTCAAACAAGGTTATTGTGATAAATGCAGAATTCTTTGAGCTGGAGAGGGTGGAGTGTGCTGTTCATCAGAGGTGTGTGTATGTGTTTGTGTCTCTGAGTTTGTGTGTCTGTGTGTGTCTTTGGGAGGAGCGGGGGGTTGGGTTAAGACCTTGAGGTTGGAATGCTCTACTGACGGTTTAGATAACAGCACTTGTGTGGGTATTTGTTAGTCCATGTGTCCATTACTGTAGGATGAATTGTAATCACTTTGGCAACCTTTGAAGGATAGTTTCTTTTTTTTTTTTAAATTGTATCCAAACAAACATTAATAATAGCTGCACTTGCTGTAACCATTCCTGTTTTCACTGGCCAGTAAAACATCCATATCTTATGCCTTTTCAGTGTAAGTGATGGAAGACAAAATCCACAGTTCTCGCTAGGGATGTCCCGATCCAGCTTTCACTTCCCGTCCGTTACCGATATTACAGCCTTGAGTTTTGACCGATACCGATCCGGTATTGGTATACCAATTATATATATTCACTTATTTTGTTGTCAGTCATGTTAGAAAAGGTTTGATCAAGCAATATTACTCTAACAAGAACAACTACTTAATCGGGTTAGTTAGAATGATCCACAACAGTTGGTATGAGAAACTGACATGTTTATTGTTAACAGGGTTAAAAAAACAAACTTGAACATTAACATTAAATAAAAAATATAGCTGGTTTGCTTTGGCTGCTTTGGCCCCTTAATAAATAGAAAATAAATCAACACAAGAAATCTTTAAAATGTCTAACACTGAAATTAAAATAGCAGCAAGACTCCACACACTTGTGCTTTGGCCCCCTAATAAAAAAAAAAGAAAGATTAACACCACAAGACATTGTTGACATTTAACAAACAATGCAGCCTTTCCTTTTCAGTTATTTTGTAGTGTCAGTGCCAGCCTGGTGCACAGGCACACAATATTGTACAACTTTTTAAACAAGCAATAGTCCATCCATGGCTCCAATTTCACTAATTGTGCCCAAAACAATGCCATCAGTGCTCTTTATGTAAACAGTGAGAGTGTAAACCAAATAAAAATATCACTCTCAAAAAAAAAACGAGAAGAAAACAAAGTCAGTTAACTAGGTTGACAGCTACTCCTCCTACCCCTCTGTGTGTCTGCCGTCTGCATGCTGGCCTGGTAGATTGATAGTAAGTGCTGGAGCGGATCACTGGAATGGACTGCCTGAATCGCGGAGCGCTGGGCTGGATCGTAGTCCGTGAAAAACTGGATCGGAGTTCTTGGATCTGCATTTTTCCATGCAGTCCGATCCGATGCCGATGCATGTTTTTTGCTAATATCGGTGGCCGATACCGATCCGAATATCAGATGAGGACATCCCTAGTTCTCGCTTCAAACAAACAGACATTCTAAAGTTCATGTGGGTATCTGTCACAGATACAGTCCATTTAGTCTGAAATTCATTCCTATTGTTACCCTCTCCACTGCAGCTCAGCAAGGAAACGCTGCCAGTGGAAACACAATAAGGGAACTTTTAGTCTCTATACACAGACTCCACAGTCAGTGAATGTAGAGTCTGTAGGCAAACCCCGGAGATCTTGCCTCTGGAAGAAGAGCGGAAGAGCCCTGGTTTCCGGTTGTAGGCTGTTGTAGTCCACGTTATATTGACCAATCACGTTTGAGCCCGCTGCCGTTGTTGCCAGGTTAAACGGACCGTGCGGTGAACTAAGGAGGTGGAACATAATTGGCGTCACTGCAAACTCTGAATCCATCGCAATGGTTCAGCATATTTACTTACATATAAACGGAAGTCGGAAATGGAAATTCGCCTCCTCCGCCCAAATCAAACCGTGAAGCCAAAAAATCGGGGTCTGCCCCCAGAGGCTGTATCGCCGTCTGCCGGAAGTCAGATGCCGAATTCATCCCATGGGTTCAGAGAATGAGGAACTTTAAACTAAAAAGACTAACTTTACTAAGACATCTGCTAGGATAGAAAAGCAAAGTCCCTCCCCTTCTGGTGGACCATCACGGGACCCTTTTTTTGAAAAAAAAAAATGCAATTCGTCATAAAATTGTTGTGCCAATATCAAGCCAGAACTGGAACACATTTTCACACAATATAATTTTGCCAAGTAGGACACGCTCTTAGATCAACATCCCACATTGTTTCCTGGACCAACATTACAATCAATGAATCACAGTCCTCTGACATCAACAGTGTGCTGCTCCTGTGCTTCTTAAAAAAATCCTCTGTGCTCCTTCAGAACTAAGCTAGTTTTCCAAATTAAAGTTAGTACAATTAAACAAAATCATTTTGAGCTGCTGCAGGGTTAGCAAGTTAGCTTGCTAAGCCGGTAGGCTGTGAAAATTTGTTAAAAGCAGGTATTTACGAATAAAAATAATATTACCCTTAATCTTTGTGAGCTGACAATAATCTCACCTGTTGGCAAGCTTACTCGTTAGCATGGTGTACCTCTTAGCAAGCTAACTCGCTAAAATTCTAGCCTATTGGCAAGTTTACTTGTTAGCATAGCCAACTTCATTAGCAATATTACTCGATAATCCAGCAGTAGCTTGTAAAAAATTTGTTAAATTGTACTTACTTCAGCTTGGAAAGCGTAGTTTTGAAGAGGCACAAAGGAACTTTGAAAACATAAGTTCAGGAGCAGCACACTGATGATGTCAGAGGACTGTGAATGGTTGTTGCAATGTTGATCCAGGAATACGATGTGGGATGTTGATCCAGGAATACGATGTGGGATGTTGATCCAGGAGCATGTCCTACTTGGCAAAATCACTTTGTGCCTTTGTGCCTTATCTACTATGTGCCATTATCAGTTTGAACATTGAATATCTTGTCTTTATGCTGCATTTAATTGAATATTGGTCAAAAAGGTTTTTGCAAATCATTACATTCAAATTAAAACTGGAGAATCTCTATCTCATTTTCCTTAAAGGAGCAGTCTGTTAGATCTAGGGATATGTAGTGGCATCTAGCGGTGAGGATTGCAGTTTGCAACCGGCTGAAACTTCTCCTGGTTAGGATTCCTTCAGTGTTCATCGTTCAGAGCTATCCGCAGGTCTCTCCCTCTCCCAAATAAACAGACTAGGTGATTTATACTAGTAAAAATGCTGAATACAGCAGTTTCACGTAAAAAAAAACCTCCTGTTTTTCTGACACTGCTCATCGCAGAGAGGCCAATGTGGAAATGCAAAATAGCCCTATCTAGAGCCAGTGTTTGGTTTGTCTCTTCTGGGCTACTGTAGAAACATAGCGGTTCATCATGATGACCTCCGTGGACGAGGACCTGCTCCCTATGTAGATATAAACGGCCCATTCTCAGGTTACGGAAACACAACGACACTTATTTTCATGTGATTATACACAAGAGGAAACACACCTATTATACTATTTTTGCCAGTATATCCCCCTAAATCCTACACACTGGACCTTTGATCATAATAACATGCCTAGAAAGCTCCACTCTCAGTGAGACACCATTTGTTTGCTCTGTTTACCTTAACAACATTTTGGTCAGAAGGAGACAAATGGAAAGTAAAGTGGGATCACAGAGGGACTTTGAACATGAACCATTTGGAGATGCAAATGTGCTAAGTTGCCTAAAAAAAACAGATCATTTCCTCCAAATCAGTTACTCCTAGCTACTGATGAACTGATGTACCAGACTTCTTATTTTAACAGATCAGTAATTTAGTGAAATATTTAAGTAAATCCTTTAAAAATCCATCTGTAATTGGTGCCGTTGACTGGTTGATAGCCTGAGTGTTGACTTTCTGGCTGACTCTCCCTGTCAGAGAAGGTATGCTGCTCACACATCCACCCAAATGATGCCCACATGTTGGAAATGTTAAATATAGCCCAGCTCAAACTTCTTTGGCTCCAGCCGTGTTTCTCTTCACCAAGCCCCCCATCCCCCAACTCATCTTCACCAGGCGTGTGCGGACGTGTCTGATGAGGGCGACGACTGTCACCCCGGCCTCCTCTTCTCTCTCCTCATATGATCTGACCCGCCACCTTCAGGATCAAATGTAGCTTGGCTCCTCTTCTGTTGACAGGGCGGAGCATCAAGCCTAATAATTCTTCCTGCATATCCCTCCATCACACCACACAGCATTTTATCTTAACATCCCCCGCAAGATTTTTGTCATTCTTCACTGCCTAGCCTCTGCATGCATCACACCTGCCTGGATAATGACGAAAAGAATGATGGGGTTGACGACAAAGAGTGGGAGGATGATGACGAGCAGACACATTTATTCCAATAATTAATGGATGCTTCATTCCAATCCTCGATGTCTTTACAGTTTGTCTTATCTCCTCCAGTGTCTCTCTTTCAGCTTCTTTCATTTCTCTCTCCCTCGTCCTCTCTCTGCTTTAATGCTCAAGCCTGCTGAGTGCTGAGATAGTGATTTATGTCCTGTGATATCCAGTTCAGGCATCTCTCCTTGCTCTCTGTGCCTCACTCCCTTCCTTTCCTTTCTCGTCTTCACTGACTCATATCTCATTTCTCTTGAAAGGGCACGGTAATGCCCATAAACCACAGTGAGGCTTCAAAAAGGACCACTGTCACTTCCTTCCCAGCAGAGATGCCATATATTCTCCCTCAGTGCTCACATTATTATCATTTTGTTTGGACATGGACTGTGAAAAATTATTTGTTCCACGATCAAATTTCAAAATGTAAATAGATTCGGTACTTATGTGTTAATCCAGGTCCATCAGCACTCAGAAATACTAACAGTAGCTCAGCTTTAGCGGGGTATTATTAGAAGATACAAGAAGTGCAGTTTAATGCCACAGTGTCTTTTTTTATACTGCCACCGGGGGCGCCAAAGACATTTTCAAATTTTACACATACTGGTTTGACAGTGAATGAAACAGTTAAAGGGACAGTTCAACTCAAAATTAAAAATACATATTTTTCCTCTTACGTGTAGTGCTATTTATCAGTCTACATTGTTTTGCTGTGAGTTGCTTATTGTTGGAGATATCGGCCACAGAGATGTCTGCCTTCTCTCCAATAAAGTGGAACTAGATTGCACTCAGCTTGTGGTGCTCAAATTGCCACAAAAAACAAACAAAAAAAACCATTGAAAAGCTGAAAAACAATGTCTCCAGAAATCATGACCTGGTTGCTCAAGATAATCCACAGCCTTGTTGTGAACAGTTTCATGTACACACTGTGTTCTTTCAACCATACTGCACCTGCCAACCGTATCACTACATGGAAGGAAGTGTGCATCTACTGTTAGCTCACTTAGCACCACTGAGCTAGCTAATATACAGCATAGCTAAGGAGGAAGCCATTAATGTTTACATCTCATCCTGTCATGAGAAGGAGCCTCTCGTCCATGAGTAGATGCATGTTTTCATTCTGTGTGGTGTTATGGGTTGGATGGTGTAGTTTGGTACAAGAAAATAGTGCCATCTACTTCCATGATTATGAGAGGAGGCAGACAGCTCTGTGGCTGATATCCTCCCAACACTCAGCAGCTCATGCCAAAACAATCCATACAGCCCTAGAGCTAAGAGAAAAGTGTCAAACAAATTAAAATAATGATAGTGTTAAAACAGCTACATCTTGTTCGTATGAATGAATTAATTAATATTTTTTGCGACAATTTTTGATGCTTGGGCTTATTTAGTCAACATTGTACAGTCTTTGTGGTGGAGATTATTTTGCCAGTTCTCTAAAATGAGGCCCAGATGAGCCTTAGCCATGCCAGTCAACAGTCTGACTATGACCCCACAGGGGACGGCCCCGTTTCTAAAATTACACCCTTCCAAACTGTCATTTCCTTTTGCAAAAGTGTTTCAATGGGACAAATTAGCACAGATAGTTAACATATGGGCCCCAAATGGGGGCTGGGAGGGGTGGAAAGTGAAGAATGGACAGAGATTTTGATCATTAGACATGCTTGTGTGTGTGTGTGTGTGTGTGTGTGTGTGTGTGTGTGTGTGTGTGTGTGTGTGTGTGTGTGTGTGTGACTGAGGGAGAGAACGCTTGTGCACATAAATTCACATGTACAAGCATGTGGAGCTCAGGAATGCAAACTGTTGTCTGTGTTTTATACAGGGTCTTAGGTTGTCTGGCCATAGGTGTGTGTGTGTGTGTCTGTGTGTGTGTGTGTGTGAGAAACACAGGCATGCTAACAGCAGGTGGAAAAGCATTTGTTGACAGTTGACTTTTTGCTCCAAACAGTCCTCTCTTTGTCAAAGTCCATATTGATTTCAAGCCTCTTGTCTTTTCCTGTCTCTCGTCTTTTCCTGTCTGTCAGACCAGCAGTAGATTTTTGATAAATTATTTTCAGATCTCACAAAAAATTAAACGCATGCCCACAACTATTTGCTAGCACTTTTTGGCTTGTTTGCCTTCCTTACACAGATTGTACACAGCCATGTGTTTGTGTCTATTAACGTATCTGACCCTGTCTCATACCAAAACCAAAAAGCAAGCTTCCTTCTCATCTTGTAAGCATCCCGTTGTAGTGATTTATCCGTTTTTCTCTGGAATCTTCTGTTGAATTTCCCACAGTGGAGCTGAGCTGCTTGTTTGGCCTCCACAGCCAGGTTTCAGGCCATCACAGATCCCGTCCTCCTTTGACTTTTGTTGTGTACAAGTGTTTGTGAGTGTGCCCTTGGCTGTGCCCCATGTGACTGTACGAGCATACATTGAATAAGTTTGTTGCAGTTAATTAAATTGAGGCTTTCAGGCAGTGCATATTCCTTGAGCGTACACTATGTTCTTTTATACCGTAGACGGTCTAAAGGCCAGTCCACACAAGCATTATGTTTGGCACAAATATATGACCGCCTCTGATCTTAAGTCTCTGGGTTGTTTTACTCCCTGCATGCCTTTTTGATGTGTAATGCGTATAGGCAGCCAATTCAGATTTATAGTGAACAGAAAAAACAAGCAAATAACAAACTGATTTGAAGAAGAAAATTTTTCCTCCCAGATGGTTTTCATGTACATTCATCTGAAAACTACATTAAACTCCTTAACACTGGAGCACCTCAAGGCTGTGTTTTGAGCCCCGTGCAGTTCTCTCTGTACACACACAACTATGTAGCCATGACTTAATCGCCATCATCAAGTTTGCCAACGACACAGCTGTGGTGGGCCTGATCAAAGATAACAATAACTAGGGGTGACCCCAAATAGTCGATAATTCGATGATTCGATTTGGAGAAGTCTGATTCGACTGCCAGTCTCGCCGTCGAATCGTCGCAAAATGTGGTTATGAAACAAGACCGTGCCATTCTGACTATATGGGGGTGCTCACTGCTGCTGAACATCTTGATTTGACATAGAATGTATTTGTTTTCTAGTAATTCATGATATATAGCCTATTTTGATACAAACATCAGCCTAATTTCTGTTAATAAAAAAACTGAAAATGACGCGTACGTTTAATCAGTAGGCATAATCATTACTACGCATGAATAAATTACCCAGTTGCTCGATCCAAAAATAGCTGAGGTGAGTGAGTGCGCTGCAGGACCATCAGAGCAGCATCGAGGCCTACGGTGATTTAAAGTTAAAGTTAAAGTCCACCTGATTGTCACACACCTGAGTGTGAAATTTGTTCTCCGCATTTGCCCCATTCCCTGAGAGAGCGGTGCGCAGCAGCGGTGCCATGGTGATTTACGGTGGCGGAGCGCATAAACACACACTTTGGAGAAGGATTATACGTTTACCTGAAGTGTCTTGAAACAAATTTCACCGCTGATTGTTTTCTTGATAGACTCTGGTTATTTATTTGGCTATTTTTTGTCCGACGTGGCAAAACAATTGAGAGCAGTGACGCACGGTCCGTGTGGATGAACTTGTATGAACCTGAGTTGATTAATGAAGTAACTTGAAGTCGGGAAGAAGGAAAACTGTTTCTAAACCTTGTGATGATGTTTTTGGATGTTTATTGTGAATGAAATGGCAAGTTCTGACAAGTCAGAAACAACTCCTGTTAAAGACACGGATGAGGCTGCAGCGCTCATGCGCTCAGAGCATCATACCTTGATGAAGTGAAAGGAATAAAGATAAAGATAAAATGATAACCCTTTTACTTTTTTTACTATTATCTTATTATGCCAACTGAAGAATTAAATTTGTTTATTTTGGTGTTTTAGCTCTTTTCTCTGGAGCGGAAACTGACGCAAATGAGCTCATTAATTAATGAGGGAGAAAACAACATGATTCGATGAGTAGTCGGCTAAAGGAAAATCTGTCAAATCAGATTCGACTATGAAAATTCTTAGTCGGGGACACCCCTAACAATAACGAGGCCTACCTGCTTCTGTATGTCAGCAAAACTAACTGATAGTGGAATTTGAGAAGGTGTAGGAAAGGATCTTCGGCCCTTAATATCAATGGGCCCATGGTGGAGAAGGTGAACAGCTCCAAGTACCTTGGGTGTAATCCCAATTCACCCCTTGTCACTACCACTTAGCACCTACCCTTCGTTTTTCATGTTCACATCTAGAGGTAGGAAGTTCTGATTCGTCTTGGGAAAGAGGGGTGGAGCCAAGTGCTCTGTAGCAATCCAGATGGAGGCTCTTCAGAGGCACACTTCAAATGGAGTGTTGGGAGAAATCATGTGCAACAAAAGAAACCCAAAAATGTATTTCCTATGTTACTAAAGGTTTGAAATTACAGTAAAAAAAATGGTCCTTTGCTTTATAACTACCTCAACAACAAAAAAAACTCCAGCAGTACGCTGATGTTTTGGTAGCTAACTAGCTAGCTAGCTGACGTAACATTGGTATTGCTGATTTGTGTTTGACAGCCCAGCATTTTGACATATGTCACATTCCCCCGCTTTGACGGCATATGACACTCGGAATTTAACTTAGCTGCAGCAGCGAAGTACCTCCACTAGTGCCCTGGTAATGAAGCAGCATTCTTTTGTATTTGATGTCTTGTGTGTCCGATTAATTGTGTAAAGCTTAAGTTGTGAACAAATCACTAGCGTCCATGCTTTTCCAGCCCCATCAGGTAACTTGACAAATGTCATAGTGATACTACCATCATTGCCATATTTGTGTCTGTTCATATGAACACTATCAACACCTACTAATGACTTATCAGGGTCTGCAAGGATAGGACTGGGAAAATCATAAAGGAGTACAGCTGTACAGTGATGGCTGTAATGGAGGTCAGGTTATTTGAGGATTTGATCTTGAGCTGTTTGCAAATATAAATAACATTTTATTAACATTGTCCCTTTCTTTCAGTAGCAGTAACTAGCTCTGACCCCTCAGAGCCGTCTTCCTCCCTCCTCCTCTCATCTCATTCAGGACTTGGTCATGTCCTTCCCTCATGTCAGCTATGGCAGTGTTATGACATTGGATAAGGAAAGACTATCAGCTTGTAAACAAGGTTAATTTTAGCCAGCCTCAGGGTAACTGGTCACATTCACCGTCAGCGGTGGATACTGTAAATGACCGTGTGAGAAAAAGGAGAAGAGGGAGAGAGAAGTCTGTGGTAAAACAAACAGCATTGAATACATTGTTTTCCTAATAGATATGATTTGAAAATGTTTGATTCAAAGTTTATCAGTCATCTGCCGTCCTGTTTAGGTTCTGATCATAGAAATACTACCCCCTCTCATTCTATTTTCACAGTTCTGATCCTACAGTATGCTTCTGCAGTGGGAGAGGGGGACAAAGAGGGAGAAAGATGAAGATGTTACATAATGTATGCTCAAAAATAGCAACCATCTGTCCAAATTAAAGAAGTCATAGGTCATCATTCCTAACTCGAGAATTTATCCATGACCTAATGTGGCTGGAGTTTAAAATAATGCTGATAATACACAGTAATGAAATAATGTTTCATAACAAAATTGTGGAATAAATTAAACTCAACAGTTCCAGCAACAACCTCATGACCTATGATAATAAGGAACTTTATAACTTCCTCCATGAAGTCAAACAAACAATGTTACGTAATATAAAACAGAAAGATTATGATGACAATGCAGCTCTCCATGATGTTAATAACTTTCTATGGCACTAATGTTGCTGGTGTGTGTGTATGTGTGTGTATATGTATGTGTGTTCTGCAGATGCGGACGCTCTGCAGTGTATCGGACCAGAGAAATGGCATCTCGGGCCCTCGTCCCCTTTGTGCTGGTCACCCAGATCCCATCCACCGTCCACATGTTACTGCAGGAGCTTCCTGTAGAGCCCGGACCCAAAATCCAACACAACCACATCCACGGGACTCTGCTGCAGGTCTGCACCCCCACACACATCAACATCAACCGATGCACTCATATATACATAACATATGCCATAACATTCAATGGGGGCTGTAATCATACCTCGCTTAAACAGCCACAAGTGTTTATGTAGTGATGGGAGCCTCAGGTGGAATCAAACCCTGAACCCCCACACAATATGATTAGTTGGTGCTTTCTGCTGTTTTGTATTATTGTGAACTGAATATTATGGGCTGTGAAGAGGACCCCCCTCAGCTGGGAACTCATGATGACCTTTTTTTTCTGACATTTAGACTTAATTTTTGTTTGATTGCAAAAATAATAATAATATTAAAGATAATGATAAGCTGGTTTATGTTAAATTCTGTGGCTGTTTGATCAAGTTGTTGAACTTGATCATAAGGAAAGGAGTTTCAAATATTTTGTCCCCTATTAATTTCAACAAAGTTAGACAGAATACGATCCATAATTTCTACTTTAATAATTCCTATAATGTTCAATTTTTGTTTACATTGTTATAAAGATGTTCAGTCAATGTTCTGCCCCCTCTATATATGTAAACAGGGAGGTATATAATCCAATACTATCAAAAACCTTATTGTGTCAGATTTTGTGAAAACACCAAAAGTCAAACTTGCAGTATTGTTGCAAAATCGATATCAAAGTATTTCCTCAAAAATTTTGTGAAATTTGATTTTCTTCGTGCCGCCCAGCTCTACAAAGCATCATTAACTTTTACATATTGGGTCTCATTCATGAAACGTGAGCAGACAGAAATTTACGTGCATGTCAGCATTCATCAATATTTTAGTAGCTCTGATCTTTGCGTAGCTCCGATCTTTTCTAAACAGGACAAAAATATTAACACATTTAGTTAAATTAGTTGGCAATTAGCAGGTTTGAGATCCAGATTACGTTCATGATTGTGAATTATCTATGTAAATCGACTCAGTAGATTACACGTTCTTTCTACATGTTGAATGATGATAATAAAAATATTCGTAAGGACAGCCAGTTCACAGCCTCTTTGGCCTCGGTGCCTGGGTTCAGCAGGGGCAGCAGGTGGTGGAGCCACGAAGGAGCACGCGCCAGCTGAAAGAATTATTTGAGACAACACGATTTTTTTTTTTTTTTTGTGGCTTTTTGATCATTTGAATGAATAAATCTGATTTGAAAAATGTTTAATCTACGTTGTATAAAACAGAGCTTTAGGCTATTAAGATTCAAATAATTTGAAGATAATGCATATAAAACTGCAGTAGGCTATATGTTATCCGTATCATTTGTTAAAATAAATGTTAAATAGCTCTACATTCCAGCAGCCATCACTGATTTAGAGTTTATCCATTACGCACAAAACATCTCTGGTTTCCCGTTCCCACTTCATTCGAAACCCCACAAATGAATCTTCTGTTCGTTTGGTGACCACTACGCTATCAGTGATGGTTTTCAGAGTGTATTATGATACAACACCTTACTGTCTAGGTTTGATGTTGACTCCAGTGGAGGCATGTCGCTGTCTCCGTCACGAATAATTCCTGACAGAGAGGTCTCCCCAATTATGCCAGCAATGCGCTCGTCTGCAGCAGATAGTTGTGACTGTGAGCCTCCTCCTCCCACGGCTGCTGTATGCGTTTCTTTGCCTCCAGTTTCATATCAAACCATTTACGCTTCACCTCTGACATGGTTCTTTGTACTACGGAGACAACATTAACAGCATCTGTTGCCTCCCTCCAGGCCTTCGCTTTGCCTGTCCCTGTCACACCACTACTAACTGAAGAAAATAAAATGTTTCTTACTGAAGTCCACTTCACCCAAAATTATTTCGATCTTTCTCTCTCTTTCTTTGTTTGCGCCATGACTGACAGGTTGACAGGATGCACCTACACCTCCTTATATGGTGGTCATTGGCTATTCATGGGCGGGGATTTATGCTAATTGCTGATTACCGGGAGCGTGCTGTCACTTAACGATGGATTGGCATTCATGATCATACACACGTGTTTACAATCAAATCTGAGTTTCCCGCAGCGTTCCTGAATACGGAGTAGGTTTTTAGTAGCGTAGGCTTTTGTGTGCAAATCTAAACACAGATTTACTCACTTTTCATCAATGAGACCCAATGTATCTACAGTTAGAACTTTGGTTTACAAAGCACAATATAATTAGTTTAATCAGTGTTTTGAACATGTTTATGTTTTCAGTGTGACTTTTGAATAACATAACATATCGTTATTGAGAAATACTGTGATAATTATCTGGAAACTAATATTAACATCACCCTCCCCGTGCTTAAGAAAACAGTTATGTAATTGTGCGAGTCTTTATAGCCAGTCTAAAATATGGAGACATACCCGTGACATTTTTTATTATGTGGTGCATTCAGTCACACCACCGGATGATACTCATCATTTGCTTTTATTGGACGATAAACCCATATCTTGTAAATCTTATCTTTCCAGAACTAATAAAATCAGCCTTGTACTGTATTTGCATTCACCCTCAGTTTATTAATGAGTTCATAATCCTTTAATTCAGCTTAAAACACAAAGTCATCACATGGGACTTGAGAGGTTTTCACTCAACAAAGACAAAATATAAAATGCAATTAGCAAAGCGGTTATCATAACATGTGTATTTGCACACCCACACAGAGATTATAGATATGGAGCATCAAGCCTCAGCACACACACACTCACACACACACGTTCTTCGTCGGCCCCACACACCCAGTTTCCACACAGAGCCTGTCCAGACAAGGCGGTTATCGCAGGGTAAATACCAGTGTTTAGTTCTGTCATCACACTGACAAACACAACCAAACAGTCTGCCGGTAATATCAACACACGCGGAGGAAAAGGGGAGAGGGAGTTTCCCCAGCCTTTTATTGAACGCCACTGACGGGGTCGGTATGGGAGCAGGGGGTGCGGAGCGGTAAGAGCTGGGACAGAGGGGTCAACACAAGAATGAAAACTGCACCGTTTTCTTCCTCACTTATGGTTTGATAGTGGTCTGGACTGCAGGGAGGTCTGCTGTGGGATGAAGGCAAAGGATGGGGAGGAGGAGGAGGAGGGCCTCTTAAAGGCTTAGTGGAGATTTCAGGAGGAGAGTGAATTTAGTTTGCTTTCCTGTCATGGCTGCCATGTGTGGAGCCTCCCCAGATGTCCCCTGCACTGTTTCTGCGTTCGTCCCTTCAGCTCCAACTTCATCTATTTCCTCTCTGTCTCTGTGTTTCTCTGCTTCCTGTGTCTCCTTTTCAAAATTTCCTCCATGGTATCTTCTCCTCCTGTTACTTTGCCCTTCTGTTTCTACTTTTTCTCCATTCATTCTCCATGTCTTTCTTTCCCATACAAAAGGGTGAGATGTATGTGTCTTATGCAATGAATGTTGTAACATCAGGTGGCTTCTTAATCTTTTCATGTGTTCTTTGTGTCTCATCTTCACCATTGCTGCGTCTTGTCATACGTCATTTGTGCACTGTATCATCACCTACCTGTTTTGTTTTCTCTATGTTATACAGCAACTTGTATACAAGGGGACAAAGAGATATTTTAAAGTCTATTGTACCTGACCTTTTGTACACAGCGTGCCACACATATATGAATAAGTGCCTCAACTAATAGTTATTTTTAACCAACAATATGGTGATGTCTGCACCTTTCTGTCGTGTACTGATTTGTTTGTTTTATTCATAGGGAAACTGAGAGTTACTGTTATATATCTGAGCACTTTGTGTGACCATCTTCAAAGTAGTTTGTAACCTGAAGCATACATGTTAAAGTAGACAGTTGGTGGCTGCTGCATTAGAGCAGACAGATGACAGAGACTGCTTTGCTATGATTGATAAAAAGAGAAGGAAGGGACGTTGTTACGACTGGCCCTTTTACCGCCATTTAGCCTCGCTTGTGCCAATTTGAGTCCCTGTTCTTTTCTCTTTCATTTCACAAACTCCACCAGTTTGCAGTTTTTCAATTTTTTCTCCCCATTCAGAAGAGAAAGTAAGATGTGGAGTACGTCACACTCACAGACACAATAATGTCTGTATGGGATATAGCACAGCTGATGCCTGCAGCCCTTCCTTGGCCTTTTAATTTCCTTTTTCCTCTCACTGAAAGCACATCAGCCCATCATACCTCACACACTTTGTGTTCCGCCTCACTGGATTTTTTACATGTACTTGTTTTTAAATGATCAGTGGCTTTACGTCAGAATTATTATATCATATTTGTGATATAATTAAATACTGATAATTAAAGTACATCTGTAATATATTGAAAGATTTATTGAAGCATGTTTTTAAAATACTAAAAAACTGTGAGAAGGAAAGTGTACCCAACAGAAAAAGTTGAATGTCCCTCTTTGATGCCATGATACTGTGGTACAATGGAAAATCTCTAGTGGGGTACAAACTCATCTCCTACTTGGTGCGTCTGTGAGGCTGGAGATATATTTGCTGTTTTACCGGAGACAATTAAAGGTGTCATGAACGGAATTTTTCAAATATGTGCCCATGTACTATGTATGTTACTGGAGGATTCCACAAGAGGGCAGCAGAGGGCTCAGACAATATAGAATTTTCGGACTTGAATGATCTAAACAGTAAACATGGCAACATTCAAGGAGGTAACTATTTTGTTAGCTCTGTGATCGTGGCAGAAAAAGCGACAGTGGTGCCATCTTAGATGGTATGTGTTAAGTACGTTATAACAATGGTGAGTTAGCTTCCCTTGTTCTGCCACCGCTGCCCCTATTGTTCATGTGCATATTGCATTTTGCAGATGCTTTTTGTTGATTTTTGAGGACAAATAGTTAAAAGCAAGTATATCTCCAGTCTTAAACTTTAAAAAACTGTCAAACATATGCTCTGTGCTGTGCTAACCAATAACTATGTTGACCATCTCATATACAGTTCATATAGTTATATGAAAGGTTCCAAATATTTCAGTGTTTCTAGTTTGTTTTGCCATAATGACGTAATTCCTACTTTATGCCATTCCCAGCGTGAGTCATATTGTAGAATACAAAAAAAACCTTTGATTGAAGGGGGTTTCAGGGTTAATGACAGTAGTCCTGATAGTGTTGTGTATATCTGTAGGGGGCATCTTAAACGAGGCTATAGATAGGAGGTGTGTAGGAAGGTGGGGCATTGTGGAGATGATGGAGCAGATATGTAAGGCGTGTCTCGCTGCTGGAAGGGGGGTACAACTGTCATAGCTGTAGAGCTGTATGCAGGTGAAATGGTCTAAACATAGTACAGCAGAGATAGCGGTCTGCAGTGTGCGTGTGGAGGGGAGCATCACACACAGAAACACTGATAGAGGAGATAGTAGTCATGCAGTCAACAGAGTGTGTGTCAAATATTGTGCACTCGTGTAACATGGGGAGCTAAGATGTTTAGACCTCAGGAGAATTAAACAGTCAGAGAGAAGGTGAGTGAGTGTGAGTACTACTATGTGTGTCTCTACATGTACAGCACACGCTGGCAGTGTGTTTATGCTGAGATGATGAGGACATTGTGTTAAGCCTTCGGAGATGCCTAATGTATGTTAATACGCTTCTGTGTGAGTGTGTGAGTGTGAGTGTGTAACAGGTAGCAGATGTTTTTGCTCGAGGGAGAAATGACTTCCTCTGTTATTGTCAAAGAACAACTGTTAGTGGGCCAAGTGTGGAGCTGGGAACCATCACAGCTACTGAGGCAGGTTCTACCACCCTGCTGACTTTCTCACACACACAGTGAAGAGGTCTGATAACCACACACGACAAAGTGTTTCCATTCAACCCCACCTCCAGCCCCAGTCCACTAATGCTGCACTTCTTCTACGTCATTGAGGACTAGTAAATTGAGTTCTATGCTGAATTAAACGGTGTGACTCAGAAACAGTTAGACCTACATTCTTGACTGACTTGCATGTGAAGCTGTTGTAAGATTTAGGACCTCAAATGCAAGATAATGCTTTTTTTTTTTTTTTTAAAGGTATGCTAAGCAGGATGGTCGGTTCCTGTAAGGTGAAAGTAAAAGCCGACCTCAGAATCACTCTCATTTGGCGTATTGCCTCACTATATTTGCATGTTTTTGGCACGGTGTCTCTTGGATGCCTGCTGCGTACAATCTGGCATCTGGTTGCAACCTTTTTATAAAGCCCCAACATCACCTGAACACAGTGGGGGAACACACTCATGAACACCCCGAGCACAGATAAAGAGGAAAATGAGAAAATCCAGGCAGAGGGCAGAGTCTCTGCAGATAAATACCACACACTTTTTGTGGGTCGTGAGTGATGACTGAGAGGAATTACTTCTGTATGAGCCTATGCATTGTTTTTTTTAAGAAAGTCCTGCATGGTGTATCTTTAAAGATATCGCCAAATTTATTAGCAGAAATATACATTTTTATATATTAAAGAGGCTCTACATATCTTCTCAACATGGAAGTGGCTGAGCCAGCAGCTAGTAGCTAACAGTACTAACTCCAGAAACAGCACTAAACAAACAGTGCTGACAGAGCTAACTGTGAACCAGGGGGAGCTGGAGGGTGGGTGCTACGCCTTGGCATCGCTGCCACACTGATATCAGTGGTAACTGTCATATGAGCGCAGTGCAAAGAGGCGGCAATTAGCTAGCCCATGGGATACACACACAAACAGTGGTTTGCTGCTATACTAATTATCCTAATATCACATGCAGATCTGATTTAAAAAAAAAAAAAAAAAAAAATCAGTATCATTCGTAATGTATGTTAGGGTAGCCAGTTTTTAAACTATTGGTCTATTAAACCAGTAGTTATCAAGCAGGGATCTTGAAGGGAGTTCCCGGGGGACCCTAGAAAAATTGAGCCGCTCTTACATTTACGGTCATAGTCCATTGCCAGAAATATTTTAATGGCTCTGGTTAAAGCCTGGTCCAACCAAAGTAAAGCTTATGGGCAAGTCCTCATTAATAAGTAGCAAGAAGCTCAGTGATGTAGTCAATGCTTGCATGATTAGTTGGTAAACTATAACATTGTTACCAGCTGGAAAAATTCCAGCGCTAATCTAAGCTGAGATAGCTCGCTTGCTAACTGTAATTTAGCAGATTGCAACTGTAATGTTTGCGAGCCTGCTAGCTTGCTCGCTAATGTGACATAGCTTACACAACAGACAAGTCTTCCATTATGTGGCAGCTTGTATTCCACCAGAGCACGATTATATAAAAGTGATAGTATAACACAGCTAACAGGCTTGGTGTGAAAGAATCACATGGCTTTACTTTGTCTCCGTGGACTAATGTGCTGATCAAAGAGATTAATTTGGAAAGAAATGATTTTACCATGAAATGTCAGTTTAAAAGGCTGATGTGAGCAGACTTGTACAAACAGACCCTGCAGTGTTTTGCTAGAGTGAAAAGGTCTTATGACAACATTTGGCAAGAGTACACTTAATGTAGGTTCTCCATTTAACTCTGGGTAATAATAACATATTAAAGTAACATAATCAGATAAGACAAAACTAACTGACTAGTATCAGATTTGAATGAAAGGTCAAGATTAGCCTGATTTATTGGTTTAACTCGAGGCCGTCCTGTCCTCTGAATGGCCTGACTGAGGCCCTTGTCTTTGATAAAACATCTTAAAACACACTGGAATCACTTCAATCGCTGCAGCGTCCCCCAAACCTCTGTTGACACAACCAGAACCAAGCTTAACAAGCCCATCGGACGGGCCGGCACTAACCCAACCCGACACTGGACTCTGCTCTCGACACGCGCCAGCAGCAACCCTGGCCCACAATGCCGGGTACAGGCCAGAAGTATTAAAGCTGCGGCCTGCGGTGGTTTGAGGAGGGCCGCCTCGACGGATGTAATCCTTTGTGTATTTCCACAACAGAGGCTAACTGAGGCTGAGGAGAAGGAGGCCTGAGAATTAGGACTATCACAGTCTCTTTTCCTCTGGCAGTGGTGATGCTGGTGTTGTTTTCCCAAATGCATTCTTCCCTGCTCTCTTCCAATAATTTTATTTTGGTCTGTTGTTACGACGCCTGCCTTTGGCCAGTGGTCTGCCTGTGTTTTCTGAGAAAACCCTCAGTGTTGAACCAAGAATGTGTGGGCCTTAAAAATCCAGCCAGCTTTCTTTTAATAAAATTAGCTGAGTCTCATCTTGAGGGGACCCCAGGTATTTGATAGATACTGCTGTCGGACATAAGAAGAAGTTTTAAATTTGTTAACTAATGGGGCCACATGAGAAAGTCTGATTACTTTCAGGTTGGAGCACATTTTCTTCACTTCCCAGACTTAGTTGCATATGGCATGTGAACATTACTGGGTCCCCTGTCTGTATCCATGAAATGGATATTAAAATACTATTTGTTATCCACGGTGCCACCAAATTTTACTGACCCTCTGCAAGATCTCTACAAATCCTCAGGGAGTCAAGGACCCAAGTTTAAGACCCTGACCTTAACAAATTCACTTTATTCAAACAAAATCATCTTAACTCACTCCACAACCCTGTGTATACAAGTTGTCTGGACACGGTTCTTAACATGGAGGTGGCTGAGCTGGCAGCTAGCAGCTAATGGTGCTAACTCCATAAACAGTGCTAAACAATGACAACAGTGCTGACAGACCTAATGGTGTTAACCTGTAGGGAACCTTAGAGTGGCACTATGCTTCTGAGACAATGCTGCCACTGAGATACACCCATACACTAACATGCAGCATCACCTGGCGTGGTGTCTGATGTAGCCATCCACATTTGAAACTTTTTCCTTAACTGTTAATAATTAAGAACATAAAAATTATGCATTAGAAAAAGTACATATTGTTTAAATCTTGAACTGGGTGGCATGATGCAACAGTTAGCACTGCTGCCTCACAGCAAGAAGGTTCCAGGTTTTATCCGCCAGCCACCATGGGTCCTTATGTGAGTTTGCATGTTCTCCCCGTGTCAATGTTGGTTTTCTCTGGCTTCCTCCCACAGTCCAAAGACATGCAGGTGAGGTTAAGTGGTGACTATAAATTGCCCGCAGGTGTAAATGTGAACATGAATGGTTGTCTGTCTCTGTTGATCTGCCGTGTGTGTGTATATCCCACCTCTCGCCTAATGACAGCTGGAATGGGCTCCAGTGCCCCCATGAACCTTGACAAGATAAGCGATTACGGATAAAATATGAATCTTGCACTGGATTTAAATCTTAATGATATGATTATTTAATTGAATTTCCATAAAAGAGAAGTAGGCGTGGCTGTTGACTGCAAAGATTTTGCCCAGATATTGTTTTTTATTGTGGTAACAAGGTAAGCTTCAATCAGTAGATGGCTTTCATTCCCATGTGGACCATGTAGCTGTATCTGCATTGTCAACTACGTAAAGAGAACTGACCTATTTTTCATGTGTTGAATGTAGGAAATTACGACAAGAGTACAAAGGCTCTGACGTTTGGAAGAAACTAAAAGTGAACTGACCCCTGGGTTTAAACAGTTGGGTAGAAGTGGCGAGCATTAGACTGCTTTAGATAACACAAGCAGGAGTGATGGCAGGGGGCTACTGAACGTCACCCTCATACACACACACAACTCATGCTGCCACCACACAAAAATAAATGCGTCTTTGCAGTCAGTGGAAATAAGAAACAGCTCCCTTGGGGCTAGTTTAAATACACTGCTGTAACTTTTGACAAAGATGTAGTAACATAGTTCTTGCGTGCACGCACAGACATACACACGCCACTAAATTACTTGGGTGTCACGCCCATGTGTATATGCATATGTGAGGGAGTGTGACTCGGTGTCTAGAGTGCATATGTAAGCTTTGTTTGTGCAAGAATACGGCTATATAGAGCAAGAGCGTGTGTTTATGTCTTTTTATATTTAGCCCATCTTTATTGGGATCTCTTTTTGCCTAATTGGGCGCGTCCACACTTTGCCTAACCTCTATCTGGTTTATGTGAATGCCGATTTATATGTTTCTTTGTGCATGTGTTTTACTGGACTGAGCAATGAATTGGCATGCAATTATTTGCACTTGCACTTGCTGTTTGTGTGTGTGTGTGTGTCTGTGTGTCTGTGTGTGTGTGTGTGCGTGCTCGCTGCAGCATGTGGTCAGTCTGTGGTTGCGGCAGTGGGAGGGACAGCAGGGCAGGCTGATAACAGAGTCTGAAGGGACCTCACATCCACCACCACTATTTTTACCGGGCCCAAAAGAGGAGCAAGGCTCATTGCAACACACACTTACATAGAGAAAGACGCACACACACACACACAAGCAGTTAAACGCCTCACTAGAAAACAAGGCGTACAAATAGGTTTTGATATTTTTCATATTTAGCACTGCCACACCAAGGCTTTTTCTTTTTTTTTTGGTTCTTAAAGTTGCATCCCCAAACTCTAGAGGGGGGTTGATTGTGCTCCTCCAGAAAGTAGTGTTGTCACGATACTGGAATTTCTAACTTTGTCACAATAACCTGAATTATATTCACATGGCAATTCACAAACATTGAGGGCATAGAATTTTAGATATTTATTAAAAGAAAAATCTAACAAGGCTATATCATAATGACTTTTCTTGTAGCAGAGCACAGCAGAATGACTATTTAAACATTAACAGTATGAAAGAATGAGAAAGTGCAGCTGGTATTGAGTATTGAAACTGTTTCAGTTATTCAGAAACAATATGTATCAATAAATCAATATTTTTGACCACACTATTACAGATTAGAAAGAATATAGGAATTAATATCTTTATATCAAACCACCCATTATCTGTATCGCTTACACGTTTCTGTTTATATTAAAAATTGATTACATTAATGTGTCTATGTGAACAGTGTCGCTTGTAGTGAAAACCCCACAGAGCATTAAATACTAATGCTACTTAAAAGTGAAAATGAATGACAAATAGATTGGAAAGCATAAGTCTGTTAATAATGGGGAATTGTTTCCAGTATTGTACTAAAATAAAATAAAATTAAGCACACAGGCTGCTAAAAAAGTCTTAAAGCAATACAAAGAAACTTACCTATTTTATTCCTAACAGTAAGTACTGAAGTGAGGGCATGCAAACGTCTTTTTTTTTTCACAATCAAAATTTTTGAGCACTAGTTTTCTCTGCCAAGGAGGTAATATTTGGGGTTTATGTTTTTTGTTGGTTTGTTTGTCTGTTTGTCAGTAGCATTGTGGAAAAACCACTGGCTGTATTTTTATTTTTAAAACAGTGTAGCATGGGCCGTGGAAGAATCCATTAGATTTTGGTGTGGATCTAAATCACGGGGTGGATACAGTCATTATTTTTCATCTTTGTTAACATTACAAGAGAGGGCATTTGGCCTTGGCCGAGGTATGGAGAGGCTGTGCTTTCTGATTGCCCTTCTAGTATCTCTGTATGCCAGTGCTTTATGTGTAGTTCCCAGTTTGTTTTTTCCTGGACATGCATGAGCAGGGATAGGCAACCCGTTGCTCTGGAGCTGCATGTGACTGTTAAGCCCCTTGCCTGTGGCTCTCTGTGGTTTTGACAAAAAATTATATATAAATGATTAACGTTTTTTTTTTTTAGATATATAATAAATATATATAAATATATAATAATAATATACAATATAAATATAATTTTATTTTCATTTATCATTATTGTAGGCCTCAAGTGATTCTTTCATTTTCCTGTTGTAAAAATATATAGCCTATACCTGGTATAAAAAAATATTTTAATATTTTGTAATAAAACTACGGCCTGGTGCTTTTTACTATAAATCTTGCAGAACCTCAGCAGCTGTGGCTAGTCATGAGTCTTCCTAGTTCTCAAAGTTTAAGTGCCAAAAAATCATAAATAGCCCACTGCAGAGTAGCCTTGTGATAATGAATGTTTATACCTATTAGGCTAATTTAGACTTAATAGTCTAAATAGTTAATAGGCTGTGTTACTTTCATTATATTGCTCAAATATAATTTGCAGCTCTGGAAAGATGTTTTAATTATTTTATTGTGTTGGTAAAAGCTGCTGACCCTTGTGCATGAGGATGCACGTGTTGATGCAACACACATTCCTGCCATTGGTTTCTAATATTTCACTGATCTATAGGCAGTGGTAACATACCAAGAGCCAGAGTTGTGAATAAAAACATTGTCAGAAGACTCCATAGGGCACATTTAAATATCTTAAACCCTCTTCAACTAAATTCACTTGTAGATATTCTGAGTCTATAATAAATGGGTTTAAAATAGAAATAATACAAATGATACATTTCCTACAGGTGTAGCAGTTGTAGCAGGACTCATTAAAGCATGGTGCCTAGTAGTGGTAATCAGAACAAACACAAGAAGAAGTCCACTTGTAGATACAGTCAAGGAAAAAGTCTAAAACTGATGAACAAAAATGAGCATGCACCAGATCTCTATGCTGCTGTCTTATCGTCTCCCATTCATTTGAGCTTGATCCAATCCCAGCATCTCCTCCCACATGGGGTGTAGTTCCTCTCTGCCTTTGGGAGGAGGAACAGGGAGGCAGCATTTTCTATAAATATTCCGGTTTTCTCCATGCCGGGCTGGATTGAGCCGGTTGAGCCTCCCATTCAGGGACTTCCCAACCCGGTGGATGAGGTGTAGCTGTGGAGTGGAGGGAGAGGGAATGAGGACTAAGGGCTCTGACACTGGAACCAGCACAGGCACCAATGCTGCAGCCTTTTAATCTGCCGCCCAATGCTTCTGAATAAGTCGACCAATTTCATGACTGGATGTAAAAGCACTGAACACAATGCATACCAGAAACCACTGAGGACCTTGTTTGGTTTGTTTTAGCAGCCTGTAAGAGAAAAATCAACCAAGTTAAATTCTGAGGAGAAGCCAAAAACTTCCAAATCACCTCAGATGGGATTTTTGTTGAGTTTAATGCCACGTCAGATGACTTGTTGACCAGCAAGTCAAAATTCCCAGCCTTCATTTAAGTATACCATCCAAGGCCGCATTTGATAAAGATATGACATAATGTCAGGTTTGGTTGTATAGCAGCACGTTCAAAAGGCCAAAACGTTTAAGGCTTGCCAGACTTGTCACCAGTCCAAAAAAAACTGAGCATAGGTAATCAAGTCGGGTAGCACTGTATTAAACAAACAGGATGATGGGACGCCCTTGTCAAACACAAGATGCATCAAGATCATTGTGTCACTTAGTGAAACGTGTGAAGTTCTACGCTGGTGAACTCTGACCTGGGTTTCTGCCAGTTACATGAGATTTAAAGAAGTCAATAAGGTGATCGGCAAATATTTGCAGAGACTAGTTTAAGTGTGACTGATAGCATTCAAACCAGTTTTTTGACAGTGGAATCACTTGGAAAGGTTCAATATTTGGTTTGGAAATCGGCTCCAGCACTGGCTCCTCGTAGGTGGAAAAGCCCTTAGAGAGTGACGGCAAGGGGAAGACGGACCCAGGGGTGTGGAGGCTGTTTGTATGAACCAGTGGGTGTTGTCTGGGCGTGGAGACGGCAGGAGAAGAGAAGGGGCAGGCCAGGACTCAGTGGCCAGGCTTGGTGCTACGTGGTCGGCCTGGTTTTTCCCCACGTTTCCTTCCCTGCACTGCGTAATGAATGGCTTCCTACTGGTCTGTGGCCGTGGCCCCGGCTTAAAGAGTATACTTACCAAGGCCCAGAATACACAGCCCAGCCAGCCAGCCAGCCAGCCAGCCTGTGTCCTGGCCTCTGAACACTCCCAACCACCAGTCCACCTGCTACAAACTGGCTCAGTCACACACTGTCACAGCAGCCACAATGAAAAGAGTGATTTGATCTTTAATGGGAAACATCCTTTTTTTTTTTTTAGAATTCTTGAACATTTTCTGTCTCCATTACATAATGTACAGTTACTGCTGGCATGTACATTACATATCCCCTTATTTCCGCCACTGGGGCCAGAAGTCCAGTGATGGAAAGGATGGTTGTCTGGGGGGGGGGTGGAGGGGTGGCATGTTTATTGTCTGGTTTAAGGGTACTTCCCCATGCTCAGCAGTTGGTGAGATTACTGTGCAGTATTAATGTGGTTGTTTCTCTGACTGTATGACTCAACATCATGATTTCAAACAGGATTTTGTTGTTTCGATTTTGAAGAGACTCTTCAAGAAAAAGCGGTCAAGACTTGCTCAAACTTCCAGTGAAAGTATATTTCAAAAGACCACAGATTACATAAAGGGACAGTTCACCCTAAAATTAAAAATACTTACCTGTAGTGCTATTTATCAGTCTAGATTGTTTTGGAGTGAGTCTCCGAGTGTTGGAGATATCGGCCAAAGAGAATATAATATAAAATCTGAAATATAATGGTACTATATGGCTTCAGCGACCCAGTTACTCAAGATAATCCACACACCTCATTGTGAGCAGTTGCCATCACGCCACCCAGTACACATACTGTTGGAGTGTCAGCGTGTCCTGGGTTTCAGGCTTTTGGTTTCACTTTCAGTAGTTCGTTTTTTTGTGGTTGACCACACAGAGCAACTTTTCAGTAAGTGGGGCTGACCCCAGCTCATGTATAAATGTAACAGATGATGGCGCTCACATGTGTATCAATTCAAGAGTGTGTGTATTTGTGTGTGTGCAGGTGCTGTTTCTGCTGCGCTCGTACCAAACTGACTCACACAGACCCCTGCCAGCAGGAAATGGCATCACCGAAGGCCTCCGTCAGCGCATGTGGCTCGCCTCACGGTAATCCTAGACACACACACACACACCCACACACAGACACATGCACAGATAAGCATCCCTCCCACCCTTCCAACTCTCTTGCCAGAAGAATAGCTCCTTGTATCACCGTTCATCCCCTCCCTGGCAGTGTCCGCTTCGTGTCCTGCCCAGGCTTCCATTTCAAAGCGACCGCCTGCTGTCCATCCGCCGAACCCCCCCCCTCCCTTCTACCCCTGGGTCTCTCGCCCAAGATCGCCTCAAGATGGGGCACAGATTACCCCACTGGCCCCATCCTGCCCAGCTGGGGTCAGGCCTGGGTCTCCAGTCTCCCCTGTGCCACAGCTCACAGCAGATAACAGGGTCGCTGGGTTAGCAACACTAGCCCTGCTAGCTCCGCTTGGTTACACTGATGAGCCTTTATTAAGATGACGAGGTGAATTCTTGCTCACCAGAGCGCGCCCACAGTCTGTCCGTTTGATCACGCAGCCAGCACCACAGCGCCCGGCGCCCAGATCTAAGGACAACACAGGTCAGAGGATCTCTGTTTTTGGAAAAAGAAAACCTCTTCTCTCTTCCAGAACACCACTAATTTGAAACGGCCACCTTCCAAAAAGGACGGAATGCATTGTTCGTCTGCACTGAGTCAGTGTTGGGTTTTGGCCTCACACTGTCTCTGCGTTGTGTCATTTTGGACTTTTTCTGGCTCCAAGAGGGTGTCAGCGCTGTAAAGATGACTGCAGACACTTGTGGAGCTCTCTGCAGTTGACTTTGGCTTTGTGGTGGCACTTTAGGCCCAGTACCAACCTCTTAGAACAACTCCAGTGTTTGGATTGTAATCTAATGATTCAACTTCTTTCTGCCTGTTTTGTAATGTTACCTCACATTCATACACACATGAACACAGTCAATCCACTTTACAGGACTCATCCCTGCCCAAATATGTTCTCACTGAAGCCACACACACACACACACACACACACACACTCCCCCCAGCCCTCTTCCCATGCTCCATCACGTGTATTGTGTGTGTGTGTAGTGTGCAAAGGGTTTGTGTGGCAGCGTGTGTCTTATTAATATCTGAGTGATGAAAATGTGACGTCAAGCTCACACACTGTCTCCCTTGTTTTCACACACACACTTGCAGGCTTTCACAGCCCTGTGGTCATTCCCTCGATTGAACGTACACTGAACTGAACACACACTTGGCGCTGCCCACACATGCTGCTCCACTCACACACAAGCCATTGGCAGCTATAATGCATTTATGTCAACATTCACAAATAATGTAATGATAGTAATACTACATCGTGACTATAGTGAAACTAAAGAGTCATAAACTTTATTGTATATCAGTTATTGTATATTTATGGATACGCAGGAAATAATTGGTTCCTTTTTTCAAGCATTTGCTTGTTTATATGCGTGTAAACTGTAAGTGAATCAATCAAATCTGTGCTCACACAGTTGGCGGCATCTCATGTGATGGTGCTACTGTCTTGGCTTTTAGGATTTACCACAAAAAAATACACATCACTGTCCTATTCAGCATGTTGTCCTGTGAGCTGTTGACCCAGTAATAACAGTAACTTTTTGTTTGGGTAATCTCCGTTCAAATGACTCTCATCTATTGTCCAGTCATGGCCACATGCACTCACTAAATGGAATCATGCTGAGCCCATTATTTTTATTAGTTGATCAACAACAGTGTTTTATGTCATGTTACTTTTGTATTCATGTAATCTGTCCGAGATGGGCCGACATAGCAATGAATTACAGACGATTAAAATAAGACAGATGACACAAAATATGCCACAAAATCAGAATGAAACAGAAATGTGATTATAAATGTGATTAGAAAAATAATGAAATAAGTTGTTTACTGGCAGCTCGGTATATTTTAGTGTTGTCACGGTACCAAAATTGGGACCCACAGTACGATACCAGTGAAAGTACCACGGTTCTGTGTAGTATCATGATACCACAGCAAAAATGAGGCAGATGTGCCTTTTGTCATTTATAAAAAAATAAATCACTTTTCTATAATATGGTTTGTGGACCGTTACCTGCCACAAAGAGAGAAATGTGAACGGCTTGTTTCTCCTCTGACACGACACCTACCTGTGTGCCACCACGGCTCAGCTGTTCAGGTACTTCTGGGCAGTCATGACACCAACGAAGAGGAATTTATTGGACCTGGAGCTGGGCTTCTCGGTCGCCTGTAAGCCGTTATCTTGCGCTGCGGAGCACTATGGTCGCCGGTTGCAGGAGCCTCCGCAGTATTCCTGTCTGAGACCCCCGTTCAACCCACAACCGGCAGGATTCGCCTTTCGTTTCTGCTGCTGGTTGAGATCTCTACTCACACAGCGTGCTCCTGAATGATTTCTGTTGCTGGCACAAAACTATTTTTAGTCGCTAATGCGAGCCGTGGTGTTTAAGTACGGCGGTCTACTGTTGGTACCAGTATGCCGTGCAACACTAGTATATTTACAATGTTTTTTATCTGTTGTGCAGTTATTTGTGGTATTTTTCGTATTTACATATGTTCAGGTTATTAGATTGTAAACTTTTGGCCCATTAAAGTGTGGCTTCCTTATTATGATTTTTTTTTTGTTCTGTAGCTTTACAGTATTGTTCCTTATGGATTCCAATCTGAAAATTCAAATTCTGTTCAAAGTATGTATTTTTTAACATCAAAATTCTTTATTACCAAGCGGTTTTAAAAACGTTTTTCCATGTGATTTTACATAGGTTTCTGCACGATGTTGCTGCTACATATAAACTCACATACAGCTAGGGCTGGGCGATATTACCAAAATCTCATATCCCAATAGAGGTCATTTCATATTCCGATAACGATACCTATCCTGCACATTTTAATCCAATGAATAAAAAGTTGCCCCCCAACAAAATATGAAACAATAGACATTTTTCTCTCATCACACGATATATATCGTCATATCACACAGCCCTACATACAGCTGTGAATCCCACATTTGGTTTTAAAAAATAACACAGTAACATTAACAAACTAAACAATCGAGTCATCACTACCACCAACTCCCATGTGCTGTGAGGTCAAATTACTGTTTCTGTCAATGGAGTATGGTGGCTTTGAGGGAGTGGCTGTCTGACGGTTGGTTGACTGCTGCCCCTGTTTCGTTTTTTTGTGTTGTGACTTTTTATAACCAGCTATTGCGGTGTCCAAAGCAGTTCTTAGCGCCTTGTCCATTGTCATTGCACCGAGTACTCCTGTCTGCTTCTCCAAATTGGTAGTGCTCCAGTTGCATCTCTTGTAAATAATATACCAACTGTTGATCTATAAATAAGTTTATACAGACAAATGCAGTATTATATTGAATCTCAATGTGTCATCATCCAGTTAAATAAAAGTTAGATGATAATAACAATAAATTAACATATTCTAAGCTAACACTTCCTCACTCTCCATGCTTACACTGTTAGCAAACAGCGTGTTTTAGGGGTGAGGGAGAGGAGGGCATCAGCACTGTAACCCACGTCACCGCTACTTGCTAATGGCCTAGTGGGAGTTTGACATTTGAAAAACACAGACGACTTTAAAGCCTGCAGTACACAGTACCTGGCTGCACATAAAAACATCTTGCATTTCATACATCTAGGTTAAGGAATTCTCTCTCAAAAAGTGAGTTGAAATTGTTTTATCTAACGTCTATTTAGAAAGTTAAGAATATACTACCATGCTCATAAAACTTCTTACTTATCTTATACTATACTTATTTATTTAATGCTCTTTTAGTCTTCCTACCTGTGGATTTTTTTAAACTTCAGTATTTAGAGCAAGTTGAGCTGCCTCTGTGCATGAAATGTGCCATATAAATAAACTCACCTTGCCTCACCATATTTCACTTTCACAACAGACAGAAAGCATTGATAGCACAACTGGGGGTCTGATCAGGATGGGGGGGTGACATCAGCTCTTGAGATCACACCATATCATGTAGATCCTCACAACCAATTGATTCATTGAGTTACAAATATCCAGTGACCTAATTCAGCAGAGTGTGGTGAGACATGAATCTATTTCTGAAGATAATCTCTGTCTAGGATCTTAATGAAAAACAGATAATCAATGACTGGAGGCAGGGTGTTTTCTCTTTAACTTAATAAATGGTTAAGGAACATTTAAGGAGCTTCCCTAATAAAAGGGAGCTTTCATTATAAAATGTTCTTTCTTCACTGTCCTGTGCCGGATCAAAGGCAAAACTAAATATGGCTGCAAGCGATGTTCCCGGGGTTCTGTGACGTAGACTGTAACATTATTGGTGTCGTCCCTGCCTCATGCTGTTCTTCCGGACTCCAAAAGTCACATTCAAAGACTTAGCAAACTGTCTATATGGGCTGAAATTGTCAGCAGTGTTTCAGCAAAACAAAATCTTTGTCATTCGTTTTTGTTTTTCTTTTTCTGATGATAGTGTTCATCTTTGATTTTGCAATATATAAAATTATGCAGTCATAGTTATGTAAAATCCTGTAACATTACTGTGCCCTGTCAGTCGACATGGTCCTTTGGTTTCTGACATTATATTTGCTGGTTCTAAGTTCTTCAGCTTGTCAACAAGTGCATGTGTACAGCTGTCCATGAGACTCTTTTAGATAGGGGTGACAGGATGCGCACAGCCTATTTCACAATCTTTAAAAAATAGCATTGATAGTGATGTACACGCTGCTGTCAGATTGTCCATGTTTTTCTGAGAGCCTTGAACCAGATCACTGCAGCTTATGTCAGGACAGTATAATGCAACCTGCAGGCACAATTTACGACAGTGTTGTACCACTCTTGAACTGTAACGGAGCCACATCGCAAAAATACCAGTTTTTCCATAATGTTGCTTTAAAGATTACTAACGGGTTTTATCATGATCTGAAAGATGCTCATTAATTTATAACCAGATCTGTGGCAGGTCACGCTCTTCTTCAGTAGCGCTGTCACCTCCTAACAGCTTCATTAAAAATATACTGATGTTTGGACAGACTGTCATTGATTTATAGCCACATTTTGGTCCAGGCCAATGCATTTGTTGGAACTGGTGGCGCCCCCTATTAAGCAGCTCCAAAAAAAATTGCAAGTGTTGTTTAAGGTTGTTATGAAATATATATCCTGTCCTTGTAATAATCGGACAAACAATTTTTGATTTATAGTCTGATTTGTGTTTTGCCACACCTTTTTTTGTTTTTGTTTTTTTCATTTGTAGCTCCCCCAAGTGGTTGAGTTGAATGAAACTTTCAGGGTATGTTTCAGGTACTTATGTGGACATATCCTGCAAGTTTCGTGATGACCGGCCCAACGGTTGTGAAGTTAGGGATATTTATGTGCTGAGCCACGCCCTATTAAAGTTCATTGGTCAATATCTTGAAAACGCAATGAGATATCAACAAGCTTTTGAAAACTTTTTTTCATAAGCTTGGTCCAGCTTGATGATCTGATTTTGATTGTAAAAATCTGGTACAAAATGGACTTAACAGTTTCGTCAGAGATGTCAAACATGCTGTTTTCAAAAAATTCAAAATGGCAGAAAATCTAGTTGCACATACTTCAGTGGTTCTTGAGGCAAATTTGTAGAATGAGTATAAGATGGATGTTTGTACCATGTTTGGTGACAGCATTGCCTTTTGAAGTTGAGCTTTAGTCACAGAGTCCTGATCAGGCTGATAGGGGTCATATTTGTTAAACAGCATATGGTCACAAGTCATCGGTGAAAATTTCATGCATCTACAATGTACCATCTCACTGGAAAAATAATGAACCAGCATTTGTTCATTTGTTTGATGAAATAGTTTTAGGAAACCTTTTCGTTTCCTTCTCTCTTTTCAGACAAAATGGCTGTGTGGTGACCAGAGGAGCCTTTCTGGATGTGCTGGTGTGTCTGTGTGGGCCCAAGATCAGTCTTCTGGATGGTGAGTAGTTACTGTGGGGTCAATGTGTTAGACTCAAGTTCTAATGAGAAATACATGAAGCAGAATACAAACACAGCTTTCATTTCACTGTCTGGTAAATCGAGGAGAATCTCTGCAACCACATGGTGACATAAGTTTGTGTCACATGGTTACCAGATAGTCTTGCATAACTACACTGTACAGTGTATACAACAATATTAAACAGTTGTTAATGGTTTCTTCATCGAAAAGGGCGTCTGACAGCAAAATAAAGTGCCAAAAAATTATAAAATACTATCCCGTTTCTAATTACATAATTTACTTTCTGAATCAATGTTGAGTTTTCCTGTATGTTAAATTCTCATATTGAGTGGAAAATATCTGAATGTTGGTCTTGAACAGGTTAAAAAACATGTTTATGTCACTCGTGTTTTAAGTCTTGTTTGTGATGTCGATGATCTTTTGCTGATGTCAGCCAGTTGCTGGGGAATTTATCAGCTCAGTAAACAGCAACTGTGTTCCCTCCATTTGCTGTGAATTGGACTTTGAATACTTCTAAGTCTGAGCAGACAACCCCGCAACGTTTGCTGGCGAAGCTGTCCGCTGCTCTCCATTTAGACTGATTGTTGACAGAAGTCAGTTTCATCCCCTGGTGTGTGTCTCTGCGTGTGTGTGTCTGTGTACGTGGTGTGGTTGTGCGCACATGTGCGCAGACTGGCGGGGGTCTCCACACTGCAGGAATGTGAAACCAAAGGCGAGCGATCTCTGACAGATGGTGGGATTGTGCCTATGACCCAGTTTGTGTCGGAGCGCTGTACTCAGAGGGGGAAAAAAAGAGAGAGGAGGGGGGGCACTTATGTTTTCGGTTGGCCATGTGCTGAACACATGTTGGTCTTGACAGTGGAAATACCGAGGATTTCTCAAAACAAGCCTGCAGATTGAGCACCCGGCCTGGCCCGACTTGGCTCTGCTCCTTACATAACTAAATAAGCACCCTCTAGCTCACACACCTCTAATGCCTCTCTATTATTATCATTAGTCTGTCTTTGGCTTCATTTCTCACCCTCTCTGGTGGTGTTTGAGTCCCGCGTTGGTCTGTCTCTCCATTTTTTCCTTCCTTCTACTCCTCCTTTCCGATCCCTCACCCTTTTCCTCTTGTGTAATTGCACTTTTCAAACAAATCAGATGTTGAGTTAAAAAGCCACAGGTTGGGCAAGTTCATATGAAAGCAGCAGGCTCTTAAGAGTGCCTGGCACCAGGGGTAAAGGAGGTGAACAATCGGCTTTTTCAATATTACTTCTCTTTTTTTCCTTTTTAACTGGCAACCGGCATTAAGTAGGAACTTTGCATTTACCAGCCAATTCCTCTCGGCTCTGAACACAGGTCTTTGTGTGTGTGTGTGTGTGTTTGTGTGTGTGTGTGTGTGTGTGTGTGTGTGTGTGTGTGTGTGTGTGTGTGTGTGTGTGTGTGTGTGTGTGTGTGTGTGTGTGTGTGTGTGTGTGTGTGTGTGCACACATTTCTCTGCCCCAGCCCTTTGATCCATGCAGACTCATAAAAAAAGCCCCCACCGTCCATTGCTTCATCTCCACCTCCACCAGTCTTCTGTTTCTCTGCTTTTCAGCCATGCCAGTAAAAAGAGCTGAATAGTTTGCTGTGAGGGAGGTCGAAGAAAGTAGGAAAAAGAAAAAAACACACACATAAATGTTTAAAGTATTACTGAATGTGATGGAATCTCATGTGTCTCTATTAGTGTGGTTGCAGATGCTGATGGTAAAATATGATGTTAAATGACTCATTATTCCTCAGCACTCAATCTGGAATAAGTATTCATTAATACCCTGGAAAATCTTTGTCGTAACAAGTGTGTCTGTGCTGAAGACTTTAAATCAGAAATTTCATATTGTAAATTTGCTAGACGGAAATTTTTATCCAGTGAAGTCACTTGAATCAGCGTTGTTGGGGATTAAGAGACTACAGGTTTACAAATGAGGCTAGCAGCTTGAGTCTACATTAGCCACTTTTAGTATAACACACCCGAATCTGTGACTGAACTGTCAGTGGTCAGTGCAATGCTAGTCTGGCTGTCACAGGAAGTAGACTGTGGATTTAAGTCTGTCATTGTCCACCTATTTCAGGTGGTAACACGCCCCCTGCATGTTACCATTTCCCAGAGGTGGTAATACGTGTGCAAATCACGTGCAAATTTCATGTCTCAGACAAGTGCCAAGTTACTGTGGTGAGATTCAAGCAAGTCATGTTGAGTCATTGCTGTAAGTCGAGCAAGTCATAATTGACTTATGACTTGCTTGACTTACAGCAATCACATGTGTCATACAAAATTCCGATGAGTCAGTAGGCTAGTAGGTTAGCCAAAAAGACACCTGTTAGACATCTCTGCCAGTAGGTTGCCAGGTTTGCCCACATTACACTAGAAATCACCCAAACATGTTTCAAAAACAAAACGTAACTTTTCAATATCTAGAAAAATCCAAACATTTCATAAAAAGTCCTTTTGAGTCATCTATCTGAAGTCTGAGTTGTGTCTCAAGTCATGAATATAAAGTCAAAGTCGAGTCATTTATCAGTTTGTCGAGCAGCGCTCAAGTTCTCAAGTTTGTGACCTAAGTCTGACTCGAGTAAAGTCATATGACTTAAGACCCTGCACTGTGCATGAAAAACCTTCGAGCTAGCAATGTACTGTTGTCATATGCTGAGATTTAGCTATCTTAGTAGCAACACTAGCCTCTCCACCAAAGCAAGTTCCCTCCCAACACTTGCTGCATCCTTGGTTTAGCATTCCCCAACACAATGTGATTTGTCTAAAGAAACACAAATAGTCCAGTGCATTTTTCCCCTTAGTGTGGAATTATTATGGGTTCAGCCAGAACTTTTTCCAGCACTGGCACATTGCAAGATAGGTCTGACTATGCAACACTAGTGCAAGGCTTAATCACTGTGAAGCAATGTTTTTAATGGTGGGTCCCCACTTTGTTTGTATTCGTGCACAAGGACACCTATGTATGTGCACAAGGCAACATAATACCCATTTCTGCTGATGGCATTACACTTTACCACAAATTGACAGTTGGCAAGTTAGCAAAGGTGGATGTTAACAAAGCAGTGTTTAAAACATTTAAAAAACCCTAATGTTTTATGAGAAAAATGCATCCACGCCTTGCGGATACCCCCAATGTTTTAGTGAGAAACACTAGAATTGAATCTAGTTTAGTTTGTTTACAGGAAAGTTCCAGGAAGCACCTATAAGCTAGATCTGAATTAAGAAAAATAAATAAATAAATAAACATGAAACACTGTTAATTTCTAACAGTTTAGCTGTGTTAAACAGGAGAAATGATAACAGCGTCACATAAGACTCTCAGCATGCATGTTTGACATGTGAGGGTTGTATTAAGATAGACTTGAAAATATCCAAACCCGTCCTTTAATCTGTAGTATACAAAAATCATGTTACCATAATTAGGCTTCTGGCAACTTTTAGCAGATGAGATTGATGTTCATCTTTGGCAGCTTGGTAAACCATGCAGTTCCATATTTGGATACTCGTACATGTTTAACTTTGTGCTTTCTTTTTGGGAATTTTGCACCAACCGCTGCAGTTTGATGTAAAGAGAAGAGCCTCTTCCTCCTTTTTCTATGAAATACTACAGGATACTGCAGCCCACACATTACGCTACATGGGTCCCAACATGGTGGCAGGGACCCCCAATGGAGTTGCAACATACATCTGAGGGGACAGGAAGAAAAAAACATTTCTGCTCTAAAAATAATTTGTGTTTCCTAACTTTTGTAAATAAATTCTGAATAATGATACTAATAATGATCATTATCTGGACAATGATATGACTGAAATGAAACTAAGGAGGGAACATCAAAAAGGTTGCAGGCCAGTGAACTAGAGGAGTTGTTGAATGAAATTCAAGCCTTTAAAACCTCAGATGAAGCTACTGAGTATATAGAATGTAATATATAGAGCTATTGACATAGTATTAATATTCTAACACAAGAGAAACCAGAGCTTTAGTCTGGGGTTATCTGCTAAAACATTTTTCATTTGCACTTCATTTTCCCTCCTATAGATGCACTGCCTTTGTCATGTTTTTTTGGCAGACAATCCGCAGTATTATTTAACAGTAATGTGGCCAGTGAAGTAGTAAAACTGTAAAACTTCCCCATGAATTTAGCAATCTGCCAGCTCCTGTGGCAAGCAGACAGTCGTAATTTCTTAGCTTGCTGTTATTTATATTATATTTAGGACAAAGAGCAACCCACAAACACACATGTACATGGATATATATATGTAGGGACATATATGAAGGGACAGCGCTTTTAGGGTAATTAGAGGGAGGGACCTCACCAAATTGTAAAGCTCAGTCAGCATGAGAAGGAGGTCAGCTCTCTCACACTCTCAGACATACACACACATACACACGCACACAAAGTGTCTGGGGTTTGTTTTTCACAGTTTGGGTAATGAAGGTGGAAGCTGATGTGAAATCCAGCTGTGTGCTTGCGTGTGAGAGCGCGTGCAAGTGTCTCGCCAAAGTTCTAGCTTGACACAGCAAAGTGTCTGCCAGTATTTAGTGGGCTATGGACGGTGCTAATGGAGAGCACTTGAGTTTAATAGCACCCTCACAACACACACAGATGCACACCCAAGTATGAATCCAGTACAGTTTAGTTTTTGTGGTGTATCAGTACAAGTGAACTTTAAATTTACTCAGTACAGCACACATCACTTACTACATTACTTCTCACACATGACTTGCATATAATTTTATTATCTATGCTGAAGTGTGCTCCAGTTCAGATTAGATTACACAATGTTCAGTACCCATCTTACCCAAACCACCAACTGTCACACCAGGGTTATTTAAACCAGATGTCATAGTTACTTTTAGTTTAGATATTTGAGCTATGCTGTAAAACAGGCCATCACATATAAACCATTACACAGGTTAACTCCAACTCTGCTGAACACAGGACTCACAGATGATATGAATCCCCAAAGCATTACTTTTTATATTTTTTATTTTTTTGTTTCACACACAGAGGTAGTGTGATTTAATTCTCTGATCAGGATGCCATTACTCCACTATAGCTACATTAATGCTCTGAACATCGCACACACAACGTTACCATGTTCGTGATCTAAGTTTAGCGTGATAGCATGCCAAATTTGGTCACTGAATACAAAACACTGCTGAGACTAAATGGAGCACATTAGTTCTCGAGGTATTTGGTCACAAAGCAAAGCACAGCTGAACTGATTTATCCATTACTCTACTGACTGAAAGTAATTTGGCAATTATTTTGATTACAGGTAAACTGTGAAGATTTAATGTTTTTCTGTATTTTTTTTAATTTTTTTATTCTGGACTGTTGGGAAAGCAAAACAGGCAGTTTTAAGTTTCTGTTTCATTCTGTTTCTGGTATCATTCTCTCAATAGATGTTGTGTAACAGTGCTAGATAAGAAGTCAGAGCATCACCAACAGTTTTAAAGTTCATCCTGAGGGGAGCATGAATGTCTGAACCAAATTTTAGTAGCAGTTCATCCAATAATTGTCAATATTTCAGTCTGGTCTGCGGATGTCACAAGAGCTGATCAGTGCATGTGGAAGATGGTGAAGTGCAGCTGCAGTAACAGCTCCACCTTAACTTGTCAAAATTGATAGTGTTTCTCCTGAGGCCAGGGTGTTTTTTAAATTCTTTGAATGGGAGCGCTATATATTTAGTCTCCACTAAAAAAACGGTAGCGTGGTGATGTGCTGGGCGTCTATTTTGCGTTGAGTGCTGCACGTTTGGTGTTTTTTCTGGTAGTTGAAAACTGAAAAATGTTCAACTTTGGGTAAAATGCTGTGCTTATTACTGTCACTTTTTACCCAGCTGTCCAATCACAGTGGCGACAGGGCTGAACAGTTAGCCTATAACAAGAACCATCTGTCACATTTTACGTGTGCTTACAGTGCTGAACAAAAAAAAACAAAACAAAAAAAACAAGGAGAAAGATGTTAATATACTGTAGGCTATATATTAATATGCATTTCCTTACCCACAAAATCTCATGAACCGTAGAACTTTGCAATCAAGGGTATCATAAGGGATTTATAATGAAAATTAAATTAAATTTAATGTAGTATGTTTACGTACATGGGGTTTTTTGTTCAGCTGTGATTTTAGCAGCATTTAGATCAGCACATGTTAACTCCCCACTGAGACCTGCACCTACACCAACATCTATTAACACACAAGATCTCAATGCTTTGCTGGCACTGTAATCCACTGAGCCAGGCCTCATCCCAGAGTATCCCGAAATATCAAATAGTAATCACAACTTAATGGAGTCTGGACACGGTCCAGGTGCAGGTTTGCACACGAGGAGCATTAAGAGACACAAGTGTTGTATACACGGATTTAAATAAACACAGCTGTTGGAGAACAATGGCTGTTTATGATCAGACATGAAAAATTCACATTGAAATGGCCCTCACAGGAACGCCTTTCATTTGCTGAGGGAATGCCTGAATACCCCCCAACACACACACACACACAACCTCCTCCACACACACTATTTTAATAAAGACCATCATAAAAAACAGCTTTGCATCCTGACTAATGATGTTTTCCTCTTTCTTTTTCTTACTCTCTTATTTCCTCCCTCATTTGATGGTTTTTCGTCTTTTTTCTCAGTTTCTTTTTCTTTCCTGCTTTCTTTCTTTCTTTCTACCATAGTTTTTGCTACCTTACTTTCTCTCTGTTACTTTCTTTCTACCTTACTTTTTTTCTGCCCTTTCTTTCTTTCTACCTTTCGTTCTTACTGTACCTTTCTTTCTTATCACCTCACTGTCTTTATTTCTACCTTTTTCTGCCAACCTTACTTTCTGTCTACCTTACTTTCTCTCTATTAACCTTACATTCTCTCTACCTTACTTTTTCTTTGTACCTTACTTTCGCTACCATACTTTTGTTTTTTCTGCCCCTACTTTCTTTCTTTCTTTCTTTGTACCATACTTTTTGCTACCATACTTTCTCTCTGTTACTTTCTTTCTACCTTACTTTTTTCTGCCCTTTCTTTCTTTCTACCTTTCGTTCTTACTGTACCTTTCTTTCTTACCACCTTACTGTCTTTATTTCTGCCTTCTCTCTATCTTACTTTCTTTCTACTTTTTTTCCTTTTTTCTTTCTACCTTTCTTTCTCGCTACCTTACCTTAGGCTTTTACATGTAGGCTTACAATGTTATTAAAAATGTACAGTTTTAAACACCATAAAACCACAGTACACTATAAACATAGAAGGCACTATATTTGAATGTATCGTTGTGTGACAAGCTAATGGTAGCATGCTGTCTCTACAACCCTTTGACACACATACACCCTCCATGCTTCCATCTACCTCACCGTGACAGACAGCCGTTTTCTCTTTGACACACTCCCATTCTCCTTCAGTCATTCTCCTCTCTCCTCCCTTCATCATCGGTGTCATTACTGTGCCCCTACCCCCCATTATAACCATTAGGGTATGCTTATTTGGCCCTGGACCCCCCTTTGAGGATCATGTTCCATGGTAACCTGGCCCGTCTCCACAGTAACCCGGCCCATCTCTGGAGGAATGCGGCATTTCCCGCTCTTTTGTCAGGCCACGTTTTGAGTGGCGCTGCAGGGCCAGATTGAGTTGCACCAGGTTTCATAAGCTTTCTGTGTGTGTGTGTGTGTGTGTGTGTGTGTGTGTGTGTGTGTGTGTGTGTGTGTGTGTGTGTGTGTGTGTGTGTGTGTGTGTGTGTGTGTGTGTGTGTGTGTGTGTGTGCACGCGTTAAACTAATTGAGTTGGCTGTCAAAGCAGGGTCTGTGTGGAGTCTTGGAGCAATACTGTAGGGAGGAGTGCAGCTTTAGAATGGCATTGGGTTACTCTATAGTTGCCCTGCCTCTGGATTATACTTATATTTCAGAGGAAGTGCGTGCATGTGTGTGTTTATTTGTGTGTGTCCATCACTCCCCAAGGGTGTATGTTCACAGGTGGCTGGGTTGGCACAGCCTTGGGCATTTCCAAACAGACACTGACGCAGCCTTTCCTATAAAAGTGAAAATAGAAAGGAACAGAGGAGACTGGCTTCTTCAGTCTGGCCTGTTGTCTGCATCTGTTTGCTTCACAAAGGGCTGTGTGTCTGTTTGTTTAACTTGCAAAGAGGTTGGACTGGGTGCATCTAAAGAAATTAAGCCACTGATCATATTTCAATAAACTTGCTACAATTTTTTTTTGAATGTACATGGCCAAGCATAATGGAGTCAGAATGAGCCAAAACTTTATTAATCCTAACTGGGAATAGAGACGATTTATTATAGTTTTCCTAGAAGGTAAGCCAAAATGCAAATTATCTCTGCGTAAACGTGCTCTGCTGCAGCCTTACGTTAATGTTACGCCATTCACTTCAGACATGTGCCATGTTGGAAATGTTAGGGAAATATTACATGTCTGTCCAACCTAGAGAGACTGCATTTGTAACTCAACTCAAACATGAGACTGACATTGCCATTCCAACTGAGTGGATACTGTAATATATACAGTCTATGATATCAACATGAACCAGATTTTAAAGAAATGCTGTATGATATCAACAGAAGAATGCTAAAATAACATTGTCAATATTAATGCATAGCAGGGCTTCTAAAAAGTATCTTAAAATAATAACAAGAGAGGACGTTGATGGCGTCATGAAATAGCATGGCATCATGGGAGTTTAACAACCACGAAGAAAGGTTTCTCAGTCTTTGTAAACAACCACCATTGTCGATGAAAATCTATCATGGATATCATGGAAGTTTTATTTATGTTACCTTTGTCATGTTTATACACATTTAATCATTTCTTTTTTTAATGAAATAGCTGTAAGTAAACTCACTAACTTGCCATCAGCATTAGATTAGTCAACTACCCACACACTGTAGGCTACAGCTACTGTAGCTAACACTATGTGGCAAAATCAATCCGTGCTGTTATCCATGGTCATAGCAAGTCACACAATAGCACAAACAAACTAACTGACCAAGGCAGCGGTACACCAGTGGCTCCTGTGTTCTGCAAGGTAAAATTACTGTTTCTGTCAATGAAGTTTGATGACTTTGAAGAGCGCAATATAATGGCTTCAAGTGGGCAGCAGCTAAGCGTACGTTAGCCGCCTGAAAAAAGGCCCACCAAAGTAATCTACATCAGTTTAAGTGTACGCTATGTTAAAAATATTTTCACTGCTTTAACCAACTCATCTATTCTCTCTTCAAAGTCACCAAACTCCATTGACAGAAACAGTAATTCTACCTTGCAGGACATGGGAGCTGCTGCTTTGCTCGGTTAGTCTGTTATGTGACTTTGTTGGGTCCGAACTACCATTTTAAAACACCAAAGTCACACAATGAGACAAAGACTTTATTATAACATATAACGTTACCGTCTGGCATGAGCCACTTGTCACATTAGCACATTGCAGTAAGCTGGATAGATATTGAAATGTTGTGTCAATAAATTTGATCTAAACTGGGTTACTGTGTTGCAAGATGTCATGCAGTTGATGATTTGAACTGTGTGGCAGAAAAATGTTGCAGTACTATTATTAAGTAAAATTCTAGTTTAGCAACTCGAGGGAATAAAGGAGATATGACGCTACTAACAGACTCACCGTTTCTTGTGTGAAAGTACGGATTTCTCTGTTTTAACATTTTTGGGATGATTTAAGCACACAGTTCACATGTTACACATTAAATCTTCAGATCCTCAGATATGGAAAAAAAAATCTGCCAATGTCATTTGAAATATCATATAAATAACCACCCAAACAGTATGTCCTCATCCCACTGTGTCAGCTAACATAAAGATTTGTTTGTTTCTCAGATTCAGAGGTCAGTGGTCTCCGTCAGGAAGCCCTGTCCATCCTGATGGCCTCAGACCTGGTCACCTCAGACACTTCTTCTACCACCCTGGGGCCCGGCAGCACCCAGTACCTGCTCAGCCTGGCTCGGATGGCCCTTAGCGCAAGCGTGGAGATCCCTGAGCTCTGGGGGGGGCTTCAGCTCACAAGCCTGCTCCTGCAGTGTTTGCTGCAGTGTCCACAGTACGAGGTGAGGGAGCTGGCACTGGAGGGGGTCCTGAAGAGGCTGCAGGAGGAGGAGGAGGAGGAGGAAAAGACGAAGAGACCTCAGTGGCTGGACGAGACCACCCTGTCTAACCTGACCAGCCTGGCTCTTCACGAGACACACCCCCAGTGTCTGGCCAAGGTGAGACCACACACAAAAACATTATAGGAGGTGCATTTGTTTGTTGTGTGTTTGTTTGAAAGCCTGTATATGTGTCTGGTCATTTTATGGATATGAGTGTGTGTTTGTATAATCCCTTGTTCATACGCATGTGTGCAAGTCTGTGACGGGCAGCATAATTTCATAGTCCTGTCAGCATACAATGTGGAACCCTTTCCAAAAAATATGTTTTTCCTATTCATCACAGTTTCACTGAACCACAGGGACATTTGCTGCAAATTGATTAAATGTCCAAATCCATCTTGCAGAGGCTTGCGTGAGAGGCTAATCGGCCGCAGGGGGACACGCCAAGTATACTGGCAGTGAGCTGACTCGCTCACTTACACACACTCATGAGAGGTTTGGTAGGCTTCCACTCTTAACAAGTTTTGGAGGGGAAAACGCAGCCTATTTCCTGTTTGGGGACAGAAGGTTGTATTTCAGTGTGTTCATAAAGTTAGGCCGGCAGGTCTGCTCTGTCCTGCTCCGTTGCTCCTGTCGTTAACACTCCTCCAGAGCTGACATGACTCAGCACTGCTGGGACTGACTGGCTGTACTGTATGTGGGTTTCCACGCTGCTGCAGATTTGTGTGTGTTTTATATTTGTTGTGTTTTAGCTTTTTGTTTTTTTGTATGTGTTTGGTTGTGCATTCTTTGCCAGGCGCTGCTTTACAGGCCAGCCGTTAATGTTTAAAGTGTCGGCCCGTTAAGTGGAGCCTCCCCTGCGCCAAGGACACGCCAACCCAACGGGCCAGTTGCCATAGCTCGTCCAGGACTCCACTGAAGCATTCTGGGAGAGGAGCAGGAGCAGCAGTAGGCCAAGGACACAGTATTAGTCTGCTGTTCTGCCCAGTAATGATGCTTCCAATGCTTCCAATGTCTAAGGAAGTCTGTCATCCTCAGTCCTTATTTATGACATATGAATCTGCTGCATTAGAGGACTCTAAAGATGATAGCCTGAATGGTCCTGAAAGTATAACTGGTCACGCTCTGAAATGTAAAAACTTTTTAGGGTCTCTCACAGTCTGTGTTCTTTACTGTAAATTGTGAAATTTCTGTTTCTACTGACTAGAGATGCCACAGAAACACTCCTTTTAATTCCTAAAAAAACAAACAAACAAAAAAAAAAAATTATTCAACTATAAATTAAATTCGGAAATGATGCCTGGGATCCGACAGAATACTCACACTTGAGGTATCTACTTGTGAATAAGTGTTTACTTGTGTAACATATTTCAGGTAACCGCTAACAGTGACCAAGTGCTTGTTAGGACCATAGGTGCACACTGGAGTGCTGTGGATTAATGAGGACATCCTGTTATTTGCATATACAAATACATGGAGATGCTTTGACAGTTTTGTTTAATTTCTCCCAAATAGTAAAGAACGGGCAGGTTGGATCAACCATGCAGCATTAGTCAAATGACAGTGAAAATCAAATGCACTATCAAGGAATGATGGGCGATGTAGAAGCACATACATCAGGGTGCACAATTAACTGTTCCTGCGCCTGTTTAGCTTTCCATCCCCAGCAAAAATGCAGTTTACAATGACAAGGTGATGGCAGCAGACTTACCACTCCAAATTTTTAGGCCCTGTCCTCAATCCATCTTGACATCCGACCATTAAGCCCACATTCCGAGGCGGTCTGGGCCACATATGGCCACATTCTCTCAGCAGTGTGTACGCAAATGTGGGCCACATTGAAGGACCGCTGACTCAGCTGACATCCTATTTAACTCTCTGCCTGATAAGCAAACTTTCTTTTGTTGCCATTATGTAGGTTAGACGCAGCGCTGAAACACCATCTCCCACACTGGACTGTCATAAAAACATCAAAAGGGCTCAATTCTGTCATTAAAACCATTAATAACCATTAGGTAGTGTTAGCTATGTGATGCTAACAGTTAGCCTTGTCACTGCACGGAGCACACATTCCAGCAGCAGTGGCACTGAAGTGTGCATGTAGCACAACAGCCTTCTGTCGGTTAATAATAACAACACATTCGATCTCTGCTAACAGAAATAATGTATGTGTTTGTTTGCACTTAGAGCGGAGAAGTAAGATCTGATCGCACATGGTTGCTCAAGACACACATTGTAATGCAACGTGTAAACAGACCAACTAAGAGCTGTTCACATGTGATTGATCACCCAAGATGCATGTAAATACCAGGTGTAAGCAGGCTCCTGAATGGCTTCCTGATATCAGGCAGAGGTACACAAAAGCAACTTCTCATTTCTAGCTGACTGATTTTTTCAAACTGAAAAAATATCTGTGGCAGCTACATGCTACATGTGCCAGGCAGCAAAAAGTCAGCATCCTCCCAGTTGATGATCCATGTAATACAGACACAGCAGGGTTCTTGTATTGCAGTGTAGAGCTAGTTAGTCTTAATAAGATGGTAAAATCAATAATTGTTCATATTTTCAGTGTGTTTCACTTGTAATTTTACAAGAGAAAATGTTTTAAGATGAGGACGAACTGGTGTGTTTGGACATTAATAACAATATTTGTGCTGAATCCATTATATATTATTATTATTATATTATTATATATCAACTTTTTCATGTTGTTGGTCCTAAAACCAGTTTTTAGGCACAGTACCACCATCAACTAGACTGCTATTGCAAAGTCAACCATGATGAATCACAAAAACTGTGGTATTAGGATGTGGGTTAAGTGACTGCTGTTGGTATTTATCAGATCTCAGACACACTTGCTTACTTCCTAAAAGCACATGAACATTCACTTTAGTGTTCAAGACAGCAAGTGTGACTGTCTGGGAGACTCGTGGCATCAAAGCTTCACAAATGAGGAGTGCGTGCAGACAAATATGCTGACTTACAGCATGCAGTCTGTTTTTTATTTCTGGCTGTTGAAAGTTTTGTTTTGCTGAATCTTTGTTTTTACTTAAAGCAATGCAGATAGTCATCTTTTGGTTTTGTGAGTCAAATCGTACGTTGTCTGCCACGATTTCATTCACAAATGTAATGTCTAGGAGGAGGCTAGTAGAAAAGATTGGGTGATGATATTGTGAGAGCAACTGTCTTAGTCTATTGAACCATGGCATGAGGGGCAGGTGATGTCATCAGGTCTCTCCACTGTAAATTATTTTTTTTATTTCTTTACACACACGATAGGCAATTTGGGGTTTGGATACATTATGAATTTTTGACAAAATAGAAGTCATGTAGTGAAATTTAATCTGGCCGTATTTCTCTTTGGTCAAAATTTCTTTCATGGTTTGGCAGTGGATCTGCTTTGACCCAAGATGCCAGTAAATACCAGTGAAAGGCAGCAACACCTCAGGGCTTTCAAGGCTAAAAAGACTGACAGAATAAGGGCTAGACAACACGGCTGTGCAAGCTGGCTAACTTTTATAACTTTGTGTGTGTGTGTCTGTTCATGCAGGGTGGGCGTCACTGTTTATTTGCATGTTACAGCCATGAACATTCGTACACGTCTACGCCTGAGTTGGCATGTTTTCCTGTGACTCTGTGTATTTGAGTATGTGGGCAGTCGAGTGTGTTGCAAGACGGGAGCTCATTAAAGCAGGTTGTTAAAGTCAGAAGCAGCAGAGATGGTCAGAGCAGCTGCATTGGGGTAGCAGTTGAATACCTGGCAGACAGACTGGTGGATGAGAAGTGAGAAACACACAGAAGCAATAGCTGGGAATTAAACTGTAAGTTTTTCATTGATGCAATAAAGCGAGAGAAATGAAGCAGGCGTATGAATAATGACACTGAGTTGGCATTAGGGGCCCAATGATTGATTCACTCTCACTGGAGTTGAGAAGAGCCAATGGACTTTGTGAAATATTGTCTAAAAAATACACTTAATACTCTAACTACCACCAGTGTAATGGGCTGCTGTGGTTATTGGACACTGCTTGTTGTTGCATTAGAACATTTCCAAATGACTTGTCTCCAACAGTATGAAAAATGGATGACATTAGCACTGTGTACAGTATGTACTATTGTCAGGATTTGTGATTATAAGCCAACTCTCCTGAGCCAATGAATTTGTAAGATGCTTAAAGCTGCATTAATGGAAACTGAAAGCATTGACATTATATCACATAAAGTGGTTACAGCAAACCTTTAAGAAGACAGATGCCTATTTATACATCAGCAGCCATGGAGCAAAATGAGCAATGGTTTTTATTTATGCTTCTGGTCCATCACAAATAAGTCCATTATTCACTCAACTTTTGGGCCTGATCTGGTTTAACTATTATAAAATACCTGTCTTTTTAGCTGCTAAATGCTCCACTATACAGTAGCCCAAAAAACCCACCAACATCTTGCTTTTGTCTTTAGTGGGAAAGGTTACAATCAGCATTCATTCCTGGGACAAATTACTCTGCAGTAGTCACGGGTATTTATCAGCTCCAGCTTTGATCAGCAGTAATACTTCTGAGTGGACGTGCTAATATTTGCCCCTTTTTCAGAACAATCATCTGTAAATTTCGCGACTTTTTATCTTCTCAGCCACAAATTACCATCCTTCCCCATCTAAGCAGCACTGGAACATTGTTTTGTAATGAGTTGGCATCAAGTTTGAAAGAGAGACTGAATAAATAACAGATGTAAAAAAAACAAAAAAACACTGCAACATTTTCACTGGCCTCCATGCTGCTTTCTACTTTTTGCTAACCTGTTTCCTGTGGTGTTTGTGATGTTGAATGTGACACAAATGTAGAAACAAAATCAGAAAGTTATACTCGTCTACTGCCAGTTGGAAAGGAGGAGTCTATCACTTATTTGTTTGTTTTCCCCTGTTTAAAAAAAAAACACACATACACGTGCAAGTTTTGGTGGGAAAATGTGTATTTTGGGTAGCTTACAGTTAGTTTATCAAGTTTTTGTTTTTTTTTGTTTTTTTTGCTGAAATAAAGTTGTTGGTTCATAATTCTTTGTTAGTTTGTAACTATTAGCAGCCCCATTCATATTACACATAGACATTGGGTCCATTGTTTATTCAAAGAAATGATAAGTGTAACTTTAAAATTCACAACAACTTCTAAATCCTTTGCAATTGGCTTGTGTTATTTGTTGAATTATTTACATAAATACATATGTGTTTAAATTTCTTTAAACGGTAATTATTTTAAATCTGTTGTATGGCACTTTTTTCTTAAACCTAATGATGATTCATTTTTGATCGATTGACCTATCAAATCAGTCAAAGTTGGCCAGAACAGCAGACCAGCAGCGAGGAGGTCTGCCTTGCTACCTTGTCTTTTTACTGCTCACATGCACAAATATACAGTCACACACACACACACACAGATGTTTACACACAGCGATTGCATGCGCCCGTTCGCCTTGCTCTCCACCCACACAGATCCTATAAAGCAGGCTTTATTTTAAAGCTCTAATAACAGGTTGGGGCCTTGAAAGAAATAATAATCATTGAGATATGCAGCAGGAATGTCAACATGTGTTCTCGGCTGGATGTGTGTTTTTAACGGGGTCTCACGCAGTGGAAAACTAGTCTTTTCCTCCTCTGACTCGGTCAGCTGCCTCCCCTTCTGGAGGAGTGACCGGGCAAAGAAAACAGTATGGGAAGGATGGAAAGTAGGGGGGAAGCAGCGAGGGGTGAAGGGAGCAGAAAATCAGGTTTTGGAGGTTAAGCTGAATGGATGCTCAGAGTGGACAAAAGACTAGGAACATATTACTGTTTGAGTAGATGAAAGCTTGCCTGCAATTATGCACATCTTTGTGTGCATGCACATGCTTGTGCATCCGTATTCGTGAATATATTTGTGTGCAGTGTGTGTGAAAGAGAGAGCGAGGCAGCTGTGTACCCGTGGTTTGGGTGTGCGTAGGGAGGATCTGACCGGTGTGGTAAAAATACCCACGGGGCAACTTGCCAGCCGCACTGCAGAGAGGACACCAAAGCTGTGTTGATGGATGGCCCTGAGCAACTTCCCTCACCAGTAGCTCTGTGTGTGTGTGTGTGTGTGTGTGTGTGTGTGTGACAACATTAATATCTCATCTCTTACTCCTCTGACAATCCCTTTGTCTCTGCCTCTGTTTCCTCCTCTCAGGTCCTCACGGTGTTGTGTGTGTTGAGCTCCAGCAGTGAGCTCGATTGGAGGGATGGTGTAAAGACTTTGTCTCAGGAGGAGGTCCTGCTGCACCTTCTCACTCTGGCTCAGAATTCTACCCACAGGTCAGAGAAGACGCATATACATTGCATAATTATTCTTTACATCATCCTTAATGTGAACCTCTGTTACCTCTGTTTGGGCCAAGTGATTACACAGTTATTTTAAGAGAAGGATCAAAAAAGTATGATGCATAAAATGTCATATCCCCCCCCAAAATCAGACAGATAATACTGTGGGATTTTGTATCAAACCACCTTAAAATTGGTTATCTTTATACAGCTAATAAACTACGTCAACTAAGTCACAGTCTGGGATAAGAGCATAAAACAGGGTCACAGTTCTACGAAACTGTTGAATGTGTCATAAAAATTGAAAGGACTTCAGGATTTCTACATAATTTTTTTTATAATTCCCACTGATCTATCCTTTTCACCTTTTTGGCTGGATTGTTATGCCTTTTATTAGATTTTTTCGCACTTGTGTGTATTTTTGTATCTTCAAAATAAATAAGATGTCAGAGTGCAACAAATAGACCTTGTTTATCAAGTGCCATGAGAGGACCCCCTGTAGGAAGTCCAGGCTAAGCCCCAAATGCCTCAGATCCTAGAAACACCCCTGCGTACACTTGACATGTGCGGGGCTGTTGTGACTGGATTTGCTTCTTAGCAAAGATGAGTGAGGACAACAAACATCGAGAGAATTGAAAACAGGCAGTTCATTTATTATATTTACTGATAATTAGTAAATATGTTTGTTTATTAACTGGCCCCTTGCCTCCTGTCATTTTGCTGAAGTGGCCCCTGGGCAAAGCAAGTTGAGTATCTCTGGTCTGTGGCCATGCTAGCAGCTCTGTGAGGCTGTACTTTGGTCCAGAGAACCAACAGAAAGAGCACCACCAGAGCCACACCAATAAAATGGCTAAAAAATTGTGAGACTGCATTGGAAATACAATGTTTCTATTTTCAAGATGTGTTTGTGTTCAGAAAACGGTTGGATTGTGTTTTCTGGATCTCGCATTATATCTTTATATCTTTACATTGGCCCTGATCTCTGTGCTCCACAGCACCCAACAGGCCAATACTTAATTCATTTTAAGGGAAATACAGGAAATGGGAGGCAACTGAATGTCTCCAGAACGCTTGCTCCCTCCTGAAAACTCGCTGTCAAAACAAGTCCCTAAACAAGCTTTTAGCTGTGATGGATGGAAGAGACATGACTGTGCTGCATGGCAAGATGCAACCACACACTCCTCCTCCTCCTCCATTTCCCTGTGTTTTTCTGGTTCCGTCCTCTTGTGAAAGAGCCCTCACGCTGCAGTGGAAGGCTGGCTGTCAAGCCTTCATTCAGAGCCAGAGTCCGTGGAGGAGGGACACACAGGTTCACTGGCTGCACCTGGGCACACCTGGAATTTACTGACCCCTCTCTGCATGGGTGTTTGTGTGGTTGCTTTTATAATGTTGCTGTATTCAGGTAACCAAACTGTCCACCAGCAACAGAGACTGGTAATTTTGAAAAGTTAAAAAAAACGTAGATGAAAGCTGATATTTGTGCTCTCACAGGCTGTCATTAGCCCATTATTCCTACATTAGATTATTCACACCTGTCAGACTCAAACCATTATTTTTGTGAGAGTTTATGAGAAACACTGCCCCCCTCTCACCACAAACTGACTTGGCACACAGTGTTCCAGTATTTGTGTGTGTGCGTACACTGTAAGCCCTTTGACATGCATTGACAGACACACACACCTTCTTTGACAAGCCACTGCGGTACTTTTCTCACCCCGACAAGAGAATACAGGCCTGAATAAGGATTGGATTACAAAGGCTTTTAGCCCTGTAAAGCCTTTTCCTGGCCACAATCTCTGGACCTGGGGATCCACTTTCCCTTTGGAGCGGCCCCAGGGTTATGATTAGAGCCGGGGAGGGATGAGATTGGGTTGCTGGCTGCCCTTGTCTGCCTTGTGATTGAATGGCACTCGGGCTATTGTGATCCATAATGTAGTGGTGAGTACCAGCACACTTCTTTTGTGGATTGTAAGTCAATACAGTTGAGTGATGTGTGTGTAGTCAGTGGTGCAGGGTAGTTATGTGCACGTAACGGCTTCCACAGAATGACCTGAGGAGTGCATTAGCATTTTCAGATCCTTTCACTGCGCTATGCAAAATGAAAGGGCTGGTTCACCCAAAATAATAGAAAAAACATTACTCACCTTCTGTGCTTCTAAGCAGTGGTGCTCCCAGGTATTTTAATAGGGGTGGTCAGATGGGGCCACTGAGAATCTTGGAGTGGCACAGAAAAAACTAAAACTTCAAATTTCAGGAATTAAATAAAGCAGTTGAAGCATATAGGCTAGTTGAAAACTATGTCAGTATTAGAGTTAAGGTGTTGTATACTGATATGCTTTAGTTTCTTACTTTATAGTTAATGTTACTAGCAATGCCCACTGAAAGTCTGAGATTTGGATCATCAATCGGAGACCCATCAGTTTCTTGACGCTTGAGATTCCTTCAAGTCAAGCTGTTTTTTTTTTTTTGTTTGTTAATTTGCTATTCAGTTTGCAGTGTACTTCTCGGGATTTTTCAGTCCCCGGATTTAGCTACAGAGTGGGCACACCCCGCTTTTGTACAGGCAGCTGCAGACACAAAGGCAGCTGCAAAGAGGAGGAGGGGCTTTGCCTGGTCATGTTCCAAGTTAACGTTATCATTTACATTTACAGCCCGCACCAACTTATTACAACACAGTCTCTGACTTTTGTGTGATATAGGGTCACATTTCTGATCCGTTTGTTAGCGTAGTTAGCTCGTTTACTTTATTACACGGATGTCACTGTCACCCTGAAAGTCTGCCGAACCCGATTTGAACTCTCAAACTCATATGGAAAAGAGGAATGCATAGTTCAATATTCGTATTGAACAGCCAAGTGTAGTTCGACTGACTTAATTCTCAGTTGGGTGCAGCTCTAAATGTTACAAATGACCTCAGACTATTAGTCCATAGACTAATACTGTTACTGTTAACATTTTGAGTTCCACAACAATCCCTTTCCAATGTGGTATGTATCTGTATATACAAATAATAATTAGGCGATTCATTGTTCTTCAGATAGGCTGGTTTTCCTTAAAAAGGCACGTGAATTGTAAGGAACAAAACATTTACTGGGAACTAGCCTTCTCAAGTTTACCATGCAGAGAACTCAAATTATTTTCTAATTTTTTTAGCAGGGGGGAGTGATTGTATCAGGGCGGCAGTGACCTCCCCAGCACCACTGTCTAAGGACCCCAAATGAGAGTGAAGGGGATCCACTAAGATAAACATGAAAGTCAGTTACACTCTTAAATTACTAATTTGCCTTCTCAAATGGCTGTACATTTATTAGACCCTTGTTATGGATTAAAACATTAATCATGAAAAAAAGGAGAGGTATTAGAAAGAGCAACAGAGCAGAGGCCTATCTTCCAGTACAGACATTAAAAATAAACTAACACAGTTATTCTTAGACATTTGGAAGCTGGTATCAGGTGTTTAATTTTGTGTTTCAGTGTGGAGCTCCACTGTGCTGCCCTGACTCTGGTCTCTCAACTGGTGGTTCAGCTGGTGAACTCTAACCCTCAGGTAAAGACTGACTATATGATCTCATAATATGTCACCTGGCAGTGAGAAATGTGTTGGCAGCCTTTGGTTAAAATTACAATTCACTATTGTAGAGGAAGAAGATATTGGCTGTTACCACCACCCATCAGTCCAATGCTGTTTCATTTAAACTTTTTCTGATAGCTTAGTATACTGCTTACTGCCCTCACTGTGGGGCAAGTTGTCACCTTTTCAAAACCAGTCACCTAATGGAGATACTGGATGCTCATCCAGATTATTCTATGCAGCCAAAGTAACATTGCCGACTAACTGATTTGCTCTTTAAACTTATACATGTTTGTACTTTTCTGATCAATCCATACATTTAGGGAGCAAATGCAGTGAATTGTTTGGCTCAGTGGGGGGCGCTGGTGTGCTCATGCTGCAGCGAGGAGCAGCCAGTGGAGGTGAAGCTGATGGCCGCCAAGGTGTTGGTCAACTGCACAGGAACTGTACTGACCAGCCCCCATCTGCCATTGGGTAAGCCTCAGTTATGGAGGAAATGAGGAAATGTTTACATCCCAGGCAGTCGAGATAAATACTTTGATTCGAACAGAAATGTGTTGCAGGGAATAAAGCAAAAAGCTTTCAGAAATCTTGGATCCTGGATGTCAAATGCCTCAAGTTAGAATCTGTGTGTGTGTGTGTGTTTGTCAGGTCTGTCTACAACAGTTTCTCTGTGGAGGAGTCTGTTTATGCTGCTGCAGGATGAAGACCAGGACGTCCGAGATTCAGCCTCTGACTTCATGTCCAATGTACCAGCGCCTCTGCTTAGTACAGGTACACACTCACACACACACACACTCACAATTATTACACACTAACTAATATGCCATACCTGGTCAGCACACAAACACAACCAGGGTTATACACACAATATCCACGTTTGCTTACTTGAGATTTACATGCTCACTTACTTGGACACAAACATACCAAAGCAGCATAAGACAACAGTGACAATTACTGAAAAATACACACACACTTACATGTAAAAACATGGAGACACACACACACATAAAAACACCGCAAACACATGTTGTTAAAAAGAGGTGATGACATCATTTCGTGCTAAGGGTTGGGGAGTATTCCTGGAATGAAGGGCGCTAATTCTAGTTGGGACGCAAAGTGAAAAGTGTGTGTTGGTGTGTGTGTGCGTGTGGTTATGCATCATTGTTTGGTGAATGTCTGAGGTCTGCTTTCTTGCAATTTTAAGATGACAGGCAAACCGATTCGCTCACAAATACCTCACGTATACACACACTAATGACAGTCTTACTCCCATAGTAATTCTCTCTCACATACACTCACACAATCAGAGGACTGACAGCTACCAGCTCTCAAGTGCCCCTCACAAACACTCATAGTGCGACTTCCTCTCCCCACAACACTCAACTTCCTGTATTTTCCCAGCTTTTCCTCCAGGAGCCACCCTTATTGTGTCTGTCGCCACTGATAGTATCTCATAACATAACACGAGACGGCAAAACATCTCAGCAGAAGTCTCCGCAGCCCCTCATGACAACGCTGTTCATAGATGGGAGGGCAGAGTCATGTAGACCAGTAGTTATTTCAGCTAAAAGCTGAAAAGCACTTTACTTTCTTTAGTGGCCACATTTTTATTTTATATATTACAAAAACTGAGAAAATTACAAACTTTTCCTTAAAGGCAGAGCGTGATTCATGACTTGTAGGTCCAGGAAACCAATTAAGATTCCTGGAAGTGTGTTGATGCCAGGATTTTACTGTGTGTGTGCGTTCCATATGTGTTTATGTACATAAGGCCAGACAGGGTCAGATAAGCTGTCAGCTAAAAATCAGATAGGAGCTCAACAGCATGACTAAGATGGAGAGGTTTTCTCTACAACAGGAAAGAAACACAATAGGCATAATTGCAGAGTGGGTGTCCTTATGTGTGGCGAACAGAGTGGGGGGATCCTCCTTTGTCCATCTATATTCATTGCTCATTTGGAGATTACAGTTTCATCTGTGTGTGTGTGTGTGTGGGTGGGGTGGGGGTGGGGTTGGGGATGGGGGGGTACAAGAGTGTTACTTACCGTAAACTGGCACATATTTCCTCCTGGATGCACTGTGTCTCCACTGCGGGGGAATGAATGTAAGCATGTGACTTCACTCTCCAGCCAGGCCTGCTCAAAACCTACTTTTGTGGAAATTCATGAAAACTGCCCTGAATTCCTGCTCTATTTTAACATATGTCGTACGCACAGCAGGAATGTAGCGAGATGAAATGGGACGGTAAATTGGTAATGTTGTATCAAATGAATGAGTGACTTGGGCCAAAAAAGTTGAATTCCTCATGTAAATGAAAAACAACAGAAAAACCCAAAAGAAATCACATCCCACTGACTATAAAAAAACAAAAGCCTTCAATTGGAAAAATATGTCATCTTTCTACTTTGAGTGCTTAAACTTAAGTGATGTTTCTAAAATTAAATACACGACATGGAGCTGGGAGGACATTTTGGTACTTGGAGAGCTATGACATTTAATGAAGTCATAGTTGTATGAGCGCTCATACTGCTGTCTCTAGGAGAACATTTCTAAGTGTTTCGCTCTGTGTCACTGCGCTAATGAGTTATGTTAGAGTAAATGGTAAAGATATTTGAATGTTTTTTACTGTTGTTAGCCCCAAAATAAATTCTGCTACAAGTCATATTTAGGAAAGTGTTTTCAATAGCTCGGTAGCGCGCGCGTTTGAAGTGGTAGTGTTCTGGTCAACCATGGCAGAGACATGGGGTTCCGGTAGTGATCCCTTTTGCTTGGTGACCTGCATAATATCTCAGGTCAGCACATTAACGCTCTGCTGGCACACTATTCAACACCATAGCTATATAGTTCATCACTGTGGCAATGGAAAAACAATGTTACTGTGTGTTTGTGTGTATACAGGTCACTGTGAGTGTGAGTGTGTGTGTTTGTTTGTGTGTATCTTTCCCGTCCCTGCAGGCCAGTCAGCCAGATAGTCTACCTAGTGTGTGTGTGTGTGTGTGTTTTATGGCCTGCCATTGCAGAGTCAAGCATCTGAGGTGTTAGCTGCGTCAGATGGAGGCGACGACTCCTGGCCCTTTGATATGGAGGACAGGCAGAGATGTGGGAATAGAGATAGGTCCTGCAACACACACCCACACACACACACACACACACAAACACACACACACACACACACACACACACACACACACACACACACACACACACACAATAACAAAATGCAAAACACTTACCCCCCCTCCGGGAAGGAAAGACATTTAAGTGTAGTTTGAATGTTTAAACTTGCTGTTTTGCTGCTCTTGCTGGACAGTATAAACTGCAAGTAAACTACATGTGAAGCTAAATTAGAAATTCAGCAAAGCAGACGATTAAATTAAACAATCGAAAGACTGGAAGTCATGCCTTTTAGCTTTCCTTCTGAAACTTAACTTATTCTCATGTCTAAAGCCAGAAAGCTATGATCTTAGCTTAGCATAAAGACAGGATACAGATACAAACGGCTCACCTGGCTTTGTCCAATATATTATTCTTCTCATCTGCCTCCTTCAAGTTCTGACCATTAAGGAAGAGAAGGACTCTTGTTGCCTTTTAATAAAGTGAAAAAAAATAAAATTCATCCTTCGGTTTTAAACCAGGTTAAATCAAAGTAAATTGGTTTAATGTGTGTGGGAGAAAAATTTGTGCAAATTTACATTACGTTCGTTGAACTTCCTCTGTGAACCACAGTGGACCATTGTCCTGGACAGGAAGAGCAAATCTAATTTAACCCCATCCCACCCTCCAAAACCCCCCACCAGCATCACCACCACCACCACCACCACTCAAATACCTCCAGGCTAATTGGGTCTGAAATCAAACTCCGCTCACCCTTGTTGGACCTCCAGCACTGTGACAGACTCGGGGCAGGAACAGAGGGATCACTTTATATATAGAGCACAGAGGGATTTGGATTGGACGGCGGTGTGTGAGAGGGCAGTGATTAGAATTCTGATTGGGAAGACGAAAGGGAAAGGGAAAGGAAAATGGAGCTACACAGTAATCCTCCACTTTTTTTTCCAAATTATTTCATACTTTTATCATACAAAACATGAAGCTGTGACAAATAGACATAACAAGACAAAAGTACAACAAAAACACAGCTAAGTTCAGCTTGACTTAAAATTAAAACAACATTCTGTATATGACACACGTATACTAATCAAATCATGTCACTCATAGTGGCCACGCCCTTGATATAAAACTGTAAGCCTTAATAACATTTTAAGGGATGAGTTATATATAAATTAACCCCCTGTACAGTTGTGAACAGTAAAATTAGCTATCGAGACCAAAAACTTTTTTGTACTGGCTGTAACCATGTGTGTGTCTGCTGTAAAGGTGGACATTTTAACACAGGGTCTTTGACGACTGACCCGCTTTTGGAGCCAGCCTCAAGTGGCCATTGGAGGAACTGCAGCCTTTGGCACCAAGGCATCCGCTTCATTTTTTAGCCAGGGAGGTTGCCGCTTGGTATTTACGAGAGGGTGATGTCAATCTTGTCCTCTAACTCTGCCAGAAAGTAAAAACACTTACTTTCTTCAACAAAACTATTCCTGTACATGATGCAAACTCTCCATCAATATATGAATCTCTAATTGTTTTCAGTCCGCTGCCTTTCCTCCTTCCTTTTTGCATTCTGAAGTGGTGTTTAGCTCTGTAAAAATTACAGTAGTGACCTCATACACTGTGCTGACATGCCCATGATTTCCAGGCCATTCTCAGTGAACCATTATCACCAAACTTGCCCGGAGTGACCTACTTTGTTTACTGTAAAGCCAACAAATGCCTGGTCAGAATATGCCATTCATTTGTCCTTCCCCCCCTGTTCATTCATTTACAGTGGATGACGCACATGAATGGAAGTGAAAGACCTGACAGGGCTGAAGGACACTCATTAAACAAACCTCGTCCTATTTTAACACACTACTCGCTCAACCATCAAACCTGGTGTCGTGCTGGTTTATCATAGACGAATTGCTAACTTCAGCAAAGTGTCATGTGCCACTAAGTTGAGAAGAACCAATAAAATACAGAAAGAAATTGGAGGCACTTGTTGCTACTGGAGAATTACTCAACTTTGACTTTTACTTTTGGAATAAATAAGCTGTTATTTCACCATCTGGTGAAATCACTCAAAGACAAATGTTTTTGGAGCTTTCGCCATCTTCGACTGAAAGGACAACATGTGGAATGAGATTTTAATTATTTGGTTGTCTAAAATAAAGTCACATGTCCGCAGTAATGACTGGTGTCTGCAGGCTGTGTTCAAGTGTGTGTACATTGTATTCAGTACAGCCTACAGCTGGTGGTTGTAACACTTGATTGTGATGTGTTTTGAAGATAAAATAGGAGTGCAGGGTATCTTGGTGTTGCTATTTCACAATCGGCCTCATTATGCACCCTCTGTGATTGTGAAACTGTTAAAATCAGACCTAGATCTCATAGTAGTTGTAGGTTGCTGAATGTTAACTGTCTCCCTTGTGCAGCTGATTTCATCAGGATAGTTCACACAACTATGCACCTTGTTGCATAAATGTGCTGGTACTGTTAACATGTTGCTATCATGTCTAAAATAAGTCCCTGCATTACTTTAATGTAAAAGTCACGATGCAGTCTTACCTCAGCCAAAACTACTAACATTTCTGTATCTGAAGTCTGAACAGAATCAAAAGTATACTGCAGCACCGGGCCAATCTGCACAGACAGAAATTAAACGTATATCTTAATCGTCTTTGTAAAACCAATTTATCTCTCAGTCATCACCTCTCTTTGTACAAAGAGATTAAGGGTAGTTGAGTAAACCACAAAACTGCAAGCGAGCCAATCAGGTGACGCTGAATGTTAAACATTTTTCAGTGCAACTCAGCATGAGTACTACAAGCAGTTGTATCATTTCTTTTGTGGATCTGGAAGAGCTTTCCAAACGTAAAAAATGTAACCCTGATTATGTCATTGCAAATTGCATCTTGAAAAATGCCATTGTGTTACATTATGGGAATGGTAGGATCCAGATATTTTTGTTGCTTGACCTATACTAGGGGCTAAAAAGTCAGGATATCTTGTTCTTTGGCAATAACAATAATAATAATTGTCCCCTTTTTTTTACCCTTTTACATGTTTTATGCAGTAAGAACATTATAAACTCCACCCACCCAGGAGTGTAACGCCTATTTTTGGCAGGTTTTCCCATATTTAAAAACAACAACAACAACACATTTATAGGCTAATTTTGGTGTTAAAAGGGTATCAGTTGCTTTGAGAGAAGAAAAAAAAAAAGAGAATTTACAGGCAAACAACCAACTTTTACCAATAAAGTCTCAGCGCCTGCAGAACATAACAATTCCCTGTAGGTCCTCTTTGATTTGTGTCTCATAGGAAATGAAAGGACCACAGGTAACGATGGTGTTTCCATGACAGAGACAGCCTCCGTTGGCTCCCTGACAAGGCGCCCATTGACTTGTATTTGATCCATTGAGTGGACTAACCACTGACTGGGCTTCAAGACAAATGCTGCTATAGTGAGCTCGGACTACTAGCATATTCTCAGACCATTATTTTTATGGTAATGCTCACCATTCACGTAGTTTTGTACTATTTTCATGGTAATGTTTCCTGTTGATGTTGTTGTTGTTGTTGTTATTGCTGCTCTTGGTCTCCACACTCTGTTTCTCGTCAGCAACCAGAGGAAGTCAGGGCTGTAAAGTTTGTGTTTTTATTTCACACCTCTGTTTCACGCCTATGCTTCCTGGTGTCTCGGCTCCACTGCAGCGTCTACAGCACACACTGTATGTGCCATGTGAGAGGAAGAGAGAGTGTTTCCTTAATCTTCGGTAAAGGTTAATGTTGTGGGTGTTTTGCTGTTGTTGCTGCTGTGGAAATTTTGTCTTTGTCAACTGTTGGTTTTTGCACCTTAAAGTCTTGTTTTCACACAAGCGTCATGCACTTCTAAGCTTAATAATATGGATTTTCAGGAGTCCCAATTCCCCATATGATTTGCATGGAATAAAGACCTGACTGTGGGGCAGAACAGGTGTAGCTGAGGGACCCGTATGGTGGTCTGTTGGCAGGGTAAAGCCTACAGAAGAATGGGTGTAGTTGAGGCAGTTAGTTGAGGTTGGGTCTTCTAACCCAGATCCCTCTGATGTGGGTGGCTGAGCAAAGGAATGAACCCCCAATACAGTGAACATGATGATGCCAGTAAGTGGAGGAGTGTGGGGCGGGAAGTGTTTTCTCTCATTTCACTGTCCTGACAGCCCGCCGAAACCCCCACCCCCACCACCCACCTCTTAGCCTCCCCCTCCTCAATGGGACATCTGACACCCCCCAGCTGCAGAGGCTCAATGAGGAATTCACTGAACAGCGAAGGTCTCTTCACTCTCTTAATTTAATTCAGTGACTTTAATGACACAAATGTTGATCAGACACAATGAGGCTGCTACAGTGTGCAAGACCTTGAAGTTCAAAAAAACGGCTTACAACTGACGTATTTGTAATTGTTTATTGCGCTATTATTGATAGTGTAGAATCACTTCCACAGTTAAGCACATTCAGTCTAATGAGTCATTTTTACTGCTTGGTTCGGCTCGACTCCGCTCATTTTTGGCATCAGACTTTTCTCCATTTCATTTTCCACTGCGAATAGTTAGCACTCAGTGTCGGCGGGATTCTGAGCTCTTTGCCATAGCAATGCCACAGGAAACTGCTGTGACGTCATCTTCAATATGATACTCATTGGATCTTTTCATCAGCAACCAAACGGAGACACGTCTCCACGTCAACACATGCACAGCATACTAAAGTGTACAGCACAGATTTGCGGGCAACAATTTCTTGAAATCTGGATTGATTAAATAAAATAAATGTAGTCACTACTGACGGTAGCTTGGCTATTTAAAATGGCAGGTTTGTGCAGGCCATCCCTTCTTAGGCAAGTGATGATTTTTGAGAGGATTGACCAAACCAATCAGTTGTCTGTACTGTTTTGACCTCACATTCTAGTATTGGCTCAGCTGGCTTGGATCCTCAACCTAGGTGGTACGGGAAAAAAATTCCAAGGTATTATCCACAACTTTTGCTAATGGAAAATCCAAAAAGAACGCATTAAGTTGAGTAGAGCTGTGCCAAACTCAAACTGAGATTGTTGCAGGAATATTTTGTGATGTTGCGATTTATGATCAGTGCCTTAAACCCCCACACCACCACCTTTTCTGTTTTAAAATAATTAACTTTTTAAGTTTGGTCCTGGAGCCTGACTCCATGGTACATGCTAGGATGGAAAAATCTATTTCTGCATCACAGTATGCTATATGCAGTTCTAACTATTTACAATATGTACTATACATTAGTTGCAATGATATACTGTAGTTCAATCATTGTACTCCACTGGTTGGCACATTGCAATACAAGCAGAGATGAACCTGAATGAAACTATGACTTTGGAATTCCACTGTCATTTAAACTTCAAAGACAAAGCAAAATCATGGAAGATAATTGTTGACCTAAGAAATACTGGCTTGACCAAACAAACCCCACATCAAGGTCCTGTCACCAGCTTTTTCCAGAACTTTAACCATACCACATGTTCTTCATCAGCAGATGGACTTTATACTTAAAACCTGCAGAACTGATGACAGTTCCTTAAGCCTTGGCTGTACTTTGTATTTACTGCTAAGTAGCAAATGGTAATATGTCAACATGCAAAACTAAGATGACATCATACCGCTGAACACCACTATATTAGTATTTTTCATTGTTAGCATGTAGCCATGCTAGCATTAGCATTTAGCTGTAGTCACATGTGTGTGATAACATTATATAGTCAAAACCAGTTTAATTTAGCATGTAGTGTGGGACTGGGATGCAGCTTATAGTTACAGCCCAAGTCCATAACTTTAACCTCCAGATTGATTTGGCTGTTTGGATTTTGTGTCCACTTAAAAGGTTTCAGTGTTCCTCAGCAAAGATGATTGTGTGTGTGTGTGTGTGTGTGTGTGTGTGTGTGTGTGTGTGTGTGTGTGTGTGTGTGTGTGTGTGTCTATGCCCGATGAAAGGCTCGTTATGGTTCCTGCAGATTTACATATAAAGCACTTTCCAAAAATGTTGGTTGCCAGAGTCTCTAACAAGGCAACCAAAGATCTTAGGTCAGTTAAAAAAACCTTCAGAAGCTCAGAATGGTACAACTGTTATACTGTTTCCACAAGTGGCACAAGGTTAAGTTTTCCCCTCACACTCCTGCCCTGCCCAGCTCAAATGTACTATACAGTGCCAGTGGATGGAGTGTGTGTGCCAGTGGATGCCAACTGCACAACACACAGAGGCAGCCTCACCCCATCTTACTCAAACCCATTCATTCAACAACTGGCACTGATATTGTCATTTGCAGAGACAAGATTGTCTGTCAGAAACTCCCAGCCTTCTCACACACACACACACACAATATCTACTTAGGACTAAACTCATGCCAGCACATGTACTCACACAATACACACCCAACACGCATGCCACTAACAACATGAAAGACAATCCCCTTGAGAAACGCAGTATTTTGCGCCAAAAGCTCGAGGAGGGAAATCGCATTAAGCGATGTGTGAAACCTCCGTAGAAAAGTAGATAAACTGAATGCAGCTAAAATTTCCTATTATGTATGGGCTGTAAAGGCTTGACATCAGAGGCTGGGCTGTCCCAGAGAGAGGCGGCTTCTTGGTAAAGAAAGGAATTTGTCACTCAAGCTCCTAAACTCTTAAATCTCCTCTAATACGGTACAATCAGCAGCCTCTAATGTTCGCAGACTGGGTTTCCCTCGCCACTCAGACTTCGGGCTCTGCTCTGATTTTACGCCTCCTCTCTGAAGAGGAAAAACAATCTGGGTTCCCAACACTGTGTGTGTGTGTGTGTGTGTGTGTTTTTACTGTATGTGTGCCGATGGGGGTCTGTATACCTCCACCCTCCCTCCTTCCTCTCTTCCTATAGTGGTAATGTTTTGGCTAGTGTCTCTCAAAGCCTTTTGAAGTCTCTGGTGTTATCTGGGTGTCAGCTGTGGTGAGGATGGTCAAGGTGGGAGAACAACACTCTCACACACACACATCCACACAACCCCTGTGTCAGATAGTTGCTGCGTGGACAACTGGAGTCGTTAAATGAAGTCATACGTTATGTTTTCCCTCCGTTTGAAGTGAGTGTCCTTGCACTCACACTTCCTCCACACACTGTGAGTACAGGCTCATGACAGGCCTGCCTCTGGATATGTGTGTGTAGAAGCATTATGGCAACAGAGGACTATTTGTACAAGGCTATAAATAGCAAAACATAATTTATTTTGTCACCAAATGTAATTAAGACAGTCCACATGAACATCCCGTTCGCATATGTGGGCAATTCATTCATAATTCCATTCATTAACACGTAAACAGGAAGTTAAGCGCAGCGTTTGCGCTTACTGCATGTGCATATTGGAGCAACGTGCAGAAAAGTTTTGAATCCACTCATACACACCCTGATCGTGGTTGGTTATATGAGTTATAGTTTTGTTTCCCAGAAGGCCGTCCAAGCCCAGAGAAGACACACATACACACACACACTCACACTAAGTTTGGATCCTACAGGCAGCCCTGCATCATTTAAACAGAGCAGCTCCACAAGCATCAACATATCTGCCGAAACAAGGTTATAGGGGGAGATCAGGTGAAGGCGGAAAATTGTTTACATACAGGTGCTCAATAATCAGATTTTCCTCTGTCATACTTTTGACCAAACATGAAATATTTATTTCACATTTGATAATCCTGCAGCCTGAAGAGGTTTTTTCCTCCTTGTTTTGGGGCTTGCGGCACAGTGACAGACACGCACGCATTTTTTCCTGCATTTGAATTTTACAAAAAGTGTACTGTTCAGCTGTGGAAAGAGACTTATTTAGAATTATTTATTTCAGTTTGAGTTTTAGTCAGACTTTGGAGTTAATTATTTTGGATACAGGAACACACCACCACACGTAATGGTTTTTCCTTTCATGCCAACGCATCACATGATACTCCATGGGCCGGGTCTATGACATGCACATCCACTCTTGTAGAAACTCAATTATAAACCTGTGTATACCGTACATGGCAGAGGAATCAAAGCTTAGTAAGCAGGTTATCCTTAAACTTTAAGCCCGATAGAGGAAATCATTCTCTGTTTAATATGATTTCTAAAACATCAGGTAACTGCAGACTGCCAGAAAGAACTCAGCGTGACATACATTGATGTAAAGAGAGATCCAGCCTCACGCCACCTGATTGAGTGCAGGGTTCTTCGGGTCTTTTTGACTTCCTACTCTGTCTATTGTATAGTTTCCCCTCTTCTAAGCCTAGCAAAGGCATTGTGGTCTAACCAGAGTTTCAATTTAGGCACTAAATAAGTCTTTTTTTCTAGTGATCATGGCTCACGTAAAGATCCAGTGACTATCATAATCATTTTAGAAGTGATAAGCACTAATACTCATCAAAAGTAAAAAGCAGCAGTTCTTTTGTTATATTGCAGTCTTGGGACCCACTGGCTATTGGTCTGATGACGATAATGCCTCCGTGGATGAGGGCCAAAATTTTGGGCTGGTCTGGTGTAGCCAGCATATCAGAGCCAGAACGTCCTCTCCCATGCACTGGTCATTTTGGATTTCTCTATAATAAGATATCTGCATATGAATGCACATACATTTTAAAAAAGCTAATATAAGGCTAACTTATCATGCGACAATAGCAGATGGGTTCCGGAGCTTCATTTCTTCCAATGCTTTCAGCATTTCCGCTGGGTCTGTTTACCTGCTGTTCAAATGTGATACTCGGACAACCAATGGACTATAATGGAAAGTTGGCTAACTTAGCTTAATTACAAAATGAACGAATATTGAACTGAGAATATTTGAAACTACATTTGAAAGAAAAAAATAGAATAGGCCAGGAATTACAAAACATTACACCAATAGAGTTAGCATACAATACACATTTTCCACTAATTCTGAACTGCATCAGTCCTCTGAAACACACACATTTCTCCATATATGCATCTGTAAGTAAAACAATCATATCAGAAGCTTAAACAATCAGGTTTAATATATCACAGTGCTACAAAAGTTTCCTGGCATTCTATTTACACCTTACCAAAGTCTTTAATAGCTTATACATTTCTTAAATTTTAGTGGTGCAGCCTGATTTAGTACATCAATGGCTAATAGTTACTAAGAACTTATTAATGACTTCACTCTCAAAAGGTGAAAAAGTTTAGGAGCAGCTGGTGCAACCCAGTCCTGCACTCTGCATCTTCCTCTCACAAACCTTTTGTCTCCACTTTTGGGATTGTACAGTTTTGCTGTTTTTTTTCCCCCTCGGTTGTTTCCCTGACCTCTTACCTCAAAATGAGCTAGAGCATTACCTCAGACCCAGGGCAGAGGTCCTCTGGTCATTCCAGAGCTGAACTAAAGGTGAAACAATCACAAGTTTAACCGCTGCTCAGCTGACACAGTCACCTATGACATGGCATCTGCAGCAGAAGCTGTGAGTTGGGTAAGGGTTGGAAAACCTGACACAGTCACATGCACCAAAGCTGTAATTTAAATAAAGATAGTTTCTGATCTTTGAACGTGCTTGTTTGTTCTTCATACTTATTTTATGTGCTTGCTGTGTAACTGTAAACTGGATTTGTGTGCCTTAAATGTAAAAGACTATCTGCAGGCTTAATATAAACGTGTGTACGTCTCTTCTGTCCACAGATGTGACAGGTGTGTCCGTGTGTCCTCCAGTGGCCCTGGACTCAGGCGTGGGGCTTCTGTGTCGGCTGTTTGAGCTGTGGGGACAGGTACCAGCAGGTGTCCTCGCTCTGACAGAATGGCTGCTGGGAGATGAAGAAGAAGCCAATGATGAGGCGGTTTCAGAAGAAGCTTCCAGTCTGGTGAGAAGCTGTCACGTAACTTTGTCTTTGCAACCTCGGTACGGATACATACTGACAGCTAAACAGAAACATCACGAACAGTACAAAGGAACAGTGAGAGATATTTGCAAGACAATGATTTGTATCCAGTGAAACTGATGAGAGATGACCATGACGACTGCCGTGGTTTCATTTTCTATGGCTACAACAGGGATTGTTGATTAAGTATTAGGGTGAAACAAATAGGACTTTAATACATGAACTGTAGAATCACCACTAATACGTCTTAAGGCAGTTGGCAACAGTTGAGCTAGTGTTAAAGGAATGACCTTTTTAAAACATTTAATTTTTAACAAGTTTCACAACAGCAGTTGACATACTGAGTCTGTGATTCGCGTTGGTTTAGCACAGTATTTACAAAGTGTGGAATCACAGTGACAGATAATACTGTATTTTATTTTCCTTGCCCTTGCTTTATTCTGCTCACAGTGGTAGTCAAAATAACTGAGCGATTCAAGCCACCAAGGTTTCTGCTCCACAGCCACACACTTTGCACAGTTGCCTGTTCAGTTTTGATTCCTGTTTAGCTGATTTTCTCTTTCTACACAAAACTTTGAAACCACCCTGTTTAACAGCTGATGGGCGCTGGGAGACATAACTCTGAGCAAAGTAACAATAAGTTGTGGTTGATGGCCGAAATATCTTAAGCTGTAAAGTGAAATGTGCTGCATTCCTAAAGCTGTACTGGTCTGTGTTTTTATACCAATAATGGGTAAAATGATTATGTGCAATGTGCTGTCTTAAAGTAACAAACCCACAGAGAACTATCACTTGATTTTGCAGGTCCTCTCAATTCTTCAGAATATTTTAGTGTTTTTGAGCTCATTGTTTTGTTTTCAGGCCACGACTTAACTGTTGGGGGCATTAAGCTGCTAAAAGCAATGTGTTTCTCTCAGGAGTTGGCTGAAACAAAGCTAAAAGAAGGGTTAATATTGAACTTGAGTTTGTCTGGCAGCGAGAAATACAAGTGGGAATGCATGCTAATGTTTCCCTCTGTCTGTTAGTGTAATATAGATGGATAACACATCGTCACTCTCTCCCACTGTACAGAAATGAAACCAAAATGTCCCGGGTATGGCCGCTGCCATCTCATACTGGTGATGTCATTTGGAACCAGAGTATGCACAGTCAACTGTATGACCAATCATGAGCAGCACCACTAATCATGAGCACTCGATTAGCTCACACAGCTGTCAATCATGATGTCAAACCCTCCTTTTTTAAGCATCAAATAACTCATTGAAACCAAACTTATAAGAAAAATGAACACTTGAACACATCAGAGTGATAAAAACAACCTGAAATGACACAAACCATGTTTGGAAAAAAAATTCTTTGACTTGCACTTTGACTTGACCCATTAACACGGAGAGGGTGGGGTATATGACCTGTACTGCAGCTGGCCACAAGGGGGCGATTGAGATATTTTGGCTTCACTTTTGGGGAGCTGTCGTGTCGACCATCTGTTTTATAAAGTCCATGTTGTGAATAGGCAACGTTTTGTTAGCATGTTAATAATCTAAAATTTATAATTTGTCTATGTTACTGTACATTTACAGCTTGTTCTGTTGCCCCCAAGTGGCCAAAAAGCCCCACAAACAATACTGATTTAAATCCACATCCCACTAACCACACTTTAATTTTGCTTGTGACCAGGATGAAGAGGAATTCCTGTTCGAGAAGGGGGATCTAAACCTGTGGGCTGAGCCAGTCCAGTGGGTAAAGCTGCTTCACAGACACGTCGGCTCCCTCATCGTGACCTTTAGGCACACCCAGGCCTCAGGAATCACAGGGCCGGACCTGGTCCACCAACTCCACACACTGTCGACTCAGGCCCAAGGCAAGGCGCTCGGCTCCCAGCAGGCCCTGGACTCCCTCCCTGCCTTACCCCAGTTCTCTTTAACTATGGAGCATGCCCGCCTGGTGCTGCGGCACCAGAGGGCCACTCTGGCTCTAGATGTGCTGGAGAGGCTGAGGTAGGAGTTAGCAGCCGTTGGTTCTGTTTTTTTTCAGGGTAAATTTGTTCAAATCAGAGGAAAAGTTATCAGAAAAATGCTTCAGTGAACCAAAGCATGGGACCACAGACTGGCTTTGTGGTCAAGTGTTTTTCATATCAAATCAAGGGAATGAAGGATGCAATAGGATTTTTTTTTACTCTGTACATGTCTCTTACTTTGTCCTACAAATGTTGATTACCAAATGTGTTTTAATTTTTATGATTACTGTTCCTTAATGTCTTTTAAATAAATATATCTGAAATCACAGCATTTTTTTCCTTTTTTTCCCCCAAAAGGAAGTGCATAAATTAGAGTGTGTTGCTTCTTTAATGTTAATAATAATTGCATAAAGAAGCAGGAAAGAGATAAATCAAGTCATCAATAATAATAGTAACATCGTGTGAATATGTGTGCAGAAGCCATAAGAATAACTCAGCCTGAGCTTGTGCAAAACAACACTTGATGCACTGCTCTATCAGTGGGAATGTGTCACACGACAAACTTTCAACAGTGTCAGTATTGAGTACACAGGCCGCTCTGCTTTCTCCACGTCTACCAGGGATTTAAGGTTGGAACAAAACAACTCAGCGCCTAAAGCTTCAAGCAACAACTTCAATGGTGCGATTGTGCGGCGAGACGAGCTTTATAGGCCGAGGCATGGGATTGTGAAAGCAAGTGTTTTCTCTGACACGTCACCAAAGTTGTATTTCAGTATACGCTTCGACTTCTACTGTATGTTTATACGAGGTGTTATTTTCCTGTGATATTTAATTTACTGCAGGATTCTTCCCATTGGACTGTGTTTTTATGCTTCCCTCTACTTTTCCTGGTTATGTAATTAGGAAGGACGGCACAATGGACTACTGTCCTGTGTGTGTGTGTGTGTGTGTGTGTGTGTGTGTGTGTGTGTGTGTGTGTGTGTGTGTGTGTGTGTGTGGATTCATGCAGCCCTCTCATACAGCTGGACCCTTCTCCCTCCCTGGTAGCCATGTTCCCTGTTACAGTAAAACTGACGTAATGTTTTGGAACAGCTCAACATCCCCCAATAAAAACAGAGCCGAGTGATGGGAGAGCGGTTTCTGCGGACGAGGACATGTTCAAGGGATTTCTCAGGAGCCTCGCCGTGTCTGTCCTTCACATTAAACTATTTATCACAACTTGCAAAGCGCAAATAGTCCTGGGGCAGCCCTCAGCCTAATTTTAGGGTTGGTAGTAGTAGATTCCAAGCTCTTATGTCACTTGTTTTTCGCCTGTTGCTATTTTCCCTATTTTTTTCACCTCCCTCCCCGCTTCTCCAACCAAACCATTCAGCACTTAAGAGAATATTGAATCATGTCACAGAAAAGAAAAATCATTTCTATGACCACTCTTCCAATTATGATCCTATATGGAAAAGACTTAATGGTTACCAGTGTCGAAGAAACCAGCAATTTCTGGTGATATGTGTTGCACAACGTTTTTACACCCTCCTTACCAAAATATCTGCTTTGCAGAGCCCTGATATAGAGTCCCGTCCTCTGCTGCCAACACTGCAATCTTTCCACTGTGGTTTTCAAAACTTGACATAACTCCAAGAGCAGAGTGGAGTAGTTTGACATTTTCATGTGAACATTTTGCCGTCCTGGGAAGGTTACATCATGCTGAGGCTGGGGCAGCTTATTGCAACCACACTGCACTCTTTGACTTTACAAAGCAGGGACTCTGCTGAAATGATCAAAACATCCCTTAACACGGGTGCTCCTCTGTGTCTGGAGCTCTCCTTCACCCTCTCTGTGAAAAGAAGAGGCATTTTCTTGCCATTAACAGTGGGACATGATTTCAGCTAAATAGGCCTGATTGTGCACTGAAATGCTCCAGCTCTGCTCAGCAGGTGGCGCCCCACGCTCTCCCAGTCAGTTTCCATTTTGCTCTCATGGGGGCAGTGTTGCTCTGCTGTACCACATGGAAACCACATTCCTGCAGTCTGGGGTTGTGATTGGGAAAAACAAGTCAGGGAGGAACTTTAGCAGAGTGGCTTAAAAAGATTTTTACCAAAGTAAATCCATTTTGTCTTTAGGATGACTCAACGTGTCATGTTTCAGCAGGGACAGATTTCTGATCTCAAGGTGAAGGCAAACATTTTCAAGTTTTGTCACAATAGAAAAGTAGGTCATGTGAGCACAGTAGGCATTAACTTGTCTATTTTTCCATGTGTAGTACACTGGAATAGGCTGCTGTAGCTCTGTGGAAGTTGATTATGCAACCAGTGGATTCTAAAAATTGTGCTGCACTCTGCCTGGACTCCTCTCTGCTCATACTTGTGGTCTCACCCCATCCACGGGGAGAGAGAGAGGGAGAGGCAGAGTTTCCTTCCATTACAAATACATGTGTCAGCTTCCAAGTGTGGTGGTCCAGAGGCTAGAAGGGTGGCCTTGTCACTGGTAGGTCGCTGGTTCAAACCCCAGGACTTTGCTGGGAAGCTTGAGGGTGTTTGAGGAAACATTTCTCTTTCCTTTCAGTCCACTCACTGAGCTTCAGAGTGAGAGCAACAAACACACTGCTTCATCAGAGCACCAGGTGTGACTGGTTAATTTGCTGGAGAACAGCTTGTATGCATAGTAGACGTGCCTTGATGGCTCTACATTCTTTCTCAGCGAGAGTCAACCAAAAAAGCAAAACCGACTTCCACAAAATTGGTTGTGTGATTAAAAGAAGAGGAAAAAAAAAAAGTTGAGAGGGGTGTGAGGAGGATGGGGGGATGGGAGGGGAGGGGATGGAGGGGGGGTGCTGGGGTTGAATTTCAAGGCGTGGTGTTAAAGAATAGGCGGCCAACCGGTGAATGGAAGTTTTTTCGGAGAGGAGGGGAGGAGGCGGCTCCTCGCAAAACTTTGCACCGACTTCAGTTCGCCCCTCCCTGGCCACCGCCAGGCATTTATACCCATGCAAAAGGCTGGAGCGCACAGTGAAGCACTCAGGCTCAGCGCTTCTCGAGGGGAGGACATAAAACCACCTACAACTCAACAATACATACAAATCCCCCCTTTTTTCTTCTCCTTTTTCTACGGACTTAAACTGCACATAAACTTTTAAAGCAACTTTTCCACAACCAAAACCAGTCGTGGCACAAACTACCGTTTCCGCACGTCGCGTTCAAGGATCCTGGTCGGTCCTCCATGAAAGAGGGAGTGCGGCAGCAAACTTGGGGAAAAGAGATGTCTGCGACCGTCTTGTCTGCGTTCTACGACATGGACATGCTTTACAAGGTAAAAGTCTGACGAGATGAGAGTTGTTCTGCTCAGGGTGAAGCACTGTGTCATATCTGCATTGGCGTGCTTGAGTGGAGTTAGCATGTGTTCAGATGCAACAAGTTGTCACGTCGCAGGCAAACAAAGTTGTCTTAAACATGCCATGTGGTCAATATAGTCACAGATTTGGTGCTTGCGTGCTGAGTGCATTGCTAACTCGTGTCTTTTCTCTTACAGCAAGATAAAAGCATGAACATGAACGCCCTCCACATCAACAGCATGCTGGACAAGAAAGCAGTGGGGGCACCGGTCACGACTCCGGGCTCCGGCGGCCCCTTCACACCGGGATTTTTCCGCAGAAACTCAACCAGCAACGTGGAGGCGATGAACAACGGTAACAAATACTCGATGGGCTCCTACAGCAGCCTGAAGGAGAACACACCGAGCAGCAACAGCAGCGCCACGGCCCTCATGAACAAGGAGAACAAGTTCCGCGACCGCGCTTACAGCGACAACGGAGACCGGGGCGTGCTGCAGCAGAAGCCCGGCTCTCAGATCAACTCCACCCGCTACAAGACCGAGCTGTGCCGGCCCTTCGAGGAGAACGGGTCGTGCAAGTACGGGGAGAAATGTCAGTTCGCCCACGGCTACCACGAGTTGAGGAGCTTGTCCCGCCACCCTAAGTACAAAACAGAGCCGTGCCGCACCTTCCACACCATCGGCTTCTGCCCCTACGGTCCCCGCTGTCACTTTATCCACAACGCCGACGAGCGCCGGCCCGCTCCGGCCGCCAACGCTAACGTGCAGGCGGGGGAGTCCCGGTCGGCCCGCGAGCTGTGCGGCTACGGCCAGAGGGACGTCCTGCCACCGCAGCAGCTCGGCTTCACTCAGAGGGACAGACCAAAGCTTCACCACAGCCTCAGCTTCTCCGGCTTCTCCACCCATCACGGACTCGAGTCTCCCCTGCTCGACAGCCCTGTGTCCCGGACCCCACCGCCACCCACCACCGCCTCCTCCTGCACCTCCACCTCCAGCTTCTACGAGGAGGTGCTTTCTCCCAACTCCGTATCCTGCATCAACAGTGCCTTCTCTTTCCCCGGACAGGACTTAAAAGCCTTACTGGCCCCCCTGGCTGTGCACACCCCCAGCGGCTACGCCAACAACCACTCCACCGGTGCCTACTACGGGAACATGCAGAGCAGCGTGTGCCCGCCCTCCCCTCCGACCTACAACATGAGCCACTTGCAGGCGCTGCGCCGCCTCAGCGAGTCGCCGGTGTTCGAGCGTCCTCCCAGCTCGCCAGACTCGCTCTCTGACCGGGAGAGCTATGCGAGCGGGTCCCTCAGCTCTTCCGGGAGCCTCAGCGGCTCCGAGTCCCCAAGTCTGGACGCTGGAAGACGTTTGCCAATCTTCAGCAGGCTGTCGATTTCAGATGACTAATCATGTTTTTGTTTTCATATGGATTTATGGACGGGTCAGGCAGGGTGGTTGAGGAGCCAGGGGGTGTCAGTGAGTGAGGTAGACTGTCCTTCAAACAGAGGATCCCGGTTAAGCCCCCTCACCCCCCGGCCCTCCAACCCAATTCAGCAGCAACCACCCTGCCGAAGTGCCTTTGAGTAAGACATTGAATCCCTACCAGCTCCAGGGGTGCTGACCCTGCTCTGACCTCCCTGGAGGGGGGCAAGAGAAGAGAATTTCACCCACAGGGATCAATAAAGCTTCAAACAGTTTAAAGTGTCCTTGACCTGGCATTAGTTTAGTTTTTTTTTCTTGTATGTAATATAGCTGTATTAAAACTTAGATAGCAAACAGAAGGCATTCCATCAGTGCCTTGCCCGAGGGCTCATGGCAGCCCCCTCTCCCTTTTGCTCTATCAGGCAAGCCACACTTTTCCTGGGATTAGATGTGTGGGTAACATGACTTGACAAGAAGAAGAGACTGTAAGCGGTTTTCAGATTTCCTCCCATCCTGCCAAGAATATGCCTTGACTCAAAGTAACATTTTTTTTTTCTTTATCAAAGTGTGTTTTTCTTTTTCTTCTCTGAAAGCTTCAACTTCCATTCCAGATCTGTCTTCTCCCAGCGCCACCCAGTGGTTCGTTTGGTTAGTCTAGTTTGTTGCTTGGTTAAAAAGCACTCTTGAGTTGGGTTTGTTTGGGGAAATCACTGCTGATGGTTGAATATATATTTTTTTAGCTGTTTTTGAGTGATTTACATAGCTGTGCATAACTGGCTATGGACTATTTAACTTATTTATTATCTTGTGAAAAAAGTATAGGCTACATTGGTAATTTGTGTCCATACTGTATTTATCAAGTATGATGAAGCAATAGATCTATATTCTTTTATGTTTAAATTATGATCGCCATTATTAATCTGCATAAAGTGGAGTGTATGTTCTTTTCACAGTAATATATATATTTTGTTTTTTCTCCTTTTTTTGTAACTTCACTTGGTTATTTTTATTGTAAATGAGTAAAAAAAATCTTAATTTAAGAGAACGTATGTGATATTTATTTCATTAATTTTGTTTCCTTGTTTACGTTTATTAAAAAAAAAGTTTGCGTGATTGCTGTTTGCTCCTGAGGTTGTGTGTCAGTGCTGTAGAAGGCTTTTTTTTTTCTCGAGGATCCCTATTTAGATGTTTCTGTAGAATGTATAAACGATGTGGTTGTACAGACCGTCCAAACCTTACTTCTTTTGTTGATCTAGATCAGACTTCAGTGACAAAGAACCCGAGTCAATAAATTAACCAAAAAGTATTTTTGTTTTCTCTCTGTTTGCACGAGGTCACACTGTGATTCCAGCCACGTGCTAAAGAATGTAGCAATCCCTTGTGCCCCAGTATTATTGTGTAGTGCCTATGGGGTTCACCATCTTGACATGCCTTAAAATTAACCAAATAAAGTATTTTTCCTACATGGCATCTTTTATACACAGGTTGAACTGAATGTAGTGTTGGATTCTGAAACTTTTTTTTTTTTTTTTTTTTAAGGTTGTTACCACTCAGACACTCTGACAAAAACAACCGTAACCTTTCTAAATCCCCATTCCTCTTATTTTGATTTCCTTTTGCTCTGTTTTTCCTCTTTATTTTGATATTGAAATCTAGTCTGAGTCTTGAGTTTGCTGGAGAGGGAAGTGGAACACGTTTGGTTTGTACATAGTAGGTACAGGGGGATGCGCACTATGTACTTTTGACTACTTTATCAGAAGTAAAGCTTTTTGAATGTAACAAAAAACGGACAAAAAGACAACGAGAGTTGTAATATTTTTTGGGGAGTCAGTTCACTACAAATTGAGTGTGAGACTGTTAACTTTGTACTGTACATTTTTTGTAGTTCTCCCAATAAAAATCATTTTGAAAAAGCTTCACACTGTCAGGCTGTGATTTCTTATACATTTGCATAAGAAGATGCAACAGGTGTGACATCTAGACATGCGATTTAAAAACATGAACAGCTGACGATTAGGAGCTGAGTTGCAGAAAATGGGATGCTTCTGGCTCTCACAGAAACACTTCAGATGTTACAGCACAACCCAAGTCTTCCTCCTACAGTGGAAAAACCCTGCAGGCAGGAGGGACAGAGTGTGTCCCGGGCACAGTACAGCTCCAGCTGTCTTGCACACGTACTTGGCTTGGAGCCTTCAGGGGGCCTTGTGCAGCAAGTATTGGCCCTGTTGGTCCTCAGCATACAGTAAAAGCACTGACCTGTGAGTTTCTAGAGAAAGGTGTGACCCTGAATCTATCTCAACTCCTGTCTTACTCACCTAGTGGAAAAGCCTGAAGACTATAAGGACAAAGTGTGTCTCAGGTTCAGTAGAGCTCGACCTGTCTTGCGCTACTACCTGGCTTGAAGCCCTCAAGGGCCTTTTGCAGCAAGTGCTGGCCCCTGATCCTAAGTATACAGTAAAAGCACTGACCTGTTAGTTTCCAGAGAAAGGTGTGACCCCAGATCCCATCTCCTGTCAAACAAAGGAAGAAGTGAACTGTAGGTGGGCTCTGGTACGGGACACATCTGATCCTGAAAGCTTATTATGAACATGAAAAGACAACACCACCACAGAAACCGATAGCCTTGGATAAACTGTATATAATATTACATAATCTGTAATGTTCTGATATAAACAGAGGCCGATGAGCGATACGTCTGTGGAACCAGGTCTGGAATTTTAAAATGGAAAATGTGTAGGAGCCCAGATCCACAGGAAAGTCAGTTGAACGTGTCAGGCTGTAAGTCTGTCTGGATACTCGCCGTCAGGATAAGATTTTAATCTTTTAATACGTTGTGCATTATGAACTTTTTGCCTGACATAATGTACGCTGGCTCTCACGAAACACCTCAATCCTCAGGGAGCAGCGTCTTGAAGTATATAAGAAGATTAACCAGTGGTGGAGGAGAAAGTCAGACCCTTTAGCTACTAAAGCTAAAGTACCAATAATATAATGTAAATAACACTGTGGTACAAGTAAAAGTGACGCATTTAGATCTTGCCTAACATCACTGTTATCAGCAAAATGTACTTGAAGTATCAAAAGTAAAAGTACTAGTTCCTGACTGAGTTAACTGTTCACTAACCCTTATTAGTTGTGGTCGTGAGAGGATTGATGGGAGGGAGTAAACAACAATTTATGTTGACACAAATTTGTACTGTATTTTCTGGATTTTTTCCATATTTTTTGCTTTTGTGGAAAAGAGTGGATATTTGACCTCTCTGGGCTTCAAATAGTTATTTAAAGGAGAACATCTGAGGAGGGGAAGTGTCTCTTTGGTGGGGCTGCAAACTCGCGACAAAGGGCTTCAGCTGTTTTTTCGTGAGGGGTAACAAGCGTTTGGAATCCTTTGGTTAGATTCTGCATGTATTTTATGAGCATATCGCATGTTTTTACATAAAATAAAGAGTAACTGTTGCTATCAAGTAAATGTAATGGTTTTAAAAGTACAATTTTTCCTCTGACATGTAGTCGAGAAGACATGTAAAGTAGCAACAAATGGAAATAATCGAATAAAGTACCTAGAAATAAGGGCTGGATCGTTTAAAAAATGAGGATATCAGTAACAATACCAGTACCCTTAAAGTGATACTGATACCAGTAGAGTCATGTGTTTTTACATCATGCAATACCCATTAGTGAATGGCAGCGTCCAGTTGTGTAAAATGTCACCACCACTCTTCCCAATCCAAACTATTTCTACACAAATACATTTTGAAAGTGTTCCAATCAGACGGCAAAGGCGTGTAGTAAAGCCATATTTTTTTGAATGTGTGTGCATCTCAGCACACTGAATTGCAGACCCTGTGGAATACGCCACATTTGACTTCACCACACCACAGACTGTATGAGCTGTAGCTGTCGCAGTAGTGGGCCAGTCACACATCACATTAAATTGAAGAATGCTTGCGGTGATTGGCCGTGAGCAAAACCCAAAATAATATTGTTTTTCTACATCATGGTACAGAAAAGATTGAATGTGGGCATGGTTTGACTGAAGAAGTTTCAACACTACTTGGTACTGGGTTATTTTGGTCGATACTCTAAAGGTATCAAGTACCGATATACCCAGCACGACTCAGAATTCTACTGAAGTACAATATTTGAGTAAATGTACTTTCCACCACTGAGATAAAGGAGTGAATGATGAACACTAAACCTTCTGTTGTGTAGGCTTACAGCTGGAGTGATTACTCACCTGCGTGACAAATCAATACGCTTCAATCCCATCTGAATGATCGTATATGCGGCTTCACTAATGAATCTTTCACAGTAATCCATCAGAAAGCTGTATTTTGTGAATGATATCACTTTTCCCTGAGGTCAGACAGGCTGAGATGGATGTGTCAGTCTGGGAACCGAACACCAGACATTAACCCATAACTGATTAACTCTGCAGCTGTAAATGTGTTTCTACTATCAGTCACTAGAGCAGGTAAAACAGGGACGGTGGTGCCTATAGCAGGGCAATTACCCAGCCACCCCCTGCCCCGATTAATCATATTCGGTCACGTCTAGACCAAATATGGCACATATTTTACTGTTGTTGTGGTACTGCGATTTCCAGGGACCTTTCAAAAGAGGAACTGTTTTCTGCAGGCTATTCTGTGAAGTTATCAGTGGTGGCAAAGGCATTAAGAAAATAAAGGGCCCAGGAGTCATGTGGTGCCTGGAGTTCACGCCAAGATAAGGCAGGCTGATAAGGGCCCCGGCAAATATTTACTGTGTCCTCAGGGTTTCATAATGAAGTGTTTATCAGAGCAGAGCCAAAGGGCTGCACAATGAGCCGGGCCCTGCCAAGTAGGATCACGTACCTGTGACTCAGTCTGTGTGGGAATAGGAGTGTGTGTGGCTCAGTATATCAATCAACAAAATGTAATGTTTGATTGTATTATCGTTCATATATATATATTATGTCTATAATACATCTATAAGACATTTTCATGTTGTGTATGTGGTGTTTGTGTGTGTGTGTGCGTGCGTGCGTGCGTGTGTATGTGTGTATGTGTGTGAGCACGCAGGGGTCTCACTGGTTAATGGATCTGGAGCTCCTACAATGAAAGGAAACACTCTCTGACTTGTGATTAGGGCAGGAAGAGTCCCACTTCCTGGCCACCACCCATTTCCACCTCTTCTTCGTCCTGCTGTTTTTCCTCCTCCTTCAGTTTCCCTTCTCCTCTGTAGTGGCGGCTTCTAGAAGTTACTATTTGTGTTCCACTGGTGCACTGGGAAGCTCGGCTCGTCCTGGTATTGTTTGGCATGCTAAGCCCAGACCCGGGGTCAAGCAGTAATAGCACATACTTTTTAGACTTTGTTTAAGTCTACATGGGTGCCAGATGGATGGCATTTTGCCAAATAGAAGCAGAGGTTGTTCATCATTTTTGGAACACAAAACCCCCAATTAAACATTAGACCGTAACCTTCCATCTGATCCAATTCTCCCCCAGGTTTTGTTTTTGTTAATTAAGCAATGATGTGGAAGATTACAAAGATTTGAGTAAAATCTCTCCATCTTTAATGAGGTATAATTGCTACTTGTGATGAATGTGCAAGTTAAACAATCTCATTTTAGCAGGGACAACCCCCAAAAGATCCCTCATGTTTTCAGGGCCCTGAGTCACTGGTGTCATAAATCTGTGAAGAACCCAAAAGTCCCTTCTGTTCACTTATATGGGACTGTCAACATTATGTTACACTATACTGGCTTCACAATAAAACAATGTGTAATATGTGAGTTGGCTGGAACCCCACCCAACTGGCACCACTTCAAGGTCCAAACAAACACATCCAGTGGTCAGACTTTCTTGCAGCATTCAATTAAAAATGATTCAAATGTTGATTTAGAAGATAAGTTGCTTATGTCATAACTGTTGTAACTTTAGGTCATGAGGCAGGTGATATCTGAGTCTTCCAGAGGCAAGAGTGTTCTGAGACCTGTAGTGTTCTCCTGCTTGTTTTTCAGTAAGTCAGTTCATTTAATGATGATGTCTTTAAAGATGACTGATAAATACTTTTATGACAGTAGATCATTTGATAACATACTGTTTTTCTTTCCCCGTTAAAGGTTTTTTTGGGGGGAGTTTTTCCTTATCCGCTGTGAGGGTCCAAAGGACAGAGGGATGTCGTATGCTGTAAAGCCCTGTGAGGCAAATAGTGATTTGTGATACTGGGCTTTAGAAATAAAATACATTGATTGATGTAAAACCTTTCACTTACATTGAAGAACCCACACAGAATTAGCACTTGACTCTGCAGTTCTCCTCTCTACAAGGTGTTAAGCATCTTTTAGCGTGCTGTTTTTCCTTTGTGGCTCGCAACTTTTCCGGTTCTCTCCAACCACTCTCATTATTCTCATTTTCAGCAACAGCAGGGAGTTGATTTCAGCAGCAAAATCTCTGATGAAGTCACTGTATATACCTACTTGGCACCAAATGGCAGACAGACAAAGTTAGTGAAAGTAGTGGAGCATTTTGCAGCTAAAGACACAGGTATTTCCTTCAGGATTTGGTGGAGACCAAAACAGAGCTAAGTGTGTGTGAATATTGAACTATATTCGTCACGTGACCAGAAACACAGAAAAACTCTAAATGAAAGCTAATGTTGCTCTGTGGCTGCTGCATGTGTTAAAAGCTAACTGTTTGCTAACAACTTCTTATGCTGCTCCCTAGTCAAAATCAATGAATGCATGCAGTAGCTTATGAAAAATTAAGCCAATGTGAAAGTTCTAAAAACTGTAGTTCCTCTAATGGCCACTTGAGGCTAGCTCCAAAAGTGAATCAATGCCCATAGAGCCCAGTGTTAAAATGCCCAACATAACAGCAGAAATAAACATGTTTCCAGCCTGGTGCAAAAAACATGTTTGGTCTAAATTAAGGCGTGGCTGCTTTGAGTGACAGGCTGTCTGTGAGGCATCACCTCAGCTAACTGGTCAGATCCACCCATCACTCCTCTCCAGCTCCACCCTCTCATCCAAATATGGTCACTTTTGGCTCCAAAAGTCCAAGCTGGCAACGAACAAAATGCCAAACTTGAGGCTTCAAAACGGTAGTCCACAAACCAATGGATGATGTCACAATGGCTACGTCCAATTTTAGACAGTCTATGGTTTTAAACAACCGAATCAAGGGAATCTTGGGAAAATCAACTATAGTTATCCTGTAATTGCCACTTGTGGCTACAGTGGCTGCTGTTCAGCAATAGCTACTAGTCTTGATTTAAGCTTAATTCACAAGACAAAATTACAGTTAGAGAATGTATAAGCATGACATCTGGTTTTACTGTTCCTACTGTTATCTCTCCACATACAGACCATTCACATTGATCATGTAAACTCAAGTTGTTTCCTGCACTGTACATGGGTACATTTTGTACTTTTGTGAGTGAAAAGGACCATGGGAGCATGTCTCAAGTTACCCACCTTTATAGCTCAACACAAATATTTCTGATGTAACTTCATTTCATATATCCGAGGTATGAAACTCTCCTGAATGTCTGAACATTTTCAACCACTCACCTCAGTTTGACCACTGACAGGAGGTCACAGTTTACATTAGCTCTCAGTTTACCACTGCCTCTCTCATTGTGAGGGAGCTAAAAACATAATCTTCACTTTATTTTCAGGAAGCAGCCTCCGGCCCCCACGCTCAGCTGAGGTGACCTCCCCAGCTGCCACAAGGTAAGCCAAGGTAAGCCACAGAGCACAGATGCTGAATAAGGTAATGTTGTTTGCCCAGTGGATGTGAAGTCCGGTGATGGTCAGAGGAGATGGGGGGTGGAGAGGGTGGAGATGAGCGGGGTGGAGGCAGTTGGCTGAGTCCGGTCACGTTCAGCAGGCGCTGCTCGGCCCGCCATGTGTCTCTCCAACGCCTGCCGAGCTGTAAATATTTACAGAGCATCTTGTGAGAGGCATGAGTGTTTACCGCCAATGCTTGTGGCTCCTCAGTGTGTGAGTGTGTGAGCATTGCAGACGAGATGCTTCTCTTGGTCGTTGCACAGTGTAAACCCTCAGCTGTGTGTGTGTGTGTGTGTGTGTGTGTGTGTGTGTGTGTGTGTGTGTGTGTGTGTGTGTGTGTGTGTGTGTGTGTCGGATGAGGTACTTCCCTTGGTCTCTCCACAGTTTACTAACACTGGCCCCTGGCTCTTGTTCAGGCCCCGGCTCTGAGCTCCATCTATGAGTCAACAGTGAGAGCCAGCGAGCAGAGAGGCACCTCACTTCACCATCTCTGACCCCTGCAAATGACAGAGAGAGAAAGATGGGAGAAGTGTTTGTTTACCTCGCCCCGCCCTGTATACGAGGCTGCGGCGCTGACATCACGTCTTTGCGGGTGGAACATTCTCATAAAACATGTTTTCTTTACTCCTTTCCCAATGTAAATAATACAGAGGGTGTAAATACCATTAAGGGCCCAGCAAGGCCATTTTTAGGCAAGTAGCTCTGTATAAGGATGTTTCCAGATTCATGCAGCTCAGGCTGAGCGCATGGGCGGAAGTTTCGCTGTGGTATGGTTAACGAGGTACACACACATGCTAACCTGGACTGGGTCTAATTCTGTCTCTGGCTGCTTTAAACAAGAGGTCAGAATAGTCCTGGCTGCCCTTTAATCAGAGACCACGATAAACTTACAACACACGATAAGATACTTACAAAAACCTCCCAAATTCATGCAGAAATGAGCTAATTATCTTTTGACAAACGAAGGTTAGAGCGTGATGTGTGATACATGTGTGTGTGCGTGTGTGTACAAAATAGATTCAGCTGTAGTAAAACTGGGATGAGTTCTTGTTGTTTTCTCAAATCCCCATACAATAAAACGTAAAACTGACAATTCTTTTCCCCATTGCTTGTCACAGAGCTACAGAAAAGTGGCAAAATAAAGGAAATACCAGAATAAATGAGTGAAGCATAACAAATACCCATAGGCCATACAGGGCTAACCAATGAGTATGAAATTAGTTTACTACTGCTCATACCAGGTCAAGTGAAACTGAAGCTGCAAACCCTCCCTCAGTGTACTGAACCCAGCAAGGGAGCATTTTTTCTCTCATGAATTCACCTTTCATGTGTAAGAGAAAGAAACAAGAGTCCTAAAATCAGCACTACTAGCAAACATTAGCAACCGACTAAAGGCCTTTGCACACCAAGTATGTATTTTTCATATGTTTTTTTTTTTAATGCATCATCATACCAATACCTTGCAAACTGAGTCCGATGGGTTTAATTTGTTGCAAAAATTTGCCATACGAGACAAAATGGAAAAGCGCATTTGGGTCCTTGCTTCTCTCCCTCTCACTGGAACTAGTTACCTCACTGGCTGTCGCCACTTTGTGCCCATGTCTTGCTATTAGCACCATGGCTACCTGAGTTGTTAAATGATGCTGCGTGTCTATTAAATTAAGCTCTGCTTTAAGCATTACAGTATCATTGCTGTTGTGTATTTCTGGACCTGCAAATGTTACCTTCTCTTTGTTGTGTAAGATTTCAAGGACAATGCTTCCAGATATTCCCACTTCCTTTGCCTGCTGGCCACCTGTTCACCTCTGCCCTGTTCTGCTCTTGTTGCACATGTGTCTAACTCGCAGGTCACGTTTTCTTCACTGTGTCTTTGTCAAACAACTGCCCATAGCCCCAAATTCCAAAGCCCTGTTAGTCCAGAAAATGTCCCATTTGACCGAAAGCTAATTTCTCCAACAGCCCCTTATCCCAAAAACAAACACCCAAGTACCATTTCTCTGAAAATACTTGCAGTTTCACAACCTGATTGCCAGAAAAATAATATTTACATTGTAAACGAGAGCAATTTTGTAAACCACAGATACGTGACATTTGTCAATGTTGTGATTAGGTTAAGGCACAAAAACCCCTTGGTTATGGTAAGGAAAAGATCATGTTTTGGCTTAAAACACCCACGTTTGGTGGCACAAAAGTTGCCTCCGGCAACGAACAGCAAGGTCGGGTCATCCAGGTCATGGTAATCATAAGTGCTCTCTAATAGGCAACTGGACTTGCTTGAGTTTGGACTCAAGCAAGTCCAGTTGCCTATGATAGAGCACTTATGAGGGCAGGTCAGTAGAAACACCCAGGATCGGTGGCTCAAACACCACTGACAAACGTTGCGTGGGATTGGTAAAAACGCCTGGGATCAGCACCTTGGATGGATGCATGAAAAAACGAACCTGTTCTACAAACTTAAATGATGGACAGAAGTCTCTAAGTCGGCATGTAATTGTGACTGACACAGACATTTTTTAAAACGTGCGACAATGTTGGATGAAAAACACAGACTTGGTGTGCAAAGGTCTTAACACTTTAACAGCTGAGTGTACTAGATTGAGCAAGAGTGTGTTTTAATGACTTCAGCTTTTCATTTCTAAGAGGAACAGTATCTTGTTTCCTCTTTTAAAACTTACAGTCTCACATTAAGCTGAAGAGATGATAGTCTCTTACACAGACACCGATGACTCTGTTGTCTGTGGACATTCCCATAGGAAAGTTGTAATAGAACTAATGCTGGCTCCCAGTGGCAGTGATGTGATTGGATCCAAATCCGTGTACTTCCGTACTTCCTTGACCAACGGCTGATGCCGTCACGTGGTCTGGATATTTTCTTTTACAAAATGAAAGACAAATGTCCCCAGACTCCCATTCCGAAGTAAGGGAGGCTGTTCACGCGAGACTGAAGAGATGACTCCTTTGTGTAGTGTACTAAGTAATTAAGTGTACTAAGGCAGGCCAGCATACACCTACAGTATCTACAGCATTGCTTTGTCGACTATCAGCTTTAAAAGCAGATATGATTAGCAAACAGTTCAAGTACCCACATAAGAGAGGAACCTGGAAATAACAATCACTATCTGTGTGCTATATGTGTCACCCACTCTGCCCACTCAGCTTCTGCAGCTCAGCATGACGACGGTCTGCAACTCACACAAGGTGAGAAGGAAGAGACGGAGGGCAGGCGTGAAAGTCTCAGGCCTGGGTATTTGAGAGACGCAGCTGCAAAATTTAACATGTCCTATCTAGTTCAGTAAGGGGCTTTACTTAGACCAGGCGCGGTCTCAAAACACATGATTGGCAGCCGAGCTTGGAGGGCGATAAGGAAGTATCTGTGAGGCGAGAGGGCGGGACCGCAGGAGAAGTGAATGCTGTGTTGACTTTGCGTGCGTTTGGCCTACTTACACTTTCTGACCAATGGTGTTTGAGACAGAGAGAGCCACACATGAGATCTCGGTCGCGATGAATGAAGCTTCACGGGTCAGTGCTGTGGTTTCAGAGAGCTGGGAGTGAGAGAGAAGGGAGTAAAATTATGGAGTATGGCAATAAGTGGGGAGATTGACATGAAAATATTTAATGGGGGTGTTTATTTGGAGAGGATCTTGGCAGTGAGCATGTCCCTGACTTCTTTCATTTGCCTTATTACTCAGTAAACACTTTTCAGCATGGAAGAGAATCCCTGAGGTCAGTGTGTGCAGGTTTGTGCAAGTCCATCCGTCCGTCCATTTAGCGTGTGTGTGTTTATGAGTCGATGTGAATGTCCATGCACCCGTGCTGCACCGGGTAATTACATATAATCATCCAAAATGTTTATACTGTACAAATAGCCTAACTATGCTGAGTGAGTGGCTGTGTGGGACGGGTGTAGCTGGCGTTGTGAATGAGCCCGGCCGCTTGGTGATTACCCAGGCTCAGGGCCAGACTCAGATTGTCATGCAGCGAGACAGAGGGCCTGCTAACACTCTTTATGACCAACATATCCATACCGCACTATACAACATATCATCAAGACATACTGTATAATGTAGTCATCAAGGCTTATAGCCGTGCTTATAGTAGAGGCCAGGGGAAGGAAGTGTTCTACATTCATACCACATGAATACTTGCCCCCTGACAAGCTTCAACCACAAAACTGTTTTTCCAATTAGCCCAGTCACATTTTTCAAACTGATCCAGTTGTTTAACTTATGCTTCCTATTAAACTATGCTCTAATATGCACCTGCCAAATAATAATAATAATGTTAAGTCTCTTTTCATTTTTTTCACGATGCATACAGTATGTGGTGTCATTCTATGACCCTCGTTTTGCATTCCCTTGCTAATTAGTGCCTGATGTATAACTTCCTGGCGGAAACATTATGGTTTGGTTTTATTTGTGTAATCAGAGAGCATTGTGTTGTTCTTGGATTAAATTAATGGTACTTGGACAGATTTGAACTTCTAGTTCTTTTGTTTCGGTAGGACAATGTTGGTCCACCATTTTGGCTCAGACTAAAATATCTCAGCAGCTATTGGATGGATTACCATGAAATTTGGTGCAGATGTCATTGAGCCCCGGACTTTGGTGATCCCTTGAATTTCCACTGAGTGCCACCATCTGGTGAAAGTTTACATTTATCCAGTAAAATATCTCATCATCTAATCGATGCACTGGCACTCTGTAGTGATGTGGATGGTACCAAGAAGTACCAAATTTTTTAAATTTACGGTTCCCTTAGTAGAAACTGTAGAAATCCCTTGACATTTCATACACAGCCACCACAGGCCAACATCTTTAGTTGTCCAGTACCTTGGTTTGAGACCAAACTGAAGACATTCCCATCAGCCTCAGCTGTATTTTGTATTTAGTTGTAACTTGTTGATGTTGGCAGGCTAACTTGCTAAACTAAGATGGTGAACATTGTAAATGTGACATGTTAGCATGTTGATATTGGCATTTTGTTAAAAGCACCACTGTAAGTACAGTCTCAGCAATGGGATCTAATCCCTAATCATCATGTTTTGACGCATGATTATAATGACATCAGAGGCAGGTCTCTGCATTGTATCTTTGATGCAGAAGGGGTTAGTGATGAGTCACGTGAGTTGTCTGATGAAGAGCATGAAGCTTAAAACATCACCTTGGGGGTAACTCAATCAATTATTTATGGGAGCATAGTCTAGTGTGTGGACTCTGTTTTTACATCTAAGTCACTCGAGTCATGTCATGTGACAAAAAAGGGGTCAGCGATTATGTTGAGGCAACAAAACTGCTTGGCTAGGGTTAGGAACTGACTACCGAGTGTATAACGCCTCATGACAAAATATCTCAATGTTGACTTTTAGTTTCATATGGGATGCAAACATCAGTCTCCTGGGTCAAAGTCCTGTGTTTGTTGGACCATCCACCTCCTCCTTGACCTGCCCTAAGTGGACTGTCGTGCTCCTAATGATGCAGATGGATTTATATTAAATCTGGTTGCGCATGTCATAGGCCCTGTTTATAGTTGGCATTAACGTGTCTTGCGTGATCTGATCACAAGTGGACAGTGCTAAATACAAGTGTAAATGACAACCAAGACGCATTGTGTTACGATGACTGGAACACATTTGACCCCATGTATTTTGTAGTATATGCACCAATGTGTCCTCAGCTACGTCATCAATACAGGATGTGGTGGTTGTTTCGGTGACAACACACTAAGGCTCTAAAACGTGCTTATTTTACAACAAGTTGGACAAAGAGTTGCATAACAGTCCATCGTTTTGCCCTGTGGTAGACGACGGTTTAAATTCTGCGGACAGCAATATCTTCAGTTGTGCCAATGTCTTGCAAGCATGCTTGCGAGCAGCTAGTGAAAGTGCACAGTGATCCTTGACCTTTCAGTGTAAGTGATGTAGATGGGAAATCTGAAAACAAGTGGCTGTGACATATGTTGATACTGCGTGTAGACAGACTCATACAAACGCCAAAGTGTCCCCTGTGTCGTAGTAATGCTGGGGGCACTGCAGTGTATTTTGAACTCCTGGGAGTGGGACCAGGCTGGACTCATAGAGCTAACAGCATGGCTCTACACTGTTTTGTTTCCTTGCAACAAGCTTTAAGTGACGTCAACCATTCATTTAAAGTCAGACATTCTGAACCTTTAGATAATTATCATCTATCTATGATCTTTTTGCATATTGAGGTCATGCATCACATGTTATCCATAAGGCAGTATGAATACATTATGGATGCTCATTAGTACATTGGGATGGAGGCGTCTCAGAGGTACAGAGTTCAGAGCCCCTTTGAGGTTTGACCTGCATCTGGCAGAAAGTTAAAGGGGGCTAAGGGTCACCTAGTCCCGGATGTGGTGCTGGTAAGGCCATGTGTATCTGTGTGTGTGTGTGTGTGTGTGTGTGTGTGTGTGTGTGTGTGTGTGTGTGTGTGTGTGTGTGTGTGTGTGTGTGTGTGTGTGTGTGTGTGCGTTAACAGGAGGAGGGGTGGAGGTTACTTCTCGGTCTAGTTGCAGTGCTCTTACTCACGTCCATATTTCATATCTGCGGCTTTCAAACAAAAGCCGCATGTTGATACAATCTGCTGGCCAGCCAGAGGAAATGAGTGTTTGTGTGCTCACTAATGATGTTTCTATTTCTCTTTCTAATGCAATCCAGTTTTTTCCACTGAGCTCATTAGATTACCCCGTTTCATTTCTCAACATAACCACACAGCTATTCTTCTTTTGGGGGAGAGTTTCATCGGACTCGCGTGACGATGAAAGGTAGTCAAATTATGTCCTATGATTCAGCCTGATGCATTTGTTACTGTGAACAGATGATGTTACCGCTGATCCGTAGGTGAGGCTCAAACTCTTGTTCAGGGTGACTTCACTAAACTTTGTAGGGATCAAATCTGTGATCTTGTGATTTATAGTAATATCAGCTAGTCACTGTCATTCTGTAATGACTGAATAAGAGAGACATTTTAGTAGCAGTGCAACATTGCTTCCAAAATCAATGTTAAGGTCTTTTTGCCACCATGAGGTTGCCAGGCTCCTCCAGGAGGTCACTCAGCCCAGCCAAGAAATAGTCTTACCCAAGTAAAACCACAAAGTGTTTTTAACCTTCATTCTTTGGATTAAACAAACAAGATATGAAGTGTTATTAATTAGTGAGTTTAAGAGGTGCTGTTGGGCTGATTTAGTTACCTTTGGACAGAGCTAAGCTAGTTGTTTTCTACATTTTTTAAAAGTCTTTATGCTAATCTAAACAAACCAGCTGCTGGCTGTAGCTTTATATTTATATTTATATTTACTGTCGGTCTCAATCTCCTCAACTATCTTACAGCAAGAAAGCAAATGATCATATTTCCCAAAATGTTTAACTATTCCTTTAATTTATGCATAGTTGGTTCAAGTACATTCAGATCATAATAAGTAATAACCTGACGCAAATCTGCTAATGTTGTCATCTTGATACACCTTCTGATAATTACACCTGTTAACACAAAAGTTGTTGCAGTCAATGAGATAGTATCGATTAGTTGAGTTTTTAACGATAACAACTGACATGATAAAATCCTTAAGGTGGGTTCTGTAAAAATCCAGTTTGACTTTTATTACTTCAACTTTGTACATATTCCTAAAATTATTTGTGTTTGCACATTACATTAAAGGATGCCTTTGGTATTTTTTAACCTGAGCCCTATTTTCCTCTGTTTTGTGTCTAAGTGACTGATATGAACTACTTTTGGAATTGGTTCAGTATTGAGCAAGAGGAAATGCTGGCAATGTAACCAGGTGGGGCAATTGTGCATTGTCAATGTATGTCCATTAAAAGTGGTTGTTTTTGCTACAGAGATCGTCATTTGAAGCGTCTCTTTACCTTTCGCACAATCTGGTCTGTTGTTATTGTGTCTAAGTCTCGCTCAAGGAGAGGTCTCTTTCCTAAACCTAACAAGATTTAATTTGTTGCAGGAAGACTAGGCTGAAAAGGTGAGTGAGGGTTGGAGAGAGTAGTTGGGGGACTAGTTTGTTCATTTTAAGTGCAGAAAACGTAGTTTATCTAAAAGAAAAAAAAAATTGTGCCAACAGAATGTCAAGCTACACTTCTTGATACTTCTCCTTGAGCACAACGTAGACATAATAACAAACAGACAGGATTAAGCGAAAGATTAAGAGACACTTCAGACATTCATGACGACAATCTGAGCCTGTCTGTATCAAATATAACCACTTTTAAAGGATGTACAATGAGGGTGCACAATTGCCCCACCTGGTTACATCACAGGCATTGCATAGCTGCCGGCTGCAGCCCTCTTGCTCAGTACTGACCAATTCCAAAAATAGTTGTTTACATCAGTAACTTAGTCACAAAAACATGGCCCGGAGCTCACTCACAGGTTAATCTGGGCATGGAAGTTGAATATCATTACAAAAACCTTGTATTAAAAACTCACTCAGGCTTTACAACAACTGTGCTTTTATGCAGGACAAGCAAACCCGCGGTGGCCTCACATACCGAAGGTCTCGGCTGTGTTTGCACGCTGACGGAACTGATATTTGGCAGCCTTGGTCATTTTCACAAACTCACTGTTAGGAGTTTTACTGTACAGGTCTCAGACCTGCTTCCACCCTGCTGTACCCACCACACCCCACCATCTCCATCCATCCTCTGCCGGTGTGCTGCAGGTCCCGGAGCTGCAGCAGTGGGCCTGTCCTCCCATCAATGCCTTCTTTAAGGGTCAGTGGAGCAGGGCTGCAGCACAGACCACCTTTATCTAGCACTCTCAGGACACTCATTCATACACCAGAGAGGGGGAGCTATCTGCAGCAACACACACATACACACACACACACATACAAGCAAACACACACTGAGCAAAGCCTGTGTATGTGTGTACTCGCTTACTCAAACACCATCGGGGAGCGAGAAAACACACCTCCTGCACTCATTTGCAGACTCCGTATGTGCATCTGTGTCTGTGTGTTTTGCATCTGGGACTATGCACACACACAGACACGCACACACACACACACACACACACACACACACACACACACACACACACACACACACACACACACACACACACACCTCTGTTTACTGTAAATAAAGATAGATTTCATTTTATAAACAAACTTGTGTTTATTTGAATGATCAATCTCAAACTTGTGCTTGTGTGCAGCCATTCAGGAGTTTGGTTTTTTTGGTGAGCGCCCTGCAGCAGCTTCCCCAAGATGAACAGCAGACACCGTTGGTTGTTTCCCATGAAGTTTACCCGGCAACAGTCAGATTTCTCAATGGTGCATTTTACTCTAATAGTATAGAAATTAGTATTTAAAACATGAGTCACAACCACCCCTACACACATTCACTGTTTATTTTGGTTGGACACAGTGACCCACTCACACACACATACCTTTGTTGTTACTGTTGCTAGTAGAATGAACCTTAATAATCTCTTATTTAAAAAGTTGAGTCACCTTATAAACACACAGTCAGAATGGCCTGAAATCACCCTGAGTCCAAGGAAAACAGGAAAGTGGATGTTACTAATAAAGAAAGAATGTGTCCAGAAACAAAATAAAACAGATTTCTTTCTGTTTAAAAAAAAAAAATCGTATTCACGCATTCACAGACTGTGTCTTGATCCACATTTCACAGAGATTTGCCTCATTCTACCTCGATTTGAGATGCTAAATTGCTATAAAAACAATAGTTAAACTCGCAGTATTGTGCACTTAACCTGAAAAATAAAGGTACTGAAAACACAATAGAAGCCTAAACCAAAAACCAGTGCCACCTGATTAGCGAGTTCCAGCGCTACGTGATGGTGACAAATTCTGCATGTCGGGCCGCTAACCAATAGCAGTAATGAACATAATGACAGATGGTGAGTCATTACGCCTGAAGCATTTAGACTGCTGGACCTGAATTACAGTCTGCCTCTGTCATTCCTGTTTGTGTGTCACTGTAGTACAATACATCGGTTATTTACCCAGACCTTACGCAACATTCATTTCCAAGAGAGTTTATTTTGGAAACTCCTTAAACCCATTTACTGAAAGCAAGGCCTGCATAAAGTCACAAGCATCTCATCAGAGAAACCCAATGAGAGTGGAACAATCAATGTTTTTCCTCTCACAGTTATGTGATCATGATTTACAGTGGTAGGTATTTTGAGATTCAGATGGCATTTCCTCACACTGAACCGCCAACCCTCCAGTCACCCTTATCTCTGGGTCAGTCCTTTTAGGCAGCAACATTTGGGCATACATTTGAAAAAAAAGAAAAAAAGATGACTTTCATTTCAAATATTTCATGTTTTCAATCTCAGGCACTCAAAAGAAATCCTTATGCTCTATACCTATAATGTGAAACCTAACGAGTTGGAAGTTAGCTGTAGCTTGGTGCGTGAACCAGATTTTGTTTGCTAATCTTTTACACATAAGAACAGAACATTTAAATACATCAAATATGTTTTTTTTTAATATTTTTTTGATTGAACCAACTTTCTTCATAATTTAGTGTGAACAGATTAACGTACAAAGACGTGAGTGAAAGTTTATCCTCAACCTGCTAGGGCTCCTTTGAGTTCCCTCCAAAAACACTACACCACATCCTAAAAATGGTCTTAATGGATCTGTACTCCTTTTAGGGGCTTAACTTTATGGTTCATAGTTCTTTTAGAAGTTGATTAATTTGCACTGGAGACATGGTAAAGTCAAGCACATGTACCCAAAATAGCTAAGTAAAGGGGAAAAAAAGAGTATTTTTAATGTGCATGATTCTGTCTTTATGTGATGAGGAGGGTCTTGATATATAATTCAAGCCATTTGTGTTTGATATTTGACACATTTTAAAGAAAATATCAGGAGGCAATTCATGGAGACAGAAATGTTGTTGCGTAACATGAATGAACCCTCTCTAACTGACCATTAGCTAAGACCTCCACAAAAAGACTGAGGCTCAAGCTACATGTAATACTACATGGAAATACAGAAGACGCATTGTCCTTGTTTATTTCATTTCTCTGTTTAGCTGCTTATCTTAGATACTTGTGTATTTCCAAAAAAAGACTTTTAGGATGAGGACTAACTGATGTGGAGGGCAAATGTAACGGTATCTTGGGTTGCTTGCGTGGCTGGAGTGAAAACCTCCACTACATTCAAAAGAGAGCAGAACAGAGCCATTTAAGTAGTAGTTCGCCCAAAATCCTTTAAAGCAGATAAACACACAGTTTAATCTGTATTCTTTTGCTCTTGGACAGCAAGAGCCCTACTTGCTTTTTTCCTTGGACCACACCATCTTTAAACTCTGCCTTCATTGTGATCTCAACCTTTTAAGTTTCACGGGTTAGGGGTGTAAAATGAGATGGCCAATGGCCCCTTCTATACTTCCTACCTCCATACTACCAGACCCTTGCTTAGACTGCATCCGTCTTTGAACTCAGTCTCCATTTTGGTCTGAAATATAAACTTGTGTAGTTTTGTAACTGCATCTTGCATGGTTCTAACATTGTCATGTTGACAAAAATCTGTCTACAGAAAAATAGACTGACAAAGAGGCATAAACTCCTGGGAAGGTACTCAGAACTGCCTCAGTAGTAGTTCCTGCTACAATAGGCGTCATAAGGACCACATTTCGCTATGATGACACACACAGACTCACAAAGTGAAAACATATCAGCCCTGCTGTCATGGCTGGTAAATAACACCCTCTCAAGTCTTTAAATGCTAAGTTTTGCTCTGATAGAGCCAAATGCACACTGTTTCAACATGTGGACAAATCCAAAGCTCGACAGGCCTGCCATGACTACTCATGATTGCTAAGCTAAGATCGGACAATTGTGTTTCTGGGAGTTGAACGAATGGTCAAATCCAGCTGGAGGCATTCTCAACCCCATATCACTGAAATAATATTGATGAGGGGGGCACATCATACCCTCTTTGCCTCATATCCACACAGAAATCCCCAAGGACTCCAGCTCTCAAGAGGAAATGAGAGGTTTGAGATCTCTCCGCTGATAAAGCAGCAAACCTGTCACCGCGTGTTTACACAGCGACACGTTCTTGCTTCTTCCCAGCGCTGTAGACCGAGCCAGAGCTTCCAATTTAACTCCTTTGCCTCTGCTGCTGCTTATTAGAGGAGCGTTAGATAAACTGTTTATGAAATAAAGTTTTCTTTTTTTTCCTCACTCCTGAAGTGTATGAAGTCATTCATTACCGTTCAGAGTCTTTTAGGGCTTTGGGCTCCGCATTAATTCCCTGTCAAACATCTTGGCACCTGAATTCATATTCATAGAAGAAGTTTCCAGCGCTGAGGTTAAAATTTACTGATGGGTTATTTTACTTCCTTGTAAAAGTCTTTCCAGAAGAGGAGAGGTTGTCAGAGCAACTGAGGCCAAAAGGCAAAATGTGTGAAGACTTTGTGCGAGAGAAATAAGGCAGAGCCAAAGAGAAGACAACCAAAGTAACTTTCAACACTTTAAATATCAGGTCAGATACACATGGTTATCATTCCATGATGTAATGTAGATGTGTTTGATGTGTAGAAATGATGGTCTTGTTACAGTTTAAGTTATTGGATCAAATGACTATGTGTAATATGAAAGGGATGTGTTGCTTGTACTGATGAGCACACAGAGAATTATCTCCGCAGCTTTACAGCACTTTCTATCTTTCATCTCACTGTTTTGATTTTAAGGCCTGCAACTTCAGTGTTTTAGTCTGCTCTCACAACTCACATCAACCATTTTTTTCAGCCACAACAGCCAGCAGTTTTAAGCTGATTTTTTAAAAAAAAAAAAAAAAATAACTCTTCTGTATGCTAAATGCTTTACTCAAAACAGCAGACAGACCATCTTAGCATCTAGGTGAACAAAGTGAAGCATTTAGCAGCTATAGAGCCAGATCTTGTGCTTAAAACTTGTTGGAGACCAAAACTTGGCTAAAAATACAATGAATATTGGACATTTGTTGGGTTCCCGGAAACACTACTTATATGATTATGATTTCTGAGAGAAAATGAACAGGCTTTCTCTCTTGTGCTTTACTTTGTAAGAATGGTGTAAGTAATGTTATTCTTATCTTTAAAGCGTTTTAGTGCCCCATACTGGAAAAATGTTCTTCACCAGCAATCAGATCACAAGTATTTATAGGTTTTAAGGGCTGGGAGAGAGCCAGGGCATAATGCATTCATTGCATTGAATGTACACCATATGTGTATCATGTGATCATACGATCAACAAATAGACTACTGCTGCAGGTCCGGAGGGAAAATACAACTGAATAAATAAAATAAAACGGAGTCCCTCCTCTCAGCAGAGCTGTTCTGACGATGGCAGGTCAAGTCAAGTTTATCACATATAATTTTCAGCCCAGTCACCAGAAGATGATGTTGTCTTTGTATGTTTCTGCAAACCATGAATATATTACATTTGCCCAGGGGCGTAAATGTAGACAGTGCAGGCAGTGTGGTTGCACTGGGGCCCATGGGGTGGAGGGGCCCGACTGCCACCTGGAAATATGCCGGTGTTCAAAGAATTTCCTATTTTCTTTTGTAGATTTGTCTTATACAGATATGTAATGATGATTGCTGTGTAATATGTATGTTAATGTGTCCAATGTCAAGTATCTGCAAGTGGATGTAACATAAAAGCGGCAGTAAGATACACAGTTGCTAAAATATATATACATGTACACCTAAAACTGTGTGTGTGTGTGTGTGTGTGTGTGTGTGTGTGTGTGTGTGTGTGCGCGTGTGCGCGCGCTTCATAACTTGTAACTAGGGCGTAATAGGCCTCCTCATAATAGCGTGCACTGGGGCCCATTGTAACTACCTTACGCCACTGCATTTGCCTGTTTAATATGTATCACATTGACATTGCTGAAGTGACTTAGTATATAAGCTGACAAGCAACCTGTCACTGTTTTCCAAAGGCTTTTTGAGCACCAAACAATGTTTTTAGTGACGAGTCGCAATTTTTCCACCACAATTCATGCTTGGATATAGTGCCATGGAAAATTGTTGTTTTATCGAGACATTGCTGCTTTCCAGCAGGGATTGTGCCCCCAAAACCCTGTATTTTAAGCAAAATCATGATCCTTTCCTAATCATAACCAAGATGTTTTGTGCCTATACATAACCACACGTTAATGACAGCATTGTTAAAAGTGAAGTTTCAATGTATCTGCTACTTAATAATGTACAAATGTGACGTATCCATGATATGCAGAAACATACAGTGTCACCATTTTGCTTCTGGTGATTAGGCTGTAATTTTTCAAAGCCCTGAGAAGCAGTGGTAGTTGTAACCCAGTTAGCCGCTGGGTATGTTTTGCTCAGCCTAATGTCAGGATCTCACTCCTGCCCCACTCTTCTCTCGGTTGCAACACTGACCAAGATGCTTATGTAAAGACTACTCTGTGTGTGTTCACGTGCATGTTTGTAATATGAAGAGAGGCACAGGTGGTCACATTGCTGCTTTGCATCAGGTTAAATAAGACCATAGGCTGACTTTGTCCAAGCACAAGGCTATAAAACTGGGCCTCAACACGCTTAAAGACACACATGCTGTACTGTAGTTATTGACTCACTAATACCATAAGCCTTTACTCTGCAAACAGAAATGATGAAATGTACACGGAGTACTCATGTGACATGGAAACAGCAGTAACTGGTTAAGAATAGAAGATGACAGTAATCGAGTGATCAGACGGTCATTTGCTGACAAATATATTACATAATATACTTTTAAGAATTTTATTCCTTATAAAAAGACTTAGTGAGAGTTTTATTAAGGACTAATGGACAAATACACAGACAGATGCTTGTTGGCATTCACTCTCCAAACACACATGCACAGTAGTATTAGATCCCCAACAGTGAGACAGCATGTTAAAGCGTTTAAATTCCTCGCTCTTGCCCTTGGGTGTACACAGAGGAATCTCAGGCCCATCCAATAAAACAGAGTGTGTTTGTACGACTCCTGACCACTGAGGGCTGCTTTTCACATTACCAAATACTGTACATTCCTCCAAATGGTAAACACATCCCCGTCCCACACACTCACAAACACATACACAAGCTGAAATACTGCTGTGTTTGTGTGTCTGTTGGCGCACAACACATAAATCTGGTGAGTCAGAGATAGCTGATGTGATAACTGTGGTGGTGAGTGTGCAAATGAGTGTGTGCGAGCATGTTTGTGTGTGTCATTAGCGCCAAACACCGCCCACCTCACCACAGGAGCCAGGTAGGGAACAGCTGGAACGAGAGCGCAACATCTGTCAGTCGCGTCAAAACGCACACCTACTGTCTCTGCCCCATCTGTGTGTGTTTCTGAGTGTTTGTCTGTGTGGAGGGCTTGCATGACTGCGCACACATTAGCATGACCCGAGCACTGACCTCAGGCACAACTCCAGCCCCTCACCCCACCCGAGCGTCACAAGTGCAAGACCTCCAGAGGTCTCGGGGGTTAAAGTCATATCTGCCCTCAGCTAACAATGCTGTTATCAGCTGGAGCGTGTTTGGTTTCTGTTAGGAATGAGAGCATGTGTCCATGCAGCTGGAGGAGCAACTCAGATGGAAATAGTTGTGAATAAATACCATTATAGCCCCCTGGGAGATCAAATAAATCTCTGTCTAATACAGCCGGATCAAAATATCCAACACACTCTCATGCCAAAATAACAGCATAAGTCCGTTTCCACTGATTTACAAAAAGATATTTATGACCGTCCCCAAATGACATATCTTACCATACTAACAATCGCTGTTTTAAGCAAATTTTTTAAGTTGTGAAACAGTAGCCATCATGCCATAAAACATTGTGGTTAGTTAGGTATAGAAAAAACATCGTAGTTTGGCTTGAAAGAAGTACCTCTGTTATTAATGTAAAGCAACATAAGTCATGAGACAGATGTCACATAGCCTACATCATGCCATATATGTCACTAGCGTAGTGTGCTACACATGCTAGCGTACTGTCCTATGCTGGTCTTAAAAGAAGTTACCTAGCTAACTATGGACAATGAACACCTGTCTCTTGGGTGAAAGTCCTGTATGTATTTGACATACCCATCACCCCTCCCGCCAACCTTATAGGGACTTCTTCCATCTTTAAACAACAGAACACAAACTTTATTGCTGTTTATGTGACATCACCTCACTTCCTCCTCTGCTCCAGTAATAATTACTAAAGCCACTAGAGGGCACTGCTTTAAAATAAACATCAGTATGGGTCATAATAAGCTCTTTGCACAGTTGACCTATATGTCCGTTTTTTTTTTCAGTGAGAGTGGCCTGAAAATATCCCAACAACTCCTCCAACCCATACGACCACATAGGTTGTTTGCTCCTATCCTCTAATACGACCCACCAGAGCGTTTCCTAAATTAGCGCCCCCACTGGTGTCAGAAGATCTATACAAAAATGGCATAGGTGACCATTAATGCTCACAGTCATAAACACATGGTTAATGTTGTGAAACAGTTGTGGTGAGGCAACAAACTACTTGGTTAGGTTTAATAAAAAGATTATGGTTTGGGTTCAAAAATGTACGTTTGTTATGTACGTCACCAAAATTAAGTATGTTACATACATGATGTAGCCTAATTAACACTATGTTTGAAACCTGAAAAACTTAAACACTGACTTGAAATAACTAAACACTGACTTTTTGTTTCACATGGGACACCATGAGGGTGAAAGTCCTGTGTTTGTTGGATCCATCCATTCACCTCGACACTGGAGGTTAACATCTAACAAATATACTTAAATATTAGCAATAATCAGTCATTTTACATGCACTGTAATAACTCTGCTACCAAGGTGCTCCCCTTGTAGAGTGTTTTTTTAATCTACATTTTAACCTGTGTTATAAAAGCACTGCACCAGACAGACAGAGACATCAGTAATTTTCTCCAGTAAATCTCATTAGGACAAATTTATGAAAAAAAAAAAAAAAAAAAAATTAAGTCCAGTTATTTCCACATCAAATTTTGTATATTTGGAATTATTATCCCAGAAATATTTTTTTTATTAATGAGAGTTCAAGGTAATATTGATGATGTTCATAGAGATTATCCAACCAGGCTGCTGTTTGTGGGGTATCATTGAGGTATCATGGGAAATGAGCGTGTCTCCGTGTATCAATTGCTGGTTCACACAGTTGAGCTCTCTTACGGCTTAATGACGTCACACTGTATTCAACTGGTCTGTGAAAACAACACCGCATCCATTCAGTCTTTATCAGTGCATCAACAGTCAGGGGAACACATGGCTTTCCCCACAGTCCTGTGTTCATCTCATATTTCCCTCTCTCTATCTCTTTTTCCTATTCTGCCCTACACTAGGAACAAGAAAAGTTCTATGTCGTCCTTGAAAATAGGTTTTTAGGCCTTAGCCAGAACAGCCTTTGGAATTATAAAGAACCATTTTTAAAAAGAGCAGGTTGCACAAGTTATTTGATTTTCCTTTTAAACACAGATTAAGGGTTATCATTGCTACATATAGAACTCCCAAAACCAAAGAACCACTGAGTAGCTTTTCCCCTTTGTAAAGACATTTCTGATGATGATTTTTATCTCTGGCTTGACTTGTTTTCTGTAACATAGTTGCTCAAAAGCCTGACTTTCATACATACAGTACAGGAACTAATATGGGTCAAGGGTGGATTTCTTGCTGTTTGCCACCCTGCCTATTATTCTTGAGCACTGTATGTGTGTGTGTTTTAAGGGCGCATGACTTTCGAACGACTGTTTTTGTTGGTTTTGGTTGAGCGTTCATGTGTAAGAAGGAGAGAATGTGTGTTTGCCTTGTGTGGTTTTCCTCCGGCTGTGGAGGGCTTGCCTCAGCCTCCTTCACCATCATTACAGCCGGCAGAAGGAGTGGGACATGTATTTCATTTAATGGTGAACTCTATCTCATTAAAGTACATGTGTAAGTAATGTGTTGCCATTCGGCCCCAAAAGACATTTGTAAATCAGTGGATACGTTATTATGAGCATCACAGCCCCCACAAAATGACTCGTTTTGCAATCAGGATTTAATTTATTCGGTCCAATAGCATTTGGAAAGTGTAGAAGAGCCATGTATGAAATCATTTTTCCTCATTCAAGTTAGCGGAGTGCTAAACGGGAAGTAGCCAGCTTGGCCACCAGAGTCTTTAGTGCGCTTGCTCTATGGGTCCAATGATGTGAAAGCAGTGCCAAAATAATTTTATACCATGGAAACAGAGCTTTTTTGGCTTCATGCGCCACTGAGCATCTGTCATAGGAATGAACAGGACCCCGCTGCCAATGCTGTATCCAGGTCTCTTAATACATCCATTGTCCATATGCCAAAAAAAGTTTCTAGCTTCTGGGTTTACTTCTGTGGTATACGGCCGACTGAATATGCACAGTAGTGTTTCTGCCACTGTCCCTGCCTATGAGTTCCTACTTGGCGATGACGTCCCAGATTCTGAAATCGCTTTGCTCGGCTAAAGAAAGCTTTTACAAATACAAGACCGCCATGGCTCAAGACTTCAAAATAGAAAGAGTCGAAAAATGGCTGCAAGGCTGTGCAGCATTCCTTGGGGCCTGGTTTTATGCTACAACTAATATCTGTTAAACTGAAAAGACTAAAGACAAGAGTCACAGGAGCTTACATCTAAAAGACTTGACACACACACACACACACATACACTACAAACTTTTTTTTAAAAGTTTCTTTTACTATCTCGGTTTTATTTATCTCTGATCCAAGTCTGAAACTCGATGAACACATGCGGTTTCTAGATTTGTGAAGTTCAAGCTTCTGGACCACCAATAATCTGATAATGTGTACAATTGGCAACACATTTAATGTCTAAAGATAAAGCATATGAAAATCTAGAGCTTGAATCTTGTGCAGACTTTTATGCTGAAAAGCACTGCAAACCAAATGTTTAAGTGTTGGCTGTAATCAAAGCCCATTTAAAGTTGTTTTTTAATTTGAAATGTAGTGGATGTTGGACACTGACTTGCTTTTTAGCTGGTTTTCAAGGTAAATGTGTGTTTGGTGGCAAATAAGGTAAAAGATATGAGAAAGAGAGGGAGAGCCAAGCCTCCAACAGGTTTAGGGTTACTGAGGTGACACACACTGTCATTCCCAGCAGGTGGGAAAGAGGCCTGGTGTGTTTGTCTTGGTGCATACGTGTGTGTTAGGGGTCGGGGAGGTCGGTGGGTGGTTGCCTGGATTCCTTCATGCTGGCCTTTAGCTCTGCTGTTGCAGACCCTGTGTTTTTAACCATGACAGCTGCTAATCTCTCGTCCCGACAGCCCTCTGACAACCTGACTGACTGGAAACAGTATGTGCACATGCTTGTGTGTGCATGTGAAATGTTAACTTTCATATGTACATGCTTGAACATGAAGATAAGCTGACACAGCAAAGTCCTCGCAAATAGCGTGTGGTTATATTTGCCTTTTCTTTCGAATAGCTAATCAGACAGATGATCTGTGTGATCAACAACAGGGTAAATACATAGAACAGATACAGATGTCTTACATCATACTTGCTCTACAGCTTCACTTTGCCAAGTAGAAGTGTTTCATAAACTCCAGTCATCTTTACTCAGCCCTCTAATAACCTGTGAAGGTGGCCTAGGGCAGCACCTAGTGCAAGACAACAAATCATAACATAGAATATTAAATGAAAATGACAGAGTTTATTATTTTTTCGTTTTATCCTGTTAGTCTGAAACAATATTTAAAGGGATAGTTCAGGTTTTTGGACATGAAGTTGTGTGACATGCTGACCATCTGTAGCTCTGATGTGACGCTGTCTGAGAAATGTCCCGTAGCTTACCGGAGAAAAAGTAGTTCTGAAGATATAAGGGGGACACGTAACCAAAAGGTTTTAAGCTACAAAAAAGTATGCATGTGTTTTGTTAGACTATTTCAATCATTTTAAAACATCCCCGCATTACGTCATACCTTGCTATCAATTGGGACTATTTTCTGGCCAGTATCACTCTGCCGTGCAGGCCCACAAGACAGCACACCAACAGAAATCAATTAGACAGTTCATCACCACGCCATGCAGGTGCGCAGGACAGCTACAGCTAACAAAAACTTCATCGGCTGTTTCCAACAGAGAACCAGTAGGCTATTATTAGTGAGGAAAAAGATGTACTAGCCCTATATATACCTACTACTACAGCGCGAACACCGGCTCAGGCTCACGACACACCCTCGTCAGCTGCTGTAGGTAAACAGAGGAATACTGTATTTGAGTATTTCAATTGATTTTGCGTCTTAACACCTCTACTCCACTACACTTTCTTACTCTGCTTTTATTTATTTCACAACATAAGTTGCTATAATACAAATAATTTATGATGTAATGGATAATATTTTATGTGTGTGAAATTCACAAGCTACACAGTAATATAAGACAATCACCTCCTTTACCAGCTTTAAAATTACAGTGATGTTCACATTAAAGATGCAGAGGGAAGGATTCAGGGGCATCTTTTGGAAGAAATGGAATATAATATTCATAACCATGTTCCCATTAGTGTATGATCACCTGAAACCTAGAGGTTTTTATTTTTCGTTACCTTCGAAGGTGCCTATCTACATACATAGGGAGTCCATCATGTTGTTCTACAGTAGCCCAAAACGGACAAACCAAACACGGGCTGTAGATAGGGCCTTTTGCATTTTTGCGTTGGCCACTGTGGTTCTCCCACACGCTTGGCACATGAGAGGGGTTTCAGATCTGGTGCTTCATTGCTAGATGCCTCTAAATCCTACATACTGGACTTTTAATTAGTCAATAATTAGAATTTAATAATCCAATAATATTCTGACATGGGCAATTCTGCATAATGAGGACTTTTACTTCTTGTTCTTTGAGTATATTTTGATGTTAATGTTTTTGTACTTTTACTTGAGTAAGATTTATACAGGATTCTTGTAACAAAGTCTTTCTGTACTGTTGTGTAGCTACTTTCACTTAAGTAAGAGAACTTAATGCTTCCATCACTTTCCACCAGAGAGTACAATATGTTTGGTTAGGGGGATGCCATAATAATCAGATAAAGAGGAGCAATTACACCAACCTTATGACCATAAAGTGACAGTAAGCCAACAGATGACCACACTCAACCCAAATCATTGCTTAACTTTAATGCTCCATCAAAGAAGTCACGTGTTTGTGAATTCAAATTGGTTACGGTCTGTTTACAAAAAAATGGTGCAGGTAGCTCCGTGCACTCCTGTGTTGGTGCTTGATTTGTTTATGTGAATTTTTTAACGTGAGCATTCTTGAGGGTAAGTGTCTCATTGAGAGACACTAGACTCAGCCCCTATAGTAATGCTTCATGCAGGTCTTAGATAACACCTGAATTCCCTGGCGAGCATCCAAATTAAAACTCACTGACATAGTTACTTAACTCTGCCACTATGAATGCTACTAATCTCCTACACAGTCAAAGGCACGACTCTTATTCCAGCTCGTTGCCCACAATGCTGTTTTTGATGTCTTTGTGTGCTTGTTCAGCACTGAACTTAATGACAGCCTAAGTGTATGTATGTTCCTCTCCCGCAGTCTCTCTGTTACTGGGTCTCTACATGACGTGCCTGAGTGAGTGGCAAGAGTGGGGTGACCGAGTTCACAGTGTATATATTGGTGTGTGTATGTGTGTGTGTGTGTGTGTGTGTGTGTATGTGTGTGTGTGTGTGTGTGTGTGAGAGAGAGAGAGAGAGAGAGAGAGAGAGAGAGAGAAGGAAGAAGGTGGAGATAGACAGAATAACCGGGGTCGGCTGACCACAGAGGAATTCTCCCTGTAGGCCTCAGGGCCCACAGCTGATCGCAGCACATGGTAATTAGTCTACCTCAGTGTACACACACACACACACACACACACACACACACACACACACACACACACACACACACACACACTACCACATTTTTATATAGCAAAAACACATCATTTTACACACGTAACATTTATAGACTTTCCTGAAACCCATCAGAAGTTGTGCGTGACCACTCGCTCTTACACACATCATGTTTAGTTGCACACACACACGCACACTGTCAGTCCAGCGCCGTCCTTGGGGAACATGGCGGTGCAGTCAAATGACATAGGACTTTGTCACACACATGACATAGCAGTGTGTAAGTGGGTCAGGCAGTATATTTGCAAAGCGCGCAGTGTTTGTTTTAACGTGTGTGGAAACCAGATGGGTGGAGTCACCCAGACCAGGGCAGTCCAGGACAGTTGGTGTCAAACAGTCAAGTTTAGAAAAGTGCACACAGTCAAGGACATACCTAAGCATTTTCATCCAAAGTTTTATTTTTGTCAGGGTGAAAATTTCATGGGACACATTTTCCCAGTGAAATCTGCAATAGTTATTACGTCACCATTGTGTATACATCAAGCATTGCCTTCTAATACAACACTAATTGCTATTTTTTATTGTACTTTCAGTTACAGTTATGATTTCGTACTGTAGAGAAAGATCAGAGAGCATAATCTCATCAGTAAAAGAGTAATTATACTTCTTATTTACTGCATAATTTGAAATGTTACAGTGTCAGGTGTTTATATTAAAGTTGACCGTAGTTTCAAATAATGGGGTAAACATATATAAAAATAATCCCTGTGAGCAAAAACCTCAGGCTTCTGCTGTTCTAAATACTCTGTTCCCAGTGTTTTTTCCACTTTTGACACAAGCCATTGTCAGATCCTGGCAGAGGGTTTTATGTAGTCATTTGCTCCAGGTAGGCTACTACAAGTGGTTATATTATATAGCCTACACTGCTACATGTAGCAACATGCTAACGTAAACATGTTAATCTTGGTCGCCAGTGTTGTTAATTTCTCCTCAATTTCGGATCATATACCTGCTGAAACATGCCCGCTTGTGTTTAGAAGCCTTTATTGGTGATTTTTCATGGTAGAAAGTGCAGCTATTCTCCGTTACAGTCATTCCCCACCTGTAGGATGAAACAGAGATTCCAAGATATGGACACACTGACCAATTAGAGCATTTTTTGCCTGATGAAGATCTAGTACCGAAACGTAGCAAATACATTATATATTGCCAGTTAGACAGTGTGCGGGAGTACTTTTGCAACCACAGACTGCAAAAATAATGGATGGAAATTCTAAAGTTAAATGTAATATTTTAGAAGCAGGATGAAAACTGCAAATCTTTGCATTTGACAAGCTGATTATAGTTTATTACATATTGACATCTGACTAAATGACTTAATTCATATAGTTTGCTCTGTAAATATACTGCAGGTACTGAAACTAGTGCGCATGTACCTCTCTGTGTGACACGCAATGTGTGATATTGAGGTGTTGACCATCATACGACCATCATATGTGTCCATATGCACCACACACACACACACACACACACACACACACACACACACACACACACACACACACACACTGGTTCAATAGGAAACATAACACCGCCTCTTTCTGTCTTACCTTTTTAGGCCACATCCGCTGTAGAAACGGCAACCTTGGATGAGTTGGACGTCATGGCCATCTTTACTCCACCTTCCTCTGCTCATGGTGTGGGCTAATTGGTCATGAGGCTATGGAAACACATAAGAGGCGAAGGTGAGAGAGGTAGGGAGAGAGTGTATGAGATGGAGAGGCAGATAAAAAGATGGAGCGAGAAGGGAAAATTCAACACTTACAGATTCAGTTAATTTACCTTTGTAGAATAACATTTGACATCGATTTTTAAATGACTGTTCAAACTCTATGGTTCAAACTACAGTAATAACAGCACAAACCAAGCAGCAACGAAAAAAACAAGGTCAACAGTTCCTTCTCAGGACTTCCTTGTGACCTGCAGTACATGTTACTGCTTACATTTACAATATGTTGCCTTCGGTCTGCCCACAGTCCACCCTGCTCATAATAAAGTTACTATTCAATCCCACCGAGCCTCTGCATGTGTCCTGTGACAAACCATGATAAATCTCACTTTGCGTAACACACTGCTTGGTAGGGGGTCATGTCTGGGTCAGTGGAAGAACACATGACACAGTATGGATGTGTTGTACATTGTTAGAGACACAGGTGAAGGCCTTAAGCTATACACACTTGTTCCTTTTTTTCAACTGTATAGATGACTTTTCAGCAGCCTTTAACAACGAAACAGAATGAGGCAAATCGATGGCTGTGTCTGAACCAAGTGGCAACCTCCTCGCTGATAAATGAAGCCAAAGTACAAGTGCCAAAAATTGCAGTCCCTTGAATGGCCACTTGAGACTGGCTCCAAAAGTTAGTCTCCATGTTAAAACGCCCAACTTTACAGCAGAAATATACATATTTACGGCCTCGTACAAAAAAACAGTTTTGGTCTCTATAGCTAATTCCCTCAATCATGACAACTATACGGGGGTACATTTTTTATCTGTTTAAATTTTATTAAAGCAGACAAGGTGAGTCTGCGAGGCGTCATCACAGTCTATGAGTCACATCCACCCCTCGCTCCTCCACAGCTCCACCCTCTCTTCCAGACATGGTCACTTCTGCCTCCAGTCTATGGTCCTCATAGGATTAGTACTTTTATACACGTACTAGTAGGCCCAGGGGCTCCCTGCACATCCACAGGCCAAAATTGGCATGGGAGAGGAGTTCCCAGCTGGTGTCTGTTTGTATGTTAAAGGCTGCTACAATCCAGTCAAATAAAACTATTTTAAGGGGCCACCAAGTTTTATTTTATGTTTTTTAAAATCTTAATAAAACCAGCGTATTTTTTTTAATCCTTTGCAGTGGGAGTGCTGCCAGCAGCATGATGAGGCACTGTGTGTGAATCCTGTGCTGAGCACTGCCAGTTGGGCTTTTTTTTTTTTCTCTCTGAGAGCCAAGAGTTGAAAAATGTTCAACTCGGGGTAATACACTGCAGCCGTCACTGTCACTTTTTATCTAGCTGCTCAATCACAGTGCAGGGCAACCTCAAACACTCCCAGCTGGGTGTTAAGAAGAAATGCTTTGGTTCACAGGGGGCCTAATTTCCCCCCAGTTTTTTTGTTTCACCATCCTTTCATTTTGAACTTGTCATTCTAATCTAGACATAAGAAGTGAACCACAAGGTGTGCTGCTGAATAACGTTTTCTTTAAAGACTTTTATGACTACTAGTAGTACTTTGCATCTTTACAAATGTGATTTTGAATAACCCACTGGTTTCGGTTTCACTTTGGCTTGGGGTGGAGGCCAACATCTTAGAGACAGATTTCTTAAAACCTGGGCAAATGAAACCAAAACTAAATTAAAGGCCTAGAAACAGTACAATTCAAGGTAAGTGGAAAAAAGCCCCCCCCCCTTTTGAATGTCAATGTACTTGACACCAGGAAGGTTATACATTTAGAGTTTTAAAACTACCATTATTGCTAACGTACAAATGACCTGATTTAATGTATGAGTATTCATCCATACAAGTTTTCTCTCACTCCTTTTTTTCCTGTGAATGTGACTGAAAGCCACAAGCTGACCCTGATTACACCTGATAAACAGTCTGTCTTCAACAATGCGCTTTCTTTGTACTTCCACCAGCACATAAACACACCCGAACCCACACAGATGGACATTAAGCTCATTACACCTTCCAGCAGTCAGGACATTCACATTAGATTCATTACAGTATATGTCACCCTCAGGTCAGTATCCTGACCTTTGCCTTTTTTGACTCACAAACATAGCAAACAGTAAGTTAGTGTGTGTGTGTGTGTCTGATGGTAGTAGTGTGATTACATTAGTACATTTCAGTGCCTGGCCTGTTGGCAAAATTATGTTTTTAAAAACACACAAATCAGCTTGTTACACCATGTCTTCAGGCATCTTCGCATCATATGAGGTTTCCAACTGTGTTTTCATGCTGTTGTCAGTGAGTTCATCCCTGCAAACTGTTTCATTAACCCTTCATACTTTGCTTAACCAGGCCTCTACGCCTGTTTTAATTTGAGGTGATACATGTGCCCTAATACATGCATGCATCTCACATTTGCACATTGTACATTTGCATATGAAACCACGTAGGGACTGAAAGTTCGGTTTAACCCTCAAAGTGCTGACTCATATTAGCCCACTAGGGAGCCAGCTTTGTCATGCTTTTGCAGCTCTGCTGAGAAGCACCCTTTTATCTCTCTTCTCCGGAGATTCTGGATGGATTTATTTGAAACGGTATTCAGATTAGAGTAAAACTGAAAAGGGCTCTTGTGATATAAGCCGTTCCTGTCTTATCTGCCCCCTGATGAACCTACTCTCTGACTCAGACTCTGGTTTCTCACTCATTTGTGTCTGCACGCAATAATGCATAGTTATTATTCTTATCCAAGCAGATGGCTTCTGTGTGTTTTTTGGGTAATTGAAAACATCCTCTGTTATCCCAACGTCAACCAAGGAGACAAAACTAGAAAGATAAAACCAAAGCTTTCTGGGTTTCTGCTTGAAAGGGATTTATAATAATACTGATACTTAATAATAACACAGGATATTAAAAATATGCTTGGGGCCAACCATAAATACTTACATACATACATACATACAATATGTGGTCTATTTATATGTCTGTGTGTATGCGAGTATTCACTACTAGTGACAACTAGGTATATTATTTAAGTACTGCATTTACAATTTTATGGTACTTTCATTCTACCCAAATATTTCTTGGTATATTAGAAATATAGATATTGTATTTTCCAACTTAACAATATTACAGCTAGCTTATAGCTACTTTGAAGGTCAAGATTTAACATACAAAACATACAAGCAGATTTGAGCCTGTGTACCCTTGGCTGATGAGCAGCCACAAGAAAAAATTACAAAATAATATTAAATGCTGAAATGTTGCTTAAGTGTAACGCAAGTCAGGAAAAGAGTCATAATTTCAGTGAACTGACTCAGTAATGTCAGCTACTGTCAGCAGTATCCACCCTAAAAGTTTGCTAACACAAACTACATGAACTACTGGTCATACCCATGGATAAAGGACACTGGATACAGTGTTGAAGATGGAGCTCCCTTTATTCCTACAAAAGCTGCTCAGCCATGCATGAAGCCAAAAAGTTTGTCTTCCTGAGTATATAATTACCTGGATCTTCTGCACTATTGGGCCCATAGAGCACCTGAGACTTTGCCGGCTTTGCCGCCTAGCAGCTAACCTCTGGTTTAACCCTCCGCTAAGTTGAACGAGGATAAAATTATTTAATCATGTGGCTCTTCTAGACTTTCGAATTGTTATCAGGCCAAATGAATGAAATCCAAATAGTGAAATGAATCATTTTGCAGGGGTTGTGATGCTCACAAAACTTTATCCACTGATTTACAGATGTCTCTTTCCCCAACGTCCTCAGGGAAACAGTATCTTTGGGCCCAATGGCATGTCATGGCAGACCTGGGCGCTGTGGTTACATGCTTCGGCTACTACGTAAAATAGCTTTAAAGTCCGGCACACTTCCTGAGGGCCTGGTTATACCACACCAATTAAGGCTGTAACAACAAAACATCCAAGTCAATGTACAAGCTATACACTAACGTTAGCTTTAGCAACATAACAACCTAAGTGAAGATCACTGGGAACTCCTAATTCTTCTGTAATGCTTCTTCATTTTCTTTCATTTTTCCTTTGTTGTCTGTGTGCTTATGGAGTGGATTCATCAGGATGTGCCGCTTTTTTCCCAGGTATATATAAACTCATTAAAATTAGCTACACCATCATCATCTATTGGGTTAAAATTCTGCTTACACTTAAATCAGTAAAAAAAAAAAAAGAATCCAGTAGTATTATGACAAATAAAAATACACATTCTGACAGAGGTATTTCTACATAATGACTTCTTTTACTTGTGATACTTTTACGCATGTTTTGTCACTAATTCTTCTACAGTATTTTTACATTGTTAATAGCACTTGTTTGTACACTTGCATACAGTTCAGTTCTATTAAGTTAAGATGAGGTAAAGTTGAATGAAGATTACAGATGTCATTGGAAAAATTGTATCAGCAGACAAATAAGGAGGACTGAAGATGAGTAAACACTTTCTTGCTCATACAGTGAAGATAAGACATTGACACAAGATGACTGCATGTGGTGTCACCAGCTCGTCACATAATACGGCCCTGAGGTTGGTGATGGAGTAATACACTTTGAGCTGACTCAGGTTTTCCAACTGCAGGAAAAGAGTACAATGAACTAGACTTAATCTAAGTATACTTAATGAACTTATTAGCAATGTACTAAAAATGTGCTATTTCTTATGTACCAACAATGAACTTAGTATGCTAATGGTATAGCATTAGTGCTATTAAATACAATCAAGTGGACCCGGCTGAGACATTATTAAGATGTACTTAAATATACACAAGTACAACCTTTTCCAATAAGGCTTAAGGCTACTTTAAAAAATAAAACAAAACAAAAAAAAACTTAATCAAACTTAATTTATACTTGAAATTCAACTATATTTCCTGAAAGTTTGTAATAACAAATCATTACAAATTAAAATTATATTTCAAATATATTTTCTTACATTCTAATTTAATTATCTATAACTATTTATATTATCTATAGTTTATTTATCTATAAAATTGAATTAAAATATATAGTTTAAGTAGGAGAAAATACATTTTAAAAGTACAGTTTTTGTAATAAAATATGTACTTAAGCATCTTTAAGTGCATCTTAATGGTGTCTCAAAATACATTCAAGTACACTTAATTGTATTTCAGTATGTCTTTAGTAGCACTGATGATATACAATTAGTATATTAAAGGAACAGTGTGTAAGGTTTAGGGTGATGTAGTGGTAAATAGAATTCCGTCAGTGTTCATTTACCAGGAGCCAACTTATCTGCAGAGGAAACAAATTTACCAGGTGATTTAAAGCGGTAAAAACACTGAATAAATCTGTTTCATGGAACAAATCTGTGTTTTTCCATGGAAGGGTGTCTAACTACTTTGGCTGATGCAAAAACGGCAAAACAGGAATGGCCCTATCTACAGCCAGTATATAGTTTGTCCGTTCTGGGCTACTGTAGAAAGATGTTGGTGCAGCCTGGTGGACTCTGAAAGAGAGTCCCTATGTAGATATAAATGGCTCATTCTAAGGTAACAAAAACCCCATGATTCTTAGCTGCAGGTGATTACACACTAAAAACAACATGCTTATTCCATCTCTGCCATCTATCCCCCAAAATCCTACACTCTGGACCTTTATGTATTATTAGGTAATCAAAAATATCTGGTTTACATTAACCATGTGCTCATGAAAGCATACTAAGAATACCTTAATTAACTGTACTTAAGTATACTTTTTTCAAACTTGGGACCAGCAACTGCTTCACTCGATAAAAAGATCCCATCTGACAAACTACGCAGAGTAACAGATTTCTGTGTGTTACAAAGCACAGAAGTATGTGCAGATGTTGCTGGCTATCACCTTGCAGTTTCTGTGCATGTGTGTGTGAGTGAGGCAGATTTCATATAATGCTCCTTCCATATTTCCTTTATTTCCTCGTACTGTGCTCCTGTCTGTGGCTACAGACGCCCGATCGGGACAGAAAGCCTGGGGGGAGTGGAATTAAAGTTAGATAACTGTATCTGGTCGTGGTCAGACCAGTCATAACCCATAATGCAGCGTGAGGAACAACTCTGGCCTCGGGGGGTTAAAAGGTTATGAGACAATAATGCTATTTAATATGGTGGACAGCTGTCTATCTGGCCGTCTACCTGCCTGTCTGTCTGTCTGTGTCTAATATTACATCTTTTTTAAATCTGATGCTGCATACCTGATCTGCGGCCTGTTTATGGAAACTCTATCCTCCCTGATGTGATTGCTTCCTCGTCTAAGGCCTCCCAGTCATGCCTGACTCATTTTATGAGCCGTCCCCACGGACAAACAGGCCTTCATGCTTCATGTAACGCTTTGTGTGTGTGTGTATTGGGAAAGTTTTACTCATTCTTAATTGTTTGTGAATGTGCACCCAGGCACGTCCTGCGGTTTTGCAGAAAAAGGTTTGGAAAATTGTTTTTGTGTTCTTTCAAGACACTGGAGATTCATCAGTATAAGACATTGTCTCAGTTTTTAGTGTTGTTTGCAAGGAGCACATGGATGCACACTAATCCAGATGTCTCTCAGTCCAGTGTGTAGGCCATCTGATAAGAACGGTGGCAGTAAAGAAGTAATTATCAGACAAATATATAATGCTATCAAGGAGACTAATTTTTACCCATCAGTCAATGTAGTCCTGCTTAATAATAAGTGACACTCTGACTTATATAAGAGTTATTCACCCTGGTAAACTCCCAGCCAGCAAGCTGAGTTATTATGACCTGGCAGCTTGCTTCTGAACCTACAATGTGATTAGATGACCTAGGCTGGTACAGTAGAGTTTAAGTTAGCTGTGAAAGGTGTCAGAGTCCAGGGCTGATATGTGAGGAAATGAGGGCCTAGTTTACCCTTTAACTGAGACAATAAATGATCGAGCAGTAATTTAAGCCCTGCCTAAGCTCTTGTGGTATCTTTGCAGTTTAGCAGCCTTGTGTACTCACAGTGCATACAGCAGTTTCGGTTAAAATATAACCGACAACCTTTGCAGTGTCAGCTTCCACATGTCTCAAAACCGTAAACTCTAAAGAAACACACATTCAAATACAGCATATGGCCTGATGAAGTGAAACTCATCAAGGCCGTGTTACTTTACAGGCTCTTCACATGTCTGTTAAACCTATGAAAAGTAATGCACTTTAAATGATATATAACCCATGTAATCATGAACCTGGAGGCTGTGAGCACGTTGTGTATGTGCTGCAGGCTGTCCTCCCTCATATGACAGGAGCAAAGGAGGAAGTTGGGTGACGTAGTATAAAGAGGGAGAAAGTTCATGAAAGGAGGAGGTTGGGGTGATGGAGGAGTCAAACATTGACCAGGAGACTGGGATTCGTGTCCCGTGTAAAACCAAAAGTCAGTGTTGAAATATTTTAGGTTACGTACATATGTAATGTCATGTGCAGAGCCAAATGGAATGTGCTGGGTTTTTTTGTTTTACAATTTTCAGCTGTGATCCACAATGAAAAGTTTTGTTTCCTGCTTGCAATGTGATAAACAATGTTCATTTAAGATAACAATTTTCTTTTGCAAATTGGCGGAAAATCTGAGATGTCGTTGGAATTCTGTGGGTGCAAATTCCATGTGGGCCTGGTCATGTCGTCACATTACCACATCATCACATTACATTAAAGGGGCTCTATGCAAACTTCAGAGCATATAAGTTGTCTGCATATGGTTGTCAACATGGAGGGGCTGAGCTGGCAGCTAGTAGCTAACAACTAACTCCATCAACAATACTAAGCAACACCAACAGTGTTGACAGAGCTAACAGTGTTAATTAGGGGGGAATCGGAGGGTGGGCGCCGCACCACACCCCTGCCGCTCCAATCTTAGTGTATGAGCGCAGTGCAAAGTGACAGCAATGTGTGAGCCAATGGGTTACACACATGAACTATCAAGCATGTGCAACCAGATTGGCTCATGACAACAAACCACAAAGAAGCTAGGATTACAACACGGAGGCAGCTTGACTTCATTCTTTGCTCAGGACAACATTACACCATCATAACTCTACATAGCAAATAGTGTTTTGCCGCTCTATTAATGCTCTAAATGTCACACACAGAACCTTTAAATATACGTTTAAGCCCTCATGTAATGGGTCAAAATGTTGTGTTGAAGGAGAAGTCCCATGGATGTGCAACACACATACCTTATGAAAAAAACAAATGCTAATTTTTTGCTAAAACACAGAGCATGTCCTTTGATAGGAAAGTATACAAATTCAAATTAAAACCATATGAACTTCCATAAGAATATGTAGAGAAGGAGCATAATAAAACAAACCATAACACCAGAATGTTAAAGTTGTACCTTCAAATTAAAATCAGCCGTCCCTAGGACTTAATTCATAGATTTTATAGCTTATTTAGTGCAACAATATCACACCAATAAGAAGTGTGTACATGGGTAGTTATGTAAAAAAGTCACTGACATGATTAACAATGCAGATGGCTCATATTTTCTTCTGTTAGTTATTTTGTTTTGGCGAGCAGCAACACAAAAATTCATAGAAGAAAATGAAATAAAATCTCTTGCTGGTTTGTTGCATTTAAGCATTTTTACAGGATCATTTTTAAGTATCAGAATGGTGTGACAGAGTCATGACTTTCTGATTCAACTTTGACCTACTGTACTTACCGTAGTTGCAATGAGGGATTATTACTGACATTTTGGATGTTCTCACTCATTGTTTAACCTCCATGTAAAGTGGTTTAGATAATCTAGCTAAATGGTTGTTTGTTTACAACCCTTTTTTTCTTTGTGTCAAGCTTTGCTGGAGGACTCTGTGCTCCCCGATTTCAGCAATCACTTTGGCACGTACAGTATGATGTCGTCATAACTGATAAGCACGAAGGCCAAAAAATAAAGCCCAGGTGATAATAAACCGAGTTACCTGTAAAACCTACATCATCAGCAGTCAGAAATGAGAAAAGTCAGCCAAAAAGGGTCACAGAGAGCAAACCTCACCTGAGCTAACCTCGTCCCTGCCAGCCTCCATGATGCAATACTGCCACTCCATCCAGTATTCAGCACCATCTGTGGTCTGCTGCCACTACAGCCCCTGGCTGCAGGCAGAGCACATAGTAGTTAATATGGAAGTGCCGGAGAGATGTATGTATGAGGAATGGATAAGGACAGAGTGTGGGGGCAGGAGGGACGCTGATGGAATAAAGTGGTCTGGAAAAAGTGAGTGGGTTGTGTTTATTAAAAAAGGTGCATATTGTAGATTTGGAGGAACCTGATCATGTAAGTGCGTGTCAGAAAAAGGACAAATGGAAAGAGAGAATTCACCAAAGGAAAAAGAGATAAAGACAGAAGGAAAGAGAAGAAGTGACATCACTGGAAAAGGACAATTCACGCCTGTTTGTTACCCAGACTTGACCGACTCCAACCATGTTAGCGTGTGTAGTGTTGTGTGGGACAGTGTAAAGGTGACTGACAGGCACAAACAGGCTAACCAAACATTCAGTTGCTGTGTGTGTATGGGTGTATGTGTGTGTAGGTGGGGGGTATCTGCCCCTCTCTGTGTGGGTGTGTGTGTGTTTGGCAGTGGTATGTGAATGAGTGTGTGTGTGCGTCAGTGTGTATAGCGTCCTGCTGACAGCACTGTCCTGGCTGTGATGTGGACAGTCGAAGGTGCTGACAGGCTTGTGTTGTTTCATGGTCCTGTTGGGGGCTGTCCGGGCAGGCTGGGACACAAACGTCCCTGCCTGCTCCCCTTCTGTCCCCATCGTGGTCAGTCCTGTGGGTTAAATAAACGCCTTTAGCACTGGTGTTAAATATCTTTAAATTTAGAGCTGACCATCATTCTTATAATAACAAAGATTTAAATGACCTTACGTAATGTGAATGGTGTCACTCATAGTGACAAACCTACAGAGAATTATCACCTGATTCTGCAGTTCCCCTTAGCTCTTTGGAGCATTTTAGAGTCTTTTAGCATCTTTCAGCTCATTGCTTTGGTTTTACGGCCTGCAACCTTAATGTTTTGTTACAGTCTCACCAGACTCATCAGTGTATTTTTCAGGATGGGCAGCTTTTTCAGTGAAAAAGCTATGATAAACCCCATGGACTCTGCCTGCTCGGCATCAAACAGTACACAGACAAGTTAGCGACTAGCTGGTGAACATAGTGCATTGAGCATTTAGCAGCTGAGGAGCCAGATATTTCCCTCAGGAGTTGGTGGAGACCAAAACAGAGCTAAAAGAAGAGTGAATATTGGACAGGTGGACAGAAACATGACTCCCAATAACTTCTAATGATGCTCCATGTCTGCTGGATATGTAAATAAGCTACTGTTTGCTGGAGCATTCACCATATCAACTTTTTATCCGCTAATTTGTCAGGATGACTGTTAACAGTTTGCATTGCTATTTATAAGCAGCCAAATCAGTTAATGCTGCTTTAAAGAAATACTTCATATTTAAAACACTTTAGACTAAACAGTCTCACGCATGGAATAGAAATGTGTCTGCACTGTTTATGCAGACATATATTAAATAGTACAGTTTTAGTGTAAATGCATGTGTTTCAGAAGTCCTGAGCATACCACTGGATAACTGAGACTTGGACTATACTGCATGAGTTGTGTGCGAAACATGACCGTGGAGGCATTGTAGAAAAACCAAAGTATTCTTCATGATTTCAACATAACACAAGATGATTGATAAACAGATGATTTAGGGAGTAGAAGAAGTATTATTTTAATAATGACAATAATAAAGATGGCAATAATTAAGTTAATGAGCAAAATTTTGGTTGGAAAGCCTCTAAAACATCATCATTGCTCATTGCCGAAAACCCAACAATGGTAAGTATAGTAGGTCAAAGCTAAACCAGGAAGCTGGCTTGATGTATACAGCTGACAATCTGATTATCTGACTGCTTGTGTTTGAAAACAAAGTTGCGCTGACGAATGACCTGTTTTTCTGTTTATGAATGAGGACATGTCGACCAAGTTAGTGGTTTTTAACCGCTTCTTTTTGTAACATTTTCAAACAACTTCTCATCTTTTGCAATCATCATGTAAGGTTCCCTTTGCATCAATGGTCTGCAGTGCAGTGACACATATTCATAGCTGGGAACAATTTATAACACAGGTTAACTGCAGTCTTCGCCAATTGTTGGGTAAAATCCTCCCACACTACCCCGAAACAGCTTGGTTTCCCCCCCCCAGGGCGTCAAAACAACACCACTTGGTCAGTGGCCAGCAGCAACTGACATGGATGCACAATGCACCTTTTTGTGTCTGTATGAGAGGCAGTGGGCTCTCAACAAACCCCCAGCCCATCCGCATCCATCCTAGACAGTCAGAGCAAAGGATGTATTATAAAGAGCAAGGAAGTCCGCTTAGGGCGGGTGGGTCCAACAAGCACAGGACTTCGACCCAGCAGACTGGTGTTTGTGTCATGTGTGAAACTAAGACTCAACTTAGATCTTTGCTCAAACCTAACTTAGTAGTGTTGTTGCTGAAACTTAACCGTTTACCCACCGATACAATGCAAAAAAATGTGGTCACCAGGGGCTTCTGCCCAAGAATCAAACTAACTTGTCAAACATTAGAAGCATAGTTGCATTCTTATGTGATATCTAATCAAAAGGAGGAAGGAACCTCCAACATATCAGACACAAATGATGGCTGTTCCAACCTTTAATAAAAATGCCGATATCTGCAAACCAATAAACTTGTCGTTCGTGTAGCATCCCCATGTGTGCTATTGTTATCTGAGGTATCCTGCCCTCTGGACCTGAATGTATATTACCCATTGTCCTGCCTGTCATGTTTATGTTTCACTGAAGGTTGTTAGGCGTTGTAAAAGTCACAGTCATTTCCACTTTTGCTGGGAAGACTGTGTGATGAGAAACGTTCTGTGAGGAGATGAAGGTTTATTTCCTGGGAAAAAAAACAGATGTGAAGTGACATTTACATGGAAAAGGTGGACATCTGATTTTAGTGGTAGCCTGATTGACCTGGGTGTGTGTGCCATGTTGTGTGTGCGTGTGTGTGTGTGTGTGTGTGTGTGTGTGTGTGTGTGTGTGTGTGTGTGTGTGTGTGTGTGTGTGTGTGTGTGTGTGTGTAGGGGCAACCCGGCCAGTGAGACGGCCAACAGTCTTTCCATATCTGTCATATCCTGTTATGAGGAAGAATGGTAAAAAGGAACACTTGCACCCACAAATGCACTGTGCACATTCATGACACTCAAAGTTTCTATCCGTGTTTAGTCGCACTTTATGGTAAAAGTCTAGTTGTTTTTCTTTTTGGCCATTTTTTCATCCCATTCTTCAGTATTTATGGTTACAGATTTTTACATTTTTTGGTGCTTGTTCATAGAAAACTAAGTAAATCGATACTGCACACGGAGAGGTACTACATCTTCTTATAGACTCCTTGTCATAAGTCGTGTTCTCCTTCAAGCGAACTGTCATCGCATGCTGTCATCCACAACTGTCCTGGAGTCATCGATGGAGCAGAAGGATGGAAAAAGACAGAGAGAAAGAGAGAAACGAGAAATGAGGATGAGGACGATGACAGATGTTGAGAGCATCACCCCTGACTCATGAGAGGAGACAGACGAGCCAAAACCTGACATTTGTATTCGATTTAGATCTGAAGTCCAGTTGAAATCGTTCTCAGGGCTCTACTCTTTCCATATTTCCATTCATTCCACTTTCATTCATCATGCTCCAGTGTTTTCGGTGAGAGAAAGAAAGACCATTTCTTTACTGAAGGTTGCTCTATTATCTCACTTTCAGAGCTTTATCCTGCCTGTATATATCTCTGACTCCTTCCCCTCTGCCCTCAGAGAGCACACTGTATGATAAGAAATATGCTAATTATAGCAAAGTAGGCCATTGTGGCCAAGGACGTCCGCCATAGTGAACACTTATCAGCCCGACACGGGCACCAACACACACTCATATATGCATATTGTGCCGGCCTGTTGAGGCTATCACAGCAGAGATAGTTGCTGTTTGAAAGAGGAGATAGTGGCTCTTAGAAAAGCTAAACTCAGCCTGTCATCTATGCTGCATTTAAGTGTGTGTGTGTGTGTGTGTGTGTGTGTGTGTTTACCGTCTGTGCTCAAGTGATGAAATCCACATTGATGGCAATAATCCCCTGTGTTTTTTTTTTTTTTATTACTTTATGGCTCCCTGTGTGATAGCTGTTGATTGTTAAGTGTGTCAATGAGTATGGCACCACTCCATTTCAAAATCTTGCAGCCTAACAATAATTCCTTGTTCACTACACAATTGGTCTTAATCTGGAAGTGTTAATTGGTAAGTATGGGATTTAAACATTGTGTGACTGACTGGTATACTTACTTAGTGTACATGTAGTTTCTGAATGAGGTGACATTGTATGGAAGTCTGTTTCTGTTTGGAATGCAGCCCAGGAGTCTGGGAGGCCATCTGGATTGATGATTGACCTGTCATACCTGCAAATGATCTACAGCCTGCTGGAATCCAACGCGCTCACACACACACACACACACACACACACACACACACACACACACACACACACACACACACACACACACACACACACACACACACACACACACACAGTTGTCGTCCATAAATGCTTGCACAGAAGAACATAAATTAAACATAAACCTAATATGCACCAACCTATAACATGCATACACTCATGTGCATGCACAACATACAGTACATGCAGACACACACACACGCGCTTTGACTCACACTCCCACACTCAACCCTCCTGATAATCTTTGTGACCTTCACCATGGCGGGGGACATGTTCATGCAACCACATGTACATGCAGACACACATGTAAACACAGTTAGGCCTACAGGTACATTTACACACAAAGGAATGCAGTAAGCTCCAGCTCGGCTCAGTAAAGCACTAAGTGCAAATGTTTACTTTAAAGGTCTGATGGCTAATGTCATTTATAGGTACAGAATGTTCTGGATGGACACAGTTGAAACCATTCTTGTAAAGATCATAGCTATCAGATACGACCACAATGTATGTGGTGGTGGTTAAGATTTAAATGTATGGTATCATGACAAAATGGCACACTACATTTTTTTTAATTGGATTTTTCCTTTAACTTGTACAGACATAAGTGTGTGTATAAAGTAAAGGACGTGAGGCTAGTGGCTGCTAACACTGAGCTGTGCAGAAAAAAACATTCCCGCTTCACATAACAGTAGGAATAGAGGAGATTTAAACAAAGCCAATACTGTCAAGAAACCACTTTGTCACACATCCAGTCCAGTGGCTTCATATTTACAGATTAGTGAGTGGTAGAGGAGAGCAGGGTCAGCTGGGACAAAACAAAATAACCTTCCATTCCTCAAAGACTAATTGAAGAGTAATGAAAAAAATTTGATCCCTGAACAGATACAGGTGTCGGCTAAAAGTTTATCAAGTTTATCAAGTTTATCAAGCTTAAGCCAAAGGTGAAAGGCACAATTTTGTTAAAAGCACAAGGAGTGCACTTTCCAGAAATTGCTCCTCCTTGGGACAGTTGGGACACCTTGTTCTGGGCTAAAAGAAATATCTTTTCAATTGAACGCCTTCTATTTACGATGTCACCTGCACTGATTTCTTTGAGAGAAAGAAAACATTTGTAAAATTATTATATTTCAATACATTTCGGAGATATGACATTTTTCTGTCTTTTGAGTCTTCATTTCATTGATACCTATCAGCTCATTGTGGTTACCGTAGACTACATGTAGCTTACAGGTTTATGCAGGCTGTTGAGTTAATTTTATTTTGCAAAAAAGTCAACTTCAGAGTTAAAAAAAAGTGTAAAATAACTTGCTAAAAAGGCACTGTCCCAACCGACCCAGGTCTCCCCTATTCTTCCCATCTAAATATTGGCAAGACAGTGTATTTCCCTGAACTATTTCTTTAAATTCTTGACAAATGAATATTGTTTTCCACAAAAAATTAAAAAGTTAAAATAAAAGTTAACTTCAGCTGCTCTTGAAGGAGATCTAAAAAACTCTACTAAGCAAGAAAGAAAATAAATAAATAAATAAATTCCATAACAATAAAACTGCCCAGTGACCTGTGTTTACATCCAGACATCAGATAGCAGCCATGATTGGAATGCCACCAGTGAAACCAGTGAGGGTGAACGGCATGTCAAGGGTCAAAACATCACTGGGAGGTTGAGAAGAGGAGGAGGAGGAGGAGGAGGGAGAAGATGACAAGAACAGAATGGACAGATAAAGGGAGTACTGAGGAGGTAAACGAGAGAAACAGAGGAGTGTGGCACACGAGGGGAGGACGACACACTTCAGCTGAGCAGCACTCCTACATCACTGTGTGTGTTTGCAGGGTCACTACTTCGTGTTTTCTGGCTGCATGTTTTTGTGTGGAGTGGCTTTGCAGGTCCCTAATGTGATGTGATGTATTGGTATATGTGTGTGTGTGTGTGTGAGAGAGAGAGTGCGAGTGAGCAACAGAAACAAAGCAGCTAACTAAACAACAGCAAAAGGACAGAGCTGAGTAAAAGTGCAGCTCTGCTCTGGAAATAGCAAAAGGTTTCATGGTGGAGAAACCAGATGGGTGGCGCACACACGCACACACACACACACACACACACACACACACACACACACACACACACACACACACACACACACACACACACACACACACAGAACTATATTTTCCCTCCCAAATTTCTCACCATCACAGAATTGATAGTATCACAAGTATCTTTCTATGCTTGGTTTCTCACACGCACAGGCACAAACACACAATTTCTCACTAAGTTCCTCACTATAACACGCACATACATACACACACACACACACACACACACACACACACACACACACACACACACACGTACACTGGCTGAATTGCTAGTGCTATAAAAAGACAGCAGTGTTTAACCTGTCCTTGAAACTGAACAGACAGCCAAAGACACACACACACACACACACACACACACACACACACACACACACACACACACACACACATGCACACACAGTGTCACAACTCGGTTCCTACACACAGTCTATATTACATACTGCAATGTTTATGTTTAGAAATGACAGCTCTGTCTGGCTCAGCCTCATATCCATGTGGTGGGGATGTAAAGTGCCACTGTGTCTACTAAAATGACCACTCAGGCGTAAACCATACACACACGCAAGGTTTCGCTCGCTTCCTAAAATCCCAAATAAAGTCGAGCGTTTTCACTTCTCAGTGTGTATTTGTGCACAGCACTATCTGGGTTAGAGTTGATCCTCTCAAATGGCCATCATCAGTTCAACCATCAAACCACAACCTGCACACACACACACAAGTTGGATGGTTGGCATGCTGTGTGTGTGTGTGTGTGTGTGTGTGTGTGTGTGTGTGTGTGTGTGTGTGTGTGTGTGTGTGTGTGTGAAAGCGCGTTTGTGTGTCAGCATGTACACTCCTGCATGTCCTTGGGCCTTTCAGCACAGCTTTGTGCCCTGCTGTCAGGGCAGTCATAAAAGCGCATGAATCAGCCCGTGTGTGTCTTCACTCAAACACACACAAGTGTATTTTTCCATTCAAGTGTGAAAAAACAGACAGCGCTGTCAGGGAAGAAGATGACTCACCTGACCTGCATTTCACACACTCATTGCACTTGCCTGGGAAACAAACATATCACTGTTATTTTCAACATGTGCATATGTCCATTCTGGAGGGATACACTGTAGACCATGTGGAGGGCCTGTCAGGTGTTCAGGTATTCAAGGTGGACATACTGAGACGTGTGAACTATATCTCTAACCTTGTCATGTAGTTATTGAATCTAAATGGTTAGTTTTTATGATCATAATGGGTTTGCTAATATGCTGGGCCAGATTACACAAAACCTTTGGTCAGACATCTGGTGGTGTATTTTCACTTGTAAGCAAAATACCAGGGGAACCCTTTGGATAAATATTAACATAAAAATCGTCTAAAACAGGAGGGTGTTTTGGGCCATTAATTACATTCAAAAAAATGTAAAACATTAAAACATGTGCCGTTGTATCAGACACAAAGTGTAGCAGACCTTAGATCTCCATGGTCTAAAATAGATTAGCAAACAGCTAACTTGTATACACTCCATGGTACACTGGGTTATCCTGTAGCAGCTGTAGATGCATTTCAGATGTTGAATGGATAAGCAAAAAGCCATTTGAGGCTGTGGTTTACAATGATTTTAGAAAAGCTACGGGGCATTGTGAAGGCCCAGACACATCAAAGTGACGTCAGCGAACTAGCGACGATGAACGCCAACTTGTGTCTTGTGTCTCAGTCAAAAGGTTGCACACATACACACTGCAAAGACTACAGCCAATGGCCAACTAGCATATATCCATATATCTTGACTAGCTAATATTATATGGCTAGTCATAGACTAGCTAGTAGTGATAGTGTGTAGGATTTAGGGGCATCTATTGGCAGAAATATAATATGACATTCTTAATCATGTTGTCGTTAGATTTTAATCAACTGAAACTAAGACTTGTTGTGTTTTCTTGACTTTAGAAGGAGCCATTTATACCTATATATGGAGCAGGTCTTCCTCCACGGAGGATATTGTTTCTACAGTAGCCCACAACAGACAAAGCAAACACTGACTCTGGAAAGGTACCATTTGCATCTAAGCTTTTCCACATCAGCCACTGTAGTTCTCCTACAATTAGTACACAGTAGTAGTTTCAGTTCTGCAACCTCACAGCTAGATGCCACTAAATCCTACATACTAGACGTTTAAAATATATTTGTTGACTTGCTAAACAAATTGCCTATCGTTGCTGAACTAGCCTTGCTGCCAAAGTTAAACCCCAACTCCTTTAAGACAACTCTGCCCTGACCTTTTCACAGCAGATGTTTTGACTTGTCATGGCAACAAAAGCACAAGTGCAAACACTAATAATAATAAGGTGCAATCAGTTATAATTATGATTCACTTGCTATTGAATGTCCCAGTTAGCCATGCCAGCTAGCCATTGTTTATGTTATTTGTGTACACCTGGGGTTTTCTGCTAGGACATGTCAAAATGCCTGCTGAGAAAATGGGACTATTGAATACTGTATGTGTACTTTTTTAGTATCATTTTCTGATGGTCAAGTGTTTGTACAGTTAAATAATTGAGACAGATCGGTATCGTTGTGTTTGCTGGTCCAGTGAAATAAGTTAGCATTAACAGCAGCAGATCTTGGACTGTTTCGGTGACCTAATGCCATCAAACTGGCAACTCTCTCATTAAAATGTCATCACTGGCCTCAGCAACTTCAACATCACTCAGATTATAATTGCGCTGGTGCTGTTTAAAGATTTATAATTACATGACAAGCTACACCTGTCCTCCCCCCATCCCCCACTGTTACACCTCTCTCCATCTAGTTTTCATTTGTACAGCTTGGAAAAACACCACAGGCTCAGAGCTCCTCTCTGCTGTCTCTGCTATGCCTGGAATGACAGAAATGGCCGCTTGTCAGTCAACTGAGTCACTGCACCCGTTTCCCTGGGAATTAAACAAGCTGAAGCTCTGCCTCTTTAATTAACCCTTTAGGGTTGTGATGTCAAGGCGAACGTTAAAACTTCAACCCGGGTTGTTTTCTTTAGTGTATTTTTTTTAAGGAATCGCAGACCTCTCTTGTTGATGTCTGCGATCCCTCGTTGAACATGATTCATAGTCCCAACGGCTGTTTTCCAAAAAGACACGCTTGACATGTGGATACAGATCACAGGTTCTTACTGATTTATGGCTGTGCGACACCTACCCTGTGACAGACACAAGCACTGTATGTGATTAAACTGAATAATACAAATCTAACACAGCCAACCGCAAGTTGATACATGTACCTTGTGATACACACCCATTCTGTATTTCAATAGTCCCTTTTAAAGTACTGCCGCCTGCTCCATGTTTTATCTTGTAGATTCTTGGCTAAGTAGAGACCTTGGATATTGTCACAGGGATGAAATATGAGTTGCTACAAGTATGTTCCTATTAAGGTTCAGTGGTGTGGGAGAACACTGTGGTTATTAAGTTGGTCTGATAACAGGGATGAGAAAGAAACCCTATTATCTTAATACTGTCAGTCGTCTCATGTTCCTGAACTTGGCTTTTAAAGTTGTCTTTTGTATGTTTTTGTTGTCCACATGCTGTCAAAGATATTGGGTTATGTGCTCAACTGTGTACAGCGGGATGTGGAATAAAACATACAGTACCTTGGTGCCATTTCATGGTCATTTTCTCCACTACATTTATTTTACAGCTGCAGCAATGACTTAATTTGCAGATTTGGAGTACTATTACAAAACATAATCTACTAATAATGATAACGTGTTGTAGAGTAAGCTAGTTCAAACTGGCCTCACCGTTACCAGCTGCAGCATTAGTGCTGCTTGCACATTAATACATCAATAATGATTATCCAAATAGGACACTGTGCATATTAAGTATTTTTACTTTTGGTACTTAACTTTGGATATTTTGATGCTATACACAGGTAAAAAGAAAAAAAAAAGGTCAGACTGTACAAAACACAAGCAGTTAGATGATCAGATAGGTTGCCAACAAATCCCAAAGTTAACTGATTATTTCGTAACTGTTATTATTAGCAACTTTTTTTCATCCATATACATTTGTAGTTAATCCGGCTATACTTTTGGCCTGTTTGCAACACACATGGTCACCTTACGCCCTGTGTGTCTTCTCCTATTGGACCTATTTTTAGTGATGTCACTGTGTTCTGAGATCTCAGCAATAACTTCAGTGTGTACAGTGTTATCTGAACTGATAAAAACTTTGGCCAGAGCTTTTCAAATAAAAGCAATACTGTACTATATCATGGTCTTCCTTTAAGCACCACTGCTCCACCTAAACTAGTGACTTATTACCTTCACACTGGAAAAAAAAAAGTAACAGACTGGGACACTGTTATATGAGTCATCCTTTGTTCATTGTCAAATCCAGATTTCAGATGTTTCTAGTGATGGGAGTCATGGGAAAGATGTATCTGAGAAAACAAAACAAAACGTAATGTCAAACTTTTATTTGTGGGTGAGCTTTGACATGTTCTATTTTTTACATTTCTTTGTGCTGTCATATGGGATAATGACAAAAATGGAAGGCATCTAAGGGGCCTGGTATCATTTAAAAAAATAGGACAACAGCACCAATACCAGCACCCTTAAAGTGACAATGCTTCAGATAGAGTACTTCATTCGATACCCATATTATGAATGGAATTGCATGTAGTTGCCAAACACACAATACACAAACACACAGTGACAGGGCTAAAGGTTAGCATGACAAGGCTAATGTTACTTAACAGTTATTAACCAGTGTCATGACACAGTTGAGCTGTTTCAGTGTCAGGTCTGGAACCGTTTAATGGCTCGTTGTTGGATGTTATCTGCTGCTGTGTCAGCTCATGATAACCACTGAGATGTAACTGACCGTTTGCCAGAAGTTCGGCTCTGGAGACAGCATCAACAGAAGGTTTTCTGATTCAGCGGGGAGTCGAGATGATCTGGAATCAGACCCCCAGCACAAAAATGATCCGATGCAGTTATGTTTTGATTGGAAAGGTTGTGATACTTCTTGGTACAGGGTTATTTCAGTTGATACCTCAAAGATATCTAGTACCAATACTCAGCCCTAATTGTACCTAAGTTTCAAATGGCAACTTTACTATAAAAAGAGAGCAATCTAAAACATGAGAGCAACTGTCCCTTGGAAGCCTTTATGGGTTGGTGAGCAATGCTCCTGTGGTGGATGTTCCTGCATTAAATTTACCCTCTCAGCCACTCACTTAAACACACCACCACTTTTCAAAAGCACAGCCACCCTCAAACTCACACCTTATACACACTGGCAAACTGGCACTGAATTCTACGTATTATCACACTCACGAACTCGCATGAACACACTTACACACACACACACACACACACACACACACACACACACACACACACACACACACACACACACTGGCTTTGTTTGTGGCCAGTGTTGCATGCCAGTGAAAACAATGACGGTTTGTGAAAAACAGGCGGGAGTGGACCTATCCTTGATAGGACAGGAGCAAATGCAAAGACTATCACATTACTCCTGTAATCATTAACTACTTGTAGCCCACTTTGTGTGTGTGTCTGCGTGTGTTTATGTGCAGGTGCATACACATACAGGTGACTGTTCCAGTCAATCACCGGATCCTGCTAGGCTTTCTTATGCAACAGGTTTCTGGTTTTGTTGACTAATGACCTTATCAGGCCTCAGTACACAATGATGTCATTCCCAGGTGTGTGTGTGTGTGTGTGTGTGTGTGTGTGTGTGTGTGTGTGTGTGTGTGTGTGTGTGTGTTCTTGTGTGTTCAAGTCTAGAGAGATTGCAAAGTCAGTTTTCTTAAAATTTACTTGTACTTGAGTGGATGTTGTATGTGATTGCTCTGGTTCAGAGGGATGCAGAGGTCATTCACACATTTATACTTGAAATATGTAACTACACGCCAACCACTGTAGAAGCCAAACATATGGATTGGGTTTAAAGAGTTGTGTGGGACATGAATGAAATCACAGTGTAAGTCTCATAGTGAATCACATCATATTTACCTCTGCCCAAAAACATGAATCACTTTTGAGGAGAACATGGCTCGACAAGCTCACTGTATCAACACTCTTATCAGCCAACCTAGAAAAATATGAAGACCAGGAATGTTGTTTTAACCCTTATGCAAACACTGCTGTCGTTTTCAAATATCACATCTGACATTGCCTAACAGGAGGAGGAAAAAAATTATGATAATTATAGAGTAAAAAGGTCAGGGGCCTCATGTACAAAGGGTGCGTACGCACAAAAACGTGGCGTACGTCCTTTTCCACGACAAAGTTCAGTCCTAATATTAATCCCCCTGATGCGCACTGAGTGTGTGCACCCCCAAATATTATCCTGTCTTCACAGCATCAGTACTAGTAAGTGGTTAAACTTACTGACTTGCTGTTTTTTGCTGGTTAAACTACAGCTTCAGAGCTTTCTAACAAGCCCCTGATTGTCTCTGTGTGTAAAGTACTCATGTCAATAAACACGTGCGTAAAGTGTGACATTTCTTAATCAGCCACACCTTTTTCCTGTTGCACTTCTGCATTAATTTACAACAACAGTGTGTGATCCGTGTAAGTGGTGTATAAAATTAACAAATGGAAACTGGAAATCCAGTTCACATAATTATTTGTCTGCTTTCAAATGACCCCAGGCGACTCTCTGTTCAAACGGGGTGAGCTCCTCCTCTCCTGTCCCCCTGCCTAGTTTGGTCACACTTTGGCGGTGGGCGTGTCCTCCGCTTCACGTCCACCTTAATGTCGGACCACTTCTTTCTAATTCTGCGTGTGTACACTTTTCTGTCCCCACAGCATTGACAGCCTCACACACACTCTCCCACTCACTCCGCTTACGTTTAGTATTGATGCCGGAGGACAGCGTGCCAAAAAGTACATTTTTGTGCACCTCAACTTCAGTGAGTATCGTCTCCAATTCGCATTCTGTGAAGTTTTTCCTTTTTCCCGTCTTACTCATTCTTTTGTTTTAGTTTTTTGATCATGCAGAGAGGGGAATCTCAGGTGCAGGGTTAATTTAAATATGATTTGCATATTTAAATGGGGACGTGGACAAGGAGAGGCCGGGTACGCCAACATGTGCGCTCAATTCCACGTTGATTGGGATGTACAAAGGAAATGTGCTTGGATTCATGTGTACGCACAGATTCATACATCTGGATATTTTTGTGTGTATGACGTTTTCTGGATTTAAGCGTATGCCATATTTCAGGAGGAAATCCACGCAAGTCTTTGTACATGAGGCCCCAGATGTTTGAGCCCTGCAGACTAAAGCCGTTTTAAATGGAGAGTCGGCCTAGATAGTTTTCTAAGGTTGGGCTGATGATTGATGTCTGGATGCAACTGGGTTAACTCTACAACAGATCAATACTCAATGCTATTGATAGTGATTTTGCAAAGCTAGTAGCATTAGCTCTACAGATAGCAATATTGGTTGGGTGGTTGGTAAACCACTCTGATCCAGAATCAAATATCTCAACAACTATGGAATTCTGTAAATGAATCAAGAGGAAGAATCATCATGACTTTGGTGATCCCTTGCCTTTTTTCATTGTGCCACCAGCAGGTCAGAGCTTTCACTTATCCAGTACAAAGCCCATATTTGTGGTTTTGAGAGAAATATATACATCAACTTTAGTGATATTTTACTGTTTCATCTTGCGCTGATATTTGGCTTATGACCAAATACCTGCAAAACTATTGGCATTTTCAGACGTACTTTGCGTTCTGTTCTAATTAGTAAATATAAGCATGGTAATATTTTATATATATTACTAAAGATTAGCATGTAAGTCCGTGGAGCATTTTAGCATTCTAATGTTGACATTGATCATTGGCTGTAAACTTTGCACTGCAGAATTTCCCAATATAAACTTAATTCCTTGAGATAGTGAGATGTCAGTACCAGATTCATTATTAGTCTTTAGAATTGGAGGAATGTCTTCATACTCTGAAAGTGATTTTGTACGAATCGCCAGCTGGCTTACAGTGTATCACTTCAACGTTTCTATTAATGGTGTGAATGCAAACAGAAAAAAAAACTGTTGAGGGTTCAGGGGAACTCCTCAGGGAGTTTCCACAACAGTTTTGTCGGAAAAAGCCTTATGGAATACTTTTGAAGGCGCCCTATGCATAATTCAGGGCATATGGGTTGTCTGGACACAGATCTTAACATGGAGGTGGCTGTGCTGGCAACTAAAAGCTAACGGTGCTAACTCCATACACAGTGCTAAACATCTGCAAGAGTGCTAACAGAACTAACAGTGTTAACCAGCAAGGAATCAGAGGGTGGGCAATATGATTCCACAATGATGCTGCCCCGATATTCACTGTAACTGCCATGAGTGCAGTGCAAAGTGGTGGCAATGGGCTAGTCAGTGGGATACACATATGCACTAAAATGTACACGTGGCCCAACTAGCTCACCACAGCAAACCACAGAGAAAAATCAGATTACACCACACACAGAGCTAGTGTGACTTCATTGTTCGCTCAGGATGCCATTACTCCACTTTATCTTTACATAGCAAATAGTATTTTGCTGCTTCATTAATGCTGTGAGTGTTGCCTACAGCACCTTTAAAACTGTTTTAAGGTCAACATTTTGATCACACTCAACACTTGCACGTGATTAATCAAAAAGGAGTGCTAATGCTGTTTCACCTTAACACAGTCAGAGCTAGCTGGCACAGAAAAAGTTAAGCACAGCCAGTAGGTGTTGCACTGGTTATTTTCCATCCACTTACTGAGATGTGGCATCCGATTAACCTGAGGTACGTGTCTAATGTTAGTCTTGGAGCAGCATGGGGGAATCTCCAGCTGCCCAACTGTGTTTAGTCAAACTTTTTAGTCAAACACCTGCTCATTACCACACACAAACACACACACACTCATGCACGCTGCCTTTTCTCAACACATACACACACTCACTGACAAAAACTCTGAGGTGCCAAGAGATTCCTGTCTAATTGTAGAGCTCAGGTAAATTAACTATGACAAGTGCAAACCAATCTCTCTCTCTCCCTCTACCCGTCTGTCTCCCTCCGTGTTTGTCTTAGCTTGGCCTCCATTCAGCTCTTACGTAACCATGTTGGTGAGAACCTGCTGGCTGTTCAAACAGGTCGACATCACAGAGGATTAGAGGCTGATGGACACGACCCACATACTGAGACATTTTCCTGCAGGTAGCTGTCAGCCTGTCACCCCCACCCCCTCTGATACACACACAGATACTGTATACACACTCATACATGCCCACACAGAGGAATCTGCTCCTGTCATTTATGAGGATCAGGGCGTTACATAGATAATGAATGGCTGCCAGCGGTGAAACAGGTGACTGAAGTGGAGCATGTCTTACTGTGAAACTTGTCTCAAGGCCATGGATAGACTTTCTATTGTTCTGCCTCTTCTTTTGTTTAAGCCATGACTCATTTCAGATAAGTGGGTGATTCAGTTTGTGCAGAAGAACCTTGTGACTTTGTTTTCTGGAGAGGGATACTACTCCTAGAAAGCACTCATAAAATTAGTGAAAGGATAAGGGCGGTGATTCTATATTATCAAAATATTCTATATGCCTTCTCTTTCTGTCAAAATGTCCCATGAAAACACCAAAACTAATAAAGTTTAAGCATGTTTCACAATTTTCCAACTTATCCAAAGACCTCGTTGTGAGCAGTTTCATGTAGGAACTATTTTCTTTCTACTAAACTACACCTGCCAAATAGATCGTCCAAAAAGAGAAACAGGCATCGAATCACTGCAGTTTTTAGGAAATGTTACTAAAACAGGAGTAAATGGTGAATTTTCTGGGAAATATTTTCATTGGTGGATGAACACACATTTGGTGCTCTCGTGAATATTTCCAGCTATAGGACAGCATATGTTGGAACTGAGTCAAAACAAACTACAGTGTGTGTGTGTGTTGGTGGTAATGAAGGAGCCTGTCACCCAATGCAAAACACAGAACATCGTCAACGTTATCTTTTAACATGTCATTTTATAACAAAGGGCATTTTCTTAAGGCAGATACTAGTACTGATAAAAGCAATGAGTTACAGAACACTTGACCTGTCAATACCAAGACATATTACAAAAACTGCAATACTCAACATTTAACCTGTCCTGTTCTGTTTGTGAGGGCAGACATGCCTGTGCATAGCATGGACATGGTGTGCACCATCATGGGCCACTAAATCACCACAGCGAACAATCATAATAATTAATAAAAATTAGTAATAATGGGTACTTGTGTTGAAGCCCAATCAAACTGTCTCATTGAATTGCAAAAAAAAATACACTCGCCTAGCCTACAATTAATTTAATTACATACATTAAAAACATCCATCATATCTAAGGTGGATGACAATGACAACGTTAGTCTAGTTTTTATTGAAGATTAGTATCTGCTCCAAATATCAGCAATTAAAATAATATTGCTCCAACCCTAACAACGTCACAAACAGACATATAAACACAAAGCATGAGTCACACAGTATTTATTTGTGCTCTCGGTGTAACCCTGCCCAGGAAGCCAGATGAGCGGGGCTTTACCGCAGCGTGCCACAGAGTTTACATAACCACAGGTTGTCTGTTTGTATTTATCTCTGATTTGCAGCTTCATTGACAATAGCTTCATTATCCTGATGCCACTGACTCCACCCATGCAGCTGGTACTAAGGACAGGGCAAAACATAATGTAATCTCAGACCTGATGAAACGCCAATCCTGGTTCATCCCCTTAAACCGTCGCCTTGACGATGTGCACCCTTCGGCAGGTAACCAGGACGATGGGAGAGTGGTGAACAAGCACTTAGCATGCTTGGTGTGACATTGATCATGTCTACACGACCTGTTAAACACACGGACAGCAACAAGGACTGTGTGTGTGTGTGTTCCATTCTAAAGCATGTGATCATGTGTTTGCACACGTACATGCATTTATGTGTGTGATGATCAATGTAAAGCAAACAATAACAGGAAGCAACTCTGTTAACAATAGATCAGCTGCAAACACCATTACAGCTAACTAGTTCCTGTTAAACACTTCCCACCGCAACTAGCAACTCTTTACATTTTAGTGTCAGTTGTCATGTTAAGAAGATAAATGAAAGAGTTTTGGGAAATACACTTGTCAAGAATTAGATAAAAGATTGATACCTCTCTTAAATCTGTCAACTCAATGGGAAGCTACAGCTTTCAGTATGCAGCCTATTACATAAACCCTGCTAAAAGCCTGGCTGGAGCTGCACGAAATCTGCACAATGGAATGTGAAAAAAATGAAGTGTAATGCCTCATTTCCACTGCATGGTTTGACTCTACCCAGCTCAACTCACTTTGGGTATCAGGTTCTTTTCTCTTTTTTTGTTTTCCATTGCGGATAGTAACCCTTCAGTTTGGGCAGGATTGTCGGCTGTTGGCTATAGCGATGCTGTATAAAACTGCCGTGACATCATCTTCAATGCGACACTTGCTGAATCCTTTCATCTGCAATAAAACAGAAGAATGTCTGCATTTTGTCAATTGACCCTTCGTTAAGCCCACCCCTTTGTGACGGTCCGTCAACCATGACCAGCTCGAAAATCCACAAAATCAGCCTGAAGATGAAGAAAATCTGAAGCGATTGCAGGGGACACTATGGAGCAAAGACCGTCTGGCCCTGTGTCGATGCTAAACTATGGCTGGCCAGTCTGTGTTTGAGGGCAGAACTTAGCGAGGGGTCAATTGTACGGCAGAGTGCAAAAAAAGGCTGAGTTGAGTGGATGATGAAAATATTGCAGTCACAATTGACGGAACCTTGGCTGTTTAAAAATGGTGGTTTTTGCATGATGTCCCGTATCACACAAGTCATGATTCTCTCTGACCAATCAGTGGTCCACAGTGTTTTAATTCCACCTTCTAGTTTCACCTCAGATTACTTGAAATCTAGACCAAGGTGGTACCAGGTGGTGGTGTCATAAGAAGTACCAGGTATAATCCACAACCTGTGCTCATGGAGAATCCAGAAAAGAGCAAGTGGAGTTGAGAGCTGTGCTGTGCCCAGTGCTGGCTCTAGCACATTTGGTGCCCTGGGCAATTGTAAATCAATGCAACCTTTGTGAGCTGTTCATTGTGGCTACTGGCTGCTTAGAGGAAACGATAATTAGCTCTCCTCCTGTCGATTTCAACACAGATGTTGTTGTTGTTGCTATTGTTTTCATGTTCTTTCTCTCCATGCACACTCCTCCCAGTAGTGTAGTGGTAGTTGAGTGGGCACCAGAGAGCTTTTGTCGTTTTGACGTGATAAAGATAGAGCGTGTTTCGGAGTTCACATGACGTCGGATAACTTACCCATCTCCCCCAGAGAGCAGGTAAAGTGTAATGAGTCAGGGAGGGGGGCCTTGGGGCGGCAGGAACCCAGAATAAAAGGCCTCTCTATTATTTAGGACACTTTGCTATGTAGTTATGTTGTTGTGGCCTTATGTAATATTTCAAAATAATAGTACTGGTAGTATTAGTAAAAAGATAGTAAAGGATAAACATTGTTTTTTGTTTTCTTCCCCCATCAGTGGTGCCCCAGATGGATAACGGTGCCCTTAGCATTTGCTTATACTGCTTATGCCATGCAGAGGAGATGCAGCATTAGTGAGTCAGGTCCCTGCTCCAGTCTGCAGAGGCAGTAATGAGCATGTATTTTAACGCTCACACACCTGCAGGTCCCCTCTTAGCTAAAATTTAAATAAATTCACTAGAGAGTTTTTGACCAACTGTGGACCTCCTAAATGTCCCCTATTGGCTTGTGAGTCCAGTGTTGGTAGGTTGGACAGGTACAGATGTAAACAATGTAAACATTTCCACACCTCGCAAGGAGATGACTTTCATATGTTTTTTGCGTACGTTTGTGGCATACTTGTGTCTGTGATCTCCACAGATAGTAAGCAGGTGTTGAGAGGTTGTGCGTCATTGTGGGGTCTCTTCTTAGTATGCACACACACATGCGCGCGCGCGCACACACACACACACACACACACACACACACACACACACACACACACACACACACACACACACACACACACACACTCCTTGAACCAGCTGAGTGTAGCCTCTTAACCACAGGCCTGAGTCACCATGCTGTTGTTATTCTTGTTGTTGCTCACGGGTTCTCTGTTGTTCCACAACCTTCACCTTTGTTCTACTGTCTCCCCGGGGTGAGCGAGCATCTCCGTGTGCTCCCTGCCCTCCCTCTCTCTCTGTCTTTCTCCTGTGTTTTCCCTCTCGTTTTCTTTTATCTCGTGTCGGAGCGGGCTTCCTGCCTAACAATTGGAGGAACCCGGCAGTCGGAGGTGTCACGCTCTCTCATCTCCCTGTATCTCTGTCGCCTGCTTAGATAGAGCACACTCAGTCACACATACACACACTGCAGACAGCTGGCCAGATGAGGGAATTCTGCAGGAAGAGCTCGTTCCTGTTCAGGAGTTCACGGATGATGACTGTTTCAACAGGGGATTCAGTGTGTGTGCGTGCGTGTGTTCAATTTACCATGGCTAAAAAAGTACTGCTGTGTTTCACGTGACCTCAGACCAAAGAGTTCATCATCACAGCAAGACTGCTGTTGACTTTGGAAAGTTAAAGGAGGCTTCCAGTTTATTACAACCTACAAACTGGATCTGCTTTTTGTAGTATTGACCACCATTTCTATTCTATTGATTATTGTGCCCCTAAAAGTAATTGCTGTGTTTTAGGATTGCAATGACTGAAAAGGAAATAGCATGAAAGGGGCAGGAATCGTGATCAGTCGGACAATCAGACAGGTAAAATTATTACCTGAAGTGTCGGCTGTAATCATCCATAACAGCTTACAGGCCAAACTACTGATTGAACTTTGACCTACTATACCTGCTGGAGTTGTACATGCAGATTTTGTGTACTTTAAAGGTATATTATACAGGAATTGTCAGTTACTGTTTGTAAACACAAAATTCATATTTGGCCCCTCCTCCCCACACTTATGTACACTGCAAGCTACTGTACTATTGTAGGAACATTACATTTATTGTAATGGTAAAGCAGACACTTTAGCAAGCTAAGCTAACCTCTGGCACCTACCTGTCCAACAGAAAACAGGCCAACTCCGGCTTGCTCTTCACCCTGATCTTCTCCTTTAATGCTTGGTAGCAAAATAAAAATGAAAGCCAACCCCAGATTCATGGCACAGTCACACATGAGTGACTGCAGGCAAGTGGACATCACTTGCTGAGGTCAAATTTGTGCTGAGTGTGAGTAGTGCTGGATTTGATGCCCACAGAAAGCTAATGTGCTAGCTTACGCTGGCTATCTTGCTAATAAATACTGCAAAATATGTTATTGGTACATTTTCAATTATCTTAGGTTCCGTGCCTGTCTCCCAACTCACTGCAAGTCAGAGCGCGAAAGGTCAGCCAAGCAGCAAATGTGGAGGCGGATTTTCTGTTTGGCAAGTATATCCCTGAAGGTCCATCCACCAACACTGTTTGCACCAAAATAGTCATGTAATGGATTACTATGCTGAGAGTCTCCACTGCGTTTTGGTGTCATTTACCAGCATGCGGCTTTACTGCTCCTCTCCTTTTAGTGTCAGAGTGTGACACACAAGCACACGCAGTACAGGTGTGTTTTTATGTCTCAGACAACACTACTTTTACAACACTGTTTACCATACGAACATCCGCTGATCTACTAAATTATCTTGACTGCAGCCAGCTACCGCAACGATAATCTGCTGCCGATGATTATAAGCTGTGCCCATAATTATGAAGGTAATAAAATAGTAACACACAGCTTCCCCGGTCTCAACCAAGATGTATACTCTGCCCACACTGCCTATTATGCACCCTGATAGACATGCCACGTCAAATGAGAAGACTGTGAAAAGAAAACAATCCTTGGCTAAAAGTTTCTGGCCTATAAAGTTAATGTGGAGCCCTTGATAGACACATTAGCAAATACAGAGAGCACAAATTGATACTTTGGCTCATTTTTTGAAACTATTGATATTGCCAACCGGTGTGGATTCACAAGCAAGCACACTGATTCAGCCGAGGCTGTGGAACACACCTCAACGCCTACGCCGGTCTGACTGCAAAAAGAAAAAGACTCTCAAGCCACGAGCTGTTACAGAGGCCTGAACTTTCTGATACAGAGTACAATCTGTACTACTCTTTGAAGAAAAGCTGAGCTGTTTGGATGAAGTCAGTAAATTAGACATGCTGGATATGTCACGAGAGGAAATCAGCTGTTTGAGGCAAACCATCAGCACAATGGAAGTTAAAGTTATGAAGCTCACAAAAGAAAACAACAAATTGACAGCATCCTGTTAGACCTGCAAGTAAGATCGATGAGGGACAACTTAATTTCCACCGTAATAGTGGAGACATCTAATGAAAGAGATGGACTTACCTATGTACGTATGATATCGAAGCTCTATCTTTCATCTGGAGCCACAGGCTTGGGAAGAAAAAAACTCTCACTGATGCTGCAAGGGCTACATCTAAAACACAAAGTCAGCTGAGACCCCTCAGATCGTCAAGTTTGAATTTTTCAAACATCGGGAGATGATAAGGCATTTAGCTCCATGGCTAAGAGGTAAATCCTATCGGATTAGTGAGCAGTTTCCACCGGTAATAGTGGCGAGGCGAAAAGTTCTCCTGCCAATTCTCTGCTCCAGGCACAGCCAAGGACATCAGGTAAGTTTGATTGCAGACAAACTCAATATTGACAAAAAGTGATTAGTTTTGTATGAGTCTACACATTATTATTTTTTTTCTCCTCTTTTGGTAAATCCTGCATAGTATACCTTTAAAGCACTGGAATCATTTTTCAGGGTTGCTCAGGTGCCCATATGGAAATCTGTGAGGTGACCCTATCTCAGCAACTAGCTTGGTCAGTGCAATGTTATGTTATCATAACCAATGGCCAGAACTTAAAAATACGACCCAAGCTGGAATAAACCAGAATTGTCCTTTTGCATTTCACATGTGACTTCCTTAAAAGCATGGCATACAGACTTAAAGACGAGTTAGAGATATAAAAAGACCTGAGCTTCCACTGTGTATTCAGACGGTTGAGGTTAGGGGAAATCCTAAGGCCACTCCATTGGACGGCACTTTGTTTATCAGCTACATTTTCTACAGCGTTCTGCAGCGGTCATGGTGACTGTGTAAAGTTTGTCTTTTCTAAGTTGCGGGTAACCAAGCCCTGAATGACTGAAATGCCAGCTTTCTGTGTTTGTGTGTCTGTCTCGATGCCATAAGTGATTACACTGTGTTTTTAAAGGTTAAATATGGTTTACAATAATGATTTCATGGGAAAACAGAACCGTAACAACTCATGACTGACCTTACCTTACACAGACACACACAATCAGCACACAGACTACACACACACACACACACACAGGAAAACAGCTGGAGGTTGCCCTGGGTGCAGTGGGCCACTGTGTTGATTGACAGATGCTTTAACAGGCTGCGATTGGCTCTAATCTCACCTGCGATGGACCGGTTGCTGACCACTGTCTGTGGTTACAACATTTTACACACACGCAGACACACACACACACACACACACACACACACACGAAGCCAGTCGTGCATACACTCATACAGCCACCTACCTAACCCCCTGCCTCCCTACACTAACAATACCCCCTCAATGTCTCAAACTGTGTCCCTCCAAATTTCGTCCATCCCACGTTCATTTGGAAATGAAGACATTCTGTTTGATCTGCATAGGAATTTCCCTCTCTCCCATCTCCAGGACAGAGGGAGAGTTGCACAATGTACCAGTTAAAAAGACTTGGTCTCCATTGAAACTGGGCCCTCTAAACTCCCTGTAGAGCCCCCGGGGCCCCCATTACGGTTCTGGCCTCTATAGAAGGAGCTGCGGCGCTGAACACTGGGCCTCCTTGTATTCTCCCAGTGCCCCAGCCGAGAGCCATTGACAAGCCCCACAATGTCCCGAGCGCTCCTTTACAGTAGAGAAGGGCTCTTTTCTCTAAAGGGTGGCTCGGGACTCAGAGAGGGGGACCTAGTTTTTCACAAGGAGCCCTCTCCAATAGAGGCATCTGCAATCTGTTGCTTGCCCCCAGCCCGGTCCAGCCCCTTCTCCCCTTCAGCTCCTTTTTATTGCAAAGCGGCCGCGAACAAGGACAAATCGACCATGAATTCCTCAGCGCCTGGCAGGCGCTGCCCGCTCCAGCTCTGTAAACCCTCTCTCCTTTTCTCTTACACTCTCTCTGAGCATTCAATCTACCCTCCCTTGCTCTCTAACTCTGTCTTTTGTGTGTAAAAAAAAAAAAAGCCCCGAAGGCCTGTTTTTTCCTAGACTACCCTTTTACTTCTCTTCCCGCTCCCTACTCATGTGTATCTTTCAACTGCTTCCCACTCTCTCTCCGGGAGTGAAGTGGCGAATACAGGAGGTGAGAGGGCTAACGAACAGAGTCCCCAATAAAAGGCCTTTATACAGAGCTGGTGAATGGGAATCTGTTTTACAGGGAGTCCAACCATCCACCAGCAACTCCATCCCATGTCCCTTTCCCCCCTGTGAGATAAATACAGATAAGAGACAAGAGAGGGGGAACAATGCATATTAAAAGCTATGTTATGGTGACAACGTTATATATGACTACACTGTTGCTGACAGCAAACTGAAATTATTCCACATTACAAGTCCATATGTGGAAAAGCTTGTCCCTAACACTTTCATTTCACTTCCATAAAAGACTTGTCTAAAAATGTAAAAGGTTAGTTGTTCAAAATCATGTCGGCCTGTCTGTCAGGCTGTCAGTAAGTGTCTATCAGTATGTCTGTCTTCCTGCCTGTTTGTAAAGGAACTTCCATGTAGTGGCTCGGCTGCTGGGGACACATAATAGCGGCTGTATAATGGGACCACAGGCTCAAAGGAGGCTCAGTCAAGCCAGAACACCATTTAAACCCACCTGTTTTCCTCCTCCTCCTCCTCCTCTCCATCCTCACATCCTTCCTTTACAGAGGAGCGGGGTGCAGCTTAAGGGCTGTATAGCTTGCTGTATGGCCTCTGATCGCTCACAGAAACTGGGTGTTTAACATCAAAGCTGACGTGCAGTCCACATATAGCAACTATGTGAAGTTCTGCCAGCCTAGCTGTCCAGCACAACAGATGGAAATTCAAATTCACATTCAAATCCAACAGGTGTCGGGCAGCTTGGATGTATGACTGGTTGTTTTTCAATATACTGATGATGATGATGAAGATTTTTATTGTTGTGTAGGCTACAAAGGCTTAATTTAAGTCAGACCTGCTAAGATACATGTTGAAATGATGATACAATTAGTTTAAAAGTAAAGAAATATTTACCACACATCTTTGCTAATCACATTTCCAGACCTTTATGTCTGATGTTAAAGTCGTAAACTTCTAATACATCCTGTAGATTCATTTATTTTTATCATATGTTACCATCTGATGTATCAGAGTTTAAAGGGAGACAGTTTAAAGCTAATTTGTATCTGCAGTATCTTGGGTGATATTTTTTTTTACAAGCTCTTGAGACAAATTACAAATCTGACAACCATTCCAATTTGTGATCATGTGTACACCATAATACAACTGGTAGAAAACAAGTGGCATGTATCAGTTACCGGTACTTACATGGGAGTGATATTAGGTTATAAGAGAAGAAGAACTCATCCCACATTCACACATATTCAAAGACATGCACATACACTCTTGGACATGTATGAACCCACACGGACACCCACAGTAGATATAAGCTGTCCACAAACACAGGACCGTGGGTCACACAAGCCCTCTGTCAAGGCCACTCTCATCATCTTTCCTCCTCCCTCGCCCTCTGTAAAGCCCAGGGGATCCAGTCATCCAAGGCCACTCCTCTGTGCACATCTGCTGTGCTGGACAGCCAGGCTGGCAGGCGAGGCGAGGGGCCGATCTGGGGCCCGGCGGTCAGGGTACTTGGCTTTGGAAAGGCTGGGGGGCTGGCGGCTGGATGGAGGGGGGGTAAGATGCCTCAGAGCAGTGTGCGGGCTTCCATGGAGATACTGTCTTACAGTGTTTACAACCTTCCAATAGCGTGTCCGACCTCTCCTCCCCATCCCTCTATTCCTCCACAGGCCCACTGTGTCCTTCCTCTTCTAATGTAAATGTTGGGGGCTGGCAGGCTGATGAGTGTGTGTGTCTATGTGTGTGTGTAAGGGTGGGTATGTTGTTTTGGTGATTCTCTGCCTGCCCTCTGTGTTGGAGTGGTGCTTTACGGTGTCAGCCTTTCATTTTATAACTCTCTCTCTATCTTTTCTCTTTTTATAAGAGGTTCTGTTCATCCAGGCCTGCTGCCCACCAAAGGCTGGTGTTAGTGCCATCGGGCATTCACACCACCACCTATTAAAGAGAGTGAAAGGTGGCAGGGCTTAAGAGTGCTGTCTGGCCCTGACCAGTGGGCACCTGGCAGTGTCTGTGTGCCAGCCTGGACATCAGGCCAAAAACATCCATCTGACCAAGTCATTTAGTCTCGAACTGAGTTCTAAAATTGGAGTTTTCCTCAGACAAGTGAACATAATCTCAGGGAGAGAGCAGTTATGCCATTGGTTTTAAGTAGTCATGGGATAAGTTACAACCTCACAGGTTTGACTCTCATGTCAAATAAGATAAAATATCTTCTAAAACAAGAGTTTGAATCTGCTCACACAAGTTAAAGTAACTCTGAAATGTCTTTATTTTTTTTGGAGGGAAATATAAGCTACAACGATAACAGTTGTTGTGCTTGTTTTTCCTTTCTTCAAAAGAGCATAAAACAATTGGACACACAGTATTTATGGAAACAGCTTCTAAGCTTCAAACCCCTGAGTGGACATTACCCATGGAAATGGCTGACATTTGAGGACTGGCATTGTTAGAGGACGCCTTGGGAACTTGTGGTGCGCTACTGACTGGAGCATGTTATCATCTTCTATCCTACAAACATCGACACAAGGCATTTTTTCCCTTTTTCAACAAGCTTTGGTTATCAACTGGTAGCAATTTAACGCATTTGTCCCTTTACAACATTCATCATTTAGGAGGCTCCATCATTAGGCTTGTATTTCACTCAGAAAGTACATGCTAGTTAGCTTAGCTTGCTAATGTTAGAACTTATTTCCACAAGATGTTATTTCCTCCCATGTTATATCAACGCCTGCTGAGTAATCGGTAGCCAGTGCACAGTCTGGTCTGGTCATCATGCATGATAAAAGGAGGGTGCTAGCTAGTGTTAGCAGTCTCAGTTTTATGAGTTCAGTTGTGATCAGACTATAAACACGTACTCCTGTACCCTCAGCACCGGAGTTTATAAAAGAAATTAACGTAGCCTCTGGATCTGAAAAGTGAAGCCAATTTGAAAGTGCCTTATACCTGCATTTTTTTTCTAATGATCAAATCCAATGTTTGAAAAAAAAATAAAAAATCTAAAAGTCGTTCATTACATGATTCAAATCATGAGAAGAACTAATGGTGCACTAAACCATCAGGCTGATGACAATATTTAACAAGCCAATAGGATTCAAAGTAGGTGCCAAAGCGATAACTGACATCATCAACCACAACTGGTTAAGTTCCTACAATTAAAGTTAAGTAACAAACTGTGTTAAGTGGCCACCCACAGAGACATACCAATCAAATTACCAGTAATGACAGAATCAGACTGTACTACTAAATGAGTACACTTATGTAAGGTAATTGTCACAGCATAAAAATGTGTAAAACATGTATATTTTTGGTAATGATCATTTTGACCAAATGAGTTTACGAGTCAAAAACCCACAGTTCTAATATTATGGCAAAAAATATTTAAATTTCAGATTGACTGTAGTATTCTTAAAGGAATAGTTCACCCTAAAAGAAAATTCAGTCATTATGGACTCACCCTCATGCTGATGAGTAATTCGGTGTAGTTTTTTCTTCCTCAAAGTGCTCCTGGACCCCCGGTGAGCCAGTCCTGAAGCGAAAATCCTTACAATGGGCGTCAATTGTGACCGACACGAAAAGGTCCATAAAACTACACAAAAACTTTGTAATATTCCTCCATACTGCTTGTCCGCGACAATCCAAGTGTCCTAAAGTGGGAACATCCAGATGTTACTCGCAGCGACGTCATTTAGTATATTTTAATACCATAAACAGTGCTATGCTCTGTTTGCCCGGAGGCGCGCTTGTGCATGCTCACCCATTGTAAGGATTTTTGCTGCAGGACTGGCTCACCGGGGGTCTCCAGGTGCACTTTGAGGAAGAAAAAACTACACCGGATTACTCATCAGCATGAGGGTGAGTCCATAATGACTGAATTTTCTTTTAGAGTGAACCATTCCTTTAAAGCCCCTACAAGGAACTTTCATTTTGAGTTGATTTTGGCGACCCTGTGGACAAAAGCAGTAGTGTTTTGCCAAAATGAAGCCTACATTTCCCATGAGCTCTAGCGCGTATTGTCGTAAAGACGCATACCTGGCTTGCGCATATGTTTGTTTTGGGGATGAATGAAATAACAAGATGAGAAAACTTTGCCCCCACTCCTATCAGGGATCGGCCATCTGAGTGCCGTAAATCGTTTTGTCCTGGAAGTGACTTGGGGCGGACCCGGAGACAGTTTCCTAAAGGTGTGGATATACACTATAGCTTATCTTCACATCGATGGTCTCATTTGCTGTTGTAGGTCACGCACAGACATCAGCAGAAACGAGAGGCTTTTGCATATCCACTTAAAAGTTCCTTGTAACGGCTTTAACTAAAAGTTTAGTTTCTGTATCAACGTCCTACGTCTTCACATAGACCTGCATGTTAGCAGAGGTGTTTCTCAGTAATCTGCTCATCTCTGTGTCCTAAAAAAAAGTTTTTAATTTCTTGGAATACAGCCAAGATGAAAATCTTTCGGCCTGTTTTTCATTGGTTGGCCTGTGGCTCTACCAAGAAGAAATCAACAAATTAAAGATCAAGCTAAAAGCAAATCAATCTGTGGGTTGAATGTAATGACTCACATCATGTCTGTGTGAGACAAATGTTTTGAATCTGTGAGATAGCGAGGAGGAACAATGAACCGGGTGACAAACTGTTTAAACTACAGTGAGTCATTTCTCCGCAGGCAGCACTTTCTTTTCTTAGAGTTATTGGCTCACAATAACTCACCTACAGTTATATAGTCAAAGAGAGAAAAAGACACACACACGCACACGCACACACACACACACACACACACACACACACACACACACACACAAACACACTATTGAAACAGCGAGACAACTAGCAGACTGGTGATTGATTTCTGCGGGTAAGAACAGAAGCACCTGACCATTAGCAGAGAATGAGGGGTGGAGCCCCAACAGAGGGGCTTTTTACGAGCCCAGTGTGACTGACAACAACACCCGGGAACCCTGTGTGTGTGTGTGTGTGTTTGTGTGACAGAGAAAGAGACAGAGGGGGAATCTGGAGGAGTACGCTTGTCTGTGTGCAAGTATGTGTGCACTTCTGCACTGTGTGTGTGTGTGTGTGTGGGTGAGACAGGAAAAAAAAAACTTTCCCTGTGTGTGTGTGTGTGAGTGTATTTATGGTGTGTGTATATTGTGGGGGAAAGGAGGAGGCCCTCATCATTCTCATCAGTCCAGCTGTGCCTCTTTTTATCCGCACTTCCGAAGCCCATCAAGTTTGCTTTTTCACGCCCCCCCAACCCTTTACACACACACACACACACACCCACACACACACACACACACACACACACACACACACACACACACACACACACACACACACACTCTTCCTCACCAGTGCACTTGACAGAATTTCAGTCTACCGTTGCACATCAAAGGCGGAGTGAGGAGAAACAGCCTCGCTAAAGGAGGGAGGAGGGGAGGACCCCTCCTCTGCCTCCATCAGGACCCCCTGCTCACCTCTTTTGTTGTGTCACTTTTTCTTTTCTCCCCTCCCTTCACTCCTTTCAGACTGTAAAAAAAAAAAAAAAAAAAAAGGAGATTGCCAAGTTCATAAAGGGCCCCCGCTCTGTTCAGGGGTCCATTGTAGGACAGGGAAGGTGGTGGTATAAAAATCAATATGCCCGCACACTGGGTGCAATGCTGGATCTTTCTTTGTGGTAGAAGGGGAATAAATGAGAAAAAGAAGGGATAGTGTGAGGGAATGATAGTTTTATGAAGGAATGAGGAGGGAAATGACGCGAAAGCATCCTTTTCATTTACAAACTCTTTGTAGCGGCTGGCTACTAACAAAAAAATGCAGATCCATCCATCCAATTGTTATCCACTGTAAGCTAAAGCTAGCTAGTCCTGGAAGTGCCCTAAATCTCAATTTACAGCTCACAACACTGCTCCACAAAGACAAAATGCAGAACCTATGTTCCCAGTCAAATCCAAGCTAAGACCAGGGTCAGATTTTTTGAAATAACATATCAAACAACATGTCATACCACAGAAATGAGTGGCGTAATTGGCAGAAACTATAAAACAGAGGTTACCAAACTGCAGTGACTGCCCTCTAGCTAGTTAAGCTATTTGGTGAGATAGCCACAGGTAGCCCTAAAGCTAAATCAAAGTTGTGGCCCATAAGCTCAATCTTATAGGTTTTGCAACTTTATTTGCAGCTTCTTTGTCTTTGTTGTGTTAGTCTTCTTCATAGCTTAATGGTAGTCTTCAAACCATTTTTTTTCTCAGCCTCACTGTCCCTGTAGTTACTGCTCTCTGCATATAGTTAATAGTAAATGGGGAAGTGATTTCATGACAGACACAACATAACAGGAAAAGCACAGTTCTAGCTAATAAGATTAAAAATAGCTGCGTGTTCTAGTAAAGTGCCATCGTGCTCAGCAGGCCCCAGAACTGCAGCACCTAAATGGAATTCAGCCATCGTTAATGTTATTGTTTGCACCTGTGCTTTTCCTATTATGACTGTTTTATTATAAATGCCAAAGACCAGTTTAACACACAGATCAAACCAATGTAATTCCTCTGATTGCATCGGATTCTGACTCAGTCAACAGGTTGTCACAAGTCAGACTGTTCCAGTAATTGTATTATTTATAAGGAATAGACAAAGCTGGATGGAACAAAATAAGGACAATACCCATATCTGGCTTTTATTTATGTTGTCGCTACAGTGCAGAAAAGCATGTTAATTGCAAGTTCATACATTGGAGTTAGCCTGGATTGGCCTGCCTTCCTACTTCATCACCTATGACTGTGCAGTTCAAAGGATGAGACGCATGTGCTGTACACATGCAGATTTCAGAGGAGATGAATGATGTTGAGAAATTCCCTTGTAACTACTTGTCGACAGTTACGTGCGTTAAATAACATTTCACGTCTGTTTATAGTTTGCTAGTGTTCGGTCGGTCCATTCTGGGCTACTTTACTACAACATGGTGGACCCTGTGGAAGAGGACTCTCTCTGTACGCAGATATAAATGGCTCATTCTAAGGTAACACAATGATTCTTATTTTCAGGTGATTATACACTAATGAAAATACTTATTTATGTTCCATTTCTGCCAATAGGTGTTCCTAAATCCTACTCACCACACACTGAACCTTTAAGGGGGCCTGCACAAGGATCGATGAACTGTGCCTGGGTACGGTACACACAGTTCACACTAATCAAAAAAACTGGACCTTGTGTTATAGTGTACTCGAGTCCAGGCTCATGAATCTGATGTGTAAGCCTCCCTAAGACACAGTAGAGACATTCCTCACAATAAACCATGCCAAGTTTTGTAAATAGTGAGTCCGTATGGTAGTGATGCAGAACAACAACACAACTTGGTTCTAAGTTGTTTCAGAAAGTGTGTTTACTGTAAAAGGGCTAAGTTGAGCTCCTCTGGAAACAATTAGTTGAGCTCATAGAACACGTGCTCATAGACGGCACCCATTTTTGATCTCTGAGATGAAAAACTGATGATTTCCCATTAATGACTGAGTCAGCCGGCTGTTCCAAATAATGAATTACTGTAAGCGAGGGAGTATGTTGAGGATGTTTATGCCGTGTAGGAGATATTCAAAATAGTGGTTTTCTCACAAGTTGAGTGGTGCCTCCATGAACTACAACACAGGGCGTTTATGTGAAATATCAATAAGAACTATGAACTTTGTCTTTGAAAAAAAAAAAAAAAAGGAAGAACGAAAGGAAAGCCTGTAAGTCATGTGCTCTCCAGTCACTGTCACCCCACAGCTCGTGCAAATCACCTGTGGTGTTTGTCTTCGCATCGCTGGAGGAAACCTCTTCAAACAATCTCCGGTTTGGTTTCTCTGCAGCAGCAGCAGCAGCGGTGGCGACTGTGCAGCGTGCTTTGCTGTGTGAGCAAGAATGATAGTGGGAGAGAAAGAGAGACAAGGGTGATGGAAAAAGAAACAGAGAGACGGAAAAAGAGACTCTCAGCATCCTAATAAACCTAAATAGGCTTATCATTAATTGGAAATATCACATCAAACAAACTTAATTCCAATAAGAATATAATACAAAAAAAAGCACACAAAAACTCCACATATGGTGCTATTATTATTTGTTATTGAGTGGAACACAGAAACTACCCACGTAGGAACATCAGAATGGTTCCATAACACATGAGAAATGTTCCTCTAAGTCTGTTTGTTCCTATTGGAAACTTAATAAATATTGTAGTGATTTTTTTTTTCAGAGGAAAGAGAGAAAGCAAGAAAGGGAAATAGAAAGACATGAAGACGGGTTACGATAACGATCAGAATGCTGAGTTCCTTTATCTGCTGGTGAGTCTGGTTGCTGAGCAGAATGACTGGAAACCTCTCTGATGCTGCATGGTTGAAACCACATCACACACACACATGAACGCCAGCGTGTCAGTGATGTGGTGGAGCATAGGGCACACGTTCTCAACAACACATTCGCAAACACACTGCTGCAGTGTACCCCGTTGCACAAGTACTGTTTGCTTGACAGGAGCTGTGGAAAAAAGAATAGAGTGAACACATGCAAATACACACTCATGGACCTATATGAGCAGAGATTGTGCTGATACTACACCACCTACAAAACCACACTGTTAGCACAAAACACTACAAATGCAGGCACACTTCCTGTACCTGCATTGGCAAATGTGAGGCAGTCAGATCGCTTAAAGTAAGTGTATGTTTATGTGCCGACTGTGTGCGTATCTGCTCCCAGGTGTGTTTACGTCCCCATCTGCATCTGTGTGTGTGTGTGCGTGTATCCTTTTTTTTTTCCTGCGTCACTGTGTTTGGTTATGTGACCATGATGTGTCTGTGGTTGGGTATTTGCAATGCACACATCATAAATACACAACACGACTGTGTATGGCCAATGTGTAGGTGCACACTGTCAATCAGCCAGTGTGCTAGCTCAGCGTGGGCAAACAGAACCAGACAGATGACACACGTGCTCCCACCTCAAACACCCATCAAGTTGGCTCTTTACTCCCCGACGAAACACAGCGATCATCTTGTACCACCCGCTACTAGACACTCACTAACACTCTAGTGCACTGCAGTCCCTGGTTGGACTGTTAGGTAAGACATTGTTGTGAATGAGGACAGTCTGTACCGAGCCTGAGCCGAGCCGGGATGACTCATTCATGGACTGTACAGATGAGACATGATACGCTCTGAAGCATGAAGCTGTGACGTAGATGGGATTCATAAATACACTGCGGCTACAGATATGCACCAGCTAAAATATTAATCTGTATATTTCCATGAAACAATATTATGCCATACCTGTAGCATATTATACACGAAGTGCTTCACATAAAGCATTACATAATCGTAACAGCATAACACTTTGAGTGCCTAATAATGGGTCCACAAATACTGAAACCTACTCTTCCTATAATTCAGCTTGAGAGCATCTTTTATTAATGCTCTCTGCCTGGTAAATTCACACATCTTTTAAACTCCATGTCACCAGTTTGTAACAGGCTAAGATGACTCTGATGACCTTATCAGGGGTTAGTTTCTCAGACTTTGTAACACCCAGACAACATTGTACAACTGTTTCACGGTAGTAGTACTCCTCATGACGAGTAAAACTGATAAATGCCCTTTGAAGTTTCGGTTGTGGGCTGGCATGATGGCTCTGAATCAGATCTGGTCAAAGGCAGTGGAAATGTTTAAAGGTTTAATACACAGCATTCAGAGTATTAATACAGCAGCAAACCACTATTTGCTATGTAACAATATAGTGGAGTAATGGTGTCCTGAGCAGAGACTGAAGTCACACTTCCTCTGTGAGTTGTACTCTGAGCCTCTCTGTGGTTTGTTGTGTTAAGCCGGCCTGGTGCCATGTGCATGTTAATGAATGTGAGTGTCGCGCTGCTAGCCACCAAATCAGTCTCCTCCATGCTGAGAACCATGGCACATACTGGACACAGTGTTCAACTGATGTGAGAATAGCAACATCAGTACAACACAGCGGTGACATCAGAGCACCATGGAGACAACAATGCAAATAGTGATGTACATACTGTGCTGTCACATGTTCATGCAAAGTGGCAAAACACATCATGTACCAAGTGCCTCCAATTAGTCACACACACACACACACACACACACACACACACACACACACACACACAAAAATGAATTTAAAAAAAAAAGTTAAATGTATTTTACACGTCGTGAAATCATGTTTTAACTTTTTTTTTTGTCTGCTAAGGATGTTCATATGTAGGACTGATTGCATGTGACTGTGTGTGTATGAGACAGCTGGTGTACTAATCGTAGCCTTTCATCTCCCTCACATCAGCACACTGAGCCTGTGTACCTGTCTGCTCTCTTACGTACACTGTGGTTTCTCAACCCTGCAGTACGCTCACAGCCACAGATAAGAGCTGTTTATCTCACCACGGTGGCTTCCTCTCCAGCATACAAACACACTCCATCTCTCCCCCTCTGCCTCTCTTTCATTTCTCTCTTCTCATGTTGACGCAACTGTAAATGCTGCAACCCTGAACTTGTCGCGTTAAGCTGTTTCTCCTCAAGTCGTGTGCTAAGCTTTCCTGCCCGAGTATAGATTAAGACGTGCAAAAGGCTACTGGTGCTGGTGTTTGCTACCACACCCAAGTGTGTTAGTGTGCTACCATACAAGCATCTGCAGGCATTCATACACAGACACAGGCATATCCTGCATGCGTGCACTGACAAGCAACCTCACAAACACCAGGAAACACACACAAAGAGAGAGATGCATGTCAGGAATCCTATTGCACAACCAACCCGCCAGCACTCTGCTATCTGACATGGGAAAATCCACAATAGAATTCAATCGTGCAAAAAATGCTTAAACCAAAGGCCATTGAATGCACTGATGATTGACAGCTTTCTCCTCCGATGTACTTTACTCCATTGATACATGAATCAGTAGCCTAAACACATCCATCAACTCTGCTACATCCTGCATACTGGTCTGCATTTTAGCAGAAGTGGTATTGGTCAGATCAGATTATAATTCTGTGTAGACTGAAGGTGATGAGGCTGCACTGACTTCTGGAAAAAGTTTAGTGGGTTGGCGTAAAGGGAGGTGGCATTTTCTGAGGCCATGTATACATCTGTTAGTGAGGCCCCATAATGTTCTTTGTGATCTCATGATGCACCTAATAACACAAGTTATTAGGTATGAATTATCCATATGGCACATTTCAAGGCCAAAATTGCCTCACAGTAAGTGAACCTGTATGGGCTCAGCAACTCACTGATATATGGTGGAGCCCTGTGTAACATCGAAAGTAATTACCCTTAGCCCTAAATTTGACAGGGTGCCAGTGTACCAAAGTCAAAACATGGGTGATATGGGAATGTTTTGGAGTCGTAGTTAGCTGTGTTGGGCAAGTTACTCTCAAAATGTAATATGTTACATATTACTAGTTTCCTTTATTTAGAAGAAATAAGTTACTTTGCAGTATTACTCTCCATGTAGAGTAATAATATACTTATTACATCACTTTTGCGTTACTTCCCCACAATGACAAATGCAAATGCAAATGAATACGCCAGTAACTGGTGTGCCGGTCAGCTACAACTGCACGGGAGAGAGTTATGTATAAGAACAGGACTGTGAGCCGGTGTTGCATTGCAGTTGTAAGGGATGTGAATGGAAATGCATCCATACCGGAGGGCAGCACTTTATCCCCGCTGCTTTCAGGCAGCCTTAGGACACAAAAGCAGAAGGGGATACTGTGTAGGTATATGAATGGAAACACAGTAAACATGATAACAAACATGATCACCGGCACCCTTCTATAAAGTAGTGTATAATAAATTAACCCCTTCAGGGGATGTTTTTTTTCTTGTGGCGCACTGGCGGAACTGGAGCGGTGTGGATGAATGAAAACTGAAAACAGTTTATTTGGGGTGGTAGCATGTTACATGAAATTGTAAATGCATTAATATCACCCGAAATCCTGTTGGTAACAATACTTTGTAACTGCTAAAAGGTAATCTGTTACTGTAATGTGTTACTTTTGTGACAAATACTTTTGTAACACATCACCCCCGACACTGTTAGTTAGTTATAGTGCAACATAATATTTCAGAGGCCCTTCTAGAGACATGCATTAGAAATTAGCAGTAGCTATAAATGCTGTGATACATTGCATTGAATAACTGTTGTACAGTTTTCTATGCATACTGTATTTGTCAAACATTCAATAAAACATCCAAACATTCAAAAAACATTCAATAAAATGAAATAATAATTTTGAACAATTTTTTGTCAAGCTACAGTGTCTTGGTTTACACAATCATAAAGTGCAATTTGTTGCTTTGTTAGAGCTGCGTGTAATGTGTAAGGTGTGTAGTTTGTCAATATTTCTTTATTCTAAACGACAGTACTGAATAACCAAGGCAAGATTTTTCTCACAGTTCAACTGGAAAGTTAGAGACCTGGGGAAGTTCTGTTGTAAAAAGGTCTGATTGGGGGCAGAGACAAAATAACTAGGCACACATTTTAAGGCAATTGTGTAAAATGACCAATTTTGAAAGTTCTCCAGGTTTCACAAATAGGCTGTGTAAAACTGGACATCATCTGCATATCAATGATAGGCAACAGAGCCTAAAGAACAACCTAAAGACAGCATATAAAGGGATAATAATTAAGTCCCAGGACTGGGCCTTGAGGAACTCCAGAAGTTAGAAAAGCACAAACAGATACAATCAGCAATGGATGCTCTGTCCTGTACCTCTCTGTCCCGTACCTCCAATGAAAACCAGACATGAGTTTTCAAATAAAGATTTTTCCTCCACAAGTTTCAGTTTCTCACACAACATTTGAGATGGGTCTGCAGCTCTGGGCCTGTAGAGAAGGACTAACAAGCCTAACAAGAGCATCCTGCCTTCTAGTTTCACACTGCAAACTCCCTTACATTTCTGTAATTGAGTTTTATGTTGAAATGCAGTCAGGGGAATAAACAGTTTCTTGCTGCAAAGCTTTATTCTGATACTCAGACAGCAAGGCCAGATGTGTTTCCTTTTGAAATTGAATTAAGTGAAATAAACCTTGAAGAAGGTGCGGCCCATCGTTCCTGTATCATGGAGCATTGACAGGAGGAGCATTCGGGGGGGGGGGGGGGGGGGGGGGGATGTAGAAAAGGACAATAAAATGAGAGAAAAATGAGTTGGAGATGGAGGGGGGTGGGTGGAAAGAGAAACTGGGGTAAAAGGATAGTGAGAGCGATGGCGTGAGAGAGCACCTGTCCCACTGGAGTCGGGTCCGCTTGTGGTTAACCAGAGTTGGCAGCACCTCAGCTTGACCTTATCCCCCTTACGCCGCCGCTCCCCTCTGATCCCATTAGAGGCCAGGCACCATAGCAAGACCCCCTTAGACACACACACACACACACACACCCTCCCTTGGCGTCCCCTCCCGAATCTTTTCCCCTGTCTTGGGCTTGTCCTTACTGGGGCCCAGGACAAACATCAGGCCTGTGGAACAAACAGGCCACTAATGTGGACAGACAGGACAGACAATTAGAACCAAGCACATGCTGTATGCGAGTGTGCACGAGCCTGAGAAAGGATGCATGGACACATGCAAAAAAAAAAAAAAAAGAAAAATAGACCATTCACAGAATACAGCATGTTGAAATTTCCTGAAATGCAGGTATCTCTTCATGGTAAGACGCTGACCTTTTACTGTACCTGCTCACTCTGCATCAGATACTGTACCTGAATTTCAAACCTCTCATATGCGTGCACAGACTGACACATTCAAGCAGCCTTAACTATGCATGCACAAGCAGAAATTTCAAGAAGGTCAGTAACCCACATCAGAGGGTCTTAAGTGCTTTCTCATCAGGCCCTGAATGTTAAGCCAGCCACAAGATTGTGACCTAGATACAGGCAATTCATAATGGCCCTCTTCATGTGAGCCTCTAATGAGCATACCAGGTGAAGATGCTAAAATTTCAAGATCAGCCAAGAGCCAAATACACTGTATGAGCCCGTACAGTACAGTAGATGCAGTAAATACTCTTATAACAAAAATAATTAATATTCTCCTATTTAATCTCTCTGTCTTTGTTTCTTGTCAGGATTTCCCATAAATCTTCTTTTGGTTGCTTGAGTAACTCTGACCTAGTTCGCTGATTATGTAAGACTGACAGGGGGAAGTGAAGGCCTCAAAAAACCCTTAAATGCTCATGTAAACAAAGTGTATGACCTCGTCTGATGCAGACAGCCTCACCGCAGTTTAGGCAATCCTTTCATAAAACACATACATAAATATATATATCTCTTCCTCGTATCCCTTAGCTCGCTTTGCTAGAACAAAAGAAAAGCCCCAGCCTGTGCATTTGTGGTTGTATACACAAGCAGTGCATGTACACATTACGCTAAAGTTAGAATCTGTCTGAGTGCTCGGCATAGCCGGAGCTCTGTAACCAAAGACTCAAATACATTCAGCCACACACTTCCATGAGCACGCAGAGTGTAATGCCATCTTTTGAGGGTGCAAAGGATTGTGGGTACAGCATTGAAAAGGAGGAGATACTTTGAAAAGAAGATTAGGGTGATGATGAGTTTTTCTGCTGTTAGCGTCAAGAAATTGGGGATTTAAAGGCACAGATCACCCCCAAATGTAAAATACATATTTTTCCTCTTACTTGTAGTGCTATTTATCAATCAAGATTTTTTTAGTGTGACTTGCAGAGTGTTGGAGATATCAGCCGTAGAGGTGTCTGCCTGGATGGCACTTGGCTTGTGGTGCTCAAAGTGCCAAAAAAAAAAAGTAATAATAATAATCTGAAAAACTCAACAGCAATGTCGCTTTCCAAAAATGATGACCTCGTTATTCGAGATGATCCACAAACCTTGTTGTGAGCAGTTTCATGTGCAACTATTTTCTTTCCACCAAATTACACCTGCCAACTGTATCACTGCGCAGAAGGAAGCGTGCATCTACTGCTAACTCACCTATCACTGCTGACCTAGCTTACATTACAGCTCAGCCGAGGAGGACACCATTAATGTTTACATCTCGTTCTGTAATGAGCATAAACCTCTTGTCCATGAGTACACTCTACCTTCTGTGTGGTGATACGGTAGGCGGGTGTAGTTCGGTAGAAAGAAAATGATTCCTACATGATACTGTTCACAACAAGATCTGTGGATTATCTTGAGTAACAGGTCATGATTTCTGGAAAGAGACATTGCTGTTGAGTTTTTCAAATGTAGTTTTGGGGCGCTTTGAGCACCACAATCCGAGTGCCATCTAGTTCCATTATATTAGAGAGAAAGCAGACATCTCTAAGGCCGATATCTCCAACGCTCAGCAACTCACAGCAAAACAATCTAGACTGATAAATAGCACTACAGGTAAGATAAAAAAAAATGATTTTGGGATGAACTGTCCCTTTAATGAGTTATATCACTGTTTGACTACTGCTTGACCCCAAAATGACTGACATATAGTAAATCTACACTTGTACACTGATGAAGACATACAAATATGCAAAAATAATGCACATTAATACAAATATCCAATCAAAGATCAGAATCCAAGACAAACAATGCAAGTGAGTCTGTTCCTGACATTTGCTTCACCACTTCCCCCAACTCCCTCGCAGGCTGGTACCCGCTGCTGAACTTCCAGCCGTCGGCACAGGCCTCCAGTTACACACACACACACACACACACACACACACACACACACACACACACACCTACCTACAGTACAGACAGACGGGTTGAGACCTGCTGCCCACAAGACAGACTGCCGTCCCCTTTGGCAGATCAGCCAACACATCCCTACGTAAACAGGTTTGTGTGCTGGCACACACTCACATAAAGGATATATAAGAAGGCAGGCATGTAGCCGCACATACTGTACATACACACACACACACACACACACACATGCACACACACACACTTCGCATTGCAGTACAGACTACTGACAGGCTGGTGCATGTCAACGCACCATCCAAGAAATTAAGGCATACACACAGGAGAGAATAGAAACATTAGTTCACAGTTGGGACCAATCATGGCTTATTATTTACAATTGCATACAGGAGTAAAAAAAACCTCCTTGTTGTTGTTACCAGTGAGAAATAATAATGGAATTGGACACATCAAAAGGCAAAGTGACAGAACTGAGAAAAAGCAGCCTCAAACCCAGCAGCACAATGGGAGCGGAAATTAAAATGGCAGTGTGGTTATGAGTGGAAACAGAAACAAACAATACACTGGGCTGGATCCAGGATATGTTATGACTATTATTTCCTATAAAAACAGTAAAGTATTTTGGTAGGACTGAACACACATCCAGTGGAAAAAACACAGTTTTCCAAAAGGTTATATTTAATGTGATAATGACTGCAAATGACTGTTTCTGCAAATTGTATTAATTGCGCTAGATATTTCAACTTGTTTCCACTGAATGGCTGGTGTCTTGGAATAAGGGGATAGCTGCAGTTGTATGATGATAATGTCATTTGATTCAAAAGAATCTTGAATTAATAAGATTTTCATTGGGAAATGTAGAAATATTTCATTCTGCCAGATTTTAATTACCTTAAAAATAACACAATTTTAAAACTCTAACGTAGAATAAGTGCCTTAATAAGATGCATGTGTGCCCTGAACCACAATTTGTTTTATAGCTGCTTGATTTTACACTGGCTTTGGTTTTTCAAAATTTATAAATGTACATGTTTAACTCAGATTAGATCCAATAGGAGTTCTCTGTGGAAATGCTACTATCTTTACACTGAGATAACCACTGGTCTGTAACTGCTGCTGCTGTCACGCCTCCAGGAAACCAAAAGAGGTTCCCTTTAGGTCAGCTCCCACTTCAAAGGCCGACAGTGAGCTTTGTCACCGGGCTGTGGGCAGTGAGCTAGAGCGTCCTGGGGCTCCTGCTCCCTCGCACAGTAATGGGATTAAGGCTTCCACAGGGCAGATTAAGGGGCTCCAGGTCCCACCCTGTCCCCCTTGTCAACCTAGGTAATTCACATCCGCTGCATCCAAATATATTGGCAATGGCAGAGTGGGAAAGCTCCTGGTCTCATGGGAGAGTCTGACCGTAATGACACGACCTGACATAATATCTGATAACGTGACATGATGTAACGTCACTCATTGTAACATGGTATGATGTAACAAACCACAACATGACATGAGAAATATAACATAACATGGCATAACATACCAGATTGTAACATAGCATACTGTAATGTGACATGACATAACATACCAGACTGCACATGACAGAATATGTATGACATAACATGACACAGCATAACATCCTGTGCATGACAGGGCATGACATGACTCATTATAACATGATATGATGTAGCATACCACAGCATAACATGACATGGCATAACATACCAGATCGTAACATAACACACTAAAACATGACAAGATATTATGTGACATTGCAATACATGACATACAACATAAAACATCATAAAAGGACATGACATAATGTAACATTACATGACATGACATAATAGTACACACTGTAACAAAACATTACATTACATTACATTACATACAATGGCATAGCGTGACACAATAAAACGGCATGACATGACGTAACAGTGCAACATAACATGACGTGACATTGTGAGCTGAAATATGACATATTACATGACTTCAAGTGAGGTGACAACACACTGTAATGTAAAATGATATAGAATATAATAGCATGACAGGACATCATATATATTGTAACATGACAACAGGACACAACATGGCATGACATAACATAACAGACTGTACTAAAATATACTGTGACATGACATGGCATTATGAGATATAATGTGACTTGACAATACATGACATACTGTAAGACAATATAATACAGCATTAAAGGACATGACATACTGTTACATGAAGTGATATGATGTAATATACTCCTGTAGCATAACATCACAAAACCTAACATGGCATGACATGACATGACATGACATAACATAACATCACATCACATCACATCACAAACATGTCAGAAGAGACTGCTGACTCACATGAACAAAATTTACAGAACTTTTTGGTCTTTTTTTTTTTTTACAGATATTTTTGGTGGGCTTATTAGCCTTTAATGTACAGGACAGACAAGTGTGAAGGGGGGAGAGAGAGAGGGAGTGGCATGCAGCAGAGGGCCACAGGCCGGAGTTGAGCCCAGGCTGCTGTGGCAACAACCCTTGTACATGGGGCGCCTGCTCTACCACTAAGCCATCAGCACCCCACTTTTGGTCTTTTAATGGTCTTGCAGCACCAAACCTGCATCTGTGGCATTTGCAGGGGCGTGGGGGTGCAGGGAGTGTGAGATTAGGCTGGTATGGATGTCATAAACTGGTCATTCTAAATTTAGGTAGGCCATAGTGGATGCAGTTATTATTACACACACAAGGCATGCATAGACATGCTTAACCAGGCTTAAATGAACACTTGCGTGCAAACAGACTCAAACACAGCCACATGCACAATATGTTTCCAAGCATGCAGCCATACCAACAATATGATTACACAGATTGAAAGGTTAGGGGCAGAGATACAATCACTTTGGGTATTTTTAGTTGTTTTTATGATGCCTTTCAGGGTAAGCTGAGGACAAAAACATCATCATTAAAAACCAGAAATAATAAAAACTGAAATCTTAAAAGAGAGAGGGGTTATGTAACAGGACATCATTAGACAGGCTACTACAGACAAGACAGGGGCAAATGCCTTTCTGCCAGACTTTGGCTGTTGGTTTTGCCTGCAGTGACAGAGCAGTCTGACTCATGGGGGAATGATGGGTGGTGGTGCTGCTACTCTCTTTACTTGTAGGAACACTGACCCCTAGTGTTTGTCACAAAGTTTTGAAAAAACAAATGCACTGGAAACTTCTTTTACAAGCAGATATTAAAGCTCTTAATTCATCTCTGAACTTTTAAAGGAGGGAAATTGCCCCAAAAAAGCAGATATCACTATTACATATTGAGGTAAAGCAATCACACAGTATTGCTGGCTTTCCAATGCACTTAATAAAAGTTGTGTTCATTAATTGGCATCTTCTTTGCTCTTGTTTGAAGAAGTTCATTATGTGTTTTGTTTATTTGTTTATGTGTATACACAGTATAATGTACAACAAGAGCTTTGTGTGTTAAAAACGCATTTAATTAACTGTCATCCAAGTACACTATATGAACCAGTGTGTCTGTGTATATGTGTATGTATGCTTCATCTTCTTGCACAGTCTTTGCTCTCTCTTACTCTGTCTTCTCTCTTTTCTACTCATGTGTTTTCAGCTCTGTAATCCAATTTGGTGAGAAGCATCAGTGCAAGCACACACACACACACACACACTCACACATCAACACAGGATCCTGGGCTGTAGTGTCTCTGGCCCCCACTATGTTGAAGTTTCCCTCCAGGCCCAGCTGGCAGAAGTTAGAGCGGGGCAACAATGTGCCTGCAGGACGGGCCAGGACGGGTCCGGGACGGGGGCCCCACGGCCCCGCTGAAAGGCTCCTATTGTCCGGCCCCACCTCCATCAGGGACCATTAATTATGGGCTGTGGAGCACGGCTCTGAGTCAGAAAAGTCCAACACACACACACACACGCACACACACACACACACACACACAGAGCTAGGCTCCCCTCCTCCCCCCTGTTACAGCATAAACACACTGATCCTCCTCCCCTCCATCCCTCTACCCCTCAACCCCTTCGTCTCTGCTGGCTCTTTTAATGAAGCCAAGCTGAGCACTGAGCAGAGAGCCATTACAGCTCTTGCTGATTTTTTTTCTCAAGAATTTACACTTGAGCACTGCAGGGGATAAAGAGAAAAGGAAAGAAGTGGACTGTCGTCAAAGGGTTTTCTTCCCATTTCTCTCTCTCCTTTCACTTTCTCCAAGGGATTTAAGATCTTGGTTCCTTCACTTTCTCCACACAGTCTCCACTGCTCACCCTTACTTCACCTTTATCTATTCCTCCTGACTCAGCTTGGCACAGAGGTGTTGCAGCAGACAGCTGATGTTGGAAGTGATAAGACAGAAAAAATGAGCATGCCTCCTCATTTGAACCTTCCAGGGACTAAGAGCTGGGTTATGCTCAAAATGAATCATCTCTAATGTGAAGGCAACGTTTTTCTTTGCTGTTCCAAATTGTCACAGAAGTTCAAATACTTACACATGGCCAACTGCTGCGTAAAGTGGCCATGTTTGTTAGATAGTTAGTTTTCGAAAGTTACAAAAATTGTTTATAACAGCCACACCACATCCTGACATCAGAAAGTTAGTAGTGGCTAGCAAACAGATTTATTTGTGAAGCACTAAAAGGCCCACACTTTGACAGAAACCAACACATTCCCATTACCAATTTGTCAAATACTGAAGTTTGGTAACTGGCCCTACGAGTAAATATATAATGCTTTAGGTGCCCTCCAGTGTCAGTTTTAGATGCTCAGGGACAGCATGTGAATTTGAGTTTGTTGCATGCAATGTGTCTTTTCAAATTTAAACACATAGATAAAAAAGTTTTTTAGGTTACACTTCTCTTATGTTTACGCAACAAAAGCACTTGATTAGGTTTAAAATAAAACATTATGGTTTGGCTTAAGATGAGCAGGTTTTGTTACTAATGTAATGTAACGTCACATGATAGACGTAACTCACATAGCATGCTACACATACTAGCACACTACATTGTTATCAAAATAAGTTGACTGACTTTTGGTTTCAAAGGGGACACAAACAGTGGTCTCTGGGTTGAAAGTCTAGAGTTTGTTTGACCAATCCACCTCATATGCCGACTCATATGCTGCTGCATAATGTGTCTCATACTGCTGCTAAAGGGAGCCTCGGTGGCAGTATCTGATACCCAGGGCTACTAAAACTGTCTTGTTCAGTTTGGTACACATTTTTTCTGTTGCTACTGTGAGAAGTTGTGGATGGTACCACTGGAACCTTTCCGTACCATCCCCATTTTTGGTTGCCTCTCTGTTGGGGTATCTAGCACACAGATTTGGTAGTAAAAGATGGAGCTAGAGACACAGCAGCCCGTTGATTGGTCAATAGAGGAAAGTCACTCATGGCTAAGTTGCGGCTGGCTTTAAGGCTTATATACTGTAACCTCTGCTCATACTGTGGCAAGTCTTATAATAGTCTATAAAATGTATTCATTTCAGCTGCATATATTCTAATCCTCTAATCCTCACTTGTAGAAAAAAAAGCTTTGTGGAGTGTTGTTCTTGTGAGCTACAGCAACTCCAAACCCCTTCACTTGCTTGAGAGGGACTAAATGCACAAAGTTGCTATTTTTAAATATACCATCGAGAGAGACTCCCACTCTTATCTGTTCTATTTTGTTTTGAAAAAGTTTCCGTGCAACCCCATTCTTTGGATAATAAATGAGGTACAGATTTCCATCTGTGTCACATGTGATGAGGAAATACAGCAAAAGCTGTATGGAGCAGTGACTGATGACAACCCTACCCACATGTAAGAGTACTGTTTGCAGTGGAAACGCCAGGGTCTAGGTACCATGTCTGAAGGGTTACTTTTGGTCCCAAAGGTACTATACCTCAGTGCCATGCCATGTCTCCCTATTGTGTGTGATTGTGTGTGTGCGTGCTTGTGTGTGTGTGTGTGTGTGTGTGTGTGTAGTATGGAGGGTGGGAGGTAGGGGCTTTCTTTGTAATTGTTTTTCTTTCTTTAATTGTGTTAATTGCTTTTAATTCTGTAAAGCACTTTGTGTTGCATGTCTGTGCAGGAAAAACACTCTACAAATAAAGTTGATTGATTGACTGATTGATTGATACCAAAAGTGTTTGGTGGAAACAGGGCACAAATGTATTTGATGAGTTGGAAATGAGACCGGGTTGCAAAAACCAGAGGGGGCCTTTACATTACAAAAAACAATGACAATCAACATCAGTTATTTCATACACATTGACAATGTATGAAAAAAATGTTTTATTAAGGTGAAAGTTTCAGTCATCAGACAGTTGTCACCACAAGCAGGTTTCATGAACTCTAGATAGGTGTGATCAGAAAAGGCCTACAGTGGTATATTAATGATATATAGACAATATATTAATTCTACATGCATACATATACAAAACTACCAAGAAGTTAAAGGGGCTGGCTGACACAAACATCCCACGAAGAGCTCACATAATGGGAAGTAGCATGGAAGTTTCAATTGTACTTTAGCAACCAACAACCATATGACAAATTTTTACATAACACAACAACCAATGGCAAAGTTATACAGACCACAGGACAAAAACATTGCACATTTTAACAGGCAAAATACATGCCAAAAGATTTCACAAGAATAAAGTATCAAACACGAAATGAGTTAAATAAAAGGCAAATTATATAAGATTATGTAATAAAACCAGAATGACATCATCTGGTTTCATTATTACAGTGTACTGTTCGATCGACCCTGGGGGATGACACATTACATTACACATCCCTCAGTAATGTGACGCCACCCAAGAACAGTTACTCAACACAGAACTACATTTTGATTTGGACAATAACCTGTGGTCTAACTGTAGCCAACGGACCCCCACTTCCTCCCGCTTCCCCCGCTCCACTGGCCCCTGGAGTTTGTTTCATTTATTCATAGCAACTTTAACACATTCACATCATAAAGACCTTGCATAACACAAAGGCTGAATCAGATGAAATGAAACACTGTGAAAAAGACAGCGGGTTTCCAAAGCAGGGATCTGAATGAACTGCTTTGGGCAGGATGTGTAAAACTGAGGGCCAAATGTGTATCACATTCAACCATATGGGCTTTAGAGAAAATCATGACTACGTGCTGACAGTTTATGAGGCCCAGGCTGAGCTAGTGTTTGTTTTTTTGAAATGCCGTCATGTTGGAGATTTGACTTTTACATTTGAAGTGATGCATTTAAGAACCTGGATTTGGTTCCAGTTCAAACTTAGCCTATGAAAATGTTTATTAAATGGGAAATTTATGCATCACTAAATTTGAATGGGGTTACACCAAAAACACAAATTCTTACATAAAGATAACTTGCTATCATTAGGTTGCTTCAGCAGCCCATAATTGCAAAACCCCAACAGCCTAAACATGAAAATTAACTCTTCCAAACAGAAAAACATGGCTAATTATTATGCAGTATAGTGTCATGGGACCTTTCTACTATAGTGAAGGCATGACCTGCCACACTCTGCTCCTGACTGGCCAGTACTTGTTGCCTTCAGTGGTTAGCTTTACATATGAGGAGTGACACTGGTTAGGGTAAGAACATCAGGATAAGCAAATAATAGGGTAGGGCAGGTCATGCCTTTGCCATAATAGAGTTGTTTTTTTGTTTTTTTTTCATGCAATGGACTGTCGGATCCCCTGGTCAAATATTTAATCTAACAATCCTTCCCCCGTCGTCGGCATTATGTAGCATTCCATGCTCCCCATGCTTCCTGCTCCCCAGTAAACCGCTCTGCCTTCTGTCTTTGACCAAGAGCTCTGCTTCCGCCTTCCTGGTTCCTGTTCGCCTTTTTTTTCTGTTCTCCAACTCCAACTTGAGTTTACCAGTTCAGTAACCTGTGGTCTTCTGTGCTGTGGATTGCTTCGCCGTGTGGCTGCACATTCTGCCTTTGTGTGTGCGCCACGGATTCCACTCTTCATCGCTGCTGACAAGCTCTTCCCCGTTCACGGTTAGCTTTGCATTGGTAAGCTGTTTCTCCTGTGAGTACCCCTGGTTTTTGAATTCCTGCTCATCTGACATTGCTCTCTGCCTGCTCCCTCACGGTACCATTGCACACGACAAACTGTCTGCTGTGAGTGTGCGTCCAGCGGGCACCGGCTGCTCACCTGTTTTCAGCTCCGGCGTTGCATGTTGAGAGCTGTGGATTGCCTCAGTTTCCCTGAAAACTCTGGACCTGAACATTGACTCTTTTAGTTGCTTCACCAGCCTGCTCTTCCTGTACTTGTTTAAGTGGTGCGATAAAGCTCATTATAAACTATTCCGCCTGTCTACGATGCTGCTTTGGGTCCTTATCTCACCTGTAACATGTAGAAATGGATTGTCCTGATCGGCTGCAGGAAAAAGGGTGTGAAACATTAGTAGGAGGGGCCGACTGATTGAAGGCCATGACTACTGCAGGGAGAACGTTTGATTTTTGGGATAACGGGCGGTTGAACAAATGAGCTTTTGGTTTAATGGGAAATTTTTCAGACTACTGGGGTTTCGGAATAATGGGCCGCTGAAACAATGGCATGGAAACAATTGATAGTGCTGGCTAGAAGTGAATGGGCAATTCCTTCCTAATGATAATTGCAAGTTTGATTCTTCACAGGAAGGTACTCCAGGAAATAGCCACATGCTTGAATCCCAAAGTTTACCGTGATAAAAGATCTACTACGCTTTTATATATCACCAAACTAACTGACAGTCATATCCATGTAAGCATATACAACTTCTACAGTCTTAAGCCTCTTTCAAACATGCACTGCAGACCTGAAATTATCTAGACATAACCTGGAGGAGCTTTATGGGAGAATGCAAATGTCTGCATCAGATGGATTAGACATTAAACAGACTTTATCCTGAGGTGCAATCTCTGTGTGTGTGCTAGAGAAGCTATTCTCCGAACCTTGTCCAGAATTCAGATGTGGGATTCGGCTTTGCAAAAACTCACTTGAGTTACACAAGGTATTCATAATTACACAAGGTTTTCACCATGGAAGACATTGCTCAGGTTTCAATGGTGCAACCTGATTTAGTAAATTGATGATTTGAAACCAGCTGGTAGTAACTAAGAGCTGTGGAACTTAACACACAAACTTAGACGTGAATTTACAAAAAGCTGGTGCAGCCCAGTCCACGTCTGAAAGATAGCAGGAGAAATGTGTTTATATAATAGTTGCAGAGTGGTGCAGATGTATTTATATATAGGAATAGTATGTGTTGGGGTGTTTATGTAAGAAGCATGGAGAGAGCAGGAGAGAAGGAAATAGTGTTGATATATGAACAAAGGGGGCCAGAGACAGAGAGAAGTAGGCCGCTGAAAGTCATGCATACTCACACATACCTCAGACACTGAAAAAAGACGGAAAGTTGTTTCTTTCCTTTTTTTTCCTCAATCATGACATTCCTATTCTCTTCTTCCTCTTCTTCCTCTCCTCCCTCGGTCAAGCCCTCACCTCTCTTTTTCCCCAGAGAGGAGGTTACATAACATATTTCCAGCCCCCCCAAACACACGCACACTCACACTCCAGCTACACCTCATCAGTTCCTGACACACACACACACACACACACACACACACACACACACACACACACACACACACACACACACATACACACACACACACACACTTGTCAGCTGTGAAATATTTCCCCTGCAGATCTCCTTTGCTGGACATTGAACAGACTCTCAAGCGCGTTGAGAACCTTCTCATGCCCCGATTCTTCTCTCTCTCTTTCTACATTCTCTCCCTCGCTCTGTCCCTCCCACCTTCCCCCATTTTCTCCCCTTTCATCTCTCAAACAAACACCCCGTTGCATTAATCAGGGTTTTTTTTTCCTGCCACCCTGACAATGGTTCTGTTTTACATCACTGATTGGGGATGTGACCCCCCTCACACACACATACGCGCACATACATATACCGCGCACCCACCCCACCTCTTTTTCTCTCTCGCTGCTCACTGTGTTTCCCATAATGCAGCAGTCACCGAGAAGGGGCTCGGAGAAGGGGTCGCAGGGTGGGGTGCAGGGGGTCGACACCAAGGTCAGCCATGCCAGATCTGGGCCCGAGGGTGGGAGGGTGGGTGGTTTCTCAAGAGTTGTCGGGGTATGAACAATAGGTCTCTCTGACACCCAAAGAGAAAAGATGCACAGCGAAGAGTCCGGATATCAATGACCGGTTTGACACAGTGTTTTGTGAGATCTACTGTTTCCACCAGGGGGTCAGCTGGGGGTCTTCTGGGGATGAAAAGTACAAGTGTATTGAAGTATGACATGCTGGGAAAGGTTGGAGTACATTAGCATATTAACATGCATATAAATGCAATAACTTTTCAGAGGTACTCCATTTATCTGACAGCTATAGTTAATAGTTACATTGCAGATTCAGATTTCCCATACCAAACGTCAGCTTGTCAAGATGTAATTACAACTAAATGTACCACTGTCACATGCCTATGATTTGCACCAACTTGATCCACTACACCATTAAGGTTGTCATTGAAAAAGTTCTTAAAATTAACTGTACACTTCCTGCACAGTACCAAACAGCACACAGTCAGCAGCTACCTGGTGAACTCAACTCAACTCAGCTTTATTTATATAGCACCTTTCATACAAACATGCAGCCCAAAGTGCTTCACATAGCAACATTAAAACAACAGACAGAAAACAAATAAAAACAAACAAACAAATAAAATAACATGCAAGAATAAAATTACAACAATAAAATTGAAATTATTAGAATTAAGTAAAAGGAACACCAAGATGAAAAATAATATAAAACCTCATGATTGAGGTTAGAAGACCAAGATTATAAATTACTCCCAGATTAACAATTAAAAGTCAGATTAAAAAGATAGGTCACTAGAGGACCTCAATGATCTGGCTGGAGCATAGAATGAAAGAAGATCCCTAATGTATGGAGGAGCAAGGTCATTTAAAGCTTCATAAACGAGTAAAATAACTTTAAAATCAATTCTAAAAGCAACAGGTAGCCAGTGAAGTGTTTTAAGAAGTGGAGTAATGTGATCAATTTTTTTGGTTTTGGTTAAAACTCTGGCCGCAGCATTTTGCACTAGCTGTAGTTTCTTAAATTACTTTTTGGGAAGGCCGGTATAAAGTGAATTGCAGTAGTCTAAATGGCAAGATATAAAAGCATGGATGAGAATTTCAGCATCCTTCTGAGTTAAAAATTGTCTGATTTTAGCAATATTTCTAGGATAAAAAAAGAAGTTTTAATTATGCTGTTAAAATGAGAATTAAAGTTTAAATCAGAATCTAAAATCACTCCTAAATTTGTTATGCTGCTTTTAATTTGTCCATTTAGACTACCAAGCAATGAGTGCAGTTTCTCCCTTTCAGCATTCGGTCCAATTTAAAGAATCTCTGTCTTGTCCTCATTCAGCTTTAAAAAGTTCTTGCTCATCCAAACATTAATGTCAGTGAGACAAGCGATGAGTGTGTGTAGAGCACTAGGATCATTTGGTGAGACAGAAATGTATAGTTGTGTGTCGTCAGCATACAAATGGTAATTAACACAGTGATGATTAATGATGTTACCCAGTGGGAGCATTCAGCAGCCACATATTTTCTTTAGGAGTTGGTGGAGACCAAAACAAAGCTAAAATATGAGTGAATATTACATTAACATCTTCAGGAGGCCAGAAACAAGACTTCAAATAAATGCTACTACATGTGTAAATGGACTACTATCCGCTGACACGTTCGTCAAAATCTCAATTTTGTCTTCACAACTTGTGCTGCCCCTAAGTGGTGAAAATACAATTAAAAATAAAATTTTAAATACAGGGCTGTTACTTGTAATAGGGTAAGTCATGTTTATTACAATTCATTGATCCTTTATTCTTATAGTACTTACTATAATTCCTGTCAGTTATAATAACATTGTCTTCACTAAGTAAATTTGTGAGATCAGGGAAAACTGTTGGCTTGTTTGTAGCTTGTATGACAACATGACCACTCCTGTTTTTGTGTTGGACCTTGTAGTGATGATCTCAGCAATTATCTTTGTGAGTACAATGTTTTCCTAACCAATAGATATGATAGCTAAAAGTGCAAAAGTAAGAAGAAGTTATGTAAAACCAGAATGTGTTATAAGTTACACATTTAAATACTGCTTTACCAACAATAACATTTAGTTTTTATACTCATAAAAGTTTCCTCTTGAACATTTAAGTGGAACATTTAGATGTGTGACAATCAGGGTCAGAATAAGAAAGAACAATAAACATGCAGTGATCCTTCAAAGTGACATCATTTGAACCTCTAATGCATCACAGAGAGTTGGATAAAAACATGGCATGCAACATAAAATGGGATGCTTTATTGTTACGAAGTAAAAGTCACTTGAGGACCAGTGTGTGTTGTCTGTCTTTTATTATCTGACAGTGTGAAATACTAAGGGGTTAACTGTAATTTACAGGCCTGAGCTGTCACACTACACTTTCCATAATATCAGGAGGATTTGCAGTTTAATCCTGGGCGTCATTGGCAAGTTATTGAATTTAATTATGAAATAATATTTTGGTTACATCATGTTTCATTATTGTTGACTGGCACTGGAATCTGGGATCATCTTTGTGTATAGCCCTTGCATTGTGTGTGTGTGTGTGTGTGTGTGTGTGTGTGTGTGTGTGTGTGTGTGTGTGTGTGTGTTTGCTACCCTTAGCAAGTTTTTCCCATGCCTCATCCTTTGCTGATCATCATGAGTTTAGCTAAACCTTTGAAAACCACAGTGAAGTAAAGCTGTGCTGGCTTTGTTAGGTGTTAGGCTGAGTCCACCACAGTCTGGGTGGCAGACTGGGAGCTGAGACTGACTCAGCTGAGAGCCTTGTGACTTGTGCAGTGTGCCCAGGCTCGGACGGCTTCAAGTCTCATCAACGCGTCTGATTGAGAAGCAGAAAGAGGCGGGGGTTTGCAGACTGGCACAGCGCTCACTCAGACTTGGCACAGGATACTGGATCAGAAGAGAACTTCCTTTAACCAGGGCCGCTGGAGGGGGGGGAGGGGGAGGAGGGGGTATCATATTTTGCATCTCTAAAAGCCAGCTCCGACAAAAAGAGAGGCGTCCGTTCCCCTCCCTGACCTGATAATGCATGGCAGGACCCAAACGGGGGCGCCATGCTAATGAGCGCATGCGATTAGTGTGACATGGTGAGCTAGCAATGGGGAGGGAGGGGAGGGGGAGTTGGGGTATTGGAGGGGGGCAAGTATTGGCTCTTAATGAGAAGTGAAGGACCCCCCTTTCCCAGCAGTGGCCCCAGTGGGCTGGTTTTTGAGGGGTCATTTTGGGCTGTGCCGCAGATTAATAATGGGCCACATACTAGCAGATAGAGAGGTGGCTGGGGGGGGGGGCAGTGTGGTGGTAGTGGGGAGGGTTAACTAAGACAAAAGTAAAGCTGTGGAAAAATGCTAATTCACCATTGGCTCGGCAAAGAGATGTTGGGTGGTGGGGGGGGGGGGGCGACGACAAAGAGACAGGGGGCGGAGGTGGAACGAAAGGCAAGAGTGTAGCGTGCAAGAGATATTTTGGGAAGGGGGCTTAAAGTGTGTGTGTACGTGCGTGTGTGTACGAGAGTGTGGGCACGGCTGAAAGCTGGAAACAAAGGCAGCGAGTGATGCCTCGGACCCCGGGGCCTCCAGCACAGAGAAACTCAACCCCCTGTTGCATGCTGCTCTGATTTAAAGTCTGAAAGCTCATGATAGATTTAACCCAGAACCGTTGGACAGTGACATAAACACTCAAACAGCTCAGAGTCACCTCTTAAAGGTCCAATACATTTGTGCAGCACAGGGCGCCATGTTTAAAACACTGGCTGTCCACCAGTGGCTTTGCTTTACTGTAACGCTGATTTATTTGGAAATGTATTATTGTGAGTGTTGTGAGAGGAGGTTCAGTTATGAGTTAAACCTTTTAGCAAAATACAGTCAAATGTAAAGCTGTGAGCTTAAAGCTAAAGCTGAGCTAGAGGATATAAACACTATACCAGGCCCAGGTTTCTAGGAGCTTGATTTGAATTTGTAGCGCCTAGATCTGCCAGCTGACTTACCAGTAAAAATATGGTAAATGGACCTGCATTTGTATATCTTTCTAGTCATACGACCACTCAAGGCGCTTTTTACACCATGTGTCACATTCACCCATTCATAAATTGGTGGCCGAGGCTATCATACAAGGTTCCAACTGCTACTCACTTTGTCAACACACTCACACATCGATGGAACAGCCGTCGGGAGCAATTCTTTACCTTGCTAGTAGGGCGTCCCACTACACATCAGCTTTTACATATTTTTTCTGTTGTTTACTAGCAGATAGAAATGACAAAGAGGCATTATAATATGATACAAAGTCAGTGGAGAGTTATGTGCATTTTATTCCGAAACATATTTAGTACACTGTTTTGCGGGATTTATACTTCTGCATCGAATCGATGCCGTAGAGCCCACACTGTACCCTACACTGCACCCTCCGTTGTACCCTACGCTGTAGCCTGACGTGCACCTCCCCAGAAATGTAACTACACGTCGCGATGACACAGACCTCTCTATAGCTTTTATTTATTTAAATTTCACAGATAAGAAACAATTTTCAGTCTTGAGTGTGTTGTCGTTAGGCTAATTTATACAATGTAAAATGCCATAGGCTTGTGCTAATAACGTTACCATGTTAGAATTGTTTGAAAATGTGTTTAGTATAAGACAAGTGCTTTGTCTGTGAATCCTGCAAGTTATAATGAAGCTGATGTGTATTCTTGTGTTTGAAATTGTCGATATTAAGCCATGTTAAATGTGTGTTTAATGTGTATTTTAGGTATGGTTTAAAAAAACTAAATCTAACAACCCCCCACTGCCAGCCAGTGTTTTGGAGGTGTAATTGCAAAGTGAAACAGATACACCACTGCACAAGTATTAATGCTCACAACAGCGTAGGCCACGTGCGCGGGCTACAGCACAGGGTCTGTCGCACAAGGATGTATCCCCTTGTTATACCAGAATTTGTAAACAGGAAGTGGGTGCCATACTGTTTCATGTATTGTGAAAAGCAGTGCCTTAATAAACTGAGATCAAATGGTCAAAACTAAACAGTGCTTTATTGCTCCAAAATCTGTTACTGCATTGCCTATTTCTTTTAGCTCATGTTCTAACTGCAATACTAGATGGTTTGCCACCAGCTGGCTGCATTACTGTGTGCAGATGGACAACTCGCATTAAATCACTCACCAGTAGAGGCCTTTATTGTTCAGGTGCAGTGCAGTGCATTTGAGTAGTTGTAGGTTTTCTACCTTTTAAGCAAAAGCCAATGCCACAGCTCTTTTTCTCTGGTTTGTCTGATCATGTAGCACCAATTTGCATCTTTCTGCTGCACAGACAGCTCAGTTTTATGACAAGAACATCTTTCCAACATTGACTCGTATTTCTGGCCCTTTGTTGATGTTCCTTACTACTAAATAGTGCAACAGGTAGCAGTTATGTGTCTCAAGGTCTCAGCATGCTTTAGAGTGGGAAATAGTCTTTGTCTTTCTTGTTCATTTCTTGCCATAGAAGAGATTGTCCTGGTGGTATTGCAGACCAATGAATCAATTATCCTAAAGTAGCCATACACAGTTGGTGAGACTGCAGATGTTTCTGTGATGTTTCATATGTTGGGAGGCACACACCAGGTCCTAGTGCACAAGCAAAAGGACATAATTGTTGGGAATGAAAAGTCTGATGCAAAGGGCAAGCAGATGTTTTTACAAGAAACAGCTGTTTGACCTGTGATGTGTCACTGGGATCAAACTTTCAGTGGCTGTATGGTGCATGGATTTATTAAGAAAGCCTGGATGCCACATTTCAAGATGACTTTCCATGCATTGCTCTGAAAGTTGTGCATATGTTAAAAAGCTTTCCAGGCTTCTGAGTTTTTGGGCCAGTAGAGGCTGGGTACTGCAGTCCTGAGTGCTCTGGTAAGAGTATGCATGGTATGTATAAGGCATTTTTCTTTACAGTGTTGTGATCCTGCAATTCCAAGTGAAACCAGTACACTAAAATCCTTTCACTTGGTTACTATGTCTTTAACCACACAGCCAACAGAGCCATAAGCTTACCAGCCTTAAGACTGGAGCAAAATGGAACATACATGTGATTCGTCAAAACTTGGAATTATGAACTTTTTTCTAAGAACAAGATATTATGTGTAAACTATGAGAAGTTATAGATCAGCACACTTCCATGTTACTGTCTTAAATATTGTTCTTACAGAGTGCTGACAAAAAATTGCCTCATGCTTTTTGCTCTCTATTAAAATGATGAAAGCTCCCGGACGAAGTCTGGCCTCCCTAAGGCTGACACAGAGCACTGCGAGTCCTACAGACACCCATACAGCCAGAGTAACAGGAGGTGGTCTTGCATTCCAGCTGCTTTCAGGTGGTTCCAGTGTGGTTTCTGTTGACCCACTTTCCCTCCTGTCTGCGGTTTAGCAGCAGCGAGCATTCACACCCTGGGAATAGCTGGCAGCCATGGAGGGAGGGATGGTGGAAGAGCGGACTACTGTAACAGTGTGATTAATGAGCAAGTGTTATGGCAGCACCGCAGAGAACAAAGAGACTAATCTACAGCACATGGAGAATGGAAAACACTGCACATACCAGAGGGTGGATCCAAAAACTCACCCACGTCTGCTGGTTAGTAATAGAGCTGAGAACAGCGGCTGCGGACATGTTGGAGGTGAATGCTTGTCCGCTGTGTTGCATAATGTATACTGCACAGAATGTTCCTGTAGCTTCAAAGTGTCAGCAGAGTGCCATATATTTAAAACTGAAACTGACATTGAATAAAATGATCTCTGGATAATGTGAATGTATGCAGGGACACATTTATTGTTGTGTGTGTGTGCAGGTGTGTGTGTCAGGCATTGATTAATGTCCGAGTGGGATGGCATGGTTAATCTGGTGGGCTCAGGCTTCAGGCGTCTGTCCTTTCCACTGTCTGTGACAGGTGTTTGTATATGTGTGTGTGTGTGTGTGTGTGTGTGTGTGTGTGTGTGTGTGTGTGTGTGTGTGTGTGTGTGTGTGTGTGTGTGTGTGTGTGCTCCCGCAGAGAAAAGGCAGGCTCAGTCACTCACCTCACCCATAAATCACACACTAGGGCTAATTGATTCAGCTCTGGTTCTTATGCCGCTTCCCTACCAAATCCTTAAAGAGGCGTCCAGGCTGCTTTTTAACAGAGTGTTGGGTTCTGTTATGCAAGCCTCCATAAATTGTTCATACTCTCTTCAAAAGACTCCACAGAGAGGCGGCTGATTTATGACCTGTGGCCACCAGCTCTAGAAACCTTCTACAGAGCTGAGCTTTTAAACGTTTTGTTAGACTGTGTGTGCTTGTGTGAATGTATGGTGGTCTTTTAACACTGCAATGGTAACTTAAGTGGTAACTGATCTATGATCTTCAACATGGGATCATCATAATACATAAATCACCAATCGATGCAGCAGAGATAGACTAACTTCTTTTTTATCCCCCACATTCTTCTTCCTTGTCAAAACCTAGTGCCTATGTTTCCCACAATGCATGTCGGCTGGTGATCAGGTGTGTTATGCCAGTAGCGGCTAATGAAGCCTTGAGTTGCTAGCCTCAAGCAGAGATAAGGAGCAGGCTACAGAGATCTGGTGAGCTCACTTCTTTCATTTTTCAACATCCCCGAGCTGTCAAATACCAACACTTGGTCCTTGGACATACATGTCAAACTATGACAATGTGGGTACCCCTCCATCATCAGTTTTGGACACTCAGGTCAATTTATGCTCATTACATGCACTGTGTTCCTTCAAAATTAACTTTAGCTTTCACAAGAAATGTACTGTAATGTAAAGTAATGTGAAACTTATGTTTTAAGTTTACTTCCTTAGGTTAAGCAAGCAAAAGTACATGGTTAGGTTTAGAAAAACACAATAGTTTAGCTTAAAATAAGTGGTTTATAATTAACGTAATTTAAGTAATATCACATGACATACATTACATATTTCATATGTGTATCAGCCTAGTATGCTGCATACACTAGTACACTATCTTGTTATTTGAATAATTTGTTGTACAAGAACAACAATGAAAGCCCGGAGTTTGGACTTCCTTGCTCCTTTTTTTTTTTTTGTTGTTGTCACTCGGTGCGTCTCAGACCCTAATACCACCACCAAAGAGTGCTTCGGTGCATTGGTATCTGAGGCCGAGGGCCAATGACCAAGCATTAGTGTTTGATGAGTTGAGAGTGAGACTGGGTTGCATTTTAAAACTTGTAATCTTGAGCAACAACCGACACTGACTCAAGTGACATCACACGATCAGCTCAAGTTTGACTTTTGCCTGAGAAAAAAGTTTTCAAAAGAAAGTTAACGTGACATTCTGGGGGTGTAGAACTGAGAAGACATGGGTAAACATTATCAGACAGGGAGGTGTGTACAATGTTTTCAAGTTGCATTATGGGAATTGGGGATTCTTGAGGTATGACCCACACCAATTAAGGATATCTCAGCCTCTGCTTTTACTTTTCTAAAATTCTGTTACTCAAAAGGCCCCCACCTACCACTTTAAAATCACATTCTGTATTTTTTAGGGTTTAAAGATTGTATTTTACCCACCATTAAACTGAATGGAAGCCATTTGTTCCCTTCCTCTACAGCATAAACTTTGACAAAATCAGCGCAGACAAATGCTCACATTGATGGATTATACAATTCAAATAAGTTTACAATGAATGCTAGTAAATTTTTGTATTGATAAATGGCTGTCTGAAATGCTAAAATTTGTTTGCGAAATGATTAGCTGTAATGTGATTGCCAAATTCTCAAGCTAAAAGTTGTAAAACTGCTACCCTAGTCTCTTAAGACCATATCTGCAGTTTGGTAATATTGTATGATTTGCTGTCAGGTTTCTCTGGCTGACTCGTTTGGAGTTGTGTTTTGTCTGCGGGTCCAGTTGGAAGCATTCAGCAGGCTGGCAGGGAATGAAAGAGCTCCCTGGTTCATCCCTGATGCTACCCAGCCGCCGTCCGTCCGACTCTCTCCGCAGGCCTCCGTCTCCAGCCCTCCCTGGTGGGCTAAGACCTGCTCAAGGTCCCTTCTGTGATGTGGGCTGCTCAATAAAAGCCAACGCTAGCTGGATTCCCAGGAACCAGCTTCCCCCTGAGTCTTTATCTTTCACAGCGTTGGCTGAGGGAGAGGGCTGCCAGAGAATTAGGTTTTTCTCTGCTCACACAGACTGTCTCGCTCTTTGCCTCTTCTTGGCTGTGGCAAAACCATGGGTGGAAGGAGCTGAAACAGCTTAAAAAGTGTCTGTTGATGAGTTTTCATCGCAGCATTTTCCAGTCAAATCAAGAGACACTGAATGGAATGGGTATCAATTTCCAAAAAAATAATTCCCCAATACTCTAAAACAGTTTGATCTTAGATTTTTGTTCATATAAATCTCATACCATATCGGCCTCTGTGTTTTCCCAGACAGCTGCGTCAGGATAAAGCAGCACATTTTATACTAACAAGACCATAACTTTGGAGGACACCCAGTTTAACTGTCTCCCTCAGCCTGCCAACTTTAGAATTATTCTTTGCACATAACAAAACTGTGGTTTTTGTTCCCCCTCTCTTAATCGTGAGAATGATCCTAGAACCTAATAACTTGCAACATTCATGTGGCATGTGAATACTGTATTAAGATAGACTTGAAAAAATGCAATCCCATCAGCTACTGAGTGGACCGTGTGGTAGGATTATTTTGTCAACCCTGGCTCATGTACAACATTTTGTTGCAAATGCAGAGACACACCACAAGCAATTGGTCAGTCAACCACCTCATGGTTCAGTGTCAGATTGAAATATCTTATCAACTACTGGATGGATTGCCATGGAATGTGGTACAGATATCCAAAGGACCTGTAGAGGATACATTTTCATCTAGTGCTATGATCAGGTTAAATGTTTTATTGGTAGCCTACAACACTTTGATGACCAAATACTAGCAAAACTAGTGACATTCCCATGAGCATTAGTGCCAATAACTAAATGTCAGCATGTTAACGAGCTAAACTAAGATGGAGAACAAATGTTAAATTAGCATGTCAGCATTGTCATTGTAAGCTTATTAGCACACTAACATTAGCATTTAGCTCAAAATACTGCTTTGCCAAAGAACAGCCTTATTAGCATGGCTCTGGACTCCTAGTCCTGGGACACAGACTCCAGCCTCCAGCATGAATGTCAACTACACTAAACTCCTATCCTACACCAGACCTCCATACCATATCTGTCCCTGTCTCTATATAAAAGGTACATTACTTTCTGCATAGGTACTGGATGTGTATTGTAGCCAGTGAAATCACTAAATGTGAACACAGTTCCTACACTGTGCTAATTAGATCAATAGCAACCGATACTAATTTGTTCTTTAAAGGAGATTTATTATGATGTTCCTTATTTTCTGTTGTACATATAATGTCACAGTGTCAGATGTTGATATAACACATGGCCAAAGTTTCAAATAGCCTAATAAAGTTGACATATAGGCTATAAAAATAAACCCTGGCTGTGAGGGAAGACCTCAGGCTTCAGACAATCTGTCACCTAAGTTTTTTTTCTGCTTTCAAGACAAGCTGACGTCGGTTCATGAATGATTTAATGGTCATCTGCTCCAGGCAAGATACTGCAACTGTTTACATTAAGTACACTGCTACATGTAGCTACGTGCTAATGTCAGGGAAACCTGTAATCTTGGTTGCCAATGATATTAATTATCTACAATTTTGGATCATATTTGTGCTGGAACATGTCTGGTTGTGAAGATTTTTGGTTGCTGACCAAACCCTGACCAATCAGAGCAGACAGGGCTTTTTCAGGAGGTAGGCTTAAAGAAAAAGCTGCTAAAAAGGAGTGTCTTTGACAGGGGTGAATACATGTGTTCCAAACAATATGAGGAAAAGAAAGTGTTTTTTGGATATTAAAACATGTAATCATGTTCTCGTAGGATAATAGCATACTAGGTCCCCTTCAAGGATTTCTCTGCTAGATGCTTTATGATGCACTGATCAGCTTGAACTTTCAGAAGCCAATTTTGAGTTGTTTTAAACAGAGACTAAATCATAACCATCCAGGTAGTTAGTTACCCAAAAAATATTCTCCCTCACTGAATTGTTATTCAAACTGACTAAAAAAGTATATTTGCAATACCTGAGAAATGTGATGCTGTTTTCTATAGCCGTTCAGACTGTGCTATCAAGTGTCATAAGAATTCCTCCTTGTGTTTGTGGGCATGCTTAAGTTCCCAACTGAAGTTCTCTGACGCAACCTGATGACAGTAATAAATGCGTCTGAGCATGTAGGTGCAGCAACGTACATGTTTGTGTTTACATCAGCCCAACAGCTGCACCAACTGATTCACTGCTGAAACAGGACAAGCCTTATATAACACATTACACACAGTAACAGATTAACATGCAGTACTGAGTTAATCTATAGCACAAACACAGACACAGGAACAGGTGTGCATACAAACATACTCACAAATCTACACTGACGACTGAGTTGAGTTGAAACAGATATGCATTTGTTTAAAGTACACACATGTAACCACACGTACACGTATATACACAAATATATTTAAGCTGAAACGCAGGGCAGTCTGTCATATACAAAACACACACACACACATACACGCACACACACGCACATACATACCCGGACAGAGTTGACCCAGTCATTCCATCCTTGCGGCAGTGAAGCTGTTTTTCCATCGCTGGGCTCTTAGCGTGACATCGTGATCCAAACAGCAGTGAAATATTACATGGGCCGGGGTTATTAAAACTGTTATTAGCATGGCCAATTGGGGCTAAACAGGACCTGACTGTCACCCTAATGACAGGGTGGCTGAGGGCTGGGAAAAGGGGGGAGGTGGGCTGCTGAAACCTCTGACCATCATCGACCAAACAGCCCCAGTAGATTCCCCACCACTAACATCCATCCACCACCAACCACCCTTATCCCTCCATGTGCTCATAACTCTCTGGATCCTCTGCTGCATGAGACAAATAAAACTGTGGTATTGACATAAAAAGCCACAGATACACATGGAGACATAGGGAAACAGATACAGACACTTTTACATAAATAAATACTGACATATGGATGCACACATATGCATATAAAGGCAAATTCTCATACAAATAAACATATGGTCATAGATAAATAAACACACAGAGTTAGAATTAATCTGTTTTCGTGTTTCAGTTCATTCTCCAATACTCTTCTGTTATTGGCATGACTGTTTATTGGAAACAAAAAGTACATTTTCTTCTCCTACCCTTCAACTGTTTATACTGCTGTTCACATCATACTGAGATGGTGATTTAGAGTGCCTGACCTTAGGTCTATATAACCAGTCATGTAAAGTAGAAGAAAAAGTACTTAATTACAATTGTGAGGTACTTGTATTTCATATTTAATGCTTCTTTATTCTTTAAATATTATACAAATCTTGCAAAGATCTCTGACCTGATACACTGCTATAAACTACACAACTGTATACAAGCCAGCAGCCAAAGTAAAATAACATATGCTTAGGACAGAAATGTAACTTAAAGGTTCTCTTTGCGACATTCAGAGCATTAATATAGCAGCAAACCACTATGTAAAGATGTAGTGGAGTAATGGCATCCTGAACGGAGAATGAAGTCATGTCATCTCTGTGTGTGTTGTAATTCAAGCTTCTCTGTGGCTGCATGTGCATGTTAGTGTGTGTGTGTGTGTGTGTGTGTGTGCGTGTGTGTGTGTGTGTGTGTGTGTGCCACCGGTTAGCTCATCGCCGCTGCTTCGTACTATGGTCATATGGCTTGTATTACCACTGATATTGAGATGGTGTCCCAGTGGAAGCGTAGTGCCCATTCCCCCCTGGTTAACACCATTAGCATTATTGCCGCTGTTTAACCATGCTTATGGAGTTAGCGCTGTTAGCTGCTAGTCATCGGCTCAGTCACCTCCATCTCAACTCAACTCAAATTTATTTATAAAGCACATCTAAAAACAACTCACGTTGATCAAAGTGCTGTACAATGGGAATAAAATACTAAAAAAAAATGCATACATAGGGGTGACATAATTGTCAGGTACACAGCTCACACATTTAGAGACTAAAAATGACTCATTTGATTTTTAGTTTTACATGGGACAAGAACAGAAGTCTATTGGGTGAAAGTCTGGAGTTTGGCCCAATCAACCTCCCCTCCTACCTACCCTATGCAGACTCTCTCTGTCTTGATATTACAGCAGTTACTTTGAGTGTCAAAAAGCGATGCTGTCTGTTGTGTCTCTACGCTACAGGTGCCTCAGTGCTTCAGTATGACACCGATGGCAACTGCCCAAGCATAAGAAGTGATAATTCCATGTGGGCTCATCACTTTAAGTGACACCTATATGACCCATTGTTAACATATTGATTATAGCCGCTTTAAATATATCTTGCTGCTAATATTTCTGTACTTTTACTTAAGTAACATTTTTGAACGCAGGACTTTTACTTGAAATGGCACATTTTTTACATTGTGGTGTCTCTACCTCTACTGAAGAAACTGATCCAGGCCTACATCCTCTGCCGCTGTGTTTGTTATATTTAGCTAATCAAAACTAAACAAAGTAAAGACTAAGGTAAGATGGAGTGGGCTGGTGGGCTAGAGGTTAAGATTGATCCCATATTATTGCAGCAAGCCCCTCTTACACCCAGCATACACTGTCACTGTCAAATAAAGGCAAAGTGCCAAAAAAGAAAAGCTTTAAAAAGAATTTGTTAACACATTTCTGGCTTGCCTCAGGTCTCTGTTGTTTCCACATGATTACTGTTTTACCCAAAGAACACCCAACCCTACAATCTGTAACATCCTGTTTTTTTTTCCGCCAATATCTGCTTTATAATAATAATATGAAAGACTTCCAAAATCGCCAACGTGTATTTACACAAATCGTTCAAAAGCCAATAAGCACGTATCAAATGTCTCTTTCCTCCTACTCAGCTCTACATTCCCCGTCTCACCCACCTCTGTTGCCCCCCTCTTTCTCCCTACAGACTGAGCCCTGCAATAAACCAACTGAATACCCTGAGACACACACAGAGCACAAAACATAGCTGCAGCCCAGCGGTGGCCTGATGCTGACCAACTACAGTGGGGTTCAGCTGGAGCCAGAGAGACCACTGTGGTTATCAACATGTCTTAGTATCCAAAACAGAGTCATGCTCACCCCCTACCCCTCCCTTTGAGCCTCTACCACCGAGGCGAATCCATTCAGATATCCAAACACACAGTGAATATCAAAACTCTACACACCCTCAGACTTTCTAGTTGGTTTTATTGCCTTAAAGCCTTAAATTAAAAGACAGTAAATCAAAGTTTTTCTACTTTTGTTGGACGTATAAGCAATGGAATTAGTAAATACTTACAACTGTTAAAAACAAGAAACCACAAAGCCATAATACAAGTTTATACATCACTTACTGAGCTTACTCAGCTTAGGGATTCCTACTATTGTTCAAAAGTACAAATCAAAAACTTTCATCTTCTTTAATTTAAGTAAAAGTTGTTGGATTATTTTGTTTGATTATTAGAGATGCAATGGCAAGAAGATAGAATTGTAATGTAATTTACATTCATTTTGATGTAGCTGGTTAAAGGGGAGTTAAATTTAGTTACTTCATGTACTGGTAGGTTGTTTAATCTATCATAATGAATCATATTCATAAGCTGATTATCATTCTGCAAAGTAACTACTACTAACTAGTAACTACAGCTGTCAAATAAATGAAGTGAGTAAAGTGAAGTATTAAAGTGCCATGGACATACTCAGTACTTCAGTAGTAATGTTCCACTACTAAATTTATCTCTTTCAGATATTAGGCTGCATCCACACTATAACATTTTAGTTTTAAAACACATTATGGCTGAATTGAAATTTCTGCCAAGCAGCTCTACCCTAAAATGGAGACCTTTGAAAATGCCTCTGACCTCATTTTAGTTGCGGGGGGTTGCCTTTTAGTTGGATGGGTGGAAACGGAAACATTTAAAAACCATAACGCAGACACCTGTGTTTGCTTATCGACTGTGTCTTATCAGTCAAAATGTGTCAAGCCCTGTATTTGCTTAGCAATGACTCAATCTGTTTTTAGCCACCTTGACCACCTCATACTCATAATACTATCCTTTTGTGTTTATTTGTTTTTCCAAGATTATCCTCTTGGAATTTTTGCCTTTATTAGATAGGAAAGCCTAGCATGAAATGGGGAGAGAGAGAGGAGATCACATGCAGCGAAGAAGCACAGTTGAAATTAAACCCACAGCCGCTGTGGCAAGGACTTAGCCTTTGTACATGGGTTGCTTGCGCTACCAGGTGAGCTAGTAGACAGCCAATATGCATGATACTTTCATTGCAGTTCCACCTCTTCGTCAGTCCACACGAAGAAATCTCTGGTCTTACTTTTCACCATTTACTTAATATTTTCTGCAACTAAGCGACCAACCCCAGAGTATGTTTACATCAGCGTGTCAAGGCCCAGTGTACGAAAATGGTCATGTGATAACAGTGTGTTTTAAACTTGTTAGTATGGACGGAGATATTTATGAAATGGTGTGTCAACGCTAGTTTGTACGGTGATCATTTCTGTTTTAAAACGCTGTTTTAAGACAAAAACAAATTAGTGTGAATGTGGCCTTAGCTTTAAATATGGATGTGCGGTACGTGTGAAGAGTTTTGTGCCATACTTATGATCAACTTTATACATATAAAATGTAACTGTAACATCCAGCTATAAAATGCATTTATTAGTAGTACTGTAGTTCTGACTGAACAAAATGTGCCTCAAAGTAACTTGACTCAACTTTACGCTGATCAAATCATATCAATGACCTTTCTGATTTCATAGAGGTCAAGGGTCAACACCTAGAATTTGAATTATTTAAAAGAGAATTATGAGTTTTATTAAAAACTTAAACATCAGCCACTCAGATTGATAGGCATCTGGTTTAATTTTCCTTTACGGTTAAAGGTATTGAAAACAATCAAATATGAAAAGATACTGTATGTGGATCAAAGACTTCTACTGTACATACATCCATATTCAAACATCCATCCATTCATTTGTACAAACACGCAAAGAGACGGACCGAAAGACTATTTCCAGCTCAGGCTCCTTCTGTCTCACATCAACACATGGAGTGGGTTTGAACCAACAAACAAGAAGTCTGCTCTATGAAATATGAGCCCAAAAACAAAGCTCTCCCTTCAGTGAAACCCCCAACCCCAGCACACACATGCACGGACACAGACACACACACACATACACACACACACACACGATACACTCGTTCTCTCAAGACCCTTCACCTTCACCACTTCCAACCGTTAATCACACACATGGGGCTGGAGGGAGTTGGGGGGTGACGCTGGGGCAGCAGTGAGTTGTGGCCCTTCGGACAGTCAACAGTGACAGAGCTGGTGAATGTGTGTGTGCACGTGTGCAAGGATCTCCCCTAAGATTTACCCACAATCCCTTGCCTCCTCTGTGTTTCTTTGGCCTCTGTAATGGTGGCTGTCACGGACAATCGCCTGAGCTGGCCGCTGATTTACTCCAGGTGGCGCTTTGGCTATTGTCCAGCTCAAGGAGCTGCCCTGACCCTTGACCTCTGATCCCCGGAGTCTGCCCTGTGCCCTAACCAGAGGACAGGACTGGAGTTGTTGCTGAGGGGAGAGGCGACACGGGGATTAGACCAGACAGGGTGGTTTGTGTGTGGAAACAGATACTCCCACAACTCTCAAGCCCCCGACCTCACAACTCACAACCAATTCTGATTTACACACATCTTAATAGTGTTGGAGCCATTTATACACTGAAGAAGTTTAGCAGTCGCTGCTATTAACATCTGATACAGTATGATTCACATGGAGCAGTTTGTTTTATATTACTGTATACACAAAAGGGTATGACCTAACTTTGAGCAATATGAAACAATACTTATTTTGGTCATGCACTCAGAGGCCTCTTTATTAGGCACACCTGTAAAAAATAATGCAATCCAATACAACTGCTCAGCCATAAATTCTCCCTTTACAAAGATAATAATGTTGAGATTTGATTGACACTGTCAAAGAGGTATCAGCTGAACTACATGTTTATTATTGAAGCTGTAGTTTGCAGTGATATTAAACTAGACTGCATTACATTGAGAGGGGCTGCTAATGCTTTACAAATATGAGAGTGGAAGAATTTTCTAAACACATTTCAATATATTGCAGTCAAGTACAACACCACCACTATGACCACAGTAATAAACATAAGGTGAATTAACACCTCTTGGAAAGTTAAACATAAACTGAACCTTATAAGCTTTGTAAAGGCAAAACATGCAACAGAGCTGTTGCATTTGATCGTATTAGAATTTGAGGGTGTACCTAATAAAGTGGCATGGGGCTGTATCTTGAAGTCTTTATTATCAACTATCAGCAAACAAAGCAACAAAACTATCCAGTCAAAGTCCATAGCCTACATTTACATTATCACTTCATGTGTGTAGAAGCACACACAGAAAGGTTTATAAGTTCAGAGACAGACTATGTGAAGTCTGCTCAGGTTTGTTCCAGAGCATCGCATGAGCAGCCCCACACCGCCAAATTAAAATGCATATTGTCACAATAAATGGCTGAAATCTGTACAAAGTTTTATTTTGAATTTTAAATGTACAATATGTCATTTTCTGCTACTAGGGATCTTTCAGTGAAAGGATTTCTTCATGGTTCATCGTTCAGGAGGTTTTATCCAGAGCTTAAGTATCCACAGAGGTCTCTACCTCTCCAAGACAAATGGACCTGGAGATTTAAACCAGTATTTCATATCAACAATCAATGTTTCACTAATGCTGCTCAGCACAACAGGGGCTGGAGCTGAGCTGCCGCTCACGTATTTAGCTTGTTTTTCTGACAACTTAAATCCAGACATTCAATGACGAAAATTTGCCATCCAGTTAAAACATATTATTAGACCTAAAAAGTGTATTGTACTGGATCAATTTATGACAACTTCTTACAGACAACCCCAACCCTAACACATGCGCAAGGGGAATGTGACACCACTGACAGGTGACAGCGACCTAATGGCCCTGACCTTGTCCTTGATTTAAGTTATAGATTTCTCTGGGTTTGAACATTGTTGGAAACATTTGTTATAAGCACACAACTCAACCAAATATTTAACATTAGTCTGGTTGTTATTAGACATTTCGATGTGAAAAATGTGCGTGTATTATATCTTTAAGACATATTCTAATTCAATAATCAGTAAAGAAAAATCTAATTATATTAAACAAATCTTTTTGCGTGGAGTGGAACCAGTGCTGCAGTGATTCACACAGAACAAATGGGGCTTTTTCCACACACTGGTTCATAATTTCATAGACAGTGCATGAATGAACATTCATGACTTAAGTCTTATAATGGCCAGAGAGAGACAGTCAGGTTAGTCAGGGATGAAGGGAAAGATTATCACGCTCAGCAGAACAGAACAGAAAGTGTTGGTGGCGGTCACAGACATGACCCTGTTAAATATGTCCCACTATAGTCGGTGCAGTATATAGCCATATGTACAGATGTACAGCACATATAACAGCTGAGGTTTGCACCACCTAAAACACCCATGGCATGCTTAAATATAGATTGGGCGTGTAACACATAAGTAGTTAATAACAACATGTAAATACCACTGTTCTTGACTGCAACATACACACACATACTGTACATGCAGTCAGTGTCCTATGACAGATAAAGGTGAATGTACAAGATTTTTGTACCACTTTTTAACACTACATATTTAATAAGGGGTTCATTAGTAATTTATTATTACTTTATAGATCAGCAATAGGCTGTGTGTAAGAGCAAGTTTGGATGGCAGGTTGTGACTTTTCTTTCTCATTAAACAGTAATGTGACCTCAAAATTTAAATCAAATTCCAGCCTGTCCACAATTTCCTTTGAATGGGATATTTTTATACTCTTTCCATACACACACATACACATGCCGGGGCTGTCTGTGATCCAGACTATATATAAATGTCCTGTGTACAGCCAGGTGGTTGGTGCTCGGTACGTGCACGGTGTTGGTACACGAGCGAAGCTGATGACAGAGAGTGAGTAGACAGACAGCAGCTGTCAGTCTGGCTCAGTTACAGCCAAACACCACCAACACTGATACACCTCACCAATACCCTGAGGTCCATGTCTGGGTCATGGAGCTGCAGAGTTCACTGTGGCCTTTAACTCCAGTCTGCCCCGCTCACACTGAGGTATTTCTTCATGTGGTTGTTCCATTGGGTGAAATCCAGCATGGATACAGATACAGTCTGTTTTATTGTAACCCTCTCTCCAAGAAATTATGTTTATACTGTATAATTTGTTTTCCTAAATACATTTTGAGGGAAACAAAATCACTGTGCGGATCATGTATCAGACAAATTGTTGAGTAAAGGAGGTAACTGCTGGATACTTGTATCCTCGTGATTTCATCCCTACCTATCCCTACTCGTCAAATGTTTGTGTTTGACCTTGATGCTGAAGAGGTTGGTGGTAAGTCATGTGAGTTGAACCATGTTACAAAGAAGGGGTCGACGGTTGGGCCTAGGCAACAAAACTACTTTTTTTAGGATTAGGAAAAGATCATGGCTGATGTTAGGGACACAAACACCAGTCTCCTGGGTCAAAGTCCTGTACCTGTTGGACCCATTCACCTCCCAAGCCACCCTAAGTGGACTTCTGTTCTCCTTATAGCCCATCTGTTGCTCTGAATGTCGAACAGTTATGCCGATGGGTGTACATCAGAGTCGGCTGTAAGCCCAGTACGTTTCATGCATATGTTAAAGGCTGTGCCCGGCATCATTTTAGTGACACAGAGAGCATTGCCCGAGCAGCATTTTTTGATGCCCTGGGATTGGGACCAAGGTGGTACACATCACAGTGATGTGTTCAGGGAAGGTGGCGGGCATAAAAAAGTGGAGGACTGTAAAACCAAGGGCGGCGTTTACATCTTGAGTCCTACGGATAGGCTTAGACTTTGATTATAATTAAGGAAAGATTATGATTTCGGTTAAGCGCATACTCTCTTGTGCCTTAAGTCACTTTCGACCACTTCAGCATAAAACCAAGACTAAGTCCTACTATTACCTGTGTACCTAAACATACATACATTAATCACACTTTGGTTGATACAAGCAGATACTGTATTGCAAGAGTGGATATTACAAGTCCTATAAATACAGTATTTCCATAAAGCGGTCCTGCTCATTGATTTGCAACATTGCCAACAATAGCCTAATACACTGCACTGTTACCCCAGAGATTGTCTCTGAGCACATCATCATTCTGCTGCTGACACATTGTTCAACATGGCATAACATTTTCTATTTCCTATAGTTAGTCAGCTTTGAAGAGTTGTAGGTCTTTCCTATGAACAACCATTAATTACTAAGTAAATGTTTTTTACAGTATCATTTTTCAGGGGAATAATTGGAAGAAAAATGGGTTGATCAGCAACACACAGAAACTGTACAGAGTCCAAGAAAAGTTGACAAACATGACTGACAACAGTAGTGGACTTGATTGATTAATTTGCAGTTCTTAGTAAAATACTCTGTTAAAAGTAAAGAATAATACTTAATAAGAAGTAAAACCATGCAGAGAAATTGCCCCTAATACTAACTATATTAGATTATTACTACTCATGCATTAATGTGTAAGCAGCATGTAACTGTTGTTGTTGATTGGTTCTTTTAACTATTTCATATACTTTTTAGCAGTTTAATGTACACAATGTTTACGCAAAAAGTACAATATTTACCTCTGAACTGTGGTGAAGTAAAGGTATAAAGTAACAAAATTCCAATACTCAAGTAAAGTACCTCATATTTGTGCTTAAATAAAACACTTGAGTAAATGTGCTTAGTTATGTTCCACCACTGGTTTGATTGGTGAGTTCTTAGATGTGCAGCACAACAACACCACAGTAGTTAAGGAAGAACATTAAGGTCTGTTTTCCTGATCATGCAGCTTTCATACAAGTCTCCTTAAGCTGTACCACTTTTATTTTAAATAACCTATAAACCATAGGAAATATGTTTTATACTTTCTAGGTTCTCATGCTATAATTGATGGTTGGGTTATGCAAAACACCACCATGATTTGCTCTTTATTTATTATATTTTTTCCTCAGTGCTTATAAAATGTATTGCCTGGATCCAGTTTTACCCCCTGAGATTATTAAAATTTCATTTCATCTTCTTGGAACTCATGATTTAAGTAATTTATGAATTTTTGAAAGCGACATTTAGTGCTTTTAGGTTACCTTCCTCACATTTTACAACCCTTCCCTGACCAGACTGCAAACCAGCACTTAACCCAACACAGGCCTTCGCCAAAGACCAAGACTGTAATTCAAAAGCCCCCCTGTGTGTTAGTTATATAGGCTATCCCCCAGTTTACTTCCCTGTTCCGCGTGACTGGCATGGCGTAGACATGGTCCCTCTGTCTGACGGGCTCCGGTTACACCGGCAATATAAACCTGCTGGAGCTGGGGAGATATAACAGAGCAGTCGCACATGCGTAAAGTATATACACACATAAAGTGTATAGGGGCTAGGTCTTTCTTTTAATGTAATGTAATGTGTAATCTCACTGATTTAACGTGCTTAAACATTGATATACATTATCTATATACATACTTGCATACACTCAAGACATTGGAGGAACTTTACACACAGAAGGAAAATGAAAGATAGAGAGCGAATGCAGGGGGTCATGAAAGAGGACGTCTGGAGCAATAAAGGCTGGTACCAGTGTTCAGGGTTTAAGGGCCAACAGGGCTTCGGATATGAATCTCGCCCGACCATGGCGACCTCTGACCTTCCCCCAGAAGTCCCCGTAGGGGTGCAGTGCAGTTATTGTCTTCATCTTTCTGCCCAACTCTCCCTGACCTCCTCTGTCTTCCATCTGCACAAGTCCATTACGTCCATTTATTTCATCGCTACAACTCTCTGCACATAAACTGCTCTTTTTCTCCTCTCCGCTCTATTCACTCTCTGTCGTTCCCGTCCATTCATGGCCCGAACAGAGCCATCGATTCATCGGCCGGACATGACCGTATTGTGTTAGAATGCGAGGATGAGAAAGGGGAGAAAGACGGAGAGTGTATGCTTGGCCATTAGGGCGACACTGAAAAGCAGAGAGTGGTCCTGAGGTCACTGTGGAGGACAGAGGACGGGGGTGTGTGGGATCAACATGGGACCAACTCTAGATCGTTCTGCAGGGCATTTGGACCTTTCAGGCAATTGATACGAAAGTTTAAAAGGACTCCATGCTGATTTAACACCCAGTTATCCACTGTAAGCTGGAACAGAATTGACGTAACATGTCATGGGAAAAGGTCTTGCATCTATGACTCGTCCATGAGCTAACCAACAAAAACAAATATTTCACAATATATGTCAAAGGGAGAAGACCTTTGGGGGTTCTTGTACTCTCTTCTTGTCATCCTTCATACTTACATTTGTCTCTGTGTTTCTTCTCTGTTTAGTCTGTTTCTAATGATTTTGTTTTATTTCAACTGTTAGCTACATGATTTCATTGATGTTTATATCTGCTCATTGCTAAACTCAGTGATATGTCATGGGAAAAGCCTTCCAGGGGTCTTTTTGGACGACTGCAGAATGGAGCCAAAGAACAGAATTCAACTCACTGGCAAATGTATGGGAATGATTACAGTACAAAGACTGTTGTTGTCAGGATGTGAGCTGCAGCTAGCTTCAACAAGACAGCGCTGTCCAACAGGAAGATGTTCCAGTGGGTCTGTGTGCACTGCAATGCTTAGTCTTACAGTGATTAGATTACTTTATTTGTTCTACTAAGTAAAATCCTTCCTGGATATACACACACTCAGCTCTGTGTGTTTCTTCTCCGAGGTCAGAGAACTAGTGTTATGTTGACTGCAGGGTGTCACAGCAGGGGTGGAAACCTATACTGTACATAAGGATTGAAACAACAAATTTTTTTCAAGCACAATGTAAGATCTCCAGCACCGCAGTGATCTTCAGTCCCGGAGGGAAATCCAAAGCTCCACCAGTGTTCATTTTAGTGGCCCGCCACTTATAATCATGACATCACCTCACTACATGACAACAAACAGAGCAAGATGTAACCGGATGATCTCTTAGCTTAGGAACCATCAGCAACGTTCTTGGCCACATTCTTCTCATCCTCATCCAACTCCTCCAAGACCTACTCCTCTTTCCCCTCAGGTCTCCCGGGACCTCCAAGTCACAGATGAAGAGGGAAGACAGGGCTCATACTTAGGATGATGTATTTATGAGTGGAGCCCAACAGACTGACATTCTGACTGCAAGTACAGACAGACATAATAAATGCAAACTGCGAAGGAGGTGTGCCACTCTAGACTTTGACAGCAACAAATAAGAGCATAATCAGGTTTTTCTTTGCTTCTGTACCAGAACTTAATGTAATGTTACGTAAGTTAGGTTTACTGTGGTTAGGTTTAAGAAGAGACCTGATGATAGCGTATCTCACATGGTTCCGTCAACATTGGTCTCCTGGGGAATGTCCTGGGAAAAAGTCCAGTGTTTTGTGACCCATCCACCACCCCCACCTGTCTCCTTACTGAACCGCTTCCTTCTTTACTCCGAGCGCATTGGTCACGCGATGGCAGCCTTCCTAAATACGTGACTTTTCAGGAATTACTGGCTCATGATCATATAGGATATGTATGACTTTTGATGCTGTGCATTAATTCTTTCTTCTTGTTGGGTTGTTTCAAAGCTCTTTCTTGTGATTCCTCATTTCAGGTAGCACTTTCAACTCCTATGTTAAGACTTTTCACTGGTTATCATACACAACAGCAGATTTTTTTAAGTGTGTGTCTATGTGCGTAAACTTTCCTTCACCCTCCTGGCTATTACTGTGAGCAAGAATGTGTTTTTAGTCAACCTGCCTGCTTAAATAAGGATTGAGGACTTCCATCTCGACCCTGCCCCAGTCAGCCCTGGCAACACACATTCCAGTGCATCATGGACCACGTAGCCTCACGGCCTAATGAAGATGAGGTGAGGTGTGATGGGAGATGAAGTCATCAGGCGAAGGGAGGTGGTGGGAAAGCAGTGGTGGGAGTCATAAATCAGGACTCATTGTCTATGTCGGAGAGTCGGAGAATGTGTGTGTGAAGGGGTTGCGACTTGGTGGATGTGAAGGGGTGATGAGGGTTAAGAATAGGGCGGTGGGAGAAGGGGGGGTCAGTGGTAGGGGATATGGGAAGTGAGCGAGATCAGGGTGCGGTCAGTGTGATGTAATCCGCTGGACATCTGTGCTTCGATGACAGACAAGACATGCCGTGTTCCGGCACCAGGAGTTCACAGACACACACATACACACACACACACACACGTACAACACACCTCCCTCCCCCAGGGAGCTGCAGTGCTGTCCCTGTCTGGGAGCCAGAGACTTGGTACTAATGAGACTAAATGAGGCTGGAGCCTCTCTGTGAAGAGGTCACAGCTTGTCAAACAGTCAGTCAAGCAGCTGGTTACAATATTGGTTCAAGTATATGCCAAACACTTCAACAACCTGTTATCTATTCAGTGAAACAATCAGCGACTCAAGTAGCCAAGAAAAGAGTCACCCAACCAGTTAGCCAAAAAAACAATTGATCTTTCAACCTTAAAAACAGGTTAGCCCATTAACTAGCCAGCAACTAGCTAACTAGTCAACCAGTCAAATTGCTAAGTGTTCAGTGAACCAGTCAGTTAGCCAGAAAACCATTTTGCCATTCAACCAGTCTGTCAGTCAGTCACCAAGAGCTAACTTTAGCCATGCTGATTAAAACTCAAGCAGTTAAACATTAAAACACTTTTGCTCTTTGTCAAGCAGATTAGCTTATTAAATTGTACAACTAGCTGGAAAGTCACTGAGCCAAGTAACTATATAGTCGGTATTTATGGGAATGTCTACAAAACGTCTCAGTCCTATACACTTAGGGGAAAAACAAAGCATTCACTACCACGTTAAAAAGTCGCTGTGTAGCTTTTTGCACGTCAAATGAACCTAAAAATCCAGAGTTGACTGGTATTTTTCAACCTGGACCCTATTTTCCAAGTTTTTGTGTCTAAGTGACCAATGAGAACAACATTTTTTTGAAATAGGTCTAGTATTGAGCGTGAGCAGCAGCTGGAATGCAATAAAAACACTCAGGGCTTTAATGGAAAATTTAGCTTGAGCTGTTAGGTGGTTGACCAGTTGAGCTAGATCTTCGACAGCTAGTAGGCCAGCTGCTATATACTATGTTTGGACAGTATAGCATATTTGCACTGTCAATTTGCATTCACAAAAAGTTGTTATTGCCAGTGACATACTAAGATTGTTCTGACGTTCTGACAAGATAATAAAGTGCTGCAGGGATAACGTGGTGGAAGTTAGTGTTGCGCTGGTTCCCTCGTCAAAAAGCTTTTGGGACCGTCTCATTGAAATTTTAAATTATTGCATAAAATAAGTTCTGTTATACAAAAGTTTACGAAACTTACATGTTTTGTTCAACAAGATAAACTCACCAAATGGACACCACTTTTATGTATTTTAAAGCATAAATTTAGCCGTCAGACACAAGCTAATGCTAGGCTACAAACTCACTACTCTATGGTCGTATTACTTAAACAATGCCTCCAAAACATGGTTGTGAAGCTATGTTTGGCGTGATGACGCTCTGTGGTCTCATTTAGCCACTGGTAGTTGGGACTCCAAGGACCTGTAGCCTAGTTCTTGAGGTTGCGAATCCCTGCGTGATGGCGTCATAGGGCATCGTCAAAACATAGGCCAATGGTGTTGAGTAACGTTGAGTAAAACGTGCATGGAGTTAGCTGAAACACGCCAGTCTATGATATCATAGAATTAATGGCTTTAGGGTTCTAATATTATGGTTTAAGTAATCACATCTGCAGTAAATGTGGTTTCTCTTAGTGAATTTAAAAATCAAGCCTTTCGAGCATTTACAGGCTGCAAGAAAAGACCGTTTCCCCCCTTTACCTATCCAGCTTTTACCATGCCCCCTAACTACAGGTATAACCAGACACCATCTGTGTCTATAGTGAACAAAAAGACAACCAGACACAACCATTTAGCCAGACAACCTGTTAGTTATTCAGTCGGATAAACCAGTTGGTCTTTCAGTTAGTAAACAGGTTAACTCATTAAATGTTGAGTGGCAAATAAACCATTCAGTCAACCAGCATGCCTGTCAGTCACCAGGAGCTGAGTTTAGCCATGCATGTGCTGATTAAAGCGATGGGGGAGAAAGTGGGGGGCGGGGGGGCATCAGGCTTATGTAAGGCAAGAGCTAGGCCAAGCAGAACTGACACAGGCCAGGCCTTAGATTGCCTCAGCATGGGGCAGAAATGTGCTGACCAAGGCTGCGGGTTGATTGAGAGTCCAGGGGGGTCGAGGAGATTGAATCAAGTTTATTTGACTGCGGGCAATATAGGCTTCCTTCAAAAACAAACAGGGCTAATTTTGTTTGCTGTGTGTTTTAGCAGCTGTGACCTCCTATATGACTAAGCTTGACCCCGTCCTTGCAGCCTATGGGGGATGCCAGCTCCTCAGACGTTCAACATCGAGTAGAGCCCGTGTGCATTTTTCTGCTGTATGTTTAGTGTGTTTGAATTTGCGTATGAGTAAAGTTATGTGTGGATTGTTCGGTCCTTCCAAGGTTGGGTGATGTCCTTGGTACAGGTGCAGGATGAAAAGATATGCTGGACAATGGTCACCACACACTCAGACTCACATACTGACATTCACTCACACCAGATCTCTTACAGCTCAAATAACAGAGACAACACAGTCACTCTGGCCCTTTTTAAAGCCAAACCAAGACTTGGACCAGACTATTCCCATGACTTAAGGGCTGGGATGATGATTACACTGTTGCCATAGAGATGCCTCAGATGACAAAATATTGTCAGTGAAGTATTCATGACAAAGTATTGCAGCAGATGTTTCATGACCAAACTATTGTAGTAGTAAAAACTCCAAACGAATGTTTTGACATTCTCCCTGGTACATTTAAAATCTTAGAAATAAGCACAATGACAAAGGATTTGTCATTTAAAAACCAATGTAATTCACATTCCAAAGCAGACCCACCAACTAAATTAAGACTTTCAGTATGTTATCTCCATTGCCTAGGAAAGTTCAGTCAATATTTATGAACATGAACTCTCCATCAAAGTCAGAAACTAAGTTTTTAGCTTGTTATGACATCAAGTATAAAGTCTGGGGCTGCTCCATAGAGAATGGATGGGAGCCTGATTTTGTGAACCCACAGAATGTTTGTTTTCTTTTTATGCCCAAATGAGCTTTATTTTATAACCCAAATCACCATACAATTGGTCTAACACCAATAATCATTTCCGAGAAGAAAACTGGCACTTGATTTTCATTGTGGAGATACGTGAAATTGGCAGACTTGTTTTTTTTTCTGTTGTCATTTTTGTAGCCATAATTATAATATTTAGAAATATATATTTAAACATGTTGGTCCGACCCACCTAATGTTTCTAAAGTACTTACTTTGGGTCTTTTAGAGTCTTTGATACACTAAAATGACTACCAGTGAAGATAAGCAATGTACTGCTGTGGGCAGGGGCTGCAGCAAAACATATTTTAGCCACAGAAAAAAATCAATATCAGCTTAAGTGTATGTTATATTTAGAATATTTTTTATGCATTACCTTACATCTTAAACCAACTGAGGCAGTGGTAGACCAGCAAGTCCTGTATTCAGCTTAGTAAAGTTACTGTTTTTGTCAGTGGACAAACATAACAGCTTTAGTTCCATGTTGGAAATCGCTGTCCGATGGGAAGATAAAGCGATAAACACCTAGTATAAAATGAAAATTTAGTGTTCACTTAAACTGATATTGTTTTTTTAGGTGGCTAAAAACTAACCAGTTAATGCAGCATTTGCTTAGTGCCTTTTCATTTTATGTATGACGACATCACAAATTTGAGTTTTAGCACTGTGGTTTTTGGATTTAGGAGAGAGATGTTCATTTTTACTGTTATTTTTGGACAGTCTCAGACCATAGGAACAACATGTATGAAATAATATCCCCTACATTATGCATATTTTCTATTGAAAGACATCCCTGTAGTGCACATGGTAATTACCTCACAGTGTCCAAATAAACAGTAACACAAACTAAGTTGTTTGACTTTCTCCAGAGGAGTCCATCTATGTGCAGTTTGTCCACTGTGAGAGATCAGAGGTCAGGGTTGATCCTTAGAGGTCGGACCATCAGGAGTTCGCTCTGGTCTTAATCCTCAGGACCCCTCCCTGGGGCAGGTCAGCCGTATACACTTCACATAGGCTGCCCCTTCCTACGCCTGACAAATAATCATGGAACAATAGTGGAGGCAGCTTTTCCCAGCAGTTGCCAGTCTGGATAACAACTCTCACAACAACTCTGCATGATTCATGTGTCCGCTTTTTTCTAAACCTGTTACACAATCCTCGGTTATAGAACTTTATTTGTCATTATTCGTGCAGGAAAATAAATTAGTTTTTGCTTTGGCGACATACCACTGCATGAATTTATTTACTGGATTATTGACAGCGAATAGAATTAGGTAATTCCTGTTCACATTGTTTTATGAGAAATACGTTTTAAGTCAGTAACAGATAATAGCAGACAGCTGCAGATGGACATGTTTTTCTGATTTTCCCTGTCTACTGCTCTCTTTCTTTCCCCGTCTCTACTTCTTGATTCTAATCCTGCTAATTAAACTTTGAGAGCCTGCAGGGCTTCTTCCTCCCCCTCCCCTCATCATCTCCACAACTTTCTCACAGGGAGCATAAAGAGCTGGAGGAGAGAGAGACGGAGAGGGAGAAGAGAGAGGAGTGAAAGAGACTGAACAGAGGGTGGATTCATGGCGGCTCTGCTCTGCTTCTTATCAGTACCCCGGCTCTGTGAATGAAGCTCTTCAGAGGAGCTCCTCGGCCCTCGATACCCAATACGCCTCCAAAGCTATCTCTGAATCCCCACTGTGTGTGCACACACATGTACACATATACAGACCTTGCATATACTGCACAAGTACAAATAGATGTGGAAATAAGAATAAACATCTGTTTACACAATAGTAAAGCACAGGGCTGCAACCAGATGTAGCGGCAAGAAGCAGTGACTGACATGATTGACAGCTGCCTTACAGACTCCTCTGCCTCTGATTGGTTGTTTTTGTGATTCATACAAATGCCATCAGGAGCACTAAGAGTAGGCAGGGGAACATGACTTTTTTCACAGTTTCTCTGCGTCATGTACTGCTGTCAGGATATAGTAACAGTTATAAGAAAACAAAAATGTTTTGTCATATTTGCTTAAAAAAAGTTACCTACTGTAGCTTTAAATGAGTCATTATAGTTTAAAGCTTGTCAAACAATTGGTCAGCGAGGATGCCACCTGTAACTTGTATAACTTTTCAGTTGATCAACTGACTGATTATTTGACTCATTTTGCCGCAATAACAGGCTGCAGGCCTCTTCCCTCTATCCTCCTTTGTTTTCTGTTATAGGGACTATTTATGGTGCTGCCTATTTTTAGGTAACTCGGACATTTTTTGGGAAATCCCTGCATGTAGAGGTTTACAGCCAAAACCATGACGGTGTTATGTCAAAAGCAGCCGTCCAATCAGGCGCAAACATGAACACAGCTCGCTTAACTGAAGACTAACAATGAAACAAACTGGGAAATCACACCACCAACCAACATGTCAAAATACTGATGCAGTTCTGATTTATCAAGGCAAACAACATCTCAGAACCTTATTTCCCAACACTAAATGAAACCGACATTTCATTCGGATATCTCGGTGCTCTTGCATAGTCCTCACTGATGCTTATTTATCCAATTCACAGTAGCCTCTACTTAGTGGCCTGTCTGTAATGACTGGGAGCCGTTGTGCAGCTATGCACTGGTTAGATCCAAATAAAAGAGGGGGGATATTGAGTATCCTGGCTTATTTGCGGTGTGGGCAGCCCCTCGCCCCCCTCCATCCCCCTGGTGGAGGCTGTTTTGGAGATGAGTGGGGGGCGAGGGGGGGTTATATTATAGGATATTAAATGGTAATGATGGGCCTGGAAGCGCTGGGTCCATGGGAAAGTGGTCGGTGCGTCTCGCTGTGGCCCGGCGTCGGTCCCGAGACTCTGGGAGCCAGAACCGGGTCACCCTGCCGCAGAGATCATTACAGGGTGGGGAGGTGGTGGTAGCAGTGGGGGTGGAGGGGTGGGAGAGAGATTGAGATGCCAGACCCCATCGACCACTTCATCCCCCAACCCCTAGTCCTCTTCCTTCCTCAAACCCAGAGTCCGCTGACCGCTCATGCCTGCCCTCTGGAAAAAGACTCTAGCCGCAGTCGCCGGGCTCCACCAACACCGGCCCCGGCCCCGTCGCCATGTTGACCAGGCATCCAGACAATATTGAGCAACCTTGAGGCGGACAGGAAACCGCCTGCACCATGACAACGAAGACATGAGAGGGGGGGCCTTGCACCACAGTGCTCATCGTAGGAGCGTCCAGTGAGGAGATGGGAGATGGACGATAAAGCTGCAGTGTGGACAGCCACACGGCATGAAACAGGGAAGAGCGGGAAGGAGGAGAGGAAAACAGAGAGGGAGACAGGAAGAGAGACAGAGGGGGGAGGACAAGCTCTTATTTCACTGCATTCCTTTAATTCAACCAAGCAGTCAGCATATTACTGACAAAGCCCATACTGACAGCTCCCCATAGTGTGTGTGTGTGTGTGTGTGTGTATGTGCATAAATGTGTGTCTTTGCATCTTAACAGAATACTTATCTGCAACTTGGCTTTAAGAGTCTTAGAGACGCACAACTCTAACAAAGTGTGTTATGTAAGCAAGCGCCAGTCTGTTTATGTGCATGAGACAACATAGTACATCACTTCGCGTTAGACTGCATGAAGCATGTTTGGTAGTGAGCTCATGTGTATACAAGTTCTACAAACACAAATCACAGTCTCCTCTACAAATGTATACGCCTGGGGTTAGCTTCACTTAGACTAAGATACTGCATGACGTGTTACTGGTGGGGAAGAGAGCCTGTGACTTTTTGTTTTCATGCAACAGCTCTTTTAAAGGTGTAGTTCAATTTTTTCTCATATTAAGAGAATGAGATTGTGATTAATACATACCTTTTTGTTTGTTTGTTTTAGTATTGTAGTACATTAACTGCAGTAAATTTTTATTAGGTTTTCAAAGATATCAAAATTGTATAAATAAGTCATAAACCCTGAAAATTGAAAAGCTGGTGACTGTCAGAGGAAGTGACAGAAAGTTTTGTCACGACAAAGAATTGTTGATACATCTCACGCTTAATTTCATTGTGAGAACCTGAGACCGCCACAAGAACTCAAATCAAACTGGACAGTGAAAGCTACTTGGCTTACAGCTTTTTATGGAGGGGGGAATCTGTCTCAAACTGCAATGCCTCATCCGCAGGGGAAAGCTGTCAAATGCGGCAATAGTGGCGAGTCAGGTCAAGAGACATATCAGGACAAAACAGCCCTTTTAGCCAACAAAAGGTCTGGAATACTTCAAGTGACTGAAACTGCTGACTTGTTTGTTCTGAGTGATGGAAAGTAGGCCTATATTATTTCACTTCATGCTGACAGTACTTCATATAGGCAACATGTGTTATATCTCTTTGTTATTTTGTTAAAATTAAGTCATATAACAGATATCCTTGGCCTGTAAAACTATTGGAAACTACAGGTTCAAATGATCAGACTTGTAAACTTGTCAGCTGTTTAGCTGGATTATTTAAACCACTTTATTTGTTGGATCGGCTGCTTTCGACTGTTTTTGTCCTGTCTGACTTCTTTTTCAGCCTGTTCTCATTCCCAAGGCTTTAAATACTGCCATTTTGTCAAGCCCCTTGGCTTGTGATACTGACGTCAAGGTCACCCTTTAACATCTTAAAGAGATGCACCGGGCTTTCAACTAACTCCAATGTAAACCTATCCAGTCCATGTAAGGTAGTAGGCAGGGATGGTGGATGGGCCAAACAAAGCAAGCCTTTCACCTAGGAGACTGCTGTCCCGTGTGAAACCAAAAGACAATGTTGTTTAACGCCATGTCACCTACATACTGTGTCTTGTGTGAACCCCAAAGTCAGTGTTGCTTTAACATAACATTACATAATTTACATATGTGCACTAATTTCACGTATGTGAGTTAGTTATGGGATGTTAAGTTACATAACCAATGTACTTATTTTACCCCACACATGATTTTTTTTGTTGTCTAAATCTATCCGCAACTGTTTCACAGCATTAACGTAATACGTAATACGATGTGTTTCAGCTATGTGTCACATAGACACGCAAAAAAGGAAGGCCTACGCATCACTAGAAGATGCTGAGGGGCGAGACAAAGTGTCAGTATTTGACAACTTGGTAATGATAATTGGTTGTCTTTTTAGCAATACTGCTTAGGGCTGGGTAAAATTGAGCAAATTACAATACCTGTACCAATACCAGTATCCTTAAAGTTATACCAATACAAGTAGAGTTCTTCAATGAATACCTGTCTGTTTCAATATTTCCTTGAAGGAAACTGCGAGAGGGATTAAAACTATTACTTGGACCACATGAGAGTAGTCTATAAACTGAATATAAACAAAATAAATAACCATTTAACAGCTTCATGCACCCCCATAAGGTCTACAACAATCCTATGACCCATTTTAGAAAGTTACTATAGAGACATCACCAAAGACTTTTAAATGTCAGCTGCTACAATTGAGTCAAAGTCATTTGAGGACGATAAAATCACAATAAGTCACAATAAAATCATCACTCAACACCACAGGCACATTTAAAACCCCCTACAGATATTATAGCAAACCATATGAGATAGCAGTGGAGATAAATTACGATAAGGTCACTATAAACTCAACACCCCATACCCCAGGCAGACTGTAGCAGCACATCAAATCGTAATGTTGTTGGAATGTCACACTGACACCATAGGAGATCAGAGAAGACCATAAAGTTCCATATGGTGATGAAAAAATTGACTGTTGAGCACCCTAGAAACATTATATATCTAATAAAAGCCCCTGTAAGGTTATTGATAGGAATATTACAGGGATGGTGATACCACAGGAAATTAAAATACTACCATAAAATACCATATGATGTCTTTAATCCCACTTTATAGACATACTGCAAGTGTCTATAGGAACATTAGGATGACTTTTCCATATAGGGAATATGGCGTGCCAGCATTCCTCTTCTCCTCTGTTCTCTTCCTCCGCTCGTATCTCTTCATCCTGGCGGCAGTGTTTTCAACCCGAACCCAACCGTCCAACATGATCCCATATAATTAAGCAGGTTTAAGGCAAACTGATCCCCTTGGAGAGCCTTGTCTTCCATACATTCCAATTAAAAGCGATTACACACAGTGGTCTTTTACTGCTAAGAGGCCTCTGTCAACTCCTCATCACCCCCCCTACCCTTCAACCAGCACTACCCATTCCCAGGGTTTCAGCTGTCAGCCGTCGCCTCCACGCATCAATCTCAATACGTTTTTTTCCAGCATTTGTTTTTTCTTTTCTTTCCCCTCCAGCAAGTAATTGTATGTTTTGTGTTGTTTGCGTGTGCTAAGCTAGCCCAGATATATTCTTCTTCCCCAGTCATTCTTCTTTTTTACATTCTCGGTTTATGTTTTTGACGATTGCTAATTCACGTGAATAAGAGATGTAGAATCGTGTATATTCACTCTTAACTGCGGGTCGAGACAAAAGCTTGAGCCAGGCAAATCCTTAAATCTTGTCAACTTTCACTGAAGGCACCCCCTCCCCTCTGTCCTTTCCCCCTATCACCACCCATGGCCCACTACTCTCCCCTTCCTTATTCTTTTTGGAAATGCCTGCAGGGAGATGAATAGAAGCCCCACATTTCCACATGAAGTGAGCAGCCAGCAGCGATCTTCTCTCCCCTGGCAAAGTTTACTTTTCTTCTAGCTGTGAGAAAGCTTGGTGGGACTGTGGTTATGAATATTCATGCTGAAAAGTTCCCTGTCAATCAGTCAAGGAGAGCTGAGGGGGAATTTATGTCTCCAGCGGTTCATTCTGCCGGGGAAGGAATGTGTGCTAATTCGGGTTTAGACCATTCCATTACTAACTTTTGCTGTGTTTTGTTCTCTGCTATATTTATCAATCAATCTGTCTTTCTGCTAGCAAGCACAAAAGCTACATCCTCTCAAATGTTTTTATTTCACATTGACCATTCACATCTATGTGACCGTATCCATTCATCTCTGTAAAAGAGAAAGTCGCTGTTTTGTTGAAATATGTCCATGACTCCAGTAATGAGTCTAGCCTGCTAACAAAGCACTTTATGGCAGCACTGTTATAACTTAATGACCATATCCACGGTGCATTTTAAGAGCAGTCATGATGTATTATAATGCATTCATGCTCATGACTTATGAGAAATAAAACACTTATTAAAGAAACTGACTTATTATCCCTTATTTATGAGATTTATGCCTTAAAACCAATTAGTTGCTACATAAAGGAAGGCTATTAGTTCAATTACATTTCCCAATAGTAGTTAGGTTGCATAGCCATTTTCAAAATCATGAAACACCGTGTCCTTACAGCAAGCGAGCGTTTGACGTTCCAACGCATCACATTGGATGCTCTCTGTCCACACTGGATCCACTAACCACTTACCTAGCAGCTGTGGTCTCACAGTAACCACTGAAAAGATGGGTGAGCATGTATTTTGTTATTATTCATATACACAACAATACAATCTCAGGTAACGTAGATATTATTGTTGTAGCAACCATAATGTATCATACAACCACTTTGCAAAACAAGCTAGCTCGCTAGCAAGCTCTATTGAGCCCATTCAACACAACCAGAAACTTTCAGCTCCCTGGTGATCATCATCATCCAGCAAAAGTTTTGCTCAAAAGGGGCTGCCAGATAACACTGCATCACTCGCCGGCAGTTACCAAAACATTTTCACCCTGTAGCTCCCTTGTTGGTTCAATGGATGCACAGACAACTTCCTTTTCTTGTGCTCCCATTGTCTTTTCAGTACAGTAAGTTTAGAAACTCCTCCTCTTCAACTAACTCACTGATTTCATCAAATCCCTTCATTATCAAAATAAAAACAAAACAAACATGTCAGAAGGATATAAATATCTATATAATGTGCTAGCAATTGTAACTAAACAAGCTGGTTGGAGGATAGCGTCTGGTTAAAATGGAGACAACTGAAACCTTTCCCTGAAGTACAAATTGAAAATGTTGCATGGGTCTTTCATTTCTATCCACCAACACTCATCAAAAGTGTTGAGTGTCCTACCATAAATCAGGCTTAAGTGGGCGTCCAAACCTGAAACTGACCTTTATCCAAAAAATGCAAGGACAGGTTTGGTGATGCTGCGTTCAGGTCAATAATATATAATTATAAAATACAGTCCAGAGCAACAGATTCAAAGACTTATGGGCATATCAGACACCAAAGAACTGCAGAGTGGTTTGATAATGTGATTTTACAACTCTGGAAATTCATCACTGCAGCAATCATTTTATCTCTCCTTGCTGGGACTTTGAGGTAAACAGTTGAAAGATGGTGTCCAGGTTACAAGTAATCTAGCAGGAATGTGTGCGTGCATGTGTTGATTGGCCAAAAGAGTGCCTCACAAGATGATGTCGCGGAGTGAGAGAGAGAACGAAAGCTTACAGACAGAAGGAGAAAAGCGGTGAGTAAGACCAAACTTTTTAATTCCCTGCAATTCATTTATCACAAAAGTGAAAGAGAGTAGAGTGTATGAAACTACACTCGAGACTGGACCTGTACACCCCTCATTATAAAACACTACAGACTGTATGAGTTTATGAGTGGGGTTAAGATTTTATGAAACGTACAGAGAAACCCAAGGCATGCATTAAAGACAAGTATGAGTGCATTCTAATTTTATTGTTCATATCTTTCCTCATAATGCACAAGTATCACCAAAGATAATGACAAAGACTTTTTTTGTGGGAAGCATGAAATCCATATCAAACATGGGTCCTGCTCTGGCAAACAAGAGATGGGGAGGTGAGAGGGGGACAAGGGTGAAGAAAATAGGGGGAGTACAACACATTTAGGGAAGATGAGAAAGAGAATGGAGTAAAGAGAGAAAGTCAGAAAAAAAGCACTGCTGGGCACCACTCACAGAGGCATAAATCTAGGCCCTCACAATTGGATTCAAATGCAAATTCTGCACCGAGCACCCCAGTGGAAAGGCCAACCTCAATTTAGCCAAGTCCTAGTGTGTGTATGCTACCCCCAACTGACAGGAACACCTCATTCTCCACACTGTTTGTCTCTGAATGTGTGTGTGTGTGTGTGCATGCTCGCAGCCATGCATAAATATGCATATACATCCTATAGGAAGCTAGGCAACAATGGCAGTTCTCAATTTTGAGATACTGTAGGCCTTTAAAGAAAGGTTACCCCACAAGTTTACTTTACCTGCACCACATTTTCCACCTGCAATATTTGGATGTGCTTTTTGTAGATATGCATGTTATAGGGGGTGGGAGCTGTGCCCCCAAACATGCACACCCTTACGTGCACATCCCTGCCCATCCCCATTCTCTCCTCTCTCTGTTCCCACCTCCCATCCCCTCCAGCAAGCGAGTCAGAAATGAACCTGAACTGATTGAGAGTCAAAAGCAGTTGCCGGGGCAGGTTCACTGGGGCAGAAGCAGTTGCTGGGGCAGCGGTGGTGGTGGTTGGTTACCGTGGGAGGATGGGGTGGAGGAGGGCAGGCTGGGTAGCGCTGTTGGTTGCCAGGGGGCAGCCCGCTGGTTGCTTGGGAGTGCCGTAGCAATCGAGCGAGTGTTAAAGCCATTAGGAGGCCTTACCATATGAAAGGCTGGGTGGGTGTGGCAGGGCCGAAGATGAGTCCTGGGAGGATAGCCCCACTGTCAAACAGCAGGAGTCTTACAAAAGAGCCTTTCACTGGGCCATTACTGCCCCCCCGCTAACACACATACATTCACACAACTTCCACCCTGCGCTCCCATCCCAGCCGGGCTCATTCAGAGCCAGCTACCGTGGCCACAGAATAGGGGAATTCCCCCTTTAAGTATAGGAATGACAGGGCAAACAGAGGAGGGAGAGAGGACTTAAAGAAAAAAGGTAAAGAAAGAGATGTTGCAACCTTCCTCCAGCCTGTGCAGAGCTGTGTGTTTTCCACTGAGTTGGCATCAAGTCTCCGGCCAGAGAGGCCTCCTCGGACCCCAGTCCAACCCCCAGGGAGAGACTCATTACTGGGGGCAACCGCTCCCTGGCGCTCCCCATCCTGTCCAGGAGTAGAAATCTTTATTTCCCTCTTAGTTACGAGCAGAGGTACTGTTGTACTATGCAGTAATGAAAAAAGCACACAGGAAACTAAAAATAGACTGAGCTAATGCAGCCCAAACAGCCAGGAAAGGAAATCTGGGTGTATATAACTGTACATACGTGTGTGTGTGTGTGTGTGTGTGTGTGTGTGTGTGTGTGTGTGTGTGTGTGTGTGTGTGTGTGTGTGTGTGTTTGTGTGTCTACCCCTAGCCGCAGGTATGGGCAGCAGTGGGGAGAAGCAGCGATAAAAGCCAGCCTCTGTTTCCTGTCCTTAACAGGCTAATGGTGGGGATTTACTGGCCTTTTATTATGATCGCTCCAATTAGCTGTAAAGCAGCACAGGACCAGTCCTCTAACTGCCTGTTTGTCTGTCTCTCAGTCTGTGTTTGACTAACCTCCTTGTTTCTCAATGGATGGCTGCTCTACAGTTTAGAACATAGTAGAAAAATGATAACCCATGAAACCGTATGATAATACAATTCAGAGCAATTGTGAGACTCACTGTAAAGAGATATTAACCTGAACCTCATTTATATAGTTTTGGTCAGCATTCCTATCAGAAAAATGACACTCACTGAGTTAATTGCTACAATCTGGAAATGCCGTTAGATTGCTTAAAAGAAGTATGGCAGGAAAAAAAGACTAGTTAAAAGGTCAGTTCACCCAAATTATAATGGAGACAAAAAGAAATTTCATTTTTGGTGCTCACTACATTAAAAAAATACATTTAAACAAGAGTCTACAGGCGTGCTGAACCCCGTCTTATTCCCTGATAGTCAAATACTGATACCTTGTCATAACCCTTGACATCTGATAGCAACGCATAGGGCACCCGTAAGTGTCTTTATAGCCCTTTTTACAAAGAGATCGCATTATAGGACAGCTACAAAGTCCCTTTTATATGACATTTATGTGACATGTAACACAATAGCGTCAGCCTCTAGTGTGACACAAAACATATGCGTCTGCAGTGCTTTATAAACAATAACAATGGCAAAACATGGCAATCACAATCATTTACCTTCTCTGTTACAGGACAGCTAATCTCGTCCTCTGCTGGAAAGGTTAAGTAGCTCCTGGACCTCATTGTTTACCCAATTTGCGGACATTCACGTGCGCTGTTGTTTTTTGAGTTAGCCCCTAACTGCTAACAGCTGCTTTTCAGATATATCCCACGGTGGGTTGCATGCTTTACACACCCTCAAAACATCACACCCGTGCTGCTCATGATCCCATCCTGTTGGCTGTCTTGTTTATAATTTCATCACTGTTACTTCCTCATACCTAAAGGCGAGACCACTTTGCCCCCCCCCATTCCACAATCATACCTGATATACAGCACAGCGAGGCAGCATAACAGCACAATATTACAGCACTGAGCAAGCAGTGTGAAAGGGGCGTATGTGACACACAGGTGAAACACATTGTCATATGTGGTTAATGTGCGGTCAGGTTTATGCATCAACACTTCTTGGTTAGGTTTAGAAAAAATATCATGTTTTATGTTAATATAAGTTTGTTTGTTACATGACATGATGTGACAAAAGAGTAGGTCATGTGAATGATATGAGTGTGTGATGACTGTACGTAAATTATGCAATGTGGCGTTGAAAAGACGGGATGAGGTGCATAAGTTACATAACAGGTTAAAACAGCACTGACTTTTGGTTTCACACAGGACACGAACTGTGATATTGTGGGTGAAAGTCTGATCCATCCATAGTCTCTCCCAGTTTCTTGCTCTTTATACTACATCAGTTGCTCTCGGTGTCAAGTAATGTCGCAAATGGGTTTACACTGGAGTTAGCTTAAATGCCTGGTGCCTTTTAAAAAGACGCTAAAGGTCTGCCTTTGGTGTTGATATCATACGCCGAGGAGCATGACAAATTGTTGGTATTTGATGACCTGGGGTTGAGAACAGGGTGGCAGGCTAGAGGATCCATAAATCTCCAGTTAGGCACAGCAGTGCATTGAGCTAAATGCTAGCATGCTCACATGCAGCTATAATTTTTACCATGGTCACCATCTTAGTTTGCATGATAGCACGCTAACACTGACAACAATATTACACTCAAATGCAGCAGAGGCTGATGGGTATGTTGTTTTTAGCAATGTCTCTATACAGAGAGGCAACGCATCTGTTACTCTGAATAATCCACTGATCACACTGTGAACTCTTGGAATGACTTTCTACTGATAGACACTGGCTCTTTCAAGAGACCTTGCTGTTTGATTTTTTAAGAATGTAATCTTGGTGCTGTTATCATCACAAATAAAATTCCTTTCACCTCCATTTTCTGCCACTATCTCAGAGATAGATATCTGAAAACCTCAGCACAAAACACAAAAAGCCCAAAGCATGCCTGGCCAGAAACCACAAAGATAAGTAAAAGTATGTTCTGTGTTTTATTTGGGTCAACTGACCATTTGAGTGGGAAGGGTCTCAATAGCATTGTGGTCAGGCCGAATCTCAACATGGAACTAAAACAAAGACTCAAATGGCAAAAGTCAAAACTGTCTCCTGGTTTTGTTTTAGTTTCATGTTTCCTATGAAAACATCTGTGCGTGATGCTTGATTGTATCGCTGACATGCAGACACACAAGAAGTTTGAGACCTAAAACTAATCCTGATTGACTTATTACCAGTCTGCCTGTCTTTTTCTTTTCTTTTTCCTTTTTTTTTTGGATTTACTTCAGTTATTTGCATTCTGCCTTCCTGAAGTCCAGCTGTGTGTGTGTGTGTGTGTGTGTGTGTGTGTGTGTGTGTGTGTGTGTGTGTGTTGGTCCGTCAGTCCTTCTTGCTCTGAGCTGACCTCAGCCTAAGCTTCATATTGGTCCAAACATCTGTGCTGAACTAATCTTAATAAAGCAGGTTTTATACTGGTTTCGTTATACAACCACTCACCACATTCTGTAACGTCAAGACAAAATACATCAATTATCCGTCCACATGTCAACATAGAGCAATTTAAATAAGCATAATAGAGTCTTGAATTCCTTCTCATTTGAGGTTTTCCCTTTGTTCTCAGTGGTCAGAGGGTTTTATTGTTGAGGAAGACAAGGGGAGGCAGACAGCTCGGGATGCAAAGAGGGACGAAAACAACATTTGCTGAAGCTTTGTTCAAGTCTCACTGCTGAACTATTGCATGAATCGAATGTTTGATCCAACTTGTCCGCTAATTTCCTGATTATGAGTCAGCAGTGAGGCTATTCGAGTGAGTCACCAGTGAGTGGTGTGTGTGTGAGTGGGAGTAGTACGCGTGGGTGTGAGCCCTGTGGTCGAGAGTATGACTAAGGGGCAACTCATAAGTCTACGCCTGTGTGTGTGTGTGTGTGTGTGTATGTGAGTGAGAGAGAGAGAGAGGAGGGAGGGAGAGAGGGGTGTGTTGGGGAAGGTAACCAGTGATTGGCCAGTTTTCACGAGCGAGCCAGAGACTGTGCAGACACTGACCACGACACAATAAGATTATTCCTTTAGCCAAGTGGCATTAGTCCTTCAGAAAACAACGGTTGCACTTTCATGAGTAATATTCTCTCACAAGACACCATATGATGATCAAATGATGGGGATCTAGGAAGGGAAATGAAACTAAAACCATTTTTACAATATGTGTCATTGTAAATATATGCCAGTTAAAAAGGGAATGTTTTTTTTAAGCAAAGGGGGATTCAGGCTGAATGGTTTCCTGTAATGTTTGAATTATTACTCCAAAGGTTTATCAGCCCTTTTCCAGGAAAACTGGGCTTTTCACCACAAATGAAGTTTGTTATGAAACACAGAACTGTGCACAGTTAGTCATAAGTTTTTTTATTTATCATTTTATGTGTTAATGTCTCCTAAAAGCCCAAAAAAACACAGTGTGACCCACACAGAAAATCCTTTCATCATTTGTTTTTCAGCGTATCCTTTTACCAGTTTCAATGGGTCCAAGGAGCATATGACCGTAATTAAAGAGCTGACCTGAGCTTTTATTGTATGCAGGAGCAGGCAAAGAAAATCCATCTACTGCAGCCATCTTGCCATGTTTTTTAAGGCAGGCTCAGGAGCAGAAGCATTGCTCTTGGACATTTAGCTGTAATGTCAGAGTATCTTCTGCATCTACTGAGCACTGCTTCCCACTTAGGCTTGCATATTGTTTATTGTTTATTGTTTATTGTTTAATGGATCCCCATTAGTTGTCACCATGGTGACGACTATTCTTCCTGGGGTCCCTAAAAGACAAATAACAGTTCCTATACAGTGTTCCCAAAATAGAGATCACAATTAAAAAAAAAAAAAGAGCAATTAAATTATCCCCATAAAGAAACTCAGATCATAAGATAAAAAATACTTAGATGACTAGACAAATATGAATATACATGTGCATAATGTGTGCATACACACAAATACACCCATATACACCCAAATTCCTACAAGCACATATATATGCATACATACATACATACATACATACATACATACATACATACATACATACATACATATGCATGCACTATGCATACACACACATAGTACATGTATATACATACATAGTACAAGCACATACATATACATACATATGCACGTATATGCCCACATATACACAAACGCATATTCAGAGACCAGCTCATTAAGAGCTGTCTCTACAAGTTTAAACTAAAAACACAATATAAGACACTCTGCAGCTTTACAGACATCAATCAAACTGAATTTAACCTAATTTCTTTACTCAGAACAGCTTTTTTCAGTTCCTTTTTAAATCCTGATTTCTTACCCTTGAGTATGAGATAGTCCATTCCAGTATACAATAGCTCTGTATAATACAGTTCATTTCAGTGCATTTGTTCTAGGTCGAGGTAGTCTAAAATGACAGCTTAAGGCCTGTCTGGTATTATAATCATGTGTGAACTTGGTAGGTGCTAGTAGAGAAAACAGGCTACTGGGTTTACGTGAATTACAAATATTATTTAAATCCAAAATAAGGCTGCATGCTAATCTCACCTCCACTTTTATCCAGGAGAGTTTATCATGCATAGCATTTACATTATTCTTAATAGTACAGTGAAGTTGTGCAGCTCTATTCTGAGCAACCTGGAGTTTAACAAGTTCTTTTTTTGACGTGCCAGACCAGATTGCTGGGCAGTAGTCAAGGTGGGACAAGACTAATGATTGAATAACAAGTTTAATCATTGTGTTAGTTAAAAAACATGCACATCTTCTAATGTTTGAAATACTTTTACTCATTTTGCTGACTATGTTCTTTATATGTGTAGATTACAACACTTGTTGGACTATCTGCAGGGATTTGTTTACATATTTTGCATTCACCTTCATTTGCACTTCAGCTAAAAAATGTTTCAACACAACGATTTAGCTTTGGGGCCAATATTTCAATGGTTCTAATGTAGCCAGTGCCTATCTGAATAACAGATGTCCAGGCCAAGACCATGCACTGGTCATTGTTTACAGTCTGATTAGCAAGTTACAATGCTATAAACACAGAGTCATGATGTGATTGGTGAGTACCGTTCAACCTACAACAGAAAACCAGAAAGCTTCAGATATCAAAATCTTGTCCTGTTGCCTACAGATCCATTATTACTATGCATATCTGCTTGTAGAGATGCCTGAACTGAAAGCTATCATTTTAGTTTATTAATTTATTTTATATGTGATGGTCTGTTCGGGGTTGGGCGGCGCGGTGGTGCGGTGGTTAGCACTGCTGCCTCACAGCAAGAGGGTTGCCGGTTCAATCCCAGGTGTGGGAGTCCCTCTGTGCAGAGCCTGCATGGTCTCCCTGTGTCAGCATGGAGACCCAGCTTCCTCCCACAGTCCAAAGACATGCAGATTGGGGACCAGGCTAATTGATAACCCTAAATTGTCCATAGGTGTGAATGTGAGCTCTCTATGTGTCTATGTCACTATGTGTCTATGTCACTATGTGTCTGGCGACCTGTCCAGAGTGTACCCAATGTCAGCTGGGATAGGCTCCAGCTCCCCACGACCCCCAAGAGGATGAAGCGGTAATGTTCGGGAATGGGAATGTTCTGATTGGGGTAGAGCAGAAAAAAACATGTTTATAAACTGGTACAAAAAATGTTTTGGTCTCTTTAGCATATTTTCCCATTCAAGACAACTGTACAGTGGATACATTTTTATATAATTCACCTGATGACATTTTATAGTCACTTCCAGCAGTTAAAAAAAAGAAAAAGATGGTGACTGCTGAACTGCCGAACCTGATGTGGTGGTTAGCACTGTCACCTCACAGCAGGAAGGTTCCTGGTTCAATCACAGGAGGGAGCCCTTCTGTGCGGAGTTTGCATGTTCTCCCCGTGTCAGCGTGGGTTTTCTCTGGGTACTTCGGTTTCCTCCCACAGTCCAAAGATATGCAGGTTGGGGACTAGGTTAATTGGTGACTCTAAATTGGCCGTAGATGTGAATGTGAGTGTGAATGGTTGTCTGTTGCTATGTGTCAGCCCTGCGATAGTCTGGCGACCTGTCCAGGGTCCTGCCTCTCGCCCGATGTCAGCTGGGATAGGCTCCAGAGATACTGTCTTTTTATTTGCTCGCACTGTTTTTACATGCATTACCTACAACTCAGCCGCCAACAGCTCGTTAGATTTGGGTGTGTTATGCCAGAAGCGGCCAGTGTAGCCTGGAGCTGTTTGACACAAGCAAAGATGAGGAGCAAGCTATCAAGGTCTGGCGAGCTTTAACCAACACTGACTCATATGACATCACTTGATGCAATTTATGTGTAGAGTCAGTGGAATTCCTCTGAAAAAATGACAGGTGAAGGTCTGACATTTGAGTTTAGCTAAGACTGCTGCACTGTAGCATTATGGTTTGAAGGTGTCTTTGTTTCCATGTATACAATAATCTTAAATACACAAACGCGCATGCTTGTAAGTAGGGATCCAACAACTATTTTTCCTAAGGCAAGAGAGTAAATTTTGGCGAGAATAAAGTAAATATCACAATCTCACATCTGTAATAGTGTTCTGGGCAACAACTTTAAAAACAGGCTCCTTCATGTGTTTGTATAGATGTGTGTTTTGGGACATGGTCTGCGTTTCCAAACGAAAACAGAAGCAAATATATTTCATTAAATGCTCTGGTGCAAATGGAGTCGTGAGCACGCTCATACCTATTTGATCTGTATACTTGTTTGATCACAGTTATAGTCACAGCACACTCAGTGATTTACTGAGTCATGGAACAAACTGCATTTTGGCTCATGGTTTATGGTTAAAGTAGTTATGTTTTTGGGGAAAAACCAGACAACAAGGTGCTGGCATGAAACAGCAGCAGACCGGTGATGGTGCCAGTTTGTTAGTAGTGCCACTCCAGTGGGGCCTGCAGACTTACACACACACACACACACACGCACACACGCACACACAGACACACACACAAACACAGCAGCAGCACCAGCAGCACACAGCAGCAGCCAGAATGATTAGTCACGGGGTCCCGTTCCCTCCCTGTGTTTATCAATTAACACTGAGAACGTGGGAAAGGGAGGCAGAAAAAATCCGAGGGGATTAAAAGACAGACTGACAGCAGCACATGTTCCCTGACTCCTTCCACTCTCTGCCTCTGGCCACTGTCTCCTTCCTCTTCATCCGTTTCTGTCTTTTCTTTCTTTGTCATCTGTCCATCAGTACAAATCCTTCCCTACCATTCCTGTCCTCCTTGTCTTTGGCCTTCTGTTGATTTCAGCCATCACACATGATGCTGAATATGCAGTAGTATTGGCAAATATAGCCTGTTTTGTGAGTTATCTCACATGGGACCCAAAGATTGCCAGAGAGCTTTACAAGCAGTCAGCCATCATTGGAAAATACTTTGTGCAAGCCAGTTTATGATAGGCCATTTGTCTGTTAATGACAGTTTGGCCCACATCAATTTAAGCATTGCAACACACAGGAAACATGGACAATGTTACGTTTCACATGTTGTCATTGTTGGATTGAGCAGAACACGTTTTGGCAGAGTCAAGCTGTGTTTCCAAACGTATTTTGAAATAAAATTCAGTTCTTTTGATTTTTTTTTAAATGCATAATATCAGATGACATCAGGGTTGGATGGAAAATATGTACTTAAGCGGACATATGTACTTGCCTAAACTCTAACTTAAACTTGAGGCTGGCTCCAGAAGTAAGTCATTTCTCATAAACACCCATGTTTACAGCAGAAAATAACATGCTTATAAACTGGTACAAAAAAAGGACTGGTCTCTAGAGCATATTTTCCCATTCATGACAACTGCACAGTAGATGAATTTTTATATAACTCACCTGATTACATTTTATAGTCACTTCTGGCAGTAAAACAACAACAACAACGTTTACATGTTCACCTTAGTTTAGCCTCTTAGCATGTTAAAATTAGCTTATTAGCAAAAAACATAAAGGCTAATATAAATGCTGCTTATTTTTGAAGGTATTTAGTCATAAATCAAAGTACTGGAAGAATCAGTGCTTGAATTGGACCATTGCATTACATGATCATTGCATGTGTTTGGGATATTTTTATATTTACATATATCTTGGTAGTATATCCCACTTTAGATGTATTTTTGTATGCATTTCACTACATAAATTATATATACTATACATTTCAACAGATTGTATATTAATGCAGTAGTTCCCAACTGGTGGGTCATGGTCCAAAAGTGACACACAAACGTTTGAAGTTTGTAAAAACACATTTTATTTTTAAGTACAATGAATTTTCGGCAGAGAGCTTTTATTTTGTAGTGCCGTTTCCTGCTGTGGAGTAATGACCAATGAACAGCTACTTGACAGCAAACTAGCTTGACAACATGGCCAAATGCAAGTATGACACTGAATGTTTTTAACTGTGTGGACCTTGAACTAATGAATGACTAACGCCGGATTTCCACTGGATGCGTGTCCGTTGTGGAACGGCAGCGCTGGTTATCCGCTGCGTGCTCCGCCGTCTGTCAATACCCACCGGCTGCGTTTGCTGCGCGAAGCGATGCAGCTCCGCCGGAAGACATCTGAAGACACTGCCATGATGAATATCTCCTCGTCCACGGTGTCAACGGGGTGAAATGAAGTCTGAAAACCTCTGCGTCTGCCCATTATGTAGTTTTCAAAGTGTAGTGCAGGGAAATATGATCCGCCGTGAACACTGTGTATTTTATTTTGAAAATTAACTGGATGTTTTATTTTGTTTCTCTGCACAACTTCCTGCCCTGCACAATCTGCTCTGTGCTGAATTGCTGCGTTGTGCTCCGGCGTCCGGCAAAAATAGAAGTGCTGCGTATCTGTTGCCGGAGCTGAGACGGAGCCGGAACACAGCACAGCCGGAGCCGGTGGAAACACACACGTTGACAAGAATTGAATCTAATCGGCTCTGCTGCCGTGCCGGACCGCAGATGCAACCAACATGCATCTGGTGGAAATTGGGGGTAAGGAGAGGTCTGGACCCCATGGCTGGGTCAGTTAGGAATCACTGCATTAATGCACTTTTGGTTGATAAAACTTTTTATGTAGCTTTTGAAAAAAACCCAAAGCCAGAACATTTCAATCGCCCCCTGCTGGTTGGCTGCACTATAGAGCATAAACTCCACCCCCTCCATATTAGCGTATGAGACATGGGCTAAAACTTAAAAAATCAAATTATACATCAAATAATTCTTTTAATTTCCAAAAATGGGATTTATGTCATTTGAGGTAGTTCTTATCACATTGATGTATGTTCAAGTGTTAATTTTTCTAATAAGTTAAGGTGTAATTACTTATTTGATGCTGTAAAAAGGGCCTTTGATGTAGTGACTGACAGCTGTGTGTGCCAATCGGTGTGCTCACGATCAATGGCACTGCTAACAACAACACGTGTTTGGGCCGGAACTCCAGACCGTTGAGATCACTACTGCACAGACTTTGGCTCCAAAGATTGTCAGCAGTGCAAGATGGTTGTGGCTGTATCAGGGATATTCTGGCTTCATATTTGTACAATCCGTGTAAGTGGAGACATGTTGTCCACCTTTATCATACAGTCTATGGTACTGACTCACCACGAAGTGGCGATATGCAACAAAAGGACAAAATTCAGTATTCAATGTTGAGTACTGGCCCATATCAGGCACTGGGATGAATTGACACTGATGAAAAGTCACCAAAGGTACTGGAGTATTTTCTCTTGGGATTTTAAATACCTGTTGCAAATTCCTTTGCAATCCATTCAGTAATCGTCAAAATAAGTCACCCTGACCCATTCTGGAATTCGGGAACTTGTGTTTGCAAGTTAAAAAGCTTTTAATAGCAGAGTTCTTTGACTTTCGTCTCTGTTTTTGGCTTCCTAAACAATAAAAACAAACTGCCTCTGCAGCAGGGCCCAGACCTGACTAGACCTTCTCAAACCAAAAAACTCCTCAGAACACCATCAACCCATCCAAACAACCCCACCATGGGAAACAGTTTCACCCATTACAGAACAGAATAACATCTCCATGTTTACATTTCAAATATCCCACTTTGGGCCCGACTGAGCTAAATCTGTGGGAGAGGAATGTGTAGGCTAGTGTGAGTACCACTGTTGTTACTTGGTCAGCCATTTTGGATCCACAAGGCCCCACACGGTGCCAGCTGTTTCTTCAAGCCCAACTAAGCTCTTGGTATTGGAGCTAATTTGACCCATGGAGGGCCAATTGGGACCAAGCTGCGGAGCCGGGCTTAGATCACTGGAGCGGACCGTGGGCCAATAGTGAGAGCGGAGGCCATGGGGAAGTATCTTCCTCTAAGCCCCAAATCTTTTTCTTTCTTTTCTTTCGTTCTTTGCTTTACTGTCTTCCTTTTTTCTCTCCTCTCCTTTCTTTCTTTGGTCTTTCCTTCCTTCATTCTTTCATTTGTCCTGCATCCCTTCCTTCCGTCCTTCCTCCATTTCTTTGTCACCCCTCTTTGTTCTCTCTTTCTTATTTTTTATCTCATCTTTACTTTCTATTTATCTGTCCTAAATTATGCATCTCTTTCTCCTCCCTTTATTTAATTCATTCTATGTTTCCCTTTGCTCTATTGCAGTTTCATGTCGTTATGGCTGACGTCCCTCACTTTCTTGTATTTTTAACAACATGCCATGGCTCTCTACTTCTCCTTTCATCTTCCCTTCTTTGTCTTTCGTCTTCATGAGGAGTAACGCCAGTAGTTTAGCAGCCAGCAGACATGTGTTGGTCCAGAGGATAACCGTGGCTCAGAGGCCTGTTGTCCTGGTTGCTGGTGTCAGGGAGATGGAGGGTCATGCATACTGATGCTGTTTGAACTTCTCCTAAAGTGATTATTTATGCACAGCCAGACTCGCTTGGCCGAGCCGGGATTAACTTCATGAAAATGCAAAAGGGCATGTAGGCAGGCACACACAAACGCAAGTATACACACACACACGCGGGCGCACACACACACACACACACACACACAGTGGCGTGCTTTCATGGCCCAGTGCCTATAGCTTTCCCCCACAGTCCCAGCCTCAGTGGTTTGAGGACAGGGCACTTCTAAACCCCCATGGAGCCTTCACACTAACGTCTCCATGGAGATGCTAAAGAGATTAGCACACTATGCGCTTGTGTGTACGTGTGAGTGTGTGTTGGTGCATCATCCGTGATGAGAGCGGTGGCAACCTTGCATGTTAGTTTAAACTTTAACCAAATAATTTTTTCTGCAATCAATCAACAGGTTGCACTGAGAGAGAGTGCAGAAGGGGACTGACATAGCATCTTTGTCTTAAAACAAAGCCTCACTATCTAAATGACATATAACCCCCATCCATCTATCCCTCCATTCATGCATTTGTCTATGGGGGCCAAAATGCCTTAATGGGTAGAACTCAGCATTAACACAGTTCCTAGTTAGATTCCCACCAGTAACTTGTAGTGAAAATGTTCACACATGTGTTAGTTGGCTCCACGGGGCAAACAGAAATAAAGTCATGTAGTCCTCAAATACATACAAGAATTGCGAACTGGTGAGAGCAATATATTTTGTAATATGTTTCTGTTTAGCAGTTATGTAAGTATAAAGTATTAGCACTGGTCCTGCCAGCGTGGTACATGATTGGTGCGAAGATGGAGCTGAGCCAAAAGCGAAGCTCTTGATTCACTGGCCGATCTATGTTCCAACCTTTTACAATGCTCATTATGTTTGAGTGGTTGAAGGAATTAGATCAGGGTTTCAAGCATCCCTGAATGAGTTTTCTTTGCAGTGTGCCTGGCCTCACGCTTCAAGACAAGGACCACAAGGACCTCTAGGTAGAACAGCAGCTCCTTGATGTCGGAAAAAAAGTTGAGGTGGTTTGGGTATCTGATTAGGATAAGGATAAGGATTTTCCAGGCATGTAAAACTGGGAGGGGAACAGGAGCACGCTGGTCTGTGAAGGCCTCACGATCTCCCAGGAAGAGAAGCACGACTTTAAAGGGACAGTTCACCCAAATCAAAAAAACATATTTTTCCTCTTTCCTTTAGTGCTACTTTTCAATCTAGGTAGTTTTGGTTTGAGTTGCAGAGTGTTGGAGATTCTCTTGAATATAATGGAACCACACAGCACTCAGCTTGTAGTGCATTAAGGACAAAAAATAAGTGAAAAACTCAACAGCAATGTCTCTTTCCAGAAATCATCACTACTCTACTACTCTCAACTACTGCTAGCTCACCTAGCACCACTGAGCTAGCTAACGTTACAGCTCAGCCAAGGAGGGCCTTTCATCTATGAGTCGATGCACGCTTCCTTCTGCACGGTGATACGATTGGTGGGTGTAGTTTTGTAGAAGGAAAATAGCTCCTACATGAAACTGCTCACAGCAAAGTCTGTGGATTATCTTGAGTAACCAGGTCATGATTTCTGGAGAGAGACATTGCTGTTAAATTTTTCAAATGTATTTTTTTGGCGCTTTGAACACCACAAGGGTAAATACTTCCCCCACCACACCATCCTCCTCGCCCACTGGTACCTCCTGTCCTCTGCAAACACAACATCCTGAAAGTTTCAGCTCTACCCTGCTCTCTCTGTCTTTGTCTGACTGTCTCTGTTTCTCCGGAGGGTGTAAGGGCAACAATCCCATCCTCTTTGAAGTATCAGACAGTGTTTTGTAATATGGGGATGAAGAAGGGTCAGGACTGAACACACACACACACACACACACACACACACACACACACACACGCACACACACGCACATTAACAGCCTTGGGTAAAACAGACAGCAAAGCTCATGCGGTAGAAGCGAGCCAAGGTATTATGGTAACCCCAAAGAGGCCTTCCTCCCTCCAGTCCACTCCCCTCCCAGCCCACCTCGGGGTGCTTTGAAATGAGAGAGGGAGGGTGAACGTAGATAAACATGGGATGAAGAGGAAGAGCATGAAGGGAAGGGGGGACACGAACAGCATGCAGCATCCCATATTGAAGAGGTCTCCCACTTCCCCTTGGAGAATGAAAACACACTGATAAGGAAAAGAAGGGAGGGAGCACGACTGTCTTCTTCCTGTGTGCTGCTGAGAAGGCTGGGATGGAGACAAGAGAAGAGAAATAAGATAATAAACAAACAAAAATTAAAGAAAAATGGAGACACATTAGAATAGTTTATGGACTGTATTTACAAAGATTTACTCTCAGAGAGCTCCTAACCTAGATTAACAAGTTCTGTCAGGGAGCGAATTCTCTGAGCAAGTCTGAGGAACAAAGAAACAGAAACTTAACCTGAGTGAGGAGATGTGGTTGACCGTTGCATGTGATGCATTCTTTAAAATATGCAAATAGTTGCCATTTTTGAGCATGCAGGGTGTGTAGAAATGAAATAAACTCACCACAGCTGCACTGTTGAATTTTTCCAGTTGCCAAATATCTTAGTGTTGCCATCACTGTCATTTCTGGTGTTATATCGTTGTTATCGTTACCTCTAATGAGATCAACCATGATATCATCCCTGCAATATCTAATCCATAGCGTTTCATTAACTCACTGTCATTCAGCGTTATTTCATGTACCTCTTTCTGCCGCTCTCTCTCTGTAAAAAAAAAAAAAAAAACCCTTAAAGGAACAATGTATAAGTTTTAAGTGGATTTATTGTGGTGGTAACAGTGAGGATTACAGATTGCATCCAGCTGAAACTTGTCCTGGTAAGATTTCCTACAGTGTTCACTGTTAAGGAGGTTTTCACCAAATTATCAGAATTATCTGAAGTGGTCTCTTCCTCTCTAAAACCAACGGGCCAGGTGATTAAAACCAGTAAAAACACTGAATAAAGCAGTTTCATGCTGTTCAGCACGTTGCAAATGGGCAGCTGGCCCAGCACCTGCTAATGTGTGCTCACCTTTCACCTTTACAAGTCAATTCTTATTTACAGGTGATTATACATTAAAGAAAACATACTTATTTTATTATTTTCCATTTTGTGCCAATATATCCCCCTAAATCCTACACACAGGACCTTGAAAAGGACCTTAAAGGTCCTTCTCCCTACTCTTAACAGTTTCACTGTAGGAACTCTTTCAAGGCCTAAGATGCTCTATGAATAACTTTTATCTTTACCAGGAGCTAGTCTTTCTTAGAAATTTTTAGAAACCTAACACAAATTTTCTTAGAATTTTGTCACTGGAGCAACTCTTTGTGAAAGGAAGCTTTGTGGAGACAGCCCAAGGAGAGAAGAGCAAAGAGATCAGAGAGAGCAAGATGGGAAAATAAAATAATAATCAATGTTGTAAACACCCCACAAACCAAAAAAATAAAAAATAAAGTCACTGTCAGATAAAATCAGATACTGCACTATACCTTTGGACAATCTAAAGTAAGACCAGTGAGCTTTAAGCAGTACTAGTGTATGTTGTGTCACTTTGTTCTCCATTATAATTACACTAAGCGAAATTTAACAAAGGCAGATACTAAGATGCTGGAGCATTAAAATTGATTTTCCACATACAGGAAACAGATCAAAAAAGACTGGACTGCAAAGGAAAAGGAGAGTCAAAGGTCAAAATAAGTGGATATTATAAAAGAAAAGTGAAGAAAATGAAGGAGACCAGAGAAATAACAGAAGAACAAAGAATATAGCCAAGACAAGGAAGAAATTAACAGCCCAGTCGCCAGAAGAAAATTGGCATTGTACATTTCTGCAAACCACAAATATGTTACATTTGTATGTTTTAAATCTATCATATCACCATTTCTAAATTGATGTAGTATATAAGATGACTTTGTCATTTTTTCTGGTGATTTGGTCGTAAATTAAATACGATCAGAAGAATGTTTTGCAAGAATTAACAAAAAGAAGAGTAATGATCAAGCAAGAAAAGACACTCGGAGAGAAGATAACAGAAAGGAGAGGAGGGCAAGGAGGAGAAGAAAAGACAAACTCCAGTCATTCAGATGAGAATGAGTAGGGGGAGGAGGAGGGGGATTCGTTGTTTTCTTTCCTGTGTGTTAATAAAGCAGGACAGGAAGGAAGCGTCCAAGTGAGGACCAGTAAACTCTCCTCACTGTTCCAGAGCCATTACCGCTGCATTGTTCTCCATCAGTCTCTGTTACTGGCTCCTGTCTTCATTATCTCACCACTATTGTCTCAGAACTCTTAGGTGATGAGCTCAACGACCTGACGACACCCATGAACACACACACACACACACACACACACACACACACACACACACACACACACACACACACACAAACACACACACACACACACACACACACACACACACACACACACACACACACAGAAGAGACAAAGGGGACAGACTGAAAATAGACAGAATAGTAATGACCGTGATATGTGTGCCTGTGTTTGTCTGCTTACCACCCTTGGTTGAGCTACAGTAAAAAGGCCCAAACAGGACAGATGGCCACTGTCAAGTCATTCTTCTCCTGGTGTATATCTTTCTGTCTTTAACTCTCCTGTGTTTGTTTCCTTTGCCTCTTTAAATCCTTTCAACGCCTTACCAAGTAACCAAAGTCTGTCCATCTCCTCCTCTCAGGCAGTTGTAGAGATTATGAATTGCTTTCTCTACATTTTGGTCCATTCACACCAAAGACCTTTTCAACCACCAAAAATCCAGCATTTCATAACTTATGTCCAAATATGATGAATTCTAAAAAGCTAGCCATAAAGTGTTGATGAGACATCATGCTAGACAGATGTCATTAACTTTTCACAAACACGGCTAACCTGAAAGCAGTTACTGGCATTTTTTTTTAGCTAGTTAAGAAACAGTCTCAGCTTAATACTGATGCTTCCATATGACCTACATAAGCAAACAAGACCATCAACCAGAAGACTGCTTTTTTCTAGTTTTCAAGTTATGCTTAATGCCCGACCCCAGGTCTGATTCCCTGTGAAATCAGACACAACAATTAAAGGCACACAGAGTGGAAGAATCTATGTCTACATAATCCTAGGCAAAGTTTCTCAGCAAGTACAATGAAACCGTAAGAAGGACAGTGTTAGAACATCAACCGTGAGTGGTCCTTGAAGGATCTGTGATATTGTGGGAAAGTTCCTTGTACACTACCTACCCTGCACAGACAAAGTTAGCCTCTTGCTAGCTCCTGTCATTAGCTTTGTTTATTTGCTCAACTATGTTAGAAACTTCCTAGTGAACAAGTTTTTTAGCATTTCGTGGCTAAAAAGTCAAAAATTTCCCAAAGATTCTTCCAGGATCTCCATGGTTGTTTATGTCGTGTTTTAATGAACTAAAGAAGCAAAAAAAGGGAATATCCTTTCTTTACTGTGTTGTTTTCTTTGATAACTCAGGCTTCTGGGCAGCAGCCTCCAGTGGTAAACCCCAAATTCCAGCGGACTCTTGTCCATTGGATTTCTGCCTCATCCATTATTTTCTTCTATTGGAAAGCCTTATTGTGCATTATAAGATTAAAGAGGAATGTATGGCATCATGTCTTGGTGAAATGACTGCAAAGACACTTTGACAACTTTAAGCTCAAGGCTACAGTCAGAGACTGAATACAGGAAATAGATTATTCATAAAATGTTGAAAATATAGGGCATTCAGTGTCTACGTGCTGAGACTGATGTGTAACAACAGGCGTGTGTTTGAAGGTAATATTCTGTGTGTGTGTGTGTGTGTGTGTGTGTGTGTGTGTGTGTGTGTGTGTGTGTGTGTGTGTGTGTGTGTGTGTGTGTGAGTCAGACTATTCACTGATTTAATATGTACCAAACACAAACCGGCCATGCCATGTGCCTTTTAGCAAGCAAACAACGCGCCATTAGTTTCTGTGGTCTACATCAAAACCACTGCTTGTCACAATATCCCGCCGTTTTAGTGCAGTCTCACATGGCTTTTCTTTACTCGTTCAGTTTGTGGCTGACAATGTTTGACTGTTCCCTCTTTTTTCCCCTTTTTGAGGGAAAGTTTGAGCCCCCTTCAGAGAGCCTTTGAGATGAAGCCATTTGGACAGCAAGTAGAGAGAAACAGTTTTTAAAGATCTTTTTCTCTCCCCCTCTGTCTCTCTCTTTCTCACTATATCCCTCTTTCCGTCAGTGAGGGAGTGGACTGGACAGGAGAGGAGGGAGCTGGGTTGTGATGTTTTCCGTGCAGCCATAAATAAGTCCGTCCCTGCTCATGCTTTATGGAATCCAGAGCCTCTTTATCCCTTCCATGTGTTCCCTATGAGCCAGGGCCCTGACCTTTGACCCCCAGGCCCTTGACTCGGTTATCTCAGGCCCAAGAGAGACTATGTGTGTGTGTGTGTGTGTGTGTGTGTGTGTGTGTGTGTGTGTGTGTTGTCGACGGAGTTGATCGGGGGTTGATTATCTCATGACCCCATTCCCCCTCCCTGCATCACCTTACCCCCCATCTTCATTTCACAGGCTATAAAAAACACACATACTCACGCACACGCACACACACACCAGGTGGAGAGGTTCAACTGTCTCATCACAGATCACCTCCAGGCCAGTCTGACCTCAGCCATTTCACAGATATCTCTTTTCCCAAACACACACACACACACACACACACACACACATATAAACGTATATACACACTATACAGGGTGGCAATCCTGTCACATTAGCTAAAACAATCCATTCCTTGTGAATATAAAATCACAGCAATGGCACAGATATTCACATCATTGACAGAGCAGCTGGTCATCTCACTCTGTCATCATTGTGCAAACTGTGTCGGATGTCATAAAGGTTTGTCATGTTCTGTTAAGTCTGCTGACACTGAAAACCGTGTGACCAAGTTATATTTTAATAGGATAGTGACAGTAAAAGACCTTGTTACATGTTACTGAAAAAGGAGAAGCACTTCTAAAAGGTATAGGAGAATGTGCCTTTGGATTTCCTTTGTACAGATTGATATTTTGGCAAGGACTGAAAAATTGACTATTTGTATGAATGTTTTTATGTTTTTTACCTACAGTGAATTTACTGACAAAATGAACCCATTGATTTCTGGCTATCATAGACTTTATAAAAGAAGCAGATGTGGCCTCCAGATCTGAGAAGTGAAACCAATGCGGCCTTACAACTGCATTCTTTCTAATGGCCAGCAGGGGGCAACTCCACCGGTTTGCAAAAGAAGTCTGATTGTAAGGAAGTTTATGAGAAAATCATCCTACTTTTTATTTGTTTTTTTTGTTTGTTTGTTTTTCCTATATCAGTAAACATGTTATTAATGACTTCTTGGCTCAATTTCTAGTTTTAAGTCAATACAGCACGATGTTTATTTTGTAAATTACAGCCTTATTTAGAGTAAAATAGACAATAAAACATGTTATGCTTTATGGTTACCTTGTGATTGACAAGTCGGACATGCATAGTGTCTTTGGGTTCTCAGCCAGATACACCCCTTGTTACTCTTGTCCAAAATATATGGTCATTTCTTGCTCCGGCTAAATGCCAACCTGTAGGCTTTAAAATGGAGGTGCACAAACCAATTTTGACATCATGGCAGCTTTGTCTACTTGTTTTTTTTTTTTATACAGTCTATATTAGCAATTGTATTTTATATCATAGTGCTGGAAAACTTTGCATGTTAGCATTGCCACTGTGAGTATATTAGCGTGCTTAGTATTTAGCTGAAAGCAACAATTTGCCTAACCGCAGCCCCACAAGGCTGCTAGCTGGGCTGAATTAGTCACTCTCAGCGATCCTCCATGATTTAAAAAGACAGAGCCCGTATTTTTGGGTACATTTGTCGCACTGCAGCAGCCCATAAGATTTTATTGTGAAAATGTGAAATCATCTCCTTTAGTTGCCAAACAGTAACTCATCTCAAAACATTTGGGCATATACAGTTGGTCTGTTGTTGCTGCAAAAAGCATGCTGCAATGTTCTGATCAAACTTTAACTTAATATGATGAGCTACATAGGAGGGAAAAATCCACACAAGGAAACCAGTATGTATACTTGAGTTTGAACATTGAGGCAGCATGATTCAGATTTATTTTAATTGGAGACAGACTATACAGATTTATGTGTTCAGTTATTTGTGTCCCCAGAAACATTTCTTTTGTGCTCAGTAATGTTGTGATGCAATGGTACTGCTTTTTCCTGTTTGTGCAGCCTCGCACAAGTTGTAGTACATCTGGCCTCTTTCGTCCAACTCTTTTGATGTTGTCATCCATACAGTAATTTATCCATTGCACATGTTCCCGGTGAATTTGTCTGTTGATTACATAACAACTGGCTTTATTTCCATATACAAATGACATTCCTTTTTATTGCTGCAATGAAAGACTCATTAAAGTGAATCTTATCCTAATATCAGCATGATGCACATTGATCTGTTTGTTGTTTGGAATGGTTACCCTGCCAAGAATAAAACACTGGGGAAACAATAAATGTGTATGTATTAAAATGTAGATGTACTGGGGCACAATATACACAATACAGTTCTTAGCTTCACATTAAACTGTGAAAGTGTCAGCCTTCAAAACATCTTTACATTTGTTCCAAAGTACCGATTAGACTTTGCCATCCTTTATGATTAACACACTGAAACTTTTCAGCTGAATCCTTTAAATGTTAGTAGCAATGTGATCAAGGGATGTTGGTTAGCACAGATGACCCAAAGCAAGGTGTAAGTGATCATTATATGTGAGCGTAAAAGTGTGAGAGCAAGTGTGTGTGCATGCTTTGTGTTAAATGGAGGCCATGGCTGCTCTGTGTCAACAGGACATAATCACTACTCATCCACCTATACATACACACACACACACACACACACACACACACACACACACACACACACACACACACACACACACACACACACACACACACACACACACGCTGACATATACAGCCGTCTGGCTCTTTAAGTGCCTCTTCCCAGGTTGCTCTGATCTAAGGAGAAGCAGGCTAAAGCTCAAAGGTGAAAGGTCATCTTTACAGGGGCCGCTCTCCCTTTACCCCCAGTTCCTAATTAGGCTTTAATCAAGCTAATTAAGCTTTATTAACTAGCTAGGGGGGCTGCGTCTGCCTAACCCAGGCCAGACCTCACCTCATTTACAAGCTGCAGAGGGATGAAGGTTGGGGGTCTGCAAATTGGGGAGGAGGCAGAGAAAATACGGTTTGTCCAACAAATGGCATTTTCTGACCCAGATGAGTCTGTGTTACGTAACACTGAAAAGCACACATGCATATCTGAATGCTTTATAGACGTTAGTGCATACTTGGATCAAAATCAGCAGTGTTACATTACATCTGCATTACAACAAAAACAGAAATTGAGGTCATGGCCTGTTCAAGCCTTAAAAGAAGCTTATCATTCTTTAGTTGTAATGAAATTATGAAAAGGAACAAACTTGAGAGACTTTTTAGAGATGGAACGGCGATATGTTCCTGAGTGCCTTTCTGTCTTTCCGGGATATGTGTGTGTTCACTGTCCATGTGTGTGTGTCAACCTCCCTTTTGTAGTCTGACGTCCCCAGTGCGAGTCCCGGGCCGCTGCAGACCTGTGGTCCAGAGAAAGGCCTCTTTGTGTCAGTATGGGACCGATCGGCCACTTCTGCACTCTTGGCTCCCCCTCAAGCCCTGGCCGACCTCCAGATCCCAGAACCAGGCCAGGCCTCGCATCTCTGTAGTCCATCCCGGACAAAGAGCCTCTACACTGGGCTGACTCTTCTATCAACCCCCCTTTCCCTCCCCCTTTATTGCAAACTGGGTTACAACAGTCCGCCCGGCCATTACTGTTGACATCAATACCTTCCATTGATCCAAATGAAATTTTCCCCACTAATGTATGATTTCCGATTGAATTATGCAATTTGCTTCAAAGTTCATGAGAAAGAATACAGCCCTTAATGATTTATTCGAGACGTGTTGCTATGCATTCATCTTTCCTTGAAAACGTTTGCATGTGTGTGAAAAGAAAAACATGAGCATGAGTTTAAGAGGAGAGTTTTGATTGTTTCCAGTAAAGCATGCTCAGAAAATATGCCCTTTTTGTGCTAAATCTGTATTAAATTGCTCAAACGTAACTCCATTTAAACAACAGGACTACCAAGAAAAATGAAAGTACAGGCCAAGGACAGCAGACTAATTTTGAGTAAAGTCTGTATCAACACCATACATCTGTGATTGTGTGTCTATAAGCAGAAACAGATAATGTCATTCAGCCATTTAGTGTTTTATTGTCCCAGATGTATGGGATTACATTTTCATAACAGTCCAGCTTGCAGAGCAGAACCCCAGAGACAACCCCAGTGAACCTTAGGGACAAAGGTGAGAGGTCAGAGGTCAGCTTCTCCCTCCACTGTGAGTGAGATGTCCCAGTGACTGTCTCCATCCATGTTAATGGAGTTGTTTTATAGAGGTAGTGGGCCGGTGGTCAAGGGTTACATTTGTTTATTGGCTCTGATGGTTGTTCTACTAAAACATTTTGAAGAAAAAAATATGCTGCAACTGTCATGTGGATTGCAGTGTTTCAAATTATTTTGAGACGTTCATGTGGTTTTCTTGCACAAAGAGCATTTCTTAGAATTGTCTTTGAGCCAATGAAAAGCATCCAAAACTGATTCTGTTTCGTCCCGAAAATAACTTTGCATCAGTGGGAAAATCAACCTCTCATATGTGAGGTCCAGCTGCCTGCGTATCATATTCACTATGCTCATTTAGGTCTCCTAAACCTTGCCAAAATATCTTCTTCTATACATTTATCATATATTACAGTGACTCTTATTCTGGCTATAGCCTGAAAAGTTCACCTTTCACCCACCAACAGTAATGCAGTTAGGAAACTGCCCTTGGGCACTCACCATATGACTCATAGGAACAATAGACGTTAGTGCTACCTTTGTTTATAATTTGGGATTTGTCATGCTCACACATCTGGATTGAACAGTACAAGCTCATTGAAGTGCTCGCAGTAACACGCAAATTCTTTTATAGGGTGGATTTCCCCTCGTGGAGTGCTTGTGGAGCATCTCTCCTCCAGAGGAAATCGGCCCGCTGGTGAAAGTTTCACCGTCTTAAATGAGGCCGCAAATTGCTGTGCCTCAATTATCTGAATCCCAACTGATAATTAGGGTGCCACTCACTTCTTATGCTTGCTTGCATGAAGGAAGAGATTCTCACCTCAGGTGAGTGTTGCTGCAGGCTTTTTTTCCCTCAACATCATCATTCGCTTCATTATGTTTCAGCCCTCCCCTGTGGTTTGTTGGTTTCAATTTTCTGCATAATTGACGAATGTATGCCCACACACAGAGAAAAAGCCTTAAGATATACTGGGATCACATCAGTAATCAACCTGAAGGTCCTGCTGAAGTGCCCTTGAGGCTGAATGTCTACTGGCTCCAGGTGCGAGCAGGGAGAAGCAGAGGAAGTGCTACGGCCACTTTAATGTGCTTAAGTGCTGCGACAGTGAGTGTCAGACACATTAAATCTACCCACAGCTGGCAGGACACTGAGCTTCCTAACACTGATCCTCAGGAATGTGAAGGAATTCATGAAGGACACACACACGCACACACACGCACACACACGCACACACACGCACACACATATAGTGAAGCAGAAGTGTCTCAGAGGGAACTCTGTGTGTTTGTACACCCTCCTCTCAGTCTAATAGCAAATCATTACCCCCCTTCAACCCCTTAGCCCGTGACATGTCAGCCTTCCTCTATGCATACAGCACAGTACATCCTGTGTATGTGTGCGTGTGGGTGTATGTGCTCCATTAGTGGAGGGGGTTTTCCCATAACTGTATGGCAGCCAGCCAAATAGACCTGTACATCTGGTTTGATTGTATACGTTTGTTATAGTGAGCTCAATCACACATTAACTGAGGAGTCCTCTTCGAAGTTCCATCGAATCACATGTGCGGACACATGCAGGCTTTCTCACAGGCATTCTGAACACACACACACACACATGCATAGACACACACACTCTAGCTCGCCTCCGCCTCGTGCACGGAGAGCGTGAAGGCACGGAAAATCCGCCCTCACAATCGCAATTCCACACCTTTAGTGTTGTTGTCAGGCCCGTCAGACACGGCTGTCTGTGAATATGGGCAGGGCAGCGGCCGGTTACGTTGTATTGTATGGAGGATAGGGGTATAAGCTTCACCCGCACATCCATTCTCCATTCCACCAAACAGGTTCTCTCATCCGTCACGTCCCCCCTCTCAACAAGCAGGCCCGAACCCTCCCTTTTCACCCTCTCTAGGAAAAAAACAGCCTTTCAGCTCCATAAAGGGAGGAGGTGGAGGAGGTGGGGGGATGACAGAGGAAGAGACCAACGCAAGGAGATGGATTTAAGTTACACACAAACCAATGCAGACCACTACCACCCGCTTCCGGCCCTGGGACAAACACAGGCCTCGCTGCGACAGAGTGGGTGCCTTCCCTGCAAAATGAAAAGCCTGGCTAAAAATAGGACATCTGGTCGGCATTTATTACTTAATAACCACAGTTACATATGAACTCACGCACATGCAAGGACAAAAAACACATCCAGGTCAATGCTTTAACCAGACTTTTTTGTTGGGAAAAGCCTCCATGGGACATCAATTTCTCCTTTGAAATCAAGGCTGATAAGATTCTTTTGATATACATAACCACATGTGCATGCACAACAACATACAATGCATGCTATAAGGGTTTTTTTTTTCATACTGTATGCACTACATGCCAGCTCCCACCCACCCACACTCGCACAAACATAAAAAAAAAGAGACAGAGCCCAGTTGGTTTCACTTATTAACCCAAATGAAGTGAGATTATATTACCAGAAATGGTAGGAACAGCAGGTTTTGCTTAGAGCTTGGCACATACAGCAAGGACGCTGGAGAAAAATGGTTCAAAACAGACCTTGACTCAGTCAATGAGCTAACCAGAGAGCAGTGTGTCACAACTCATACACTCCATTTCATCAGAATCCACCAAATCCACAAAAACGTACCGTACGAATGGCTAAACAAAGGAGTTGACCTACACGTGTTTGTCGACTTGTTTTACCTGTTGACTGCAGTTCTTGGCAGTGACTGTAATAATTAGAAAAAGTAATGATGATAACTTGATCTCCTTATCAGAGCAGTGCTGTATGTCACAGTTCCTGCTATTCTTAAATTAAAACTCAGAAATGAGTGGAATATGAGACAGTGGGTCCCTGGCCACAGACCTGCAAAGAGCCCCACCACCTCTCCCACAGAGAAGCAAGACACACAGACTTTGTGGTTTTGTGTGTTGTTGTGGTCATTTTGTGTCTTTTTTCATGTTATTCTTGTCTCCTTGTGGTTGTTTTGTGTCTTTTTTTGGTTGTCTCATGTGGCTTTGTTGTCATTTTGTGTCTAGTTGTGGTTGTTTTCTATCTCTTTGTTGTCTTTTTGTTTCTCTTTCATCTTGAGTTTCTTTCTGGTCAGTACATGAGAATTTGACATCTGACATTTTGTAAATAAAGGCCATGGGGCATCCTGATACTTTGGGCCCCTGGGCCTGTGCCCAGTAAGCCTGTTCATTAATTCATCCATGGTTATCTAACAAAAGTGCTTGATAAATGGAGAATAATGCATCACAGGTGCACCACTCAAACTCGCCCTTATAGCAATTAGCAATCACTTATTTACAAACAGTTACTGCCAGGTGTAACTGCTATGTGGCTAACTGAATGTTAGCTCACTACTACGATATATGACCTGTTTACATTAGAGAGAAAAGATCAAATAAGTGCTATGAACTTAGAAACTATTAAAGTAGAAATAGACAAGTTTTTTTGCTTTAACTTATCAATATAAAGTAATTGTTGATTGAACAATGTAATGGCTATACAAAATGACACTATCTATGTTTAGAATGGTTAACTACACTATATATGGTTTATACTATATATTTACTAAGCCTTGCTTTCACTCTGAAGCTCCACCAGGTACAATCTCCTAGGAAGATGGAGGCTCAATTTAAGCCCGTTTCCAGCAAACATTTTCAGTATTGTACCTTTGGAACCAAGAGAAACCCTTCAGACATGGTACATAGACTCTAGCGTTTCCACTGCAAACAGTGCTCTTAAATGTGGGCAGGGATGTTGTCACTCACTGCTCCATCCAGCTCTCACTGTATTTCCTGGCTCTTTACCAGTGACACAGAGCAAAGTCTGCACCTCGTTTATCATCCACAGAATGTGGTTGCACGCCGACAGTTCCAGAACAAAATATAACAGGCTGCAGTGAGAGTCTCTCTCCATGGGATATTAAAAAATTGTGGGTTTGTCCTTGTAGTCCTTGTAAGGCAAGCTCAGGGGTTAAGTGTTGCTGGAGCACACAGGAGCAATGCTCCGCGGTGCTTTTTGTTTTCTTCGAGCAAGGATTAGAATATATGCCTTCCCAGTCGAAATTAATATATATAAACACTTGAAGATCCACTCATTACTAAGAGTGTATACCATATAAAAACTAAACTAATGGTCAAAGTTGTAATTTTAAGGTGTGCTGATGGATTCACGTCATCAACTCATGCATTAAGTAACATTATGTGTAAACATTGCACCTTAAATTTGCCGGCAGTCAGGCCTGCTCAGATCTGAGCATGAGTGACCCTGATCTGTGTGCTGGGTACTTCAACCGAAGGGTGACCAAAAATGGGAACGGTACAGAAAGGTTCTATTGGTACCATCCACAACTTTTCACAGTGGAAATGTGAAAAAATCACACTGAACTGAACTGTACTGTACTGCTCAGTGGATCGGGGTTTTAGAGCACAAAGGAAGCGCATCAAACATTGTGCAACCAAAACAGGAAGAGGTTAGTACTTCTGTTTTCACCGGTACCTATCGGTGGGGTTGGTGGTGGAATGGATGGTCCACAGGGATGGAGCAGGGATGCTCTGCTATGATTGGTTGTTACATCATCAGTTGTCCATGACTGCGCAAGGCAATGCAAACTGGTTGATTTTTCATAACACTTGCAGCCACAAAGCTTTTTCTGCTGTCATTGTGGAAAGTTTATTTATCAGAAAACATTATGTTTTTTAAACTCTTTATATGTGTTTTGTTTGTCAAAATCTGGAGGCTTTACCAAGGCTGGAGAGGCAGTCATAGTAAGTGAGACATGCTTTGCGGACCCTGCCTCTCCAGTCCTTGGTAAAGCCTCAAGCATGCTCCAAGGGCGATGCCTGGACTATCAGCTGCCTCTCAGCTCTGAGCAGCCTCCAGCAAGCCCCACTGACCCAGGGTGTATTCTGCTCCACCACCAGAAAATCAGAGGGAGGACAGGGGTTCTGTGAGGTCCGTGCCCACCTCTGAGGGCTCTCTGTCAGCTTTCCTCTACCTGTCTGTCCACATGGACATGGAAATGGAGCTGTGGACTTTGTCATTTTTGTGGGGGATTTCGTGCCCATGTTCTCCTAACGTGTGTTCGCCTAGATTGGACAAACATTTCACAGTCCAGCCAATCACAGTGGGATCCATAAAATCATGTCCCTTCTGCTATTCCTTTTGGACAATCCATTCTAACATCATCCTATCATAAGTCACTAAAGAGTAACAATGTACAGCAAGTTCCATTCAGTTACTATCCCTAGTAGTGGAAACGGCAGACTGTGGAACAACCAGAGTAACTATGGAAACTGTGGTAGCTGCTGGGCTCTGAGGAAAATGAAAAGCGATCTAGTAATCTTTGCCACAGCAGCACCAACAATAATACTACTTGGAAACACTTTAACAGTGATGTAATCTGGGAAGATTTTAACTTTCATTTTAACCCTAACCAAAATAACAAAATATTATGCCAATAATGTGAAACTAATGCTCTCATAACATCGGTAAGGTTAGCGTAATTATATATTTCCCATTTGTTTTTCCATGTTTACAAATATAAGTAAATAAAGTCATATTTACAAAGCATTGTTACTTAAGCAGTGGTTCTACATTTTGGGATATATGCTCACTAGATTTCTTGCAAAGAGTGAGAGGATCAATACCTCTTTCATTTCAGTCCACTAAATATTAATCTGTAGCCGGTTAGCTTAGCTTAGCATAAAGAATGGCAGCAGTGAGAAACAGCTAGCCTGGGTCTCTCTGAAGCCCACCTATAAACTTATCTCATTTGTTTGTACAAAAAGCATTAAAGTTTCACATTGCAAAGATATGGATCTGTATATTTCTTTCGTGCAGTAAATTCTGAATCATAAATCTAAGATTTGGAAGTTATATTATTGCTCTTGATGCTAAAGAGACTTTGTTGGTTGATAGCTTTGTATGGGATGGCACTACCGATGTTTCCAAGTATTTACAAGTTTTATGTCTTTACTAGCTAACAAGTTTATTAAGTATCAATGGTTCCACACGATTTCGTAAATACGAAAGGACTTTCCTACAAATTTAGTAATAGATTTCTGAATAGCTGGTGCAATCTAATCCAGGTGTTTCTTTCTGACATTTACTGTAAGTCCAACTGAAGATGGAAAGTTGAGGCTGACTAGCACGGCCAAGTGTTCCGCAGCTCTTTAATGGCTTTTCAGTGCAGGAACTGAGACAAATCAGTGATTAGTGGTGGTGGGGGTTATGGGCTTGCTTGGAAATGACACTGCATGTTTTTGTGTGTGTGTTACATGCATGATTATGTTCAGGAACAACCTCTCCTTGGCATATTTTTTGCTCATAATTTGCGTTTATGGCTTTCCCTTGTGTGTGCTTTTTACGCGCCTTGCATGCATAATTACGCTCATGCATGACCATCCATTTCTTTCTTTTAATGGCTTGTGTGCAGTGTGTGTGTGTGTGTGTGTGTGTGTGTGTGTGTGTGTACATGTCCAAGTCAAATGAGGGTACGGAGGTGGGTGTGGCTGCCCCCCTCTCCTCCGGGTCACCTGCTTTACTGGCCAGCATTCCCTCATATTCCCTCGTTTGGAGGCCATTAGAGAGGAAATGGGGCCGCCAGCTATCTGACCTTCCTCCCCCTCTTCTCCTCCATCTCTCCCCAAACTCCCCCAAAGCTCTCAGCATCCCGTCATCGCCCCACATCCACCCCCTCCACCCCCTCTTTGCTCTGTGTTTTCACAGTGTTAACAATCAAGCCGTGGCCCTGAGTGTTCCGGGGGCCTAATTGGGCCGACTGCTGGCGTTGATTGTGATGGATGGAGGGGGGCTGGAGCCAGGGTCTGCTCTGGACGTGTCTTTCATCTGCTGCTCCGGCCTGTTGCACAAGATGGGGATGGAGAAGATGGAAGGGGGAACGTCTACCTTCTCAGTCCTGGGTATCGAGCATAAAGCTAAAAGCCTGTGAACATTAAGGGTTTTCAAACTGGAGTAACTTTTTAACAATTCTAAGAACCCCCTTTTTGTTGTGTCTGCACTGCAAGTACTAGGAAATATTGTAGGTTTTAAAACACTGTCTTAAAGTACTTTTTTTAGCTCCTAGTTTAGAGTAAGTAATCTCCTAGTACAATATGAACCATAGGTGATGTAAGTGTACAGTGAGTGATCAACCACAGCCATTGCAGTGAAAACAAAAGGCAATACAAAACACAAACAACAGCCCAAAATGAACAAATGGACGGACAGTGAAGTCTTGGCTTTACTGAGCATATATGTCATGGTGGAACGCAATTAGGACTCATCAAAATGAAAGTAATGTTACCAACCACTACGTCACTTCAGTGTTACTACTGGTGATGTGAATGCAAACTGAACAAAGCCCTTAAAGGTACTGATGTTTTTGGGAGATCTCCCCATGGGTGGTTTCTCTCAGGGAGTCCCCAAAATTGTTAGGGGTTGTCCAAAAACGTCTGTTGTTGCCCCCCAGTTTAAAGAAATACTAACAAACCTTTGCATGTAAGCTTGAATAATAGCTCTGAAGAGTTGCTTTGTGGATGACAGGCGCTGTAGTCAGCTTTGATTCACAGCAGTTATATTGAACTCTAATGATAACTCCATATCAGGGCAAAAAAAGCACTGAAATGTCCTTAAAACTTTCTCAAACCATTCCTGCTGCATAATATACTTATTCTCCTTTGACATTGATCCACCACAAGACTCCTGAACAACAGTTATAGATTATTCAAGTCTGTGTAACTCTACTAGAGGGACAAACACCATTCTTTCAAATTGACAATTGCAAAAATGCTATCATCCATTGCTTTCCTTTCTTTTTTTCTTTTAAATTTCCAGTAATATTACAGAATCTTCAGGGCATTTCCTCCCTGCTCGCCAGTTAACATCTGGTCCTGTTGTCCTCCCTTTTGGCTCAGTCCTGTAACAGAGACTGTTGCATCATCAGGGCGGGGATTTTTGGCAGGAACACCAAACTGGTTCTTCCATGTTGTATTAACTATGCCTGCATCTCTTGCTTGTTGATACACAACCTGTATTGTACTGTACTGTCAGACCCTGGTACATGTAGGTCTGCACCTTCTCTGCCTCCTCATCTTTACAGAACGTAAAGCAACTTGTGTAGAGCATATCTTTTTGGCAGTGCACCCAGAAAATGTCTTATGAAGCAGAGTCTTTTTATTCATAAGACTCATAGCTGAGGGCATCCCAGAGATGCTGCCAAAACAGGGCTAGTGATTTGATCTGACCCTGTGCTACCAGATCAAGAGATGAAAGCAGAGCAGCATATTGCCCCTCTCAGTTTGTTTTGTTCCGTAGAGGTAGCCGGCTGCGGTTAAGTAATGAACCCTTTTGAAACGAGGCCAGTGTTACCTGTGTTTGCAGAGCACTTAGGGCCATTGGCGGCTTGTGCACCATTTGCTTATCTTTGGGGTGAGTAATGTGTGTTTGTGTGTGTCTGTGGTTGAAGCCTGGCCCTGGTTGAAGTCATCAATCACCGCAACCCTGGGGCTGGTCGACTCACGTGGCCTATAGGGAGTGAGGGTCCTTGGATCAAGAGTGGGAGAGAAAGAGTGCATGTTAGAGAGAGATAGAGGAAGGCGGGCATGCATGCATTCATGTAAAGCCGGTGTGTGTGTGTGTGTGTGCATGTGTGTGTGTGTTTCTGGGTTATAGAGGCTACATCAGGGTAGTCACCCTCATTTGTTTAGTCAAACTCATGGCTGAGTTCTCTCCGCTATGTGATCAAATCAGCAATGGTTTGCATAATGTAACTGCTGACAACAGCAACATTGTGCAGTGTGTTTACAAGCCCACACACAAGCAAAGATGACAGAAAGGCTTCTAAATACACCTTGATATGATGATCTATATACCACATTTCCACATGCATTTAATAAACCTGCAGCTTCTCCTCAGTCAGCTCATGTAGCACCTTAATATCAGTGGACAGGGCTGAAGTGGAAAGTGAATCCTTCTTAATCCAGTTAAGCTTGCTTTTTATCTGTGGAGCAGTTTGGACAGATTTTCAAATAAATGTAAATCTTTCTGACTGAAATTACTAGCAAAGGCCCACATAATACAATCGAAGCAGATCGGAGCTAGAGCCGATAAATACTCGTGACTACTGCAGAGTCTTTTGTCCTGGGAGTGAATGTCGACTGTAACCTTTCCGATTGACCACAAAAGCCAGATGTTAGTGGGTGTTGGTGGGTTTTTCATGTGCAGTGGGAAATGGGCTTTAGATGGATCGACATGAAATTAACCACAAATATTCAAGGCCCCCAGACAATGTATTCCAATGATTTGGCGATTATCAGACTTTCTCTGGCACCACTGGCAGGTCAGGTATTTCCCTCATTCTGTCGAATATTTCAATATCTTTAACACAGTTTGGCACACAAATTGATACATGTATTCATGCTAACCAGCCGATATATCCTGCTGACTTGGGTGATCCTCTGGCATTTCCTTCAGTGCCATCATAAGGTTTATTCAATGGTTCTGAAATACCATAATAGCTGCTGGATGGATTGATGTGAAATTTGGTACACACATTCATTTGTATTTACTTTGATCCTTTGAATTCTTATGGTTTAGCACAATATCTGCTGTATATTTCTCAGCATATGTACGTATATGTTGTATGTAAGTATTTGTTGGTTTACATCTTTCATTTGTGTCTGCGCTACATCTTATTTTCTGCTGCAGGAATGACCCCATTTCCCCACATGGACTTGTAATTTTCATCTAATAAATCAGCTACCCATGACCCGTATTCAAGGTCTGGCTTATGCAAACTGCAGGTCAAAAGTATCCCTGCTTTTACTCAACAAGATCTAGTAATCCTCATTTCACATGAGTCATCGAGGATTTTACTGCCCTGATTGGAGCACTGGCAGGGCCCTCTCTAGAAACACCTCGACTCATAGTAACAGGTCAGAAATAAAGTGGTTGTAGAATATTGAGATGGATGGGTAAGTATAACCAGCCATGCACCGTTAATGGAAAGGCTGTGTGTTCAGTGTAATATCTTAATCACAGCGAGGGATTCTCAGCTGTGTTGTTAGCACAAGGACAGGAGCTATAAATCCTACCAATGGCACCAGGCTGGATACAGAAATAACAGTGCAAATACTGTGTAGATCTGTGTGTAGCATGTCTTTGTGTCCGTGTGTCTGCATGTGTTTATGTCTTCCACAGATAATCTGCATGATGGCTTAGTGCACAGGGTGTCCCCCAACAAGTGGATCATGTTGTCCTGCTGAATATTCCTGAACAAGATGTTTAGCATGCGAGTCATCCACCCTTTTACAGCTGAACATTTAAAGTGACACTCATTTTACAATTTCAATATAATGTAGTCTTTATGATATGTCAATCCATCATTATAATAAACTGTCGCTTTCCACATTTAGACTTTTTAAGACAGTCTTAATCTCTATAGGCTCTAGTTCTGTGCAAGTGGCAGGCCACCAGAGGCACAGACACAGGTGCACTGGGTCTGGCTGTGCGTGGTGCTGCATAGTGGACATGGATCACACTTCCCAGGACTGTTTTTCAGCGTTTTATGGCAGGACACCAGACATTACAATAGCATTACCCCCCTTCCCAAAGAAATCTTCAGAACAAAACGAGGTGGTAAAGCAAGGAGAACTGTAACACTTACAGTTTGTTTCACAGAATCTAAAAACATATACATTACCTTATTATATAGAAGCATACACCTTAAAAATTATTTTAAGAATACAGTTACACTTCAGGAAGCATGGACAAAGTCGGAAATGTAACACCAGAATTACGTGTGAACATTTTAAAATAAAAGTATCCATTTAAGTTTATTTTTATATATATTTACTCATATATACTTTATATATATTTATTATATATATATGTATATTCATATATACTTCCACAATGACACGTCCCGATATCGATAGTGCGATAGTGCAAAGTGGTGGTGAAGAGCTAGCCAATGGGATACATAGGATACACATGCACTTACATGAATGCATTGCCAGCCCACCTTACCACAACAAACCAGAGAAGCTAGGTAGAGCGGGTTGATCTCTGGCTTCTCCAGTCCGCATCTTCAAGTATCCTTAGGCAACATACTGAATCCCAAATTGCAGTGAGTGCGTGTGAATGGTTAATTGGGTAGCAGATGGCTCATTGTAGACGTCTTAGGGGCCGATCACACCTACAGGTGGCGCTAGAAACGTGGACGCTTCAAATGCCTGAAATGCCTGAAATGTAGAGCGGGGGTGCGTGTCCAACCGGGCGATCACAACATTTAAAATGGACCCAAGACGGAGCTATGGTGCTACTGGCGCCTGACGCCCAAAAGTTGAGATTATTTCAACTTTAAGCGTCTACAAATGCACGGCTCAAAAGGATATGGAATATATAAGTACTATAAGTACAAGTCCAAACATTGCAACACACAGGAAGACGTAGCGTGACTTTGTTCTCTGCTCAGGAGACCATTACGTCACTTTATTTTTTAAAGTGACCCCCCCCTCTGGATGATGAAGCTGAAATGGATCAGGCATATGTGAACATTGGGAAAAGCCAAATCTCAAACAACAAATCCTCCTGTACAAAAAGTAGGAGCTGTCGTCCAACAATCTGCCTGTGCATCTGCTGTGGAGGAGTTGAGCGTGAAAATGTTTGACAGCAGGTATCTGGAGGCCTCTGAACCTCCGCTTCCTTCCCCAGGCCTGCGGAGCTCCTGTGCCCTCATTTGTTCCGTATCAGAGTCGTATACTCTCTCATCACTCTGCGATCTGTATGAAAATAAACAGCTGTGCAGGGAAGCAGCCGCGCTGACGTCAAGGAAGAAGACGGAATCTGATCAAAAACACATCGAGGCGAAGAGGTGGGAGACCATGGCGTGATATGATGGTCAGAGAAAGGATTTTATTAGTGGAAACCCCACAGTTAAAGATATAGATTAGATTTCTTTGAGGTGTTAATTGCCATTGAGCAAGGCACTGACCCCTGCAGCACTTCCTGTAGAGCAGACACCAGTACAGTGTGGTTACTGCAGGGTATCTCCCAGGTGCGAGTGTACGTGCTTGAATGTACCCCGGGTGGAGCAGTCCCGCTGACGTCAAGGAAGAGAGAAGGATCTAATCAGAAACACACACGACAGCTGAGGTGGATAAAGAATTGGAACAGAAGTTGATCTATATTCAGATTTGGATGTAATATCTAAAAGTTCCAGGTTAAATCTGCACTGAGGTGAACAGGGACAAACAATGAGCAAGAAGCTTTTTGATCTGTTGAGTCCCTGCGGTGCAGCAGAGTTTGAAGTGTGTGTGTGTGTGTGTGTGTGTGTGTGTGTGTGTGTGTGTGTGTGTGTGTGTGTGTGTGTGTGTGTGTGTGTGTGTGTGTGTGTGTGTGTGTGATATTGTCCAGACACCTTACAACTCAACACACTCAGCCTGTGGTGTTGATAGGGGTGGGTGGGACCTGCAGGTTGGAGTGACAGATCAGCCACTTGGTGGGATCTGACAGCAGGCCGGTGGTTATCTCACTAACCTGCTGACAGCAACACACACACACACACACACACACAAATGTATGTTACACATCAAAACATCTGGCTCTGACAAGATGGACTGACAAGCGAATAGCCACACACACTAACACACTTACACTCTGACCATAGTCACCCCACCCCCCACGAACCCCGTAAAACACACACATCTTCAAACATCAAACAACACCTTGAATCCCCTCCCTTTATCCCACGGTTTACCCTCTGACCCTGTCCAGACCCTCCCCACTCCTGACCTCACACTGGCCATTCCATCTTTGCTCTGCTTGGCACATGTAGGGCAACGCTTCACTCCTGGTGGCTTTCTTATCGCTCCCTCCAGGCCACCTAGACTTCTGTCAGTAACAGCCACCAATTAGACAAATGTCCCAATCGCTCTGTGAAAAAAAGTACATAAAACAACTAATCAGTAAACAGTGTATTTTTTGGATGAAGAAGTAAAGTCTTAAATGTAACCACATGCCACTAGATCATAGCCAGGAGGAAATTAAGTAAGTAATACTGTTGATAGAAATGCCATTAGGTTTGCAAATAAAGCTTATTTTTGTTATTGATAAATCTGAAAAATATTTTCTTTATTGATCAATTTATCACATGACCTATAAAATTACAGTTATGAACTTTAAAACATAACTTCCCAAAGCCCATGGTGACGTCTTCAGATGTCTTGTTTTGTTTTAAACTGAACAATAAAGCTGTAAATATGTGTTTGTGCCCACCTCAAGAGACGACATCATAAATGTTCTATACCCATCCACTTCCTAATGGTGCATCCCAGAAGTGAATCTGTGGCACAGTACAGAATACCCAGCAGAGAAAACAGAGATGAAGGTTATACACTGCAACAGTCCAGAGAAAGGAAAAGGAGCAATGTGCAATCCACTTCCCTACCCTTGATGATGTTGCACTCACATTTGCCCAAAGAAGGCATTCCTGCACAGCAAAAAGATGCAACAGAATGAATGTTATATTTTACCTATAAACTCTTACCCAAAAATAATATATTTGGATGCAACCCAAACATTCTGATTAGTAACTTAATGACATGTTATTCATATCCCTGTATACATGATAAATACCAGTAACCCGTTTTCTGATCACTGCATCCTATCTGCGCAGGCGTGTGTTACGTCTTTTACGTCTTTTGTTTACAACAGATTGAGCGGGAGATGTGATATATTTATTATATTTAGAAGTAAGACAAAAATGAGACCTCTGTGGCTTCTAGCGGGCTTAGCATTAGTAAATACTCACGTTGCATTATAGCTGTGGCTCATCCACTTCATCTTCAGCAATGGGAGGAGAGAGTGACAACAAATATTGAATACGTCACCAACTTTGATAGGTATTACAAAGGGCATAACCCGGTTTCTGAATTCGGAATATGGTGTTTACATGCACAGACAAAAAATACTTAAAAAACCCAATCAAAACCGGGATACTAAAGACCTTGTAAACACACTCAATGAGAGGCATGGGGCACCAATGCTAACCATGGCACCCAGTATATGTAACAGATTACAATTATATTTATGTTGTACTTTCATTACACAATGCTGTTACATGTAACTAGTTAGATCCCAACACTCTCAAAGAGATTCATATAAGACAAAGAAAATTACTGAATCCTCACAAATTCTCTACATTCTAGGCATTTTTGAGGGGTATTTTTACTGCCTTTACTTTTAAGCTCATATCACAGTCATTATAAAGGCTACATACACATGCTATATCTTGTTTTTTCCAGGACAATCTGTGCTAACCAGATTTGCCATCATTCCATGTCCTTCTATGTGCCTGTATTTTATATTAAGTTTTATATCAATAAAAAAAACAAATCTGTGTGACTAAATTCTTACATTTTTACATGTATCTCACCATAGCAAGTTGGATGTTGACATATTCTGCCATATATGAAGAGGGGAGACTCTGGAATCTGGCAATATAAGAAACATGATGGTGGGACATTCTGTCACTTCACAGCTGTCCAAAACATGTGGTTTGTGCCAGGCTGACATGATTGACAGCATTTTTTCATTATTGCAAGAAATTCCATTGACTCATTCACAAGTCAAAAATGTGTTTTATGTGAAAGAAACATGCAATATTTACATCTAAGATAATACAAAAATAGTCAATCAAGTGCAATGATGTCCTCCAAGATAACAACAGCGAGAAACACACGCAAGCCTAAGAAGTGGTAAGATACGATATTCCTCATTATATGCAGTGACTGATAACAAGATCTGTATAATGGGTTGTAAAGAAATTCATCAGGTTTTTTTTGTAGACAACCAATATAGCGTGATGGGATGACAGCACAATGATGTGTGTGGTATCACTGGAAAGCTCTGGTCCTGCGCTTTCATGTGATATGCATTCAGGAGTAATCCATCCAAGAGTAATGTGTGTGCAGAGCTGCATGAAAGCTCTGTTATTCATGATTTTAGTGTAACTTTATCATTTTTTTTTCACTGTGAAAACATTGGACTACCGACAAGTGCCTGGTCTTGTCGGAAAGCTATGATTGCGCTGTTTGAAGTGATGTGTGTGGCTTCTCACTATGATGCACTATGCGTCATTCGGGCCCTTAGGGTTAAATGTTTAACCAATTATCAATTGAATTTCTGGTGACTGACTAAAAAAATTATATTAGATCAGATTTTCCTTCTGTGTAAAAACTGACTAAACTATCTCTGCTGTTGATGAAAGCAACGAACTCTTTCTTCTATCTACGACTCCACCAAACACAGAGGCATCCGCCCACACACACACACGTATACACACAGAGTGTTTCCCTGACCTGAGCCACATGACAGCGGGAGCCGTACACACAGTCCCACCACATCCCTATCATAACGCGTCCCTCCTCAAGACACCCAAGAGGATCCTAGTCTGTCATTGGCTTTCACAGCGGACCGCTTTTCAACAGCAGTGACACAACACCTCTCTAATTAGCCTTCTTTAAAGGTTACTAATCTCAGTAAAGATGACTCTCTGTAACACACACAATAGCCCCCTACCCTTCCCGCTGTCCCAGGTTGACTGTTGGGAGCTTCTGGATCCCACCGACATCGACTGCGGTGGGTAGAACAGGGAGTGTGTGTGTGTTTTTGCATATCTGGTTGTGTGGCGGTTTTGAAGTGTGATGACAGTGACCATGAAGGATGTGTGAGCGTGTGTGTGTGTGTGTGTGTGTGTGTGTGAGAGAGAGAGAGAGAGAGAAGCAGAAGGACGAAAGACTGGGTTTAATTTTGATAGTGATAGTGAAAGTGTGTATTTGTCTGGACGTATATGGATGTTCATGTTGTTTTTGCGTACAAGCGTGTGTGTGTGTGTGTGTGTGTAGGTGTGGAAGTGTGTGTGTCTGTGTCAGTATTTTGGTCGGGTTTGCTCGGCAAGGCCTGTGATCACACAACGTTAAAGGCTGTGATTAGGAGAACACACACACACACACACAGACACAAACACACACACACACACACACACACACACACACACACACACACAGATACAGCAGATCCCAGACTGCAGGAACACACACACACATGCATGTGCACACATACCACTCACCAGTAGTAACTTTGCTCACATACTGTACACACACTCCCACAAACAGAAGCAAACCACTACACACACACACACACACACGCTTGCACTCCTGTGAAATGACACACACTCTTCTCTGGATGCTCTCTAATTTGCTGAGGATGAGCTGTGAGCTCGTGAGGTAAGTCATGATGAGGGATGGCTCATCACGCTTGGTGGAGATTATACAGGGAACTCCATCCCAAAACACTCACACACTCATTTCTGACTCGATGCGTCACTCAAGGTCGGGGAAGCTAAACTCAAAATGGTAACATGCGGCACATTTGCAAAACCCACTGTAATCAGCAGCCATAATGTCATCATTACTCAGGGCTATTTACACTCTGTGTCCAAGCTCCTCTTACTGTAGGTCTTTTGGGGCAAGTCAAATCTTGTCAAAACAAGTCTAAGTTAAGTCCAAAGACAATCAAGACAAGTCCAAGCCAAGCCTCCAATCTTATCAAAACAACTCTAAGTAAAGCCACAAGACAACTGAGACACAATTTAGTTCAGGTCTCATATCTTATTATCTTATCAAAGCAAGTCAAATCAGGTCTCAGAGACAGTCAAGACAAGTCTGCATTAAGTCTGAATGTCCCAAGTCTCAAATACTGTCAGAGCGAGTGTGTGTACGTCCTCAAGACAATTGAAACAGGTCCAAGTAAAGTCTGAAGTGGACAGCCCTTTAAGACAATATTTTGCAAGATCATTTCTGAATAGGATGTATGAAAGGAAAAATTAAGTCATGGACACCATCTTAACAAAGCAACTGATGGGGTATTGCACGCAAAAGAGCAATGGATGAGTGTAGCATACTGCAGGGGTCATCAACTACTTTTGCCCAAAGGCCAGAATTGTTCTGAGCAGACACTGTGGGGGCTGGGAGATAAGAGTTTGTTCATATTCTTGAAAATATGGCACAAGCCGCATTCCATTTTTAAAATTAGGGAACTGGTTTCAGCTTCACCTGTTCAATCAGCACCACACAACCTGCAAAACTAAAATCAGGAAAACTCTTTTCACAGATTTAACCATTTATTGCAACAAATGGAAATACAGTTATGTTTTGCAGTTTTGAGAGCTTCGCTGTGGAGATGCTCCCTGGATTAGACAAGCAGCTATGTAAAACACACACACACACACACACACACACACACACACACACACACACACACACACACACACACACACACACACACACACACACATATTTGAGGTATTCAAATAATTCCTAATTAAATTATTTCCAATTTTGGATTGTTTGTGGGGTTGCTTCAATCTAGAAAGAAAAAATGCTGAATATCCTTAATACCGGAACACATTTTTTTCTTCCTAATATTTTTTAAAATTCATTAATAATCTGCAGCCCAGATGGGAATCTTTGGTGAGACATACAGTATGCGACCCAGGTTGACAATCACTGGTGCACTGTGATGGAGTTATAGACCTGTCAAATTTCTGAGCTGGCAGCAGTAGTCAGGTAAGGGTCCTAATATTGGATATGGCTACACCTTATTTGGTTCACAGATGAGAGAAGAGCATCTATGGAAAGCTTCTCTAGTGAGGAACACTGTAAAAAAAAAATGTAAGGCCACAGATGAAAGGTGTTAGTGTCATAATAAAGTTGTGTTAACTACAATTGTGTCTTAAGCTTTTTTTACTTTTAGAAGTATGTGAAACAGAACCATCACAAGTACGATTCCCACTATGGCTATAAAGTGTGATTGACAAAAATTCTGAACCACAACCTGCTCGCTCATTGTATGTCTGAGTAAAAGCATCATAAAAAGCACAAAGTGTACAAGCATTCTTTTGTCCTTGCGAGGGATTATGATTGACAGTTTTATTATGGAGCAATATGATTTTATTCCAGTCTCATGTAGTCTGTTGCTCCACAATCCATGATCTTACTCCACAATCTCCTCAAACACTCCCCACAGCTTGGAAAAGCTCCCTCATAGTTTGTGGGTGAATCACACACATGGCAGGTTTGCAAAACTATCTATTTTGAGAGATCCCATGTCAAATCTGGCATCTGCCACTTAGAAATTTTGAACCATATGCTGCTATAAAACCTGTCAGTGATAAATGTCACCTCGGGATGCACTGAGCAAAACAAGTCTTTATAACGAAATGAGATGGTAAAGGGAAGTACAGTTTTATGATACAATCTGGATTCACTATTTACATTTTTTAAAACCCAACAATGCCTGCCAGTACTGCGAGGGTCTGCAGGGCGCCAAAATGGCCGACCTCCTGTTCCAATGGCCTTTAACTACAGGCTTCAGCGGAAAATGACCACCTTAAGTCTGCCTCGACCGCCCTGCACAGTGACAAGCACCCCGGAGACCCGTGATTGGTAGGTTGGTGACAGATGTGTGCCATGATTCGTGGGGGCCGTAATTCAGGCTGTAATTTGAAAAGTGGAAATGTAGGTGACTGAGAGGTTTGTCTGTGTGTGTGTGTGTGTGTGTGTGTGTGTGTGTGTGTGTGTGTGTGTGTGTGTGTGAGAGAGAGAGAGAGAGAGAGAGAGAGAGAGAGAGAGAGAGAGAGAGAGAGAGAGAGAGAGAGAGAGAGAGAGAGAGGGGAAAAACAGCCATGTGAGAGAGGGATGGTTATGCTCAATTTGTAGGGAGATCTTAGATAGAGTTTTCCTTCTTCCTTTTTCTTTTTACGCCCCACATGACTCGATGCACTTTCCACCAACTCTATCATCAAAATATCAAACTAGAAGCATGAAAGTAAGTCATGACATCATTTCCTCTTTTAATCCCTTTTGACTTCCTGTGGTCTGGGAATCCAGAATGTCTTCCCACATGACCTAGTGACAGTGCATTTGGTTGTATAATTACTGCTCACAATTCCAGTAATGAATATGCTGCTGAGGTCAAAGGTCAGAGAAGTGAAGAAGGGGGCTTTTCTCCGAGAGGAAACAGTGGTTAGAAAAGAGGAAGCGTCTCCTTATTTTTATTGTAGCGGTAGCCAGAAGAGATCTGCCCAGCTGCAGTGCTGAGAGATGGGCAGCTCAAAACACACAAGCACATGCACATGCTCGCTCGCGCACACACACACACACACACACACACACACACACACACACACACACACACACACACACACACAACTCCCCACCTGTTCCTCTGTCGCGATCGATAGCTGCTTTGATGCTTGGGGGCGAGGTGGAGGCGCTTGGGTACAGGGCTACATGGCCCATGGGACCCACGAGTGTCAGGGGCACTTTGATCCTTGTTACGCCCCTACATGTAGAGTACCGGTCTCTGGAGGGGGTCCCATATCCCCTCTATCCCCCCTCCTCACACCAAGTTACCCCCAGTTGCCCCCCTCTTACTCCTCGCCTCTCTCCCAGCTCCAGTGCTGATCCTCGGGGACAGGTGAACCAGATTCCAGGCCCGGGGAAACACGGACGCTCTCACGGTTGAACTGCACTGATTATTACACAGCTGGAACACATGCTGGAGTTACAAGCCAAAATACACGAACACTGTATATGCACAAACACAGGCCGTCTGCCTTTGTGCATATATTTAAAGTAATAGTTGGACATTTGGGAACATACTTACACTTATTTGCTTTCTTGCTGAGAATTATATGGGAAGATTGATACCAGTCTCGTGTTTATTTGTATGTTATGTATGAAGCAACAGACAGCAACTGGTTAGCTTTGCTTAACTTAGCTTAGCATAAAGACTGGAAACGGGGAAACAGCCAGCCCGGTTTAGTCTGAAGAAAATCCACCTATAAGCACCTCTAAAGATCACTAATTAACATGTTGTCATCTTGTTTTTTTGTTTTGTTTTGTTTGTTTGTTCAAAATAGCATATTGTTCCTAGACTCTAGTCTTTAAGCTCCTTAAACTAAGCTAACTGGCTGTAGGTCAGCCTGGTCTTACAGAAAAACATGAAATGATCATGACTGCTCAACACATTATTACGTAGTAGGGGCACGTAATGTGCTATAATTACACGATGAGACCACAGAAACAATGTCAGTATAAAGTCAATTAAAACATTTTGTTCTGATGGACACACAAATTCCCAGGACAACGTAACACAGTAATATAAAGAGCAGGAAAGTCCATGGGTAGGGGGTTGGGATGGTACACAGGTAAACCAAGCACAGGACTTACACGCAGGTAGCTGTTTGTGTGTGAGAGATCAGGTTGCTGTAGGTTGCTGCAGTTTCATACTGAGCATCTAGTTATTAAAAATTCTGTAAAATAGGAAATAAGTTATTTTCCAAAAATGTTGAACCATCCCTTTGAGTAAATTCTATTTTTCTATCATGAATGCAAAATTTGGCCTTCTAGCCAAAGTTTCTATCAAGGTCAGACAGAGCGAGCAACACACAAACACAAGTAATATTAAAATCATATATCAGGACACCTTATACAAAACTCTGGTCAACAGCTGAAATGAGTGAGCTAACGGTACTAAAGGCAGCAATACTTATGCTACATACTGCATTTCTATTACTTACATTGAAATTAATGTAACTGAGTTAAACTGACAAAGAAACCCTGAATGATATATAAATATTACATGATTGTATAAACATTTACCTAGTTTTCCTTTGGTAAGTGGTCATGGTACAACCTCAGTAATAAACTCAGTGTTTTTTGCCTCTTCCTTGTATGTTAATTTCTCATACTAGAACCTCTTAGAGTGTATTGTTTACAAATTAATACACATACTGACTTTGTTCAACATTTAGTTTAGATCAAGAGTAAACAAAAATGATGTCTTTGTGTCATTCCAAGATATCACACATTAAAAGTTCTAATACAGATACATTTTGAGTGTACGTACATACTGTATACATACATGTACACACACAGATACCCAGGCATACATATACACACACACTTATGTAAAGTTAATTCAGTATCATTTGCGTGCCTGAGCATAATCAGATTTATGACTGCTCGGTTCATACAGAGTTGAAATGTGCTCAGGTTGAATCTTAAGAGGACTGACACAGTAACCACAGCGCAGAAGAAAAGAAAATGACACAAAGGAGCGTTGGGGGGAAAAAAGCAAGAGATGGAAGGTAAAACTGAAAATGGCTCTGTGTTTGTGGGCTCGCGGTTTCAACGACAGTCAAGGCCGATGGAGGTTTCAGAAGATAAAGAGGGAGATGAAGGGGGCATAGAGAGAGAGAGAGAGAGAGAGAGAGAGAGAGAGAGGGAAGCAGAGAGAGAAAGAGAAACACAGCTCAGCATGAAGAGGACAGCAGGACGAACAGTGCGTCCATTGTCCATGTGGCCTGGTTAACATTTTAATGAAGGAGCTGCATCCAGAGTCCTGCCACAAACTACACACTGACTCACACAATGATTAACACTCTGCAAATACGCTCGGACAATACAACAGCTAACTGCAAACTCATTGACATGAGCACATGTGGACATACCGTGGAAACATGCCAATGACACAGAACAGGAGGACACTCATTCACATAAACCCACAGCCGCAAACCCACACAACGATCCATGTGGATGAATATTTTTAAAATAATTCTGGTTCATTACAGGTTATCTGCGTAGATTTGGACATAATTTTTATTGGTTATTTTACACAAGAAAAACCTTAACAAGTCACACTATAGGTAGTTAATTCATCATTTCATTTTGCAACCCAATCACCAGAAAAAAAATGTTGGCATTATACATTTATGTAAACCACGGAAATGTTACATTTGTATATTATGTTGCTAATACTGTGGCTAATGTGTGGTTAGGTATAGGCACAAAAAAGACTTGGTTATGGTTAGAAAAGATCAAGTTTGGGCTTAAAAAAATCCAGTTTTGGTGGCACAGTTTCTGTTGGAAACGCAGCAATGTCTTGGTAAAACAACATCACATTTTACAGCACTATCTTGGCTGGAAAAGCAGTGATATCTGTAAAAAACAAAGGGTTTTTGTGACACCATTCCTGGTGGAAAAACATCAACATGTCAGTAGAAACACCCAGGTTTGGTGCAGTGTTATTTTTGTCAACGAAAACTTAAACGAAAACTTTTCGTTGGCGATCCTTTATTCCGTGACTAATTTGTAACGAGAACGTAAATTTAATAAGTACTGACATCAAAAACTAAAACGAAATCTCTGTTCATTATGAACTGACGAGTAAAAACGTGACGAAAAAGCTGACACTGGCCGGCCGGACAATCTGGATTACAACCATCCTCAATGCCTTGATTGTTTTCCTTTTTAACCAATTAATTATCTTAGCTCAAATTCAAACTCTCAGTCTATCCACTTCTGTTACCTTCCAGCCGAACGAAAGATTGAGTGTATCGTTCCCAACGAGGATGGAGAGCCTTGTGGATTCAAGTTTAGTGGAAAAAACAAGACGAATTTAAAAACCCTTGTAAGAAAGTACTAAATTAAAATGGGCATAACAGTTAAGTTGTTATGATCTTCTTTTGATGTCTTAAGAGAATTGGAGCTTTATTCTAAGACTTAAATGAAACTGAAAATTCTTGTCAAAATTAACACTGGTTTGGTAGCTAAAAAGCCACTGGAAACACAACAATTACTCCCTAAGAACAACCAGTTTTTGTTTCAGCTTTGTTCTGCACCTTGGTAGGCATCTTGCCTAAATTCTACCATCCACCATCCCCTCTTCTTCCTGATGACAAAGTCAGCTCATATACTACACTTTAGAAATGTTGATATACATATGGAACTTAAAAATGTAACATTTGTGATTTGCAGAAATGTACAATGCCAGCATTTTCCATCTGACAACTGCTCTGGTCTCTGTTTTGTCATCCTAAGAACCAGGTTAGCCCTGGGTGTTGGTTAAAACTTGTCTAATCACACTGCATGTGTTTCTAGCCTCATCAGGGTTTATTTATAGCAATGTTGCCATGTTCCCAGACCTCAGCAATTAATCTATAAGTACAATGTTATTATTACTAATGGGAATGATGGCCAAAATTACAAAAATGAGACCCAGTATGCACACTCACACATGAAACTGATGGACCCAACAACTTTTCCCATGAATCAAAATCCAAATGTCCAGCTTCCATGCCCACAATAATATAGATGATTGGAGGGGACTGCTCTGATGTGGCAGGGGAGAACAGTTGCAGCGGACCTGAATGTTTAAGACGAGTACGAATGTTTATTTACTTTTTTCTTTTCCAAGAAATGCAATTTTCTATGATGAATAGGCAATTTTGAAATTGTGGGTGAAATGACCCCTCGGATTGTGGTGAAATAACCATAAAGACTAACATCAGAGCTGAACTCCAGCCATCAGCCGTCAGCCCACCACCCATACTGCTCGTTGCACAGGAAGCAAGAGATTCCTAAACTTTGGTCAAATGTTCAAATGCTTAACAACGACCGTCGTTTTGAATGAGCACAAAATAAGCCCCCCTTTCTCTTCCTCAAACACACACACACACACACACACAAATTATCCAACTGATGGTGATCCGCAAGACATATGTTGGAGGGGCTACGAAGGGGTTGTTTTCAAACCAGATGCAAATGTTTTTGAGAGGAGACTGCGGAAACACGTACATGTAAGTCGGCAAAAGTTCAGTGTGCCTTTTGCTGCCCCTGTGTCGAATGCTCTCTTTCTCCGTCTCTCACACTCTTTCCATTCACTCCTTATCTTCCCATTTTCTTTTTTCTTTTTATCTCTCTCTCTCTTTCTCACACACACAGACACACACAGGCATGCAGCACAACATAATGTCTTCCGCAGCTGTCTCTCCAGGGCAGGCAGTGTAAGGGTGATATGATGAAGAGAGTGAGAGAGAAGAGAAGGGAGGAAGAAGAGGAAAGGGGGGGGAGTAAATCTTGGGGGTCACCGCCACTGGAGTTGGATTCCTTCACACCAGTTGTTGAAAGCTTCTCCTGCTCGCTTGGGAACATGTGTGCATGCAAACACACATTGAAGTGGCTACCAGGCGGCAACCTCCAGGGCTGAAGAATGAAGACAATGCAGAAGTCAGAAAAAGTGCAGTTCCTTGAATGGACACTTGAAGCTGGCTCCGCAAGCAAGTTACAACCCCCCAAGGACAGGTGACTGCTATCTGCTACCACACTGTCAACACTGGTGAGGTAGTGTAACCATGGCATAAGTATAGTGTTTCCTGGTAAGTACATTTTATTCAGCGGTTTAAGCCTGTTTTTTGCAGAAATTAGCATTAGCATTATCACAAACAACCATAGCTGTAAATGCACCATGCTAACCAAGCTAGCAAATAGCATTAGGATTAGCTCACCTTCTCGTCCAATTATGGTCACATCTGGCTGCAAAAATCCAAGATAGCAACGGCCAAAATGCCAAACTTAAGGTTTCGAAATGGTAGGTTACTACACATTCTCTGGTGGCTACGCATACTGTTTCCTGTCAGCACCTACTACTGCCTCTCTTTTAAGGTGACTGTGTGCTGTGGGCAGGGTGGGTGGGGTATGTCTTGACCAGGTGTGTTTGGTCACACAAGAGAGCCAAACACACAGCTGAGGACATCTGTATAAAGAGAGGAGGCAGATTGCAGGAGATATCTTTATGTTCATTTTTCCCTGAAAGGGATACAGCAGCAGGTGAATGGTGGGACTTTCCAGACTGAGTATAGAGAGATAGTACAATGGATGCTCCCGATCCCCCAATCCCTGAAACCAGGGGGCCTTACCAAGAGTTTGGTCCCTCTTTAGTCAGTCAACCCCTTCTACCATGGCCAGTTCAATTAATGATTTCAAAACTCCACTCTACCACTGGACAATAGAGGCTATAGTTTTGAAAGGTGCATGGGTAACAAGGTGTTATGTTTAATGGAGCCTGTTACACTTGAATTATTGCATTAGAATCACATCACTGATGATATCACTGCTGTACAATCACTGTCACAGTGTTATAACTCTATCAGTATCCCTGTGCTGCTGTTAACATATTATTATATGACATATCTGGGTTATCGTTAAAATTAAACATCTCTGCAGTGTTACTGGTCGCGTCAACATGGCAGCAGTGGAATCACTGGCGCATAACTTTGCAGAGAGAATTCCTATTGCATTACCATTACTATGTTATATAGTCACTGTAAAAGTTTAACTGCTGTCCCAGCTAGCAATTATCGGTTTCAGGGCCGCTCCCCTAACATTCCTACCGCTTATGAGAATATTTTGTGAAAATGTTCTGATAATGTGTTGAGCGTAATGTTTTAAAAGGTTCGCTAAAAATAGCATTATGTAATTTCTGCTCTAGCCAGTGGTGGAAAGTAAGTCATTACATTTATCCAAGCACCTGGAAGTATCTTACTTGTACTTTACTTGAGTACTATAATTGTCTCCTACTTTATACTTCTACTCCACCACATTACAGATGCAAATAGTGTCCTTGTTACTCCACTTCATCTATTTTTGCTGTTATGTTGCAGATTTTGACTCTACATTCACTACTCGTGATAAGCTTATTAAATACAGACTATTCTTAAAGATTAAGTGGTTTGGCTTGTGACTTCTTAGCGAAAAATGTGTGGAGCCCCTTACCATCGAGATGTGTTAGCAAAAAAACATTTTTCCCTCTAAACTTCTCATTCAACAAAAAAGAAAAGATTAGAGAAAAGAAAAGAATGAATACAGATTTGTATGACAGAACTTGGATTTTCCTCCTATCTGAGCCACAAATCATCTCACAGCCCCTAAGATTCATCTCATGACCCCTTGGAGGGGCCCAACCTGTAGGCTAGGAACAACTGGACTTAACTATTGACTCTATATTGAGTGTTTAGAACTGGCTACACCTGGACTAGGTACAGTTACTTTTACTTTGTAAAGGGGCTCTACACTAAATAGCTGTCTGGACACAGTTCTCAACATGTATGTGGCTGAGCTGGCTGCTAGCAGCTAATGGCACTAACTCCATAAACAGGGCAAAAACAATGGCAACAGTGCTGACAGAGCTAATAGTGTTATCCACAGGAGAACCGGTGAGTCGGCCCTACGCTTCCACGATGACGCTGTCCCAATATTTGTAACTACCACATGAGCTAGCCAGTGGGATACAAACACACATTAGCATTTGCACAAGACAGGAGTGGCTTACCATAACAAATGAAAGAGAAGCTTGGGCTACAACACAAGCCTCTTTTACACTGCCTGTTTAAGGCAGCAATATTGTGCCGTTTTGCTGATCGTGGAAATGGGGGACAGAGTGGTCTTGCGGTTAAGCTGCCCCGGGAGGTAGTAACGGTGTCTGTTTAACAGGACAGCCTGCAAAATGGGATCATAGGCAGCACGGGTGTGACGTTTCAGGTGGTTCTCATAATTTTTTTGTATGTTTTCCTACAAAAAGCAGTGCACCCACATTTGTACTTATACCACCATTTTTGAAAGGCTGCAATCATGGGACCAATGTGCTGACAGTAGTAAACAAAGAAGCATTCCCAAGCACTTGCAAGGAGGCAGGTTGGGGTGGTGCATGGGTAACAAAAAAACAGACTCTCACCTGGGACTTTCCCCTGGAGAGGCGTGTTCGGATCTGTATGAACTTGATTTTAAGGTATTTCCTCACCGTGTGTCTTTTCCTAAACCTAATCAAAGTAACTACTATTGCCTAAAGCTAACCTCCATAACTTAACATTAATTATGAAACTGTACATCAAGGACGTAGGATATCATACAAACCATTTTATGAGAATACGTTAGCCGTTTTGACAATGTATTATGCATGCAACCTACTGCCGGATGTTTAAAAAGTAGCTGTTAGCAGTTAGCGGCTAGCTCACAAAGGAGGAACAGCAACCATAAATGTCTGCAAATTGGGAAAACAATGAGATACGGGAGCGCTTTACCTTTTAAGATCAGATGCCATACAGCAGGGATGTTAAATGACTGTTAATGACACGGTAATGCTATTGTTGTTGGTTAGAAAGTCCTGCCGACGCGTATGTTTTATGTCATACTTGTCAAATCCATCACACCTCTTTTGATTCCACAAAACCCTAATGCAGTGTATAATCACACACTAAGGTAGAATGATGCCACAAAATGCAAAGGTGGCATTAAGAAGCGACTTTGTAGCTGCCCCATAGCGCGATCTCTGTAAAAAAGGGTAGAGGGAGTGTGACTTCTCTGCTCAGGACGCCATGACTCTCCTATATTTTTTCATAGCAAATAGCAGTTTGCTGTTATATTAATGCTCTGAATGTTGCACACTGAACCTTTAATTACATTTTTCTGATGATTCTGTTGTAGCTTCACTTTAATAGGATTTAGAATGCAGGACTTTTGCTTTTAAGAGAGTATCTTTACATTGTCATATTGGTTATTAACTTAAGGACTGGAATACTTCCTCCACTACTGCTTGCCAACAGAATCATAATGTTGGACATTTTTTGGCTATGTGTAACACATAACAAAACAACATTACGTGAGCGTTCATTGAAACACTTAGCTAAATGTCCTTTAAATGTTGCATGTCAAACTGTGTATGCATGATTATATAACTTTATATCTGACTCACTAACATACTGAATGAACGGAATGTTCTTCTAATCATTCAACACACACCTTTACCTGTATCGTATGGCACCTCCACTGCATATCAGTTAGCATAATTACACTGTACACACTTCCTGTCAGGGAGTAATGGCAGTCACCTAATCTTAACCACACACTAAACACACAAATGCATGAACACACACAGACTCACACACTACACATAACTAGGGACACACACAGACTCAGAGTTTATACTACACTTACACACACACAGCTTTCACTGACAGGTATGCAGACGTACAGTATACTGATTAGTGTGAGCACTGAAACACACACACACACTCAGAAAGCAAACCCACACAGTGTGTGAGCATGGCTGGAGGTGCCTGGTGTTGTTTTCTGACTCATATTTCAGCTCGCTGAAGCTGCTCCATGCAGCTCTTTCTGCGGCCACGGCTCTCATTCCTCTGAAGCCACATCAAGGAGTGCTGGCTTCCCTGCTAAACAGACGCTTTAGCAGCACCGCCGCTGGGTCCCACCAACCAAGAGAAAGAGAAGGGGGGAGAGAAAGAAAGAGAGAGAGAGAGCCCTCCATCATGGCTATACCACAGCCATTATGTGCAGATTCAATGGAATCTAATGTGGAGGATGTGGCTGGCTATCTCAGATGCTGTTTATGTAACCGTGAAGAGACGAAGAGAGGAGAATATTGAACAGAGAATAGCAGAGGGCCAGAGACAGAATAAAGCCATCCATTCTCTGCCTTTTGTCTAACTGGGTGAACGCTCCTCTGCAGCCCGTCAGCTGCCCTGCACTTTCTAATGGCTTAATGAGCGCTAAACAGAGCCATTATAGACTAAATGACCATGTGTTTAAGGTTGGTTTGAAAAATTGGGTGATTACGAAGTGATGATCATCTGTATAAACAAAACGAGGGCTGTTTGTGCCAGATTTGGACTGTGCTGTTGTTTTCTAGGAGGGTTAAAAAAAAGTTTGGAGCTTCAAGCAACATGCCTGTGTGTGATCAACCACCATGCAGCTCTCTATATCACTGGAGTGTGAGTGATTCAGGACTCTATTCAGCTATCATGCTTTGTATTAGACTGCCCCCTAGTGGTGGCATGTCCCCTGCTTCCTCTCTCCTCTCCTCTGCTCTCTCTGTGTGCATGAAGTTATCTAACAGGTATTAGCGCCGGGGGAATCTTGACTTGAGTGAAACCAGCAGATGTGGAGGTGATAATGACTCTCAAAGTCCTCTCAATCTTGGCTCGGGGAGTTTTCCCAGACTTTATGCGCTCAGTCAGCTAAATTAATAGAACAACAAGTGCTTGGGGAGCTCAAGCGCACTGTATGTGTGTGTGTGTGTGTGTGTGTGGGGATGGTGAAAGATGGAAAGATCATGCTTGCTGATACTCACAGCCCACTCACTGTCCAAGCACACATATCCTCAATACATCACAGATTTTTAAGTCATCGTTGAGCTGATATGTCAACCGCAGATTTCTTTATTTCCTGTTTTTGTCGTCTTGTAATTCACTCCCGTGTCGCTGGCTGTTTATGCTGTCAAGACAGTAATAACTTTGTCATGCTTAAAGGCAGAAGGAGACACTGGAATCTGTTCTTCGTTTCTGTTTAACAACTCCCCAGCAATGTTTATCTGAGCGCAATCTGGGGCCTTATTTAACTTCATTTTCAAGATGTTAAAAACTGTGAGAATGAAATGTTGGAGCATTGGAAACAGGTGGAGTTGTCTTACCACACTGCCTTGAGTAAGTCCGTTCTGTGAGACTTGATACTTTTTTCCCCCACCAGATTTCACAAGATCCTTTCCTCCACTAGATTAATCTGACAGCTGCAGTTTTTACTTTGCAGAGTAGACTTTCACATACAAAACCTACAGTGAGCTCATGCCGTGCAGGATCGTGCACTGATACAGCTTAAACTACCAATGTTATACAATAGTAGAATCACCTAGAACTCTGAAATATTTCCTACTTTACTTAAAAGGGTTATCCAGAATAAGTACTTCTGCTTTGAATATTTTTCCATACAAGTTTCACTATTGATTAGCTTTTGCTTTCATGATCGTGGGATTTAAACCTCCAAACATCAGACATGAATGTGAGATCACATTTTAAAAGTCTGAACGACAGCTTTCTAGAAAGATCATTTTACAGGTGCATCCCTAAAGTAGTGAGGTGAAATTGTTGTTTGTTTTTTTCATTCATTTTTTTAAACAGACTATAGACTAAAAGTCTTGGTGTCCTGTGCACTGTTCCTCGTGTGTAATGAAAGGTGTGTTGACATACAAACCTAAAATTCCATAAAAATTGTGTCATAAAAAATAATTATAGTGTCGAACCTGATTTAAAGCAGGAGATGCTAATTAAAAGAAGGGCCTACATAGTAATTAAATGAATATATATCATATAGCATGGGCAATCAGAAAAGTTTGAGAGGCAGTGTTTGACAACCAAGTGTTAATCATGTTGTCATGATTTTACAGTACAGTATGTGATCGCGTTGTGCTGGAATATCCCCTCCAATGGAATCTACACACTGGTTGTGTCACGGTGTGACAAGCAGCCTGGCTGAATATCTGAATGGATGTGATGTGGAGCGGGACTGATGAGCTCACGGTATTAACCCATTGCATTACACGTGGCATCGATCTGACAGAAAAATGACAGCTGACGGGGGCAGAGGAAAAAGCTGTTTCCACAGGAATGAGATGATTTGCTAAAAGAGGCAAAATCTTGATTGACTGAAGGCAAAAAGTGTTAACCCCCATTGTCAGCTGAACAGGTTGCGGATGGATTAGGAAATATTCAAATCTATGAACATGATTGCAAATGATCAATAAAGTCTCCAATTGGATTTTCATTGAGTTATTAGTTATTAGTTTGCAATGTAATGTTATCTTTCTATATAATGACGAAAACTCTGTCTGTGTGTCTGTTCCACGTTTTTCTCCTCACTGACTTGGTCAATCCATGTGAAATGTGGCAAAGTGGTAGAGGATCATGGGAGGATGCGAATGAAGCAATATTACATCAGTTGGCCAAAGGCGGGCGCTATAGCAACTGATTGAAATTGCAAAGTTTGACCAATCTGCATGAAACTGGGTGAACATAATCTAGGGAGCAATATCTGAAGTTCCCTCTTGGCAAAAGTTGGAAAACTTACTAAAACTGAGCTTCTATAAGGCAATGAATATTGCGGAGAGCGTGGCTCATCACATAAAGGTGTATAACATCTCAAGGGTTTCACCGATCACCACGCAACTTTGTAGGCATATGACCACACATAATCTGAGGGGACCCCTCCATTATTGACCCCATCAAACAAAATGGGGGCGCTAGAGAGCTAATTTCTTATCTAGGCCTAACCGCCATATTGATTTTTACTAAACTTGGTAGATATGTAGAACAGGACGCCTCAAGGTGACTGGAGAAATTTAACTCTAATTGGCAAATGAGTGGCGCTATAACAACAGAAAAATGGCTCAAATGCGACAGATCACTGTGGCTGCAATCATTCTATCAAATTGACAAAAACTGTCTGAATACATTGCTCTTCTTAATGGGTTCAGTTGACTATTTAATCTGCAATTTCCTATGACCTGTATCCCAAACACACACCATGTGAAACTGTACATGGGCAACTGTGCACTCAATGAGTATGGACTAATATATGTAATTTAGGGAAGTTATGATCTTTTTTCACACAAATGTTTCACCACTGGTAACTGTCTTAAGTCCAAGTGAGCCTAGCACAAATATGTGCATGACATAGTAAACAGCAGCAACTACTACCATTACTTTCACTGCTACTGATACAATGTTTTTTAGCAAGGTATTAAATTATTGAGTTGTGCAGGGATGACAGTTTGTTGTTAGCCAACCTGGAATTTAACTTCACCTTGGTTTCACCCTGCTCATAGGCATGAACAAATCATGAGCTGCCTAGAGATTCCCATGCTTTTTCTTATTTTTTTTAATTCTCCACTTGACAGAGTGTGAAATGAAATGACATGTTAAGAAATGGTTTTGCAATGCAGATGGCTCCTATTTTTCTAT